>CATOUR010000209.1:775000-1975000 GCA_951848785.1 Callosobruchus maculatus | reverse complement strand
GGTTACAAGGGGATTTCATAATGTAGCTTCATTCTACGGAACAATGATATCTTACCAAAATAAATCCATTACGCTATAAGAAACAAATATGTGAGTCAATCATCTGGGCTTCATTTTTTATTAGCGTGCAACCATTATAAAGGCCCGGTCAAACAGAGGGCGTTCTAGAGTACGGCGTTCCGGCGTTCTCTAACAATACAATGGAACACTATAACGCGGCGTCCTGGAACGCGGTGTTACGGCATTCTAGAATGGCCTCTGTTTGACGGGGCCTTGACATCATCTATGTTTGAATCACTAGGTACCTTGACAAAAATTGGCGAGACGCTTTTGCTCAACCCGTCAAACAGGCCTGTTTGGTACAAACAACGGAATGCGGTAACGCAGCGTTTAGAGAACGCTGGACCGCCGCGTTCTAGAACGCCCTCTGTTTGACCGGGCCTTAAGTAACGGTTTGAAGCTGAGTAGGGAGATGCTATCTTCCAGATAGAGAAAAACTGTAGTTTCCTAGATCTACTGACTACGAAAAGGCTATTTTTGTCAAAGAGTGTATCACGATCTTTCGTTTTTCTTTTTTTCGTCTGTGAGGGTTGGATTGTAAACACACCTCAGTTTAATCAGAATGTCAATAGCTCTGACGTCTGCACACAATTCTCCGGTTATGAGCTTAATTTACTTCACTTTGCCGCAGCGGAGATAGCTGACATCTATCAAAAAACGGCTTTCTGTATGTTTCCATTCGATTCATGCTGTGTTGTTAGCACTTCTACGAATATTGGTTAGCCAAAACTCCTAAATTCCATTCTAGCATTTGCTTTTGCTATTACAGATCTAGGAGTACTTTTAGATGCCAGCTACAGGTACTTAAAGGACTGTACGATTACCATTAAGACAAAAAAAGAAACGAACCATAGCATAGGAGTATATCTTATAATCAATGGTAGTGGTACAATCTTTAAGTACCTGTAGCTCTTGAATTAATCACTTCAGACCCAAGTGTGCTAGTTTGTTGGAATTGTTTCATAGGGAGGGACATAAAAATGCATTAATATACAGGGTGTCCCATTAATAATTTTGAATCGGACGTCACGTGACAAGAAACAAATACCTCAGTGGATAACACAATAACAAGAAAAGACACAAAATTTGCTCCAATTTACATCCCCAAAATTATAATTCTCTACTACTGCCCAGTTCCGATATATTGCTTGTCTTAATCGTCGTGGGACACCCTGTAGATTCATTCGAGCTCAAGTAAATACATCATTGATTATTTTTTAGAAACGGTTTCATAAATGCATCATCAGCTATTGTAGAAATTAAAGGAAATTTGTTTTAGATGGGTAGACACAACACTACCGTATAAAACATGTTGCTAAATGCATAAGTAAAAAAACCAAGCAAACAAATCATCACACGTGAGGTATTGTAAGAGCTCCAAGAAGTAGGGCAAATAACAGATAAACAAATAGCAAATGCAGCTTGGTATTCAATAGGAATGGTGTCAAGTATACATCAAGCTTGTGGGGTTAATATCAACAATACATATAAGCCCCTTCGCACTAGTATTTCAATATTTCCGGAAAAGTTGGGTGGCGGAAAAAGCAGGATTTTTTGGCCGAAAAATGGGAAAAAATGAACTCAAATTTATTGACTCAGTACTTCCCACACATTACGGTTATTATTTTCCTAAACCATGAAGTTATAGTCTGAGATCTCCTTGCAACCAAATCATCGCCCACCCGCTCACAAAAAAAGTGTGTTATGCCTATTGACTACAACAAATTTTTCAGATTTACAACCCCCCACACCCACCAATCGCCCCAATTTTGCCCCATCCAAAAAAAAAATGAAAATCTTCAGGAACCCCTAAAACACCTAAAAACGAAGTTTGAGCTGTTTTTATATTTTCAGTTTTGTCATTTTATTTCATTATCATGAATATAAAACATATTCATTATACCCTACATGGGTGTAAAGGTAAAACATGAAAATGATTTCTCCTGTATGCAACATAATACTCGTACATTATTTTTTCTCATCATCTGATCGTGCAAACAATTTCATCTCAACGTTAAACCAGATCTCACTGTCTGACCTCGTCAATCTGCATTCTATCTGGGCTTGAAAAAAAGTACATATGATGTAAAATGTTCATTATTCAGAACAGAAACTGGAAAAATCCATTTTATTCTCTGCTTTCAATTCACAAAACAATAATATAGACAAAAAATGTGCTGTTTCCTCCTTTCTAAATTAACAATGAGATTTTTATAGTTGTTGTAATAAAAAAGCATCATATATTCATTCTAGGGCTAAAGTGTTATGTCAACGCCAGTCAAGGTTACAGAGCAAAAATATGTTCCCAAGCGTATAAATTAAAATGAAGTTATATTAGGGTATGGTTTCAAAGAAGATCTGCATCATTTTATTTTTTGCCTTTGACAATCGAGAAAGAAATTATGTCTTGAAATCCTGAAGAAGGGATAAAATAATTTGACAGGGTATTTCCCTGAAATGTTCACAAAGAGGATTTAAAAACAGCTTGACTTGAAGAAGATAAGATCAAGATAATGCACTATGGAACAAGCTGATTACAACGATTGCAAAATAGCATAAATTATGCTTCGAAATGTTTCCCTATCCCTCGTATTCTCCAGATCTGACTCCCTGTGATATCTTTCTTCTAGTTGATCTAAAAAGAGTACTCACTCGAAAGAAATTTACTATCAGTGAAGATATGTAAATAGTATATAAAAATTGAGTGAGCGCTATAATCAAATATATTAAATAAAATTGAATTTTATCAAAAACCAATACTGAGTCCCTTGCCGCCAATTTTTATGAGTATACATATATCGATGGCTATATGCAGTTAGATCTTCGGTAGAAAAGCTGTTTTATAAACAAAGATCACCGTAAAAGGAGCTAAAAACAATATTGTTATAAATAACAATGCTCTGAAGTGCAATTGTTCTAGGAAAAATGCAATTCTAGAATCCTGAAGTATACGAATGCATGAGCAAGTAATAAGTCAGCAAAATCTCGATTACTCATCCTCGGACTAACCTTTTGTTGTGCTTTTTATGACTGTTATATTCTGAATTTGCTAGAATGAACTCGATGATATAAAAATATTACTGTTAGTGTCTCCGCACACGGGTCGGGCACTCGGCCTCTCATGCAAAGTTTGGAGCGCCACTAACGGGTCGTTCGATGGCCGTCTCGAGACGTACGTTTTCAAAATTTTAAATAAAATGAAGACCAAAAAAAACGACAGATTTTTGAAATATGTTTCGGTAAGCCTACAATCTTCCGGTCACTCACTATTGGCCCACCCTGTATGAAATTGTTTGCCACCCTTATCTGAAGAGGATTGGTTTGTTTTTCAATTTCGAGCAAAACAAATCAGCAGTGCAAAATTATGTTAGTATAAAGTGCAGGTGCATTACCTACATATATGCATGGCACACATTTAGAATTTATAATAGCGGTAAATATATAAATTCGATTAAGGTTTATCGATAATTGATCTTGACAATAGAAAAATCACGGCAATTTTCGCAAGGATTCATATAAAAATTCAGTGTGCTATATCTGCGCAGTGCTAATTTCTAGTCACGAATACCGTGTGATTTAAACAATGTGCAAGTATAAAGAAGGCTGCAAAACAAATTAAAGATGAATAGTTTCATTGAAAAAATCAAATATAGGTTATATGGGAAAATTGGGTTCTCCAAGGTTTTACTATGAATAACTTCAATGTCCAGCGTGAAAAATTAAATATTAATCTTTCTTATGATGTTTCTCTAGAATAATGCACTTGCGTTTCTAATTTAATTCAAGTGGAAGCATAAAAACTCCGTCGAGTAGTTTGACTTAGCATGGAAAGCTTTTGCCTCTGACCAAGAATGAGCAATAATCATTGAGAAAACGAATAATTTAGTTAGGAAACAGCAAAAAAGTTCTAAATTTTGAACATCGTTTATAAATATTTTCTGTTACTTATCTCGTTGACTTTTCTTTTAAAACGACAGAAATATCCATCGAAAAAACTACCTTGAGGTTTGGATTGAGATTGAGGTTTCAAGATAAATTATGCCATAACTTAAAATTGCACTGATATTTGAGGTCATATTGTTCTTATTTAAATTATTTTCATGTGCACACTACATGTCCAATGTTTGGCGAATCTAAAGTAGGTAATTCTAGTGTACCCTTGTGAATCGGTATATTAGCAACCACCGATGTAAACAGCAAACAATATTTTCAAAGTATTTTATTCATTGCATTTTAAAGGCCAATAAACATGACTACATTCATTGAATCAAATATTTATAAACGATCTGGATACCTACGATATTTTTCAAGGTACGATGTATTTGAAGGAAAATTGAATACTTGAAGTGAGCACCAATATGACGTAGTGGGTAGTGAGATCCTGTACTACGACATGACCATAAAATTTGACGTATCAACAAGTAAAACGGTACTTACTATTTTTGTAGAGCAATGCAAAAAATAGTAGTAGTAGTAGTATTTCATATATGAAAAATAATAATATGATAGTATACATACCTGCCGTCAGGTTTCCTAGGAAAACCACTGTTTTCGATGGAACCATAATTTTTACCATAAGATTTCATGTTGACAAACTACCAACTTATACTTACTAGTTACCACAATAAAAACATTTTATGCTGCTTGGTCATTTGTGTTTGTAAACCGCTTTATGGATTCAAATATGCATCCAGATAAGAGTATTTACCTTAACGCGGACTAGGTACGAACTACCCATTTGGAGGGTTCGTATTTTTCCATATGGTATAAATAATAATTCTCCAGAATATTGGAATATCTCAGTGCACAGGGCCGGACCTGCCTACTAAGCCGTGCTTGGTCAGTATAGTTTTATTATATATTTTTGATTTAGAGGGTTAGGGGTTAGGGCTCAGTTACCCTAATGAGTGGCGCTCAGCCCAAGGCTTCATGTTCCAAGGGGGTGTCAAGTGGATCAGACAGAGGTGCATCCTAAGTTCTTCGCGAACCTTGTGTATGCTCTCCTGTCTTCCCTCCTGGCCTATTCAGATAGGAGTTCCTGTTTTCACGCAAAAGGCAGGACAGTCGAAGATAACATGCACAATGATCCCTAAGTTTTGCAGGTGTGCACTGAACGTCCAATGGCCAGTTATAATCCCAACCAGATTGGATGGGGGAGGGAAGATGGTCCACTGTTTGTCCAATATCTTAAAGAATCATTTGATTATTGATAATCTCTCCTATAATGCTTAATCATAACCATGAGTCGGTCATCTATATGATTACTGTTATAGTCATTTTAAATGCAGATGCTATACTTATCATGTTGCAAAATGATACAGGTTCTGTGTAATTGTTATTCATATATATGTAAGTAATAGTATTTTATTGGAATCTACAAGTCAAAGTCCAGGTAAATAATACCGTAATATATGCATATATCGATATGATATTATCTATTTTGCGAAAATGGAGGTGTGTCGATTATAACTGACGTAACTTGTCAGTTTAAAGTACATTTAATGCAATAACTAATCTAACAAAAACATATTCTATTTATCTACATGGTGTCTCAAAATATTTCTAAAATATAAGGCTCGAGGTTTACGAGAACTTGGAGTTCAATAAGGTTTTTGATTAAATAAACCTCCGAAAACGTAAAATGAACTTATTCATGAGTACAAGAGTCGGAACCTGTTCAGGTAAAATTTGTAACAAAAAAAAATATGAGTTATTAGAATTTTCTAGGCAGACAGATTTTCTAAAAGACACATTACACTGTTCTATCAATACCTTTCGCACCTTCTAATTAGTGAGTACTAGTTTATTTGCACGAGTTATTCAACAATTTTTTATTACGAAAAACGACGAAATAGTTTAGAGTGCCTTATATCATTGATTAACTTATATCTATTGACCTTTACATTTAGCGATAATTTTGGCTTGTCATGTCGTTGATATCAGATATTATCATACACTATATGTACGTAGAAGGAAGAATAAAATACAGGCGTCATAAGGAATAACAAACAACGATAATTTGTGAGATTATGAGCTTTGAGAAATGACGATATATTTTGATGTTGTGTCTACCGAGAATCATCGAATACCTCGTATACCATCGTGATATATGTGGATTTACACATGATGTTTCGTTAAATAATCCAAATTTTTTCATGTAGTCCTCAATACTTATCTTGTGGTGTTTACTTGTCAGTCACAGAAACAAGATAAGTAGTTTTATATTCCAAGAATTGTATAACCCTTTGAAACATGCTTTCAAATATTAATCACTTCAAAAAGTCTGCATACATAGTTTAGTCAAAAAAGGTCAGTTTCAGAACTCTTAGAGAAACAATATTCGACAGGTTATAATATAAGGTTGATATATTTAAGATACCCATTTAGCTAAGTAACATTGCCCCTAACGTTATTCTCTCTCCATAAACCTTCAAGCTGTAAATCATTTTCAATACATTCAGATTTGTGCGTCCATAATTCAAAAATTGATTTGTAGTGATTCTGACGACCTAACTCCATTTTTTATGTAGTAATTCCGCACCATAAAACAGTATTGCCAGTGTTTGTGTTCCAAAAATGCATTTTATTTTAAACGTATTCATTTCCTTCTGTATTTTTTATACGCGTGAAAAAATAGCTTCTTATCGCAAAAAGGCATGGCTATGTCAATTGAAAATTGATGATGCAATTTTTCTATTTGTTTACAGTATACGTTATACAGTTATTGTCGGGATCACTTTGAAATAATGGATCAAACAAATGCCAAATTTATACAAAAGACCTATTGAATTATTCCTCGCATTTCAATAGTGAATAAAAAATTAAGTAGCAATTTTTTTGTATTTAAATACAATAACCTGATAGCTGTATATTAATTGCACATTAAATGACGTTTTCCATGTTTAAATATTATAAGCTGCACACAATGCACTGAATCTAAAAATAAATTTTATAGCTACACACACCTACAAAATTGGAAATCAAACTATTGTGACGTCCACAAATAACAAATGTTGTAATGAAAGAATAATTGTGCAGCAGTTGAATGGCTTAAGACAAGTAGCTTGACTTAATTCGATGTACGGACATATACGAATATTGACCAAGAGATACAAGTCGAGTGGGGATTGGTAAATAAAGTACAATTTAACGTACAAAAGGCTCAGGCAATAACAATGACAAAGAAGTCTCACGCTTGCTCACCAGCTGTGGAAATGGAGGCTCAGCCAATAGTCGGGTCACCTTTCGTCAATCCTTTGGTAATCAACATCAACAATAACATGTCCTAGCACGACCACGTCGTCAGTATAGCTAAAAAGAGGCAGACAAATTTTTGACCTGAGAGAAATTCTGCGAGTCAGTCAAAAAGCTTAACAGGGAGGGCGTAAGATGGAAGCTTATTTAGGAGAGCTGCGTGCTAGTATTTTAATCGCTAAGAAATAAAAAAAATAAGATATTTTTTTGGACGTTTTAATTCACCTAAATCAAAAATGCCACCAATCATCTGTCTGTCTGTACATCTGCTTGTCTATCGTCTGTCTGGTAATCCTTGATCCCTCTATGCCTGGGAAAGTATTGAAGTTTTGTTGATGAATTTTCCAGCCAGTGGTGGTTCACGCGTTCACGCTTATTTTTATCAAAGCATCACCAGCTCATCTTTTTGATAAGAGTTCTAAAAACTTCCTTATTTTATACATTTGGTATTTTTTATTTCAAGAAAATTTGTGTAACCACTAAATCTTGTCGTATCGCAAGTTGTCATGATTGTTTGCCTTTAGCTAATATTGGAATAATAGCAATTCATCATTTCAAATTGGATAACAAAAGCCTCGCAGAAAATAGCACGGCAATAACAAAACGAAAATAATCGGGAAATAAGTGCATAACAATTTGTGTGGCAATGTCAATGCCGCAAGCTTGAATGTAAAGTAGTACTATCATGTGTGCCACTTGACATAACTCATATACAGGGTCTCCCAGTTTTGCGGACAGTACGGTGATTTATAGTTTCAGTGAGTGAAATCCGAATAGTGAGAAAAAAAGGATGCGATTCACGGAATGCGCCAGGACTAAATACAATAATAAACAAACCCATTTGCCATAATAAGTTGATAAAAAAGCATGTCAGAGCGCGGTCCGAGTGTAATAACCCATCCAATCCCATACTCTTTCAATTGGCGATAAGTCGGGTGATCGTGGAGGCCATTCCAGCGCCCGAACCTGCAATATGAGGTCGCGCATTATCTTGCTGGAAGAAACTCTCATCGAGGCCTTGGACATATGGAAAGGCAACTGGTTTTAACACCTCATTTACATAACGTTGGTCCGTCATTATGCCAGTAGTTCATGACGATTTTGCCGGTCTGTAGTTCTCCTACGTGCTCCAGAACCCCCAGCTCACTGTATCACTCACCTAGAAGGCATCCGGCATCCCAGAAGCTTGGAGTTTTATTCCGATGTAGGGAGCTGTATACACCAGAGCAACTACTGCTGCTCTACAAGGCACAGATCCGACCATCGTTGGGGTATTGCTCCCTAGTGTGGGGATGCGCTCCGAAGCACTCTCTAAAGCTTCTTGACACTCTAGAAGAGAGGGACGAATCGATACGCCTAACTTCCCAAAGGACCTCCACAGCCTGGAACACTGAAGAAGGGTGACTGACCTGTCCCTGTTTTACAGATTCTATCACGGAAGATGTTCGAGTCAGCTCTCCCAGATAATAACACCAAAGGCCGTCCAAACGAGGAATACTAGAGAGCCTCTGCCAGCTCATCCTTACTAGGTCGAGGTCCCTACTGCCCGAACCAGTCTCCTCCAGCATTCCTTCTTTTGGAGAAATCGCGACAGCTACAACCTGCAGCGTTATAATCTAACGTCCACATGCACCTATTCTCCCGCAGCGCTTCTATAGTGCTGTAGGTTTTCAGCCTTTGCGGGAGGCTCACCATAAAAAACATCATACTTTCGCAATCCGATCTCTGTTAACTTTGAGGAACCAAGTACTTCTATTTGGTACCTAACATTTGTATACGGTCAATGGTCAATGCCCAACACAGCATTAATAACACGACAAGCTTTATTTTTCAGCAAAAATTGTGCATGTGCCGGCTAAACTATGTATCTTACGCATTTGAGAAATGGTGAATGGGCTCGATTAATTAATCGTTAAACCTGATGATGCTAATCAGCATATTGAAATAACTTATTAATTAGTTGCACTGTCATTGGTTCTGGATACCTATTGCTTTAGTTTAATCGAACACTTTAAAAATTAATATAAATAACATATGTATAAGATTCTGATACATAGTTAGGTAAAAGCGTTTTAAAAAGTATAGATTATGTAGAAATGGTCCCACTGCCATAACATGCCTTCGGATACATGATAAAATCAATCCATAATTAGCTTATTTTGAAATATGTTTGCTAAGGAGTAATGGTGCACCCAATATCAGTTATTGTATCGAATATGCAGTTCTAATATTTCGCCCTGTATAAACAATGGAAAATTTCCATACTGATAGACAGTCGAGACTTATGGTACAGATATCGGAACTTATATTTACTTGTATATTATTTATTGTCTCTGGAACATTTCCGATAATTGTTGTTGTTTTTAGCTTGAACACTAGGGCACATGTATATAATTAAACTAATTAAAAGTTAAGGAACAAGGCTATATTTCAAGTGCGACGACAAGGGTTTGAATATCGGCATCAAATGCTTTAAGTCCAATTAAATAAAACAGTATCTATGGAAAAGGGGATATGAGATAACATTCAAAATATATATGTTATCGTAATTTCGCGATTACGATAATTCTTCCAGGAATGTAGAAGTGATAATTTATTGCTACTGGAAAACTGGAATTTTTGGAAATTTGTACATTTTGGCGTATTCATTTCCGTTCACCTAATAAGCTAATCTGGATTTCATGATATACAGGGTGTCTCATGACGATTAAGACGGGCAATATATCGGAACTAGGCTGTAGCAGGGAACTATAATTTTGGGGGTGTAAATTAGAGCAAATATAGTATCACTTCTTATTATTGTGTCACCCAATGAGGTATTTGTTTTTGTAATGGGACACCCTGAAACGATTCCAACAAACTAGCACACTTGGGGTCTAAAGTGATTAATTCAAGAGCTACAGGTATACTTAAAGGTTGTTCTTGACCCTGGATAAGTACTAAAACTTCTATTATAATTATGTAGGTTGGCGCACTCGTCATGCATAGCCTACCCGGAATTCAGAATACTGATGGCGTATCATTTGGATGCTGTTGGTTGCAAAGCGTTGCCAAACTGTCAAAGATATCAGGTACTTTGGAAACAAGTACTAATGATTGAGGAGGAGTGAGGCAATTCGTTTGAAAAAATATTCTGCCCACCCAAAACAATCAAAGTGGTGGTTACTTAATTTCGGAATTCTAAATCTCAAAACCTCGATAAAAAAGGCGTAGATAATGTTTTTTAATATGACCTATTTTGCGCGCCTATGTTGGTCACCAATGTACATTTCATTGATTATAGTTATTAAATTAAAAGTATCTAAACAATCATTCAGGACGTGGTTATTGTGAATGAAATATATCGTGTCATTCGGATTTCCATAAAATATTGGTTTCTTAGAAGAAGGTCAATAAACTTAAACAATCATAGTTTATGTCATATCACTTTTAAAGTAAGTTTATTCGTTATAAGGTCAAATAAATATCCTTTGAGGAGATACAATAACATAACATGAACCTCGTATGTATAAATACATTTCCAAACAACTTTTTGCTTGAAGTCGGCATAGATTGAATGAGGTTGATATGCAAGATGACGTCATTTTAAATCAAACACACCCAACATAGCGAAATACTTTTTCGTACGAATACCTTGCCATTTTTGATTTTATTATGTTTATATGTTTATATTATAAGACCATAAAAGAACAATTTGAAATTGTATGCAAAAAAATGCAAATGTTGCATTAAGGACTCTGGTTCTCACTATTCATTCATTTTTGTGTTAGAAAATAACACCCTACTAAACAAAAAAAAACAATGAAAAATGTGCAACTATAGATATTCTATATGTCCTTATTTAATTATACTTATTTAATTTTTTTTAGTTCTTAGTATAACAGCACGCTGATTAGTTATTTCAATTTCTAAGTATATGCTATACTTCAATTCCGAAAAACAAAAAATAGTAAGTCACGCATAGTAAAAAATGTTTTACTAGCATCAGAATTAGATTCTTAGGAGGAATGAGGAATAGACTGGTATCTGCACGGCGCGCAATGCCGGTATGCCGTGTGGCGGTGCATATTTTAGCCGCCAGGATGTACCTAGAAGGTAATCATCCTTAGTTCCTTCCTACTACCCTGTTCCTAATAGTTGGCCGTTTCCAAGTCTTTATATATTTCGTCAATTAAATAAATAATTTAGAGACTTTACAACAAAATCGATTGTAGTTGTTAGTTGTATCATCAGTCGTATATTGAATTCAGGCCATCTTGAATTTAATATAATCCTAGTATGAACGTTCTTTACAGCTCTATGGGACAAGCAGAACTTAGTCATTTCAGTTTTTAGACAAAGTGGGATGGTACCACAACCTGTGTTTCTAAATGGTTATAAAAATGTAGGAGTGACATTGCTAGGGTTGTGGGTTGAATAATGTGTTCTTTCAACCATTAAGAGAAACTGAGAGACCGAAAGATCATTTGTCTTGTTCGGATGCACACGTGACTAACCTCACGTCCCAGTCGGAGAGCAGTTTCGCTGTTTCGCACCCATTCTTTAACACAGTGGCGTACCACGCTGGAGAACCTTATGCAGATGAGCCGCTTCCATTTTTCCAAACTTCCCTTTTTATGCTTCCCAAGTTCGTAATTGTTTTGAGCGTGGTCAAGTTTTTCGCTTCATTATTGGATGTTTTCTCCACTTCGACAACTAATAAATTCATCTATCCAGTCGTGGTGGAGAAACGTCAAGCCTCAACGCTTAACGGCGCCGGCCTAAAAACCCAAGAAGCACAAATTTACTTTTTACGATGTTTAGAATTGTGTATGTGTGTATTCGTGGGAAGAGCCGAATCAACTTACCTGACGCAATCATTAATTTATTTTCATTTGCAAAACCATCAATTTCACAGAACCAACTCGCCAAGATAAACGTAAATATTATTTATCGGAATATTACTGAAGAGTATACAATAATTATATTTAAAAATAAAAATTAGAGCTAACATCTCTAGCGCGAACATGTGCGAAATTGGGAATACATCTTTTTACTTCCTGTCTACTTATTTGCGTAAATGATATTTTCCATTCAAATAGTAGGTGCATAGATATATGCAATGCGCATTTTTTCCAAAATATCAATATGTATTAGTGAACAACTGCTTCTATTTTAAACGACACTTGTTTCTGCATTAACCATGTCCAGGCGGTAACTTCGTGATAGCTCACATGTATGCAGAGTGATTGAAAACAATGTTGCATGAATTATGCCAGGGATTCATTCCACTTTTTCCATTTGAATGACGAAGATTTTAAAATATGAACGAATGCAAGAAGAAAAGAGACTTTCTGGTGACCGTAACCCCCAGTGCAAAGGACCCTTGAACCTAGTACAGTCTGCTTCTGATACCCAAAGGCTTCACAGCGACATAGATGGTATACCGAGGAGTCTTCCTCCTCGCCACAGCGTGGACACGTCAGGTCGCTTGTCACCTCCATCATGTACAAGTGACGTCTGAAGGTGTTATAGCCCACAAGTAACTTTAGCTGGCCTCTGTCTAGTGACAGACAGAACCGCCCCACCTTGGCCAGAGGTCCTAAAATAAGATGTCCACAGATTCCTCTTCATCTCATAAGATGTTGTTTGCAACCACACTTCTGAGCCGGCTCAGAACCCAGGAAATTATTCCTCGACCCTCGCCTTGCAGGCGCGTCCGCCATTTCATTACCACTAACTCCAGAATGACTCGGCACTCACGTAAGTGACTCCTGATGTCTTGCTGAAATGTCATCTAAGCCTTTGTACATTGCAGAACGAGCCTTGATGTAAACGTACAAGAACTCAATGCTTTCAATGCTGCCTGGCTGTCAGAGCAGTTAGTAATCCGCCTCCAAGCGGATCCTGATAAGGGCCGAACCCTATGGCTTCAGTAAGACGCTCAACTTTTTGGTGGGGGTTCTCACTGACCATTGCCGGCTGAATAGACATTCGTAATTCAGCTGCTCAAGAGGTCTGGTAGGTTCGAAAAGGAGCTTTTTAGGACGTACGCTTCAGTGTTGGTTCAGTGGAGTTGGCACAAGGGGCCAAAGGTGGCCTACTTGCCTGGCTTCGCCTCCCCATAACTACTACTACTACTTCTATACTACTATTAAAAATCGCCAAATGGTCTAGCTACATAGCCCTATATGTGGCATTTTGTAGTAATTGTCCGTTAGATAGAACACAAATGAAAAAAAAAAAAATAAAAAATTGGATTTACTCACACATCATGGCCTCAGGCTTGCAAAGTTTACAGCAAAATAATGTCCTGGAAAGACACAATGTAAAATCGTAATACTCAATATGATGCACGCGACGCTATTCGCGAAAATCTAATAAAATGGATAAATATACTATCTCCGTTTTATATATCTTACTTTAAAAACTTTAGTACGTAGTTTTACAACACCTAAAATCCATGAGACGTTTTAACATTATTTACAAATTCGGAAATAGGATGAGTAGTAAAGTTGTAAGGTAAATAATAATAAAATGTTCATAATCGCATTTAGCACTATGACAGGAAAAGCTTCGTATTGTACAAATCTTTATTTCCATTTTAAAATATCTTAGACAACTGACAATTTGATTAATTATTATCAGCTTTTTATTGTACCTGAGTTATCTTTTTTAAGCAGAGTATGACGTCGATCAAAAACTTATTTTTGTCCTCGCGCTTTATTCACCGGTCAATAAAACCGAAAGGTGCTAGAAGATAAAGGTTTTTTGACATTTCGGCTACCTCTGTAGTAAGTATAAAATTTTTGGCAAAAAAATTATTATCGGTTCTCGGTAACTTCAACTTCGACTAAGCAGCAGCATGCCTCACAGATCAACGTATACATATCAAAACAATTGTCGAGTGGGGATTAGTATATAAAGTACAGTTTAACGTACATAAAACTCAGGCAACAACACTAACAATGAAGTCTTACGTTGGCTTACCAACTGTGGAAATGGAGGATCACCCCAGATAGTCGAGTCACCTTCTGTCAAGCTTTTGGGGATCAACATCAACAATAACATATCCTGGCACGACCACGTCGTCAGTATTGCTAAAACGGCATCCCTTCTGGGATGCTTCTCCAAGCTTTTGTTTAGAGTTTTAGAGGAAGCTGTATACATCAGAGCAACTCGTTGGAGTATTGCTCCCATGTGTAGGGATACGCTCCGAAGCTTTTGGACACTATCCAGAAGAGAGCAATCAGACTAAATCGTTACGTCTAACCTCACAAAGGACGTGCGCAGCCTGGAACATCGAAGAAGGGTGGCTGACCTGTCCTGTTTTACATTTACATGGAAGATGTTCGAGTGAGCTCTCCCAGATAATAACACCGAAGGCCGTCTGAACGAGGTACACTAGAGAGGCTCTGAGAGCGCATCCTTGCCAGGTTGAGGTCCCTACTCCCCAAACCAGTCTTCTCCAGCATTCCTCATTTTGGAGAACTTCGACGCTGTGGAAAGAGCTGCCTGGGAATTTGTCTCCCGACTGCTACAACCTACAGCGTAAAAAACAAAATCTAAATGGTTGTATACAAATATAAAAATTTGTTATATTGTGATTCACAACTTTATCTTTATGAAAATGTAAAGCAACAACCCATTTTTTCCAGTAATGTTGGTAACATTGTAAAATGATTTAGTGTCAAATTGGGTTCATAAATTAAATCCCCGTTACTCCATATTTCAATAAACTAGTAATAAATCTATTTTAATGAGAATCCATCCTCATTTGCATTACCATTATATTTTATCCCTCATTAAGCCATTGCTGAGAAGAAAAATTATACCAGGTTTGATAGGTAGTAGTAGTAGTAGTAGTAGTGATGGGGAGACAAAGCGGGGCAAGTAGGCCACCTTTCGCCCTGTTTGCCAACCCCACTGAACCAACACTGAAAACACTAGAAGCCTACGTCCTAGAAAGCTGCTTGTCGAACCTACCAGACCTCCTGACGAAAGTCAGTATGTCCGACCATTTCGCTGAATATAGTGGCTCCTCCCCAAACTCCGTCGTGCCGAATATCTGAACCCTAAGGTTGCGATAAACTGCACATCTGCCCAGGAAGTGGAACGCTGTCTCGTCCTCCTCCCAGCATCTGGAGCAAATGGGGTCCCCTACCACTCTCATAAGTGACAAATGTCTATTCAGCCGGCAGTGGCCAGTAAGAACCCCCACCAGAAGGTTGAGCGTCTTTCTGCCTTTATTCAAAAGCCATAGCGTTGGGCCTTTATCAGGGCCTGCTATGAATCTTTTGGCTTACCTGCAGTCGTCTCCCTCTAACCAGGCTTTCGCCAGTTCCTTGTAGGGCTAGTTATCCAGGGCCACATTGACCTGGCGTCTGCTAATTCCCAGCATAGGTTCTGGGCCGATGCAGGGGTTGCTGGTCCCTATCCTAGCTAGACGGTCCAACCTCTCGTTACACCAATATGTCTAGGGATCCACAACAAGATCACCTTCGTGTGGCTTGCTAGATTGAGGGGGCGACCAAACATACAACAGAGCTGATCTGGAACATCAATTTTGATAAAATATACGGAGCAATATGCCTTGTAGTACTAGTAAATAATGATGATAATATTCAAAGTATATTGGTGGCGATGCAATTAGAGAAAAATAAAAGTATCAGAACCGCTACTAACTTTGTTCTTAGGTACTTCAGGGGTTTCTAGCTAAGTGGGAAATTCCAAGTTTGTCTTTGGTTGATTGCAATGCAGGACTAAGCACAAGACCAATTTTTGTCTAGTTCCTTTTCAGTATTTTGTCAAACTTATAAATGATCCTGATTATTTTGCCGCCTCTCAAAAACAAAGCTCTCCCTCCCACTTGGAGGATACACCTCGGTATTCCAAGCAGAAGTATACGCGATTTCAGCTTCTGACAGCCAGACAGCATTGAAAGCGTTTAGTGCTTGTAGGTTTACATCAAGGCTCGTTCTCCAATGTAGAACGGTCTTGGATGACATTTTGGCAAGACATTAGGTGCCACTTATGAGGGTGCCAAGTCATGCTGGAGTTTGCGGTAATTAAACGGCGGACGCGCTCGCAAGGCATGAATCGAGAAATAATTTCCTGGGTCCTGAGCCGACTGTGGAGCTCGCAGCAGGTACCATCAGAATGAAAACAGAAGTGTGGTTGAAATATCACATCTTGTGAGATGGAGAGGAAACTCTGGGCATCTTCGTCAAGCTAGAGAACTTATTTGAAAACCTCTGGCCAAGTTGGGGCGGTTCTGTCTGGCAATGGACTAAACTTACTTGTGGGGCCGCTATCTGGCCAGAACACCTTCAGACATCACTTGTAAGTGATGGGGGTGGTAAGCAACCCGACGTATTCGCGCTGTAGCGAGGAGGAAGTGTCCTCGGCACACATTCTATACCGCTATGACGTCATAGGTTCAAAGGCCCTTGAACCTGAAGACATAAGATTGAACACGAGTTTGTCAGGACCTAAGGCTATCAGCTTTGCGATGAGGGCTGAACTTTGGAACTAGAGTAAGGGTAGGTGTAGAATGGCTCGATTGTAGGCCTATGCACTGGTGGCCCTTGTCACCAAAAAGTCTCTTTAATAGAGAACTACAGAGTGCATATTCGTTTCTTTGTAGCGATCACTTTAGGCAACCATATATACAGACGATGGTAATTAAAAGTTGCTGACATCATGTCACGAAAAAGTAATTCTCATTTCAATGCGATAATTGTGTAAGGCTGGCTCCACACATGGGACTCATGGGAGCGAACCTTGCGGCAATTTTGGCCTTTGCCTTAGACATTGGATTTCATGTTCAATGTAGCTTCATCACACTGGAGAGGAATTTGTGCAATATCACACCATTTCTGTCAAAGCCAACGTCAACATTTAATCTAATATAAAAATTGCTGTGGGTACGTTTGCCACAACTGCTTGGTACAGCTCCAGGAACTTTTTTTTCATTATCCCGTACAGTTTCAGACAAAATTTTTCAAAACCAAATATTGTCTTCACCTGCACCTTCTGTGGACGTGATTTCACAATCCGCAAGTATGTCGCAAAAAAAGAAAGTCAACGGAAATACTCCAATATTGGCGCATACCAACGTTGGCAACAATTAAAGAGTAGCAATTTCATTCATTCATCCGAAACCAATCACAGACGACGTCGTTTCGCTTCTATTATCAACAATATCAAAGTAGACGTGCATAGTGCATAGTGCCTTTAACAGTTCCAAAATTATATGCAATGTAAGAGTAGACCAGAGTTAGTATTTTAACATTTATTCATAAAAAAAAAACTTTTTATCAACGCTGCTGTATAACATTTAAATACACAGTATTGGCAATTCTTGATATACATATAACCTATTATAAAAAAACTGCAATAAATAATAGTATAGTACAATGAGCAACATTGTTGACGTAAATCAACTGGGATTCTTGCATTGTTGGCATTCTTCCATGGCATCTTGGAATTCTTCAATTTGGAGTGTCATCTCGAAGAAATTGAATTTGTCGTGAATGTCTTTTGTTGCCATCATCAGGACGTTCTGCGGATTTGTTCCAGGACCTAGAAAGAGGTATATCCATATATCTATATCAATTTTTCTTTTATTTTCCACGAAAGCACATGGATAATGTACATTAATCGCGGAAAATTTGTAATTAGAGAATATTTTTTGAAGTTTTACTCAGCCAAATAGCACCACCCTTCCGTCGAGAAAATTCCCTTCCGAAAGAATATAACAAAATCAAAACAAATCCCTCTCTGCCAATCCACGAAGATATACCTGATGTCTCCTTGCGCAGGTTAAGGTCCAGAAAACCTCCAATGACACCAGCTTTTCAACTTGTTTTGTTGATATACGAGGGCTGCTCTATACTATAGAAGGCGCACCGGCAGAATTCTTTCTGTCTGCTCGCACTTGTTTTGTTGAGTTTGATGGTTTTAACCCTGCAGTTAAATGGGCAGAAATTTGGGCGATCCAAATAATAGAAGTGACCAGAAATCTAACTGTTGATCAAAAACCGCCTGGTTTCGAGCGCCACTGAAAGGAATGGTCAACCCTAAACAGAATTCGCACGTCGTATGGGGTGTGCGTTGATTCGTTGTTTAAATGGAACAAGCGCGAATTCCCACGATGCGAGTGCATATAGTGCAAGAATGTGGTCTTGGAGCATATCCAGGCAACAACAAGGAATTCCTCCAAGTCGAGCCATCAGCCGTAGGTGTCATGCTGGAGTTTGCGGTAATGAAACGGCGGACGCGCTCGCAAGGCGAGGGTCGAGAAACCATTACCTGGGTTTCGAGCGACGTACCATTAGAAAAAAAAGAGGTGTGGTTGCAAAACCAACGTCTTATGAGATGAACAGGAATCTCTGGACATCTCCGTCAAGCTAGAGAATATATTTTAGGACCTCTGGCCAAGGTGGGGCGGTTCTGTCTCTCATTGGATAAAATCCGACATGTGGGCCTGCTATTTGGCTTAAGAATCTTTAAATGTCACTTGTCTGTGATGAAGATGGCAAGCAACCTGACGTGTGCACTCTGTGGCGAGGAGATGTCTCTGTGATGCCCTTGGGTATTACACGCCTACTATACTAGGTTCAAGAGTCCGTGAACAAGAGACAAGATGAATAGGACCCAAGGCCATCCTCACCTTTGCGATGAGGGCTAGACTTGGAAACTACAGTAAGGAGATGTGCATAAGGGCCCGCTTATAGGCCTATGGATTTGTGACTCTGGTCACCAGAAGGCATCCCTCCTTCATTCATTCATTCATCAACCAAGAACATCATGTATACCATACTAATACTTACTTATGGCAACGTGAGCAGACATTGCGATTTTATCAAGACTAAGCGCCCATATCCTGAGGTTGTGCACTCTCTTGACCCCTTCAATGTTGAGCAGTATATTCATGACCTCTTCAAAATCGATCCCTTTTGGTATAGCCTCCATCAGTACTAACACTGCATCCTTCATAATAGCGAACGTTGTTATCAACACCAACACGGAGAAGATGAATGTACATATTGGATCTACGATGATCCAGTCTCTCTGGAAAAATACATTGAAATTAATACAAATCAATGTACCATAAAGACACATTCTGGTAGTAAAATAGCTCAAGGTATTATGTTTGGACTTGTCCACAGGTCGAGTAAGCAGTCGAAACGCAAAAGCTCTTCTTTATCAACGCTGGAATCCCGCAGGGATCGGTATTGGCTCTAACATTGTTTTTGCTACACATCAATGATATTCTCCATTCGTTTGATAATGTGTTCCTGTATTGAAATTGACGACTCGACACGCTGAAAATGTATTGGCATTCTCTAGTTTAAGAAACATTCCTATTTCTATGCTGGGATCCCTCATGAGATGGGTTTTACTTCGTCTTTGGGGTTATACTATCGTGATCCTAAGCACACTGGGACTAGGCTGGCAAAAACCAAGGAAACTGAGGCTCTATAACTCTTACCCTAAGGAGCTTTGAGAACACTGGTAAAACAGGGAATCCACAATATTTTTAGGGTCATGTGGGATGATACATTTCTTACTACATTCTAATCTAGTAACCAGCTACAACCTTACCTTGAAGTATATCACAATGGCAGCCAAGAAGACTCCAAAGCTCTGCAAAAAGTCTCCTAAAACATGAATGAAAGCAGCTCTGACGTTTATATTTTCTTCCTTATGATCAGACTCTCCTTCGTGACTGTGGCCATGATGACTATGACCGTGTTGGTGAAGTGTGAATCCCATTCTGTAAGAAAGCTACTATTGTACTGTCACGAAGCAGTCTAGATTATGTAATATTATAATACAGCTGAATATACTTATTTCTGCCCCTGTTAACTGAGATGATATGCATCAGTGGCGTAGGTTAGAATAGAATACGGGGGGGGGACATGTCACCCCCCTTTTGAAGTAAAAGTAAATAAAACCTATCTCATATTTGATTTTATGTGCCTATAGCATACGGCCCCCCATGGAAAGCATCAAAATTACGGTGGGTGCACCTGCAGGCTATAGGCATATCCCCCTCTTTTGAACTGAAATTAAAGATAATCTATATCATGTCTCATACTATTTGCCTACGGCACCCCCCCCCCCCCCGGAAGGCAACCACAATTATTATTCAATTCACCGCTGCTACTATATCCCCCCCCCCATAATGAAACCATCTCTACGCCACTGATATGCGTTATAGGACTAAGGTAAGAGACTCACGACTAGACGATACTTGCTACATGTTGTTGCAAATAAAAAAAACTATAATTGATTTCAAAATATACATATTTTCATGTATGATAAGTATGCAAAGATAAAATGTATATACACTTATCATCTTAGGTACGATTTTATTAAACTATCTTTTTCAAAATTCGTCTTCTTTGCTTGGCTGTCAATACAAATTAACTTTTTTTGTCAGATCTGAGCAGTTCATCAAATAATGAAGAAACACTTTCAAAATAATTTGACTAATGGGTGATCCAACCTTAACCTCAATTTATTGACAGACCAGTAGAAAAAAAGGACTATAAAAAACACAGGAAAAAATATAAATCAAGCTCCTTATGAGCTGAATACTACAGGTGTATTTATGTAACATAGTTATTGAAATAATAGATTGTGTAATTTTGTCTATTATATCTGTCCTAAGTAGCTATTCTGTTTATCGAAATTTCAAAGATAAACACAATACATAGAAAGATAAGCATAGCGTAATGGTATTTTATCTAATCTGCAATATAAAACAACTGTACTCTGTTTTCATCTCTTGTGCTTTTCATTAGTTATTCACTGTGAAGATGGTATCCAATATTCTGGGCATCATCACCGAAACTGCTTTTTTTCTGCGCCTGGCTGTGAATGTAGTGCGAATGTAGGATCTATGAGGGGATAGGCCTCTCCTTTTAACTGATGGCTTTGCCCGTATGTACCTTCTCTGTTAGTTGCATTGGATAATTCGCTGTCTACATCCAACTTTGCCAATCGTGCATAAATAATAGTCTTTGTATAGTATAGTCAACTTTGAAAAAAAAACAGTGTCTTACGGACTAAAAAAGAACTCACATTAGATTGACAATAACTCCAACTCCTGAAGTGATCAACATGAGCTTGGCGTCAATCTCGTAAGGCTGTCCGATGAGCCTCTGAACCGCCATATACACCAAGACGCCAGTCACCACCCAGATGAGCAAAACCGATGTGATGGCTCCAATAACTTCAGCTCTGTACCAGCCAAAGGGCATCTTTTTCGTTGATGGCCGAGTGGCCATGAACAACGAAAAGAGGGATATCATAAAACTGGCGAAATCTGTGAGCAGGTGCGCTGCATCTGACGCTATAGCCAGGCTGTTGGAGAGATACCCCCCTGAAAAAAAAGACACAGGTATCTATTAGTGCGCTCCCAACGCAACGAAATCAAAACAATCACTGCGATGCACATATACAGGTAGTTGTACTAAAAAGTTGGATAAAAGTGCTCCGTAGCTGATGTATCTGAGTTCAGTAAAATAAATTGTTGTCGTAATAATATTCCACAGTTTCTACAGATTTTTAAGAATCTTTGGTGGGGTAACAAATGCCACCAGTGCATAGCCCAACAAGCGGCCCTTATGCAGCTCTCCCTACCCTAGTTCCCAAGTCCAGACCTCATGACAAAGGTGGGAATGGCCTTGGGTTCTTGCCCATCTTATATGCTCAGGTTCAAGGACCCTTGAACCTAGTGTTACCCAAGGGCTTCACAGTGACGTAGAATATGTGCCGAGAACTCTTCCTCCTCGCCACAGCGTGCACATGTCAGTTCGCTTGCCACCCCCATCACATACAAGTGATGACTGAAGGCGCTATGCTCAGATAGCAAGCCCACAAGTAACCTTAGCCGGCTTCTGTCCACTGAGAGATGTCATAACATGTTAATTTTGCAACCACACCTCTGTGCACCTACAGGTAACTGATAATAATCAAAACAATTTTCACTTACCCACTATTTCTCCAATCATAAAAATAACACATAGTATACTGGCAATGATCAGTTTCCTCCTAGCTCTTCTATCTACATCAGGTAGCTCTGATTGGTGGCAGTGTTTGTTCACTATTAAAAAAAAGAACACGTTTAGTCATGTTAGTATAACAAAATATATAATTTTTTTGAATTTCAACGCGTGACCTGTGCTATGGGATGGTTCTATACTTTTCTTCTGAACATTATATTGGATTATATTAAATGCGGATCAATTTTTTTAAACAAATGATTGCCATGCTTTGAAATAGTGAAGCAATGTTTAGTTTATCTAGTGCTTCTATGGCTTGCTAAAAACTGAGAACCATCGATTCAAAATATCCCATTCAAAGCTGCAAAGAAGCAATAAAAACAATGTAAAATTCTGTCGACATGATTTGGACGGTTATACAATAGTATATTTCCGTATCTTTCAATTTCACATAAGATAAACAAGTGAAAATATATTCCTTCAAAAAGGGATATACTTTATTTTTTATTGAAATAAATTACTGCAATTTCTGCATACATTTATTCAAAAATAAATTAACACATTGTCATGGGTAAAAATAGAGACGTCTAAACATAAAAAACACTCTGTATCCTGTAAAATTGTGTTTGACACAAATTAAGATTTTCTGTTACTAGAATTATCAACTACATTATAATTCTAAATCAAAAATCGTCAAGCTTTAAAAAAATATATTTTATCCACTTTACGAGAGAGGCAGCATTTGTTGATAATACGTGCATGATTTTATGGAAAGTTTTATTGTTTCTCTAAACTGAAAAATGTAAAAACACTTTTATATAACTTTAGGAGTCATTGTAGTAAGCCACAATATTTGCCTTTCAAACACATGAAATGGCAAAAACAAATGACTCACTGTAGTTACCAACACACTAAAATGTGTAAAACCCTATTCTGGCTTTTTCCATTAGAATTTGTGATAAAGATGTGTTTTATTTTTATAACTTGGATTTCAATTGTCTCCAATGTTGACTCGACAATGCAGCTATGTTTCATGCAATTTGTGTGTTAACTTATTATAAAGTTTTATTGCTCATTGTAAGAACTTGTCGCTGTCAGAGCCAAATGCCAAAAACCACCGCAGCTTTATCGACGCCAAAAATCACTGTAAACACGTGATTGACAGCAGCAAGGAGGAACACAACCGAAAAATTAAGAACAAGCTCCTCTCATGTCCTAGTTCATCCAGAACATTCTGGCCTGTAGCTAAGGCTGTTAGATAAAACTTTTCCTATTCATCAATACCACCACCAGAGAGGACAAGTCCATCGCTTCTACTCCTAAAGAAAAAGAAGACATCTTAGGGAGGCTTTTCGCAGCCAATTCTACTGTAGACTTCCAAGAAAGTACTCCAACCACCACCATAAACGTGAACTCGAAAATGGTCAAATTTCAACATCGAGATGTAAAAAGCATCCTCCAAACACTAAACATGAACAAAGCTACTGGTTCTGACCAAATTCCAGACGTTGTCCTTAAAAAGAGTTCTTGTTTGCTATGCGTGAAATGTAAAAACATGTTTATGTTTAAACATGGAAAATAAGCATTCATGAGAATGTGTAGTCAATACACTGTAATTCTTGCTTTTGATTTGAAAAATAAAACACTATTTTCAATATTTTACTACTCAGGTACCTACTTAATTAAGATTCTTGTCATATAGACTACTTGTTAATTTTTACATACCGTCAACAAAACTATCACCACGCGTACTGTTTTATTGAGGAATCTTATCGAGTGGCTTAGAACATTAGGTAATTTAAACAAAACTATATTTCGCCACACATCTCTAATCACCTCCGTGGCCATTGTACAACAGTAAGCTTAGCAAAAATTAATTTCTTATTTTATTTAAAATCCTATAATACCTTTGATTTTATACAAAAACCTATTTTATTCGTAAGTCATAAGCATAAAGTAAATAAAATGAGGATTTGTTTGAGGCGCAATATTTTCGTAAGAAGAACAGATAAAAAAGAAAACTAAAAGGGCCTTTCAAGGGTACCGAATTACCTTTCATACCATGCTTTCGAATTTTTTTTTACTTCAACCCCTAAAACTTACGCCCTATTTTTTTCCAAATAGCATCCCACAACTTTGAGGTTATTTAATATCTTGTAATGCCTTTTACTTAGTACCCTTAAAAACCCGAGTAGTTTTATTTTATCCGTGTTTTGCGTTAAACACATTCTTATTTTATTTGTTATGCTTATGATTTAAAATCAAAAAAATAAGTTTGCATATAAAATGAAAGGTACTGCAAGATTTTAAATAATATAAGGACTTAATTTGTGTAGAAAAAACTATTTCGTGCTATTTGAAAAACAAACGCTGAGAGTGAGTTTTAAAGGTTGAAGTCTAAAGAAAAATGTTTTGAAAGCTAGATCGATGCTTCCCTACCTTCTAAAATACACTCAATTCTCGTTTGAACTTTTTTTTGTTACGAGAATCTCACGCGTCAAGGAAATTCAGGGAAACCCTGTATACTTAGTATACGATGCCAAATAGCTGTGCATTGTGTTAAACTTCCGTAGAACAGTGGTTAATAAAGAATAAATCATGATAACAATGTATTTGTAGGAACTTTTGTAGCCCATCAACTAGGTGCCTCGCTCATCCATTAAAACAATAACTAAAATTGTTTTCAAACAAATTGTAAATTTTTTCATTGTTCTATTTGTACAACTCTCTAAATGCGTTTTAGTTACTCATAATAAGAATAGAACGCAAAGTTGAGTTCTTAAAGGAAATGTATAGTTTTAATTTCTGCTAGAAACAAATCATTTGATCAACATTTTTGATACGGAGCTGGTTGTCAGTTAGAAATAACCAATCAATAACCGAATCTGAGTCTAATTCAAATAAAGTAGGTCATTTTTTTCGCCTTAATCTTTTATTGAATGCTTGAAATTACGTATGAATACAAAGGTATCTCTGTACCTTTCTCTTGGGAGACACACCATGCTATTCCAAGTAGAAATATATGCGATTTTAGCTTGTGCCTCTCGGAATTCGGAATTCAGGGACCTAGGAGGTGGATTACTATCTGCTCTGACAAATAGGCAGCATTAAAAGCATCGAGTGCTTGTAGGTTTACATCAAGGCTCGTTCTGCAATGTAGAAAGGTCTTTAATGTTATTTATGTGGGTGCCGAGTCATGCTGGAGTTTGCGGTAATGAAACGACGGACGCGCTCGCAAGGCGAGGGTTGAAGAATAATACCATTAGAAGGAAAACAGAAGTGTGGATACAAAATCAACTCTTATGAGATGGAGAGGAATCTCTGTACATCTCCGTCAAGCTAGAGAACCTATTTTTGGACCTCTGGCCAAGGTGCAGGCACGGGTAAGCCTATGCACTGGTGGTTCTGGTCATCAGAAAGCCTCTCTCCTTGTTTCATTCAAGCATTCAAAGTCTCTCTTAAACAGCATAAACTCGAACGTTCTTGATTACATTGTCCACTACTTTTTTCAGTTTCAAGAAAAATAATTTGAATCGCAATTGTAGCTCGTCTGATTTAGCAGCTTAACTTGCAGGACGATACAACATGTCATAGCAGCTTTAAAGAGGAATAACTTCTGGGTGTTCAGTCTCTTGATTTAGCTGCACGATCTACTGATTGAAGGGCTTCAAACTTCTATCAATGGAGATTTCTAAACAATAAAGCATATGTCTCGGGTAAAGAACAATATTTAAAATATTCCTTTCAAAGTTTGAAAACCCTGATCAAGAGCCCTCAAGTTGGCGGAGTTTCTAGAAATCGACATTCAAGTGGAGAATAAGAAATTAAAGGTATGATTGCTTCTTGACTGTGTGAATGCTAAAGTAGTCTGCGGTTTAGCCTTAGAAGATAGTAGATACACTACCTGACTGGACTACCATCTATCAATCAATATATGTTATAACGCACAATATTCGCACTGACACATCAAACCAATACTTCGTACACGTATCCAAGCACTTTTGGGTATCCAACTTGATCTCCAGACTAGAATCCCCACCAGAAGCACAATCACTATACAGTTCCAGGTAAACACTTTGCACTAACACGTTTCTAATCACCGGATATGTAGTACGTACAGATAAATCAAAACCAATCATGTGGCAAAGTATAGAACCTCCATAAGCACATTTTACAGAAAAAAACGATCTATTTGCGGTTTAATGAAGAAAACCTGCAAAGCTAGATTGTTATGTGTGGAATGAGATAAAAATGCACGTTAGAACCTCATTGTCCGCGTTTGCACGTGTTGTACATTGTTGGTTCGCATAAAACGAAGAAAGTAGCGCGACAAAAGTGAAAACCGAGTTTACCTGCCAAATCCACGGTCACCATCTTTTTTTCTATTTTGATTGTGTGGATGTTGATGCGAAAAATGAACTATCAGAACGCGCTGCAACTGCTTTATATACCTTCTACCTTTTTCAAAGAATTTTGAAACAATGAGATTAAAACTGTAATTGTTGAATCATCAGTGACTCGTCTCAAATTTCGAAAAAAATAATTGCTTTAAATTATGTTGATTTTTTGAGTCGAACATCCAATCAATGCGGACTTGCAGAAAAAGTTGTATCATTTCATTGTCACGATGTTTTGTAAATTAGAAATTTTAATAAGAAAAAAAGCGGATTAGAGGACACACTGCAATTATCGAAGATATAGAAATACGCTGCATTCCACAGAAATTGCAACACAAAGAAAAGCTGTATCTGTGAATTGTCTATTATAAAATATCTTGTTGATTGATTAAAAACGTTTTCAGCAGGCATTTTTATTTTATTCATGCGAACTCAGGTCCGTAGTATACAACTTTTAATATAGGGTTCACACCCATCATCCCTGTCAGGGATGATTGGATGAAGACTGCGATCAGACTCCAAAAACAGTTTGCTTTGTTTTACTGATCGTTCATGCTCTAAGGACTCTAGACCTAATGGGGCATGTTTCTACCTAAAATGTAAAGGTTATTTATGACGCCCTTTACAAACACTAGGTCAATGTTGCCCTGGACGAGTAGTTACAAAGAACTGGCGATGACTGAACGCAAGGTAGAAGATAACTAGCGGGCCCTCATAAGGGCCGTATGCTAGGGCTTGCGAATAAAAGTAGAGACGAACCTTTTGCTTGTGGCTCTTACAGGCCATTGCCGGCTGAAAGAGAGTGGTAGGGGACTCCATTTGCTCCAGATGCTGGGAGGAGGATGAAACAGCGATCCAGTTTCTGGATATGCTGTGTATCCAGCCTGAGGGTTCGGATATTTGGTACGATGCAGTTCAGGTAAGAGCTACTATATTCAGCGAGAAGGTCGGACATACTGACTGTCGTCAAGAGATCTGGTAGGTTCGACAAGGACGTATTTTCAGTGATGGTTCCGTGGGGTTGTTGGCAAAAAGGGCCAAAGGTGACCTTCTTGCCTGGCTTCGTCCCCCAAAGACCAACAACTAGTACTATCAATAATTTATCCAATATCGTCAAGTTTAGGGATTGATTCTCTTCATTCCCTCCCCTTAAAAAAATTTAGTTACGTCTCTGCCTCTTCGAACTATCACAGTGCGATTTTTTGCGGTTCCGTATTTTCCTTCTTGGAAAACCCGATTTTTCATTTTCCATATTTTTCTCATGATTTGATCCTATTTCTAGAAGCAAAGCTTTTGCGCATAAGTTATAACTGACACAATTCCAAGTAGTTAGGCATAAATAAGTGGAATTTAATAACATATTGAATAACTTAACCGTAAACATGATAAAATGCGGTATATTTTTCTTATCCTTGCATCATAGTTTATGTGATTATCGTTTAAATATGACAATAGTTAATCCAGTTTATTGATAGATGTAATATTGAATATTCTGTACGACTTTGTAGATTCCAATTTTCTTATTAGAGATTTTGCCGTGCTGGGAGGAGTTCATAGGAATTTTTTGTAAATAATATTTTATTCTATAGGATGTAGATGCCGTTGATTAAATTTTCTTGAAGGAATTTTACTCGAATTCGAAATTTTTAAAATTGTATCTACCTTACCAGGTCAAGTTCTCCTCCAACATTTCTTCTTTTGGAAAACTTTGACGCTGTGGAATGAGCTACCGGGGAATTTGTTTCCTGACGGCTACAATCTGCAGCGTTTAGAATCTATTTACAGCGCTATAGGCTTTCAGCCTTTACGGGAGCCTGATCATAAAAAAAACCTGTTTGTATCTAGGGTCGTACTGAGTCAAGCCACTTGAGGCATTTTATTAATGGGGCTTGATATACCAAAAATCAATGTTTCTGCATTCCAAATTTAACGTGAAGCAGTATATGTTTGTACGAAAATAAAATCTTATTGCATACCTATAACCATCATGATAATCACCTCTGGAGGTAAACATGCTGTCAAATTAAAAAGGTCTATGTTGAAAAAATTGTTTCAATTACTTAATGCAATTGCTGAAGATTTCCGGTTACTTGTTATAAATCGGAAACGAATGGATCGTTTTTTTAAATTACATCATGTTTTTCTGCTGGACAATATCGCTTTTTACCAGGGGCATTGGAATGTCAGTCTGATGGAAACAGGCGAAGTTCATTTGCCGAGAAAGTTAAAAAAGGATCGAAAGCTGAAAATGCACTTTTAAAAATAAAACTGCTATCCCGCCATTATATCACACGACGTTGTACGTATTGTTTGTTTAAAAAATTTAGTTAAAGGAGATTGACTTATACCAGCTTTGGTTAAGTTTTGTGTATCCCAGAAACTTGGTCTGCGGACCTAAAACACCTAAACCTCCCTCTCTCTTGGAGGATACCCCCACGGCATTTCAAGCGGAAATATACGCCATTTCAGCCTGTGCCTCTGGTATTCACGAAATTCAGGAGCCTATGCAGCACCGAAAGCATTGAGTGCTTGTAGATTTACTTCAAGGCGCGTCCTGCAGTGTAGAAATGTCTTGGATGACATTTCGGTGTCACTTAAGTGTGTGCTGAGTCACGCTGGAGTTTGCGGTAATGAAACGGCGGACGCGCTCGCAAGGCGAAGGTCAAGAAATATTTTCCTAGGTCCTGAGCCACCTGTTAGGCTGGCAGCAGGTATCGTTAGAAAGAAAACAGTGTGGCTGCAAGATCAACGTGTTATGAGATAACAAGAACTCGAACCATCATCCAAGCCAGAAGTTCGGAATCATCAAAACACTGACAAAACGGACAAGAACAGTCTGTGATTCAGACAAATAGCTACTCAGAAAAGGAAATAGCCACTTGTGGAAGTGTTATTTATACCTCAGAAACCTAGGAAAGCGATGTCCACAAGATAAAGCTTGAGGAGACGTAAGTTCTTGCCATGGTGATCTGGTGATACGCCACTGGAAACTCTTAGACAAATAAAAATGTTGTGCACGGCCCGAATACTGAATGACAATATTGAAGAGTTGTGCGCAAAATACAAACATAGGTAACAATAATAAATCCTTAATTTAATTCAGAATCTCGTCATTGTAAACATATCTAGTGTATAAACAAAATTTCAAGTACTATTTCAGAAACCTTTTTTATAGATGTTGACTGTTGATCTTCCGTGAAAATCATTACGAAATAAGGACTGTTGTGATTGTGGTATCTATGTATGCATTTCCGGACCTTTGTGCTCAATTTTGAAAGCTTGTATCATTCGCTGTTATACAGGGTGGGCCCTCCGTTGATACTTTTTTTGAAACTGTGTATAAAGGTCGTTAAAATAAACAACTTTTTTGAATAACCTTCCGAAAACCGAATCAAAAAAGTAGTTTATTTTAACGGCTTTTATACACAGTTGCAAAAATGTCAACTTAGCACTCACCCTGTATAATGTTGGAACCAAATATCAGAAGACAAGAAAGTATAGTACCTTTTTCATCAAATTTTAACAGATATTTTTTGGATAAATGCTCAGTCAACACCCTCTTATTGTGCAAAATCTCAATGCTAGAACGCTGAAATTAATACTGTTTCTCGGGAGACACATATGCAGGGATGACAGTTTTGCATCTACCAATTTTTCAATTTTTTGCCAATTAAAAATATTTTCCAACTTATGGTACCTTATGTAAGTGAGTCAAATAAGAAATGATGCATGCACCCCTAACAAGGGCGGTTCCAGGGGGGGGCATTGGGGCTATGGCTAAATCAACTCAAATGCTTTGATAATTAAATTGATGTTCATAGTTCTGCCATGTTAATAACAGAAAAAAATCTTTTCGGACAAAGTCAGACAAAGATATGCGGCAACAGTTCGTCTCCCGATGCCCATTTTTTTTTTCGGTCAATAGCACACAAGGTTTGGACGTGCACACTGGAATGATTCGAAAAATTAGATAAAGCTATGTCACTTTTTGAAATACTTGTGCACACAGGTATACAGGGTGTCCCTTAATTTCCTTGATACGTGATACTCTCCTAAGGGAAAAAAAGTTCAAACGAATACTGAGTGGAATTTTTGTCAGAACTATAGAGTCGCGCTTTTAAAACGTTTTTTTGTACTTCAACCCTTAAAGCTCCTTAACTTTTGTTCTTCAAATAGCACCAAATAGTTTTTTCTACACAAATCAAGTCCTTATTTTATTTAAAATCTTGTAGTGCCTGCATTGATCCTCATTATGGAAAAATAAGAACACAAAAAACATCATCGCAGGTCAGAAATAAGTCTCCTGAAGGCACCATAACCTCAAAAACTGCGAAAATGGCTATACAATTTCTCGACCTGGATTCTGTACGCTTGCAAAATAAGACAAATCATTTTCAGAACAGTTCTGCCATTTTTTGTCTTCCCATCTTGCATTTTGCACCTCTACTATTTCCCCTCCCCCCAATCAACCCTGGAACCGCCCTTGACCCTTAGCATATCAGAGTACCTTTATTAAACCATCCCAAGGAGACATCTACAAATTTTTGAATATTCTGACTCATTCTTCGAGAGTTACCTAAAGCTGTTGTGTCTGCATTTTCTTTGGCGTTTATTTTTTCTTCATTGGGAGGGATATCTATGATCTCTCCCTCGAGTACCCTGCAGCAGCCAGCACTGGGTTTTCCATGGACGCAATAGACTACCTTCTTGGATACACTCACTGGTGGCGATGTTTCATTTCTAGGTAGGGAACCATAATTGTTATTGTCTTGAAGAGGCCTAGAAGATAAGACACAATTGTTAGAATAATAAGTTACTAGAGTATTTACAGAAAGCTGGATTACAATACAATAATACTTTTCTTGGGTCAAGAAAACGCAGTTTTCCATACCATACGGTAATACCTTTTTTGGACGTCTTGGTAATGAGAAGAAATACTCAAATAGAAACCAAAGTGCATAGAAAACCAACGCAAAACAGGACAGTACCAGTATTATACTTCAAACCATCCAACATCAATGAAGAAAGGAGTTATTCGGACCTTGGTCGATCGAGCTAGGAACATTTGTAATATACAACAGGGGCTGGAAGAAGATCTGTCAAAGAACGCATATCCCAAGAAGCTGCTGGGAGCAACAGTACAACAGAATGGTACTAGCAGAAATGTAGGTCCCGCAAAACACAAGCATTTACTCAGTATACCATATGTAAAAGGATTATCAGATCCAGTTAGAAAAGTAGGGTGAGAATATAAAATTCAAACACGATTCTCAAGAAGCACTACTCTCCGAAGTTTATTAACGAAGACAAGAGAAGCAAGAAGCAAGAATGAACATCAAGAAAATAAAAAAGATTTTTTCAAAGGTAATTTCTGATCTGGAAAGTATAGGACATCATCAGAGCAATCTTGTTCAAGATTAAGAAAAAGATCTTGTAAGCTTTTGGATTTCCCCACTCCTTTTACTGAAAGTGGTCAGTTACAATGTCATCAGAACATGCTAGTGACGTCATGACAATTGATAACCTATTTGCGCAGAAAACATGGCGGATAACATTGTTTGTAGTCATTGGCGTTACCAATTTGAATAATAGTATAATGCAAAAAACAAGTAGTTTACTTCACACCAACTCTCTTTTGAGACATTGTACTTAGCCAACGATTGAGCTATAGCGACAGATAGATAATATAAGATGATTTCTAAAAAAATTTAAACAACGATAGAATGATAGTAAAATAAGTAGAGATTTTACATTAGCAGTTGATTGTAAAAATGTATTGTTAATAGTTGATTTTCTTATGTTGCCTAAGTAATCAAAATATTTTTTTCTCTTATTAAGTCGATGCCATGTTTCTTAGTTTTTAAGCTATTATCCATTATTGGTCAGCGGTCAAACTTTCTATGTTATCATTGTATTATATGATATACCAAATTATTTCATCATTACGTATCGACTAATTTTTATAAAGGGTTGACTACCGATAGTAATCCATTTTTTTTTAGATAAGGGACAACAATGAAAAAATATTGATAGTGCGGGAATAACTAGGTTTGATTTTTGTAATTTCTGGATATTAATGAAAAATATAAAAATCTATAATAAAAATAATTTACTACGTCTCTTTTGTGCACTGCATTTAAATGGAAATGAAAATAATTCTGAAAGAACGTATCTACAAAATTATTGATTTTCAAGCAACTAATTTACGTAATGATTTTATAACATTGTCATTCACCTAAAAAAAATGGATCATTACAAATAGACCAACCTATTTGTCATTCTATTATCTTTAACTCTCATTATTTCATATTTGACTATTGAAATAAATAAAATTTGCGTAAATTCTTCAAGATCATGCCAACGCAGTGGTAAAATTATTTCTTTTATTTTATGAGTTTATGGCTTGTGCTCAACTCTTCTCCTATGTTTAATAATACAAATCCCCCTCATTATGTTGGAAAAGTTACAAAAAGTATTTCAAAATATTGTACGATTCTTCCTAAATCCAGATCAATAATAGTTTAGCTGTTGTCTTGGCACAGCCCGTCAGCACTTGTTGCTACCGCAATCATGCGAAAGGAATTTAAGAAAGTCAGAATAATACTAATAAATGGGTTTGAATGAAAATATTACTATCGTTTCGGATTGTACGGCTTGTTATTCTCTAAACTCTAAAAATATGTAGAATAATCATAATGTCTGTATTTGATGATTGTATGACAGTGTTTACCCACTATTTCTGATAAGAGAGTATATGTGTACTAAGGTGACGATGTACCGGATGAAAATGAAAGTAACAACTTACAAAAGGTTCCGTTTTTCAGTGTCCTTAGGCATGGTTGAGTTTTATCACAAATATCACAAATATGCCAGCATCATCCACACAAGGAGTGCGTAGTAGACTAAGATTATCGAGAAAACTAACCGAGGAAGTGTTCTGCGCCCGGACCTACAGTGATTTGCTTGTTATTATCGATATAAGACAATTCTGAGCTTCAATGAATACATATTTACTAAAATACTCAATTTACTTATCACATATCTTGCGCACTGTACAGTTCATCTATTTAGAGGTTAAGAAATTCCGCAATCGTAAAAAATTTTCTGTTTGGAAAGCCAAAATGAAACTTGTTTTGACTATGTAACTATCTGGACTTTGCATTATTTTTTATTATACAGCGGGTCTCGAAATTATCGAATTTAGTAAATAAAAAAATCGTTATTATTTATCCTCTGAAGTTGCCATTTCAAGAGTTCTTCGCTATTGCCCTGTTTTTATTTCTCACAGCGATAGGTGAGGGGAGTATTGTGACCGAGGAAATTCTCGATTTTGAGATAATACGCTTTTTAGACGTTGTATATCGATATAACGAAAGGGGATAATGCTGCTATAATTTTGAAAAGTGGTGAATGGACGGCGGAGTAGTTAGCAAAAAACAAAAAATTCAAATAGTCCTCAAACTTCGTTTTTAGGCGTTTCAGGGGTTCCTCATAATTTTCTATCTTTTTTGTCGGTGAGGGTGAAATTTGACAAGGTTAGGGGGTGGAGGGTTGTAAAACTGAAAAACTAGGACCTGTTAAAGAAAGTCGTACCGGCATATATACTTTTTTTGGTCGGGAGGGCGATGATTTGGTTGCAAAGTGATCTCAGACTATATGGTATGGAAAAATAGTAAACTGAGTCAAACATCTTGACGTCAGCTTTTAGGAAGGGGTTAAATTTGAAGGATTTGATAGATTTTTGGGTGTCTCATTTATAAGCCATGATTATTTAAGGTTAACTATCGGACCAAATATATTTACTGAAGCAATTTACTATACCACAACATATTTATGTTGCTGTTCATCCAATTTGAAGGTTAACAAAAAAATTCCGCATTCGTAAAAAATACTGTGTTCCAAACGCCAAAATGAAATTTGTTTTGACTGTGTAACTATCTGGAATTTGAATTTTTTGCATTAAATTTTATTTTTGCTTTTAATCTATGGTATTTAATAAAGCGAAAATCTCGTTTTTCCTGGAAAGGAATTCGTGGAAGAAATAGATAAATAGAGTGGCAGTTGAGTGTTTTACTGGAGCACACTATAATATAACATTGTTTGTCAAACCCCTTTTTGTAAAATCTGTTGTTAGTTTTTTATGTGGTATGTATTCTACAATGTTTACCCTTATACGTTATTTTAGTATAATATTTCTTAGAACTGACACAAGTATACTATTTGTAGATTACTGTGTTTAAATAAGTATTTGTCTATCTATCTCGAGGTCAGCTAAAAAATTCTGCCATGTTAAAAAATCTTGTTCTAGAAAACCAAAATAAAGATTGTTTTTACTTTTGGTAAAGCGAAAAATTTCTTATTTTGTATTTATTAATATTTAAATTATCACTCACATGCTAAATTTTGTGAACACCACCATTGGGCCAGATAAACATATACCAAATTCACTACTCTTCTGCCAGAGGTCTACCACACATTACTTTTTCGTACCACAGCAGCACAGAAGGAATTTGTCTCAAATATAGGCCAGGCGACAGTATCAATTTCATGATCTTACTTTTTGGAAAATAAGAAGAAATGCATTTTGATTTCAAACACTGTTAGTCATCGCGAAATGAAGGGCAACAATATTTTTTTTATTAACCCCTACCCTTGATAGAGCTATAAAACCTATTAATTCCGTCGTTTTTGTCACTCTGTAGTCTACGCTATTATAGACTTTTGAAAATCGGATTCCTTCAAGTTGCGATTTTAAGGGATCCCGATCATTGCCCTTTATTGGGAGGGGGGGGGGCAACCTGGTTAGGAGTCTCGTTTACAAACAACTGTACTTGGTCCTGGTGAAATTTTGTGCCCTTCAAATATGGCCAAACATTTGCTACTGCCCTTTTAAGGAAAATATACTGAAACAATTTCAGACAATTATTGTTTTTTATAAACATTTTTAGTTTTTGACGACCTTTGAAACTACCGACTTGTCAAGTATTAATACATATGGCTTCATTCAGTACGGTAGTTAAGGATTCTATCACGGAAGATGTTCGAGTGAGCTCTCCCAGATAATAACACCGAAGGCCGTTCGAACGAGGAACACTAGAGAGGCTCTGCGAGCTCATCCTTACCAGGTCGAGGTCCCTATTCCCCAAACTAATTTCCACCAGCATTCCTTCTTTTGGAGAACCTCGACGCTGTGGAATGAGCTGCCGGGAAATTTGTCTCCCGACGGCTACAACCTGCAGCGTTTAAAATCTAACGTGCACCGACACTTATCTGCTCGCAGCACTGCTACAACGCCATAAGCTTTCAGCCTTTGCGGGGCTGACCATAAAAACAATTCTATGATTTTATTATTCTCATACACTTTCTGCATCTACACGTCCATAGCTTTATTCTGTGTGACGATAATATCTTAGCAAAATATATGCCATACGGGCGTACAACTGTGTTATCAGAATAAAAAAAAAATTGGATTAGCTCTGCGTTTTCCACGTATATTCAAGCTACGAGCGAAAAAAGTTATTAGCTCCTCCAACCCGCACATCCCTCCCAAGTTGACCTATCTTTGAAAAAATTTGAAAAACAGAAAAATTGATAAATAGCAAGGCGAGGGTCGAGAAGTAATTTCCTGTGTCCTTGAGTCGGCTGTGGGAATGAATGAATAAGGACCAGAGGCTATCCAGCACAGAATGTGACTGGTGCATAGGCCACACGATGGGCCCTTTTGCGCCTCTATCCACGCTAGTTCCTAAGACCTGCCCTTTTAGCAAAGGCAAGTACATTCTTAGGTCCTATCCATTTTATCTCTATTGGTTCCAAGGTTCTTGAGCCCAGCATAGTCTGCCTGTGATAACCCAGAGCTTCACAGCGACACAAGATGTGTGCCGAGGATTCTTCCTCTTCACCACACCACGTGCACGTTGGGTCGTTGACCACCCTCATCACGAACAGGTGACGCCTGAAGGTGTTAATAGGCCTACTAGCAATCTCAAGTTACTTCTATCCAGAGAGAGACAAAATCGTCCTATTCGCTCTGCAGGCCCTGCCAATAGATCCCGAGCTTGACGGGGATGACCAGAGATGTTGTTCCATCTCAGAGAGTGTTGATTCTGGATCCACTCTTCAGTTGTTTTCCTAATCAAGTTTGCAGATAGTCCTAAGGCTGGTTCCGGGCCCACAAAACTGTTGCCGGATCCCATCCTAGCCAGATGATCCGCCATGTCGTTACCCTTTACCCCAGCGTGCCCAGGTACCCACATCAGTGATACCTTGTGTTTAGCTGAGATGTCGTCAAGAGCCCTTTTGCACTCCAGGACCAGTCCCGACGTTGTTTTCCAAGCACTCAGTACTTTGATGGCTGTGACTGTCAGAGCAGATAGTAATCCTAGACCTAGACCCGTCGGCTATGGGGCTGGCAGCAGGTACCATTAGAAGGAAAACAGAGACGTGGTTGCAAAATCAACATCTTACGAGATGGAGAGGATTAGCTGGGCATTTCTGTCAAGCTAGAGAACTTATTTTAGGACCTCTGGCCAAGGTGGAGCTGTTCTGTCTCTCACTGGACAGAAGCCGGCTTAAGGTTACTTGTGGGTCTGCTATCTGGCGAGGAGGAAGAGTCCTCGGCACACATTCTATGTCTCTGTGAAGCCCTTGGGTATCACTGGCAGACTATACTAGGTTCAAGGGTCCTTGAACCCGAATACATAAGATGGGCAGGACCCAAAACCATCCTCACCTTTGCGAATTAGAGTAAGGAGAGGTGCATAAGGACCTGCTTGTAAGCCTATGGTGGTTCTGGTCCCCAGAAAACCTCTCTCCTTCGTTCATTATCTTCTATTTCTTTTGTTTTTTAACTATTGCTCTTTCCACATTGGACTGATCTTCAAAAACTATAAACCTGTTGTCGTTGAATTAATGGGAGTCTACTGTGAAAATTTCTCTTAAATCAGATCATTAGTTTCTGAGTTACCTTTCGTTGCCACCTTAAATTTGTGGATTACATTTTTTAAATGGCATTATATAACGTATCGGGGGGGGGTCCGGACCTCCCCTAAATACGTGCCGGCAGTTACTACTACTACTACTATTACTACTACTATTACTAGTTCTTCCATTATAGCTCCAAAAATTACAAATGTCATATTTTACTGATACGGTTCAAAAACGAATCCGTACAATATTAACTCAACTAACTTGTTGACTGAAAATAGGAATCCTATCCATTCCATGTTCTCAGTGATTTTGGGTTTTTATAATGCTACGTCATACGCTTTGATAATTATTGTAAATATGTTGACATCTCTAATGCGCTCACTCCGGTCCTGCTCAATCTGATCGAGAGACGATGATAAGGAAAGTTCCATGTACAGTTATAAATTATTTAACGATTTGGGATTGAGCAGGCCGCGGCATCTAGTAGATAGTAGTAGAACTTAGTACTTATCTGACCAGGAATCTATAAAGATTGTTTACTGAAAAAACTGATCGGTTTTTGGTATCGATAGATTACACTACCATAATAAAATTTAAGCTATGTAGTCACCGATTGTCAACAGCGGTTTCTTCTGTTGCGACATTTCCTGCAAAGGCGTTGACAGGGTGGTGGAGGGGCAATGGGGGTGTAGTTCCCCCCCCCCAAATAATGATACCTAAATAGCAATCTGCAATTTTTCTTGTTATACTATATGTTGTATTTTTATGAACTTACTGTGGTAAATAGGTTAGTTCATTATTGTCTCCAGTCCTGCCGCATTTCCTGAACCGCATCCCTTTTATTCTCGGTGTTAGCATTTCATTTACGAGTAGGATAATTTTGTGGTCAAGTACGCGTAAGACAAGAAAATCAAAGACAAACCGCAGTCGCGAAATAAAAAACTTGATTTTTATGTCCCATTGTTCGGATGTGCAAATGTATATAAGCAGATTATAGTTGAATTTAATGATAATTTTCCGATAAGAGAGATATGCACTTGTTAAATCATCAGTTTATGACTACAAGTACAAAGTGTTGTCATTTACTGATATAATCATTTATTATAAGTAGACGCTGAATAAACTAATACAAAAATTGAGATACACTGAAGGGCTTACTGACCCTAATAATTAGCCGTACATTAAGGGTCATCCTGTATATATGTCGGTCTTCTAGCGGTAATCTTTTGAAAGGGCTAGACACAAGTAGGTGTATTATACAGGGTGTCCCACGACGATTAAGACAATCAATATATCGGGACTGGGCAGTAGTAGCGAATTATAATTTTGGGGGTGTAAATTAGAGCAAATATAGTATCTTTTCTTATTAATTTGTCACCCAATGAGATATTTGTTTTTGGTCACGTGACGTCCGATTCAAAAATGTTAATGGCACACCCTGAATTTTTGTGACTTTTTGTGTTCCCCTCGATAAAACGATTCCAGCAAACTAGCACACTTGGGGTCTAAAGTGATTAATTCAAGAGCTACAGGTACTCAAAGGACTGTACCACTACCATTAAGAAACACTACCAAAGTAATTTAACTGTAGGGGTACATGTTACAATCAATGGTAATGGTACCATCCCTTAAGTACCTGTAGCTCTTGAATTAATCACTTTAGACCCCAAGTGTGCTAGTTTGTTGGAATTGTTTTAGCGGAAGGAACACAGAAAGGCACAAATATACAGGGTGTCCCATTAAAAATTTTGAATCGGATGTCACGTGACCAAAAACAAATACCTCATTGGGTGTCACAGTAATAAGGAAAGATACTATATTTGCTCTAATTTAAACACCCAAAATTATAATTCGCTACTACTGCCCAGTTCCGATATATTACTTGTCTTAATCGTCGTGGGACACCCTGTATATACCTTTACGCGACATTGATTCTGAATTAAATAACATTCTATGTCGCGCCTGTTATCCTGTAGTAAATATATTTTATTGGCAAAGTATTTATTACCTTACCTCTTTTTCGTTAATTTAGGTTCGATACTACATCTTTCTGTAGTTACTTAGGATGCAGAAGAGGAAGTAATTATTTTTTATGTTTATGGCTTCATTGTATTAATCATTGCCTCTTTCTACAAAAGGTGTTAAAGAAAATATGGAGAAGTTAGAATGAATGATCTCCGTAGACTTCATTCATAAATCAAATCTAGCGGTAAATTTTACATTATTTTGTTCCAACGTTAAATTCCAACGTTAAATAAGTAGCGTAGGTGTTATTATCTGGAAGAGCTCACTCGAACATCTTCCGTGATAAAATCTGTAAAACAGGGACATGTCAGCTACTCTTTTTCGATGTTTCAGACTGAGCCAGTCCTTTATGAGGTTAGGCGTATTGATTAGTCGAATTGCTCTTTTCTTGACATGGTAGCAATACTCCAACCATGGTCGGTCTGTGCCTTGTAGAGTAGCAGTAGTTGCTCTGGTAATGAAACCCCATTAAGGACTGTGTGGGGCTGAAGCAGTTTCTCTCAGTGACAAACTCAGAGAAGGAAGGCCAATTTTTGCAGTTTCTGATAAAATGATGCCGCTATTTGACTTAAAAATAAGGATGATATCTGCGTCACCTACAGAATTATTTAGAATATTTTAGAAAAGCACAAAAAAGACAAATAACTTCATGTCAAATGGACGAAACATGGATATTATGCATGTAAAATATACCCTGGGTCCAATGGGTCCAATGACAACTTTGCCGATCATGTTAATGATTGCAAATGAGTGGAGATTCCGCCTATTCGATAATAAAAATAGACACGGAAGCCAAAAATAGACGTTTGCATACTAAGATCCGTATAAAAATAAAGAAATATATGCAAGGTAGGAAGTGCGCGAGACCGACAAATTGGTATGCACTGTAATAGTACGACGACACCCAACATAACGAAAAATTCACCATGTTCTTTAGGGTGAGATATATTACATAAAAGTAAATAGTTAAATAACTATATCAAGATAGTTAAAGATTAATGATTTTACTTTTTGTGGATATGTAAGTTTGGTAAACATGCGGCCAAATTTTAAAGGGCGATTCTTTGAGGTATTCTCAAAATAGCTCAAAGAATCACCCTTTGAATATTCGATGCATGTTTACCAAACACCCTGTATATGGTAGAATGCATAAAAATATTGTAAAGCACTATTGTTACAAACATTACAATAAGGTAAGTGTAGGTGGAAATTATGTTGAAAAAATATGGTTTTTTGATTCAATCTCATAAATCAATTATTGCCTATTAAATAAACTTTTTGTTTCATTATAGTAATGTAGTTTTCCAATACGACATTTGGTCCCTATAAAATTTCGTTCCAACTCAATTCAATAATTGCCTTCGTTACGCACGGAGTGATGCCATGATTTCTGAAATACACGAGCTTGTAGTTTTGTATTCAAAGCTTGCTATGAAACCTAACCTAAACCTAAACTTGGGGGGGGGCTAATTTTGTCTACTATATTGTGTAACTGTTTTCTTTTTCTGTTTTTTAGTAGGCTCTCTTACATTGTGACTACTTTGTTGTCTTATGTGGGAGTATAAATAGATATATTTTTGCATTTTTAGCATTACTGTTACTAGAGTAGAGTTTTAAAAAATTGTTGGGGCTAATCCCGAAATCCCGGGATTGCGGAATGTTGGGATCTAGATTTTTATCCCAGAACCTGGAAATAAAATACCGATCCCAAAAATCGGAAAACCTACTTGTGGTATATCATTTTGTAGATCTCCTCGCATCACAGTTATATAGAATAGCGTGGTGCCATTATTCATGGAGATCCAGGTTATCGAAAGCTTTGAAATGCTGTATCCATTCTCTTCAGAGCAGAAAAATTACTGAAGAAAGTTTGTCATATGATGATAAAGTAATACAAAATAAGCATTGCGTCATTTCTCCGTAGTAATCACATTTTGACTAGAATATGTAAGGTTTATTTATAGTGCTCTTATTTCTAAAAAATACTGTCTAGGTAATTTGATGCATCGCACGCTTATCTTTTCACCTTGCATATTTTATGCCAGCAAAAGTGCTGAGCAGAACTTTCGGATGATGAAACGTCCAATAATAATATGATAACAGATTTGCTGACCCTTGCATAAATATAATGATGATATTTTGAGCAACAACACAATAATTGTATGAAACACTTTTTGACAAATTTTTTATCAAAAAATTAACTACTTCAAATTTGGATTTTCACTAATTTTTATCACTAATAGTATAGTGTTTAATTGCAGCGGTGCAAAAAATTGATGTACTTTGAATTGAGTATCGCTCTCTAAATTCCCTTTCTTTATACTCATAATAATTTATAATAATATTTAATTGTCTCTTTAAACAGTCACCCTGTGAATATTTTGTACTTTTCTAACCTAGTTCATCTCTCAAAAAAAAAGAATTTTTATTATTATATATTATTATATATTATTATTTTTGACAACGAAAAAATTAATTATTTTTACTCATTTATGTATGGTATTTTGCACGTCATGCGCATACAAAAATTTACCATTTTTCTTTTGTTTTTAAGTTTTTGTTCATTTTACTTATCAACTAGTAAACAATAAATAGGTGGAGATACTCCCTGTGCTTTGTTATTACCGAAAATATGTGGGAAGTACTGAGTCAAGCTACTTGACGTTTACAACACTCAGTTTTGCATTTCCTTCATTGATAGTATCGATATGTCCGTAACTATTTATATTGCTTCCCACCGCACAGTAATTTCCGTACTCCGTACTTTCCGTCTTGGGATCCGTAGGATCTATAAAAAGCAATAAAACAGCTCTATGTAGGGTCGATGGATGAATCACCACTTGACGACTATGCGTAGGGTGATACCGACGATATCAGCATCTGTGAGGGTTTGAACCGCCATAATTCAAGTTGGGTTACTTGTATCGTAGAGAGAAGCAAAAAACTGTGGTTTCCCAGAAGGTTACTAAATTTAGGGCACACATGCCCTACATCGAATGAGATAATTGCTGTGAGCACCACTCATTGGGTGGTAAGTGACTTACCCTACTAACTTTACAGTGAAAAATCCCCCGGTTAGAGTTTTTGTAAGAATAAAATTTTGCTATCGGATACAATTACTATTTCACTACACCATACGTGAAAATCGGTGCATTGGCGGCGGAAAAACAAAAAATTCTCAGAACCACTACCATCTTTTTTACTCTATATTATATTGTTGTTTTACAATTGACATATTGACATATTGTATGATGCAACCCTTCTTGTCCTGTACTGTTCTTGTACTAGTAAGGATACCAAATTTTTTTGATATTGGCTCTTGTTGCTGCCAACAGCACTTGAGCTGTAATATATATGCAACATAGACCACTCTTTGACAACTTGAAGTGTCATATTGTGCAGCCCTTCATGTCGTGTGTATAGGTCTTGAGTTGAAAGATACGCGTCTTAAACCGTTCTTTGGCAATTTGAATTATCCTGAGATGCATCCCTTCGTGTCGTGTGAGTAGTACTAGTTATGAGACAGAATTTTTTGATCTCAGAAGTTGATGTTGGTGCTATCAGCTCTTGAACTGAAAGATATGTAGCATAGACGCCTGTTTGGCAACCCAAAGTGTTGTGTGATGAAGCCCTTCTTGTCGTGTGAGTAGTACTATTAACGATACCACTTTTATTGACTTTAAATGCTACTGTCGCTGTCAACAGTTCCTGAGCTGAAAGATATGCAGCATAAACCATTCTTTGACAACTTGAATAATTATCCTATGATGCATCCCTTCTTATCGTATGAGTAGTACTAGTAACGATACCAACTTTTTTGATGTTGGCTCTTGTTGCTGCTACCAGTTCTTGAGCTGAAATATATGCAACAAGACAACAATCACACCAAATTTTTGATCTCGAAAGTTGTTGCTGCCAGCTCTTGAGCCAGAGAAACTCGAAATGTTCTATGATGCAGCTCTTTTTTAGACATTGCAATAAGCTGCGGCAGAACAGAACCCTGACCCTTCTTCAGGAATTCGTCGTGCTGCATTACACCGGAATGGTACCAGCAGTACTGCAGGTCGTACCAACTCTTCAGATGTCTGCGGTATGGTCTGAGAAGCCGGTTGTCGTGTTGTGGCCGCAGCTCGTCCATCGAAAGCACATTCGGCCATTCGGCCATTCGGCGGGTCTGAAAAGCATTCTGTTTTTAGTGTGGTCGTGGTGTCAGTAGACTCGCGCCAGCGTCGGTAGTCTGTGCACCCGCAGACCCGCAGACGTGTAGGAAGACTCCTGCACTGTGCACTGTGGTGAGACCGCGAAAGCTTACGCTGGAAACAAGTGACAGTGAAACACGCGTCTTTCGCACCTGTCGTTTATAAGGGATTATCAGGTGAGACGCTCTTTATTTTTCTAATAATCGCGACTAAAAATTACGGCTGTTTTTTTGTGGTTTTCGGTCAACAGTTTCAACTACACTCTGCTTCACGACGTTTCAATTTTTTTTATTATGATCATTAATTTATTCGCCATAGATGTTTCAATAAATAATATTACAGGGTGTAATTAAATAAGTGTAAAACATTTAAGGGGGTGATTCCTCATCAAAAAAAAAATAGGATCTTTCATATAAAAGAAACTTCATTGGAGCATCCCTTGTTAAGATACAGCCCCTTAAAGGGGGTACATAAAATTTGTATAACAATTTTTTTCCACAAACACAAAAAAAGTTACAATATCGAAATTAACCTGACAGTCTCTACTACTAAAAACACACTTAGAAAACTTCCTTCTGAAAAATATTGTTTTGTCTCTAAATTTATCAAGTGACAAGTCTAATACATGGATTGTGGACATTATTTTCAATATTGGAAATATTTAATAATCTGCCTAAATAAGCTAAGACATACATATAGTAATAATATTTTGATAAGCTAGGCATATACTTCTAATAATAAATACATTAATGACATTTTTTTCTAGTCGCACTTAGTCAGACACTGGATTGTTTAATTTTTATGTATCATACCCTCTACTTTTTAAGTGACTTCTTTCGTACATTAAATCATATCATGATTGTATGATAGTGATTGGAATGAATATACTTATATCTTCTGAGTTAGTTTCATTTAAACAAAAGGTACTAAAAAAACTCAACTCAGCTCCCGTTGCTAAGCTACTGCGTCAACCCTATCGTGTGTTTTTTTTCAGGTACTCTAGGTTTTTTCATTCATACTGATCCATAGATTATGAAAAATTAATTTTTTTTGTTAATACGTCTGCCACCTGTTTTATTATCTTTTAAAAATAATAGTAATGTTATATTTGTACAGTATTTTTTATGTGTCTCACTGCTAAACTTTTTCACGTTCATTAATAATTACTCACTTCATGGACGAAATTTAAAATCAAGGACCTGAATAAAACGTAGTAATGACAACTATATTTACAAAAAAAAACAGCGGGGCAAATAAAAACGAGCAAAAGAAAAACATGAAAATCCATCCTTTTTTCAATAAGCAAACATTAAAAAACTGGACTAAAAAAGTCCAGAATCATGCCTGTGATAGAAAATATCAAAACTACACAACTGTTGGCGACTAATCGGTTAGCTCGCGATGAGTTTCTCTGTCATATAGGAAGGGATTATGAAATTATGATTTCACTGCAAAAAGAACGTGCTTTCAATTTTAACATTGGTACCGCGGTGCACATTACATTAATAACAAGTAGATTGTAGTCGACTTATTAATTGTAATATTGATCAACACCGTCTAAAACACTCACGGAATGCTAAATTGGTATACAGGGTGAGTCCTAGGTTAATAGTTCGAAAGAAGTATCAACTTAGGACTTACCCTATATACACCTCAGCAGTATTTGATACAGGAACAGAATAGGATGACCATCTAGAAAGCATTATTTGTGATCTTATGATGATTTGATAACCCCCCCCTCCCCCCCCTTCTGAATTATATTCATATTCGGAATACCTTCCAAAAAGCTTCTGCTATGCCCAAAGGTACTCCAAATTAGAAAAACCCTTTATTAAATCTTGGGTTTGTCCTAAACTTGGGAAATAGAATTGGATTTTAAGTCACCTAAATTATGAAAATGAAAAATGTTTATACTGTGCTCAGAATACTCTAAATTCGAGTGAAAAACACTTTTAATAACAGTTGCGAACTTTAGACACTCTTAGCTTGCCAAAGGCAATTTAAATTGAATATCAAAATGACCAAAATTTCTAGAAACATAGAACCACAAAGTGTTCTGAATGACACCGATGGCTACTTTCACTGGATTAATGGTTAAACATGATTATTTCAAGTTTCCGTAACGCCTGTCATACTTTTCATAGAGATGTCCTTTAAGAAAGGTCGCACATGCTTAATTACAAAAATGAAAGAATATAAACTCATCTTTTGATTTGTCATATGTCTTATTGTTGTTGACAATGGTCGGTTTGATAATAGCAATGCATATGCAATAGTTAAGTAATATTTGCTATAATAAATATAATAATATGTATACAAGTCACAAAAGATGAACATTGCTTACACCTTGTGACTGCTCACGGACGAAGCTATAGTTCTTAAGACAATTCAGGTCCGGTTATAGGTAACAATAGAAGTCGACCCTGAGTATATAAAGTTAGTTGACAAAAAAACAAAACTGTTTTCTCACTCATTTAAGATTAATTTTTTGTGAAATCGTGTACTTTTTTCAATATTAGTAAGAGGTTAGGGTCCAGTTGCCCTAATAGTTCCCCCCGGTCTTAAAGCTTATTGTGCTCCCCCCAGTCAAAGCGATCAAATACTCTCCCATGCTTCTTCTTCTCTTCCAAGTTCTTTGCGAATATTGAGATGCATTGGACTATGCTCTCTTGTCTTCCCTCCTAGCTCACATTCAGATAGTAGTTCCTGCTTTAACTCAAAGAAGGATTGAGGAAGATAACGTGGTTAGTTGTTTCCTTTGCCTCACTGCACTTTTTGCACAAAGAATTTGCCACAATGATTCCCAAGTTTTGCACGTGTGCATTAAACATCCAATGGCCAATTATAAATCCAACCACCTTTTGTCATCCCTTCCTGCTCAATCTGAGAGCGTCTGCGATATTAGAACACAATGGTCCCTCCAGCATCCTCTTAGACTGAAAAAAGATTTTTTCTGGAAATGAGTATATTCATGCTGGCAGTACGGCGAATGACGAGATGCAACATAATCCCATTGAAAAGGTTTTAAAAAGCTTAAAGCAGTCATGCATAGAAACATCTTGTGTTCCTGCTTCAAATAAGAAGTCTCAAGTATTTTCTTGATAATTAATGCCTTGTGATGAATCATTTCGCTATACTACGCTAAGCTCAAGAAGACAGGTAAATGGTGTAACTAATTATTAACTAATTTAAAAGCAGATATCCTTGCAAATCATATATGAAATCTCTGAGGAATGTTTTATTGGAATACGGAGATATACTGATGATATATTGCTTAGCCTACTTCTGAAGAAAATGATTTTCAGCTCTCCCAAAGTGAGTTCTAAGATATCACAATCCTGTTTCGATCTTTAGGACCTGATGAGGTGGACCTGGGTAAAGCCCGGTATCAGGCTGATATCGTTTAAACATATTCATTCCTTCGCAGCCAAGATAACAGCAGAAATAACATCCTGCAAAAATTATGTGGAACCTCTTGGGGCACTTCCGCTTCTACGCTCCGTACTTCGGCCCTGAGGCTAAATTTTGCTCGCCAGTGCGGCTAAACAGCCCAGAAGGTCCAAGTTAGTCTTTTGTGAGCATGTGGTTGTTTTTGTAAGAAATGCTTCAGTTGTTATTTGCTTCTGCAATAGGTTTTTTTAATTCATTCGCGTATATCTGCCATATTACAGCTATTATAGTATTCAAAATGCTGGAATAGCGTGGAATAGCGGAAGAAAGGTTAAGTAGCTGTTTCGAATGAAAAGAGGAAGGCGCGTCTGTCAAGCGATAAAATAACGCAAATGCATTCCAAAAGAGCATAAACAAACATTCATAAATCAAGTGAAGATCTGCTGATGTCCACTTGACTTGACAGGCGGTAGTATTTTATTAGAACAATTAGGTAATCGTACAAACGTGCAAACAGAAATCGACAGGGTCAATGAATTACCTCCATAGGCGGTACTAGTGGTCTTTATGACCAAAACCAGGAGGTAAAATGTTTTGTGTAGTTAGTTTAGGTTAGGGACGATTAGGGCTCCTTTCACTGCGACCCTATCGTCGCTGTTGTGGCTTGCACCTAATTAGGGTTCACCGTACAACCCACACCTTTTGACTAAAGCGATGGTCCTTGAAGTCACTAGGTTCCAGATGGGCGAATCCGAAAGTCTGAAACCTAGCTCTTTCGAGTATTGGACAGGAGCACAATATGTCCGATGTTTGTTCCAGACCTATCTTCCGCAAGGGGTTTGTCCTGTCAACAGATCGACCAGAATGCGCTCCATTCTAGGACCGTATAGTTAGGATAGGGACCGGTAGCCCCTGCATCGGCTCAGAATCGATGCTTGGAATTAGCAGACGTCCTGGACGACTGGGCCTACAAGTAACCAGGACTAGTTAGAGAAAGATGACTGCAGTCAAGCTAAAAGGCTCATAGCGGACCCCGACAAGGGCCGTACTGTATGGCCTCTGAATAAAGGCAAAGAGACGCTCAACCTTTTGGTGGGGGTTCCCACAGGCCAGTGCCGCCTGAATAGACATTTGTCACTCATGAGGGTCGTAGGGGGCCCCATCTGCTCCAGATTCTGGAAGGGGGACGAGATAGCGTTCCACTTCCTGGGCAGAACAAAAATAATAGACGTCTTAAATTTAATACTCTACTCAAAACTAAAAGACTCAAATATATTATTGATACAGATACAAATACTAAATTATGAAAAGTTCAATTAGGGAGCCACAAGGAGACGAAACTTCACTTCACGTCTTGGGAAGATATCGCACCCTTAGGCTTCAGATCAGAGTCTTTGAACTGGTTGGACATACTAGGGTGTTTAATAGGCTCAAAAAACAGGTGTTTTCCAAGATGCCGTGAAGGTCTTTAGTGTTGGTTCTGTGTGATCGGCAAAAAGGGCAAAGGGCCTCCCCATCACTGTTACTGCTACTACTATTAACAATCTTAACTTCAGATGTATACGAAAGCTAGATACTGACAGAGATGTTGTTAGTGCAGCCTTCAAAAATGCGGTCTGTTTGTCACGCCTATGTCCCTCCCAACCGTAAACCAATAGAGCTGGAAATAGACTGTGCTAATTGATAAACCAGGGATAAGCAAGTGGATTGATCCCAAGTGTGCGTGGAATTAGTTTGGTGTCAATTTTCCACTAAATTTAATTCTGGGTAGCGCCAGTTGAAGTATCAATTTCGATATATTGATGTTCACCACGTCTTACAGCGCCATTTTTATTTATCAACTTTGGAGGTCAAGAAATCTATTAATTTTGCACGAAAATTGCGTGTCTTATTTTAACTTGGGTGGATATAATGTGAAATTAGCTGTAACTCGGACTTTTGCCGTTTGTATATTGAGAATATTTGGTAAAAATATAATGAGTATTTTTAAAAGATTCCAAAAATAAAAGGAAATACAGGGTGGTCTATTTGAAATAACAAAGTTCATTAAATTTTTAGAAAAACTGGAATTATGACCCGTGTTATGAAAAATAATCCACGCTGTTTGCTTATAGGTAGTATTACATGTTCCAAAGTAGTTTTGCAATCGCTGTATAAGTTATTGGGATTAGATAAACATCTTTTATGTAATCCGCGAGTATACCGAGTCCAGCTGCTTGACAGGATTTTTTTCGTTTGGAAGACAGTCGGACAAGTGTGTCTGATGTGCACGGCATCCGTGTAATCGTATTTTTTCGAGCTGCGATTAAGCTTTTGGATGAGGGCAGTGTCCGCGCTGTAGAGAAAGTAGGCAACCTTGACTGACATATTGCGCTACCGACCATCATTAAAGTGAATCGTCGTTATGCTTAGAGAAAAAATTAAGGTTACTCGCGTTACGCTTAAAAAAATAGGTAAAGTGGTTTAGGTGATACCCACTGCGCCAAAAGGGCAGCCATGCCTGATCTAGGTCTAGAAAGACTACAGAAAAGTAGGTTGGGAAGCCTTGTTTTTTTGCCAAATATAGGGTTGTCAAAATTATACTGGTTTTGAAATATCTCCGTTCAAAGGTCGTAGCCCACACATAAAAATGAATTCTTGGACGAAGACGAAAAAGGTCAGAACTTCCCAAACTTCGTTTTTGTGGGTCCCTTTTGTGTTTCGACAACTGTCGCATCCGGAAAAATGTCCGGCACAAAACCCGAAATACTGTCACAAAACAAAAAGAAATAATAGAAAACATCAAAATGCGTAGGCATAGGCATAACAAATTGACTTATATTTGAAATATGACAACGTCGCCAAATGTTTGCCCGCCATCTGATAGATGTTGTCTAGGGAACAGATACACAAGAAAGGATACACTTGAGATTCCCTTAAGTATCCCTTGAGTGTTACTCAAGGAAACCTTGAGAGTTATTACCACAATACTATATCATAACTTGAAAAATACACATGAATCAACTTCAGACCACATTTAGTGTCAACACGGAATTCAAGAAGACTCAAAATATAAAAATAGTATTTTTTCGCAAAATATACACTTTAAATTAAATCACTGTAACCAATAGGCAACACAAGCTAGATCTCTTTATCTGCCATTTTCTACGATGAAATCTCCGCCAAGCTAAAGAGAAAACAGATCTTAATGAATATTACACACGTTGACCTATTGAAACATCTACATACTTTTCAGAATTACAAAATTTATCAATGGAATACTGATTTGCATTTACATAACAGCGCTACTTTTGAGAATACTGAAATCCTTGTCGATTAAAGTTTAATACTATTTATATCTCTAATTAGCGCCGATATACCTTGGGTATTAGAATCTTTTTTGGTAAATTTCGACAGATATACTGTTAATTTGCTTTGAAGGAGATTTTTAGTAATGTAATTTACTAGGTAACTTCTGAGAATGCCGTCTACTCGTCAAATAGCGAATCACTACCTCTTCAAGGCGGTGGAGAGTATGGATTCCGGCCGAACAACCCAAGAAGCATGAGTTCATCTGACAATGGCCCTTTTGCCCAATGAGGCATGACTCACAAATCGACACTTTTTAGGTGTGAAATTTTGGCATCGACTCCTTTTTGGGAAATAATTTTCTAGGGAGTAGTAGATGAATTTCTCTATACATATTTTTAGCTGCTACCCCTTTAGAAGTTCACTGTCAATTTATTTTTGGGCAAACACTTCCTTGGGGTTCACAATATATTTTCGTATATGTATTTTTGGCTGGTACACACTTCCAAAGGACCCCTTTACTATACAAGTGTGAGTTTGGGTATCAGTTTCATTTCTTTGGGGTTGAAACTAATATTTTTGACTGCTACTTTTTTAGAATTCCACTCAGTGAATGTCAATACTCGCAGGACGTAATCTTTAAGTTTAATAAATCAATTTGAAATTTTCTTTGGTTTTTTTTTGTCAAAGTTGGGTCAATATCATCGCCTATTTGTTATAATAATGCTAATGAGAATGAGTATGTTGTAACGAGTTAACCTTATAGTAGAACATACATACATCTTCTGAGAGACCAAATAGCCTCAACAAGGACAATTTTTTATCTATGTAAACAGAAACTAGCCTGTCTAGCGAAGTGTACCACACAATTATATATACCTATAAGCAATAGCAAACAAATGTGACCTTCCTTTGAACTTGACATACTGCTTCAAAGAAATTTTGTGGCATCATTATATCACGACTGACGAAAGTGTTCAATGATGTACTTTCACAACTGAGGCTAATACTACAGTTAGCAGTAAAACTTTAGTCGACTTTAGCCTATGGAATCTGATAACCTTTATACTAGAGGACATGCTGAGCTTATTCTTAAAAACGTGACCGGATTTGTAAGAAGAAATTTCGAACTACTGCAAAGATCGATGATTGCAGTGCCTTTGGGTAGAAGTTTTGAGCTTTTTGGATAATATCAAGTACTATTTACCCTGAAAACTATTACGATAGTATTAAAAAACACAAACAAAAATAGTTTTACGCAAAGTATTACTATTTCGAATTAATCTGAATACACTATTTTATTTTAATAAGACTTATAATGAAAAGGTGAGTGTCCTCAGGAGTTGACACTGCTTTGCCAATAGGTGTACATAGCCTAGTCTGAGATCTACTGAAGGTCTGAGATCTACTGAAAAATATTTTGAGATGGCAGTACCGGCTTATGCCCCTAGATCTTATAAATTTAAAATTGTCCTTGAGCTAGATGTAACCTACTGTACATGCATATGATAATTAATTGGTGGTCCAAAGAAGTGATCAGGTATCCAGTCGTGTTGCGTGTAAGAACACTTCAATTATTGGTTACTAATGACTACAAATGCATTAAACGACTTGTTCCGCTTACCTTAATTTCGAAATTTCCTAAGGGTCACTGCTGACTGCAAGGTCAGGTATAGCAAGATTATCGCTGAAAATTATGTCATACATTCACATGGCACCACCTCACGTATGCTGAAGGACGTATGTTTAGTTGGTGCTGGAGCTCTAAACGTTGTCGCCCACTGAAGAAAGAAGTACGCCGCTGCGCATTGAGTGCATTAGATAGTACCGAACATCGATAAAATAGTGATAGGGACGCGAAGCCAGGCAAGTAGGCCTCATTTGGCCCTTTTTGCCAATCCCACTGAACCAACACTGAAAGCCTATACGTCCTAGAAAGCTCCTTGTCGAATCTACCAGACCTCTTGACGATAGTCAGCATGTTCGACCATCTCACTGAATATAGTGACTCCTTCACGAACTCCGTTGTGTCGAATATCTGAACCCTGAGTTTGCGCTACAGAGCACATCTTCCCAGGAACTGGAATCCTGTCATCCTTGTTCATGAGTGACAAATGTCTATTCCAGTGAGAACCTTCACCAAAAAAAGACGACTGGTTCTACAAGGAACTGGCGATAGCCTGACTGCAGGCAAGTTAAAAGATTCATAGTGGGCCCTGGTAAAGCTGGATGGCTTCTGAATAAAGGCAGAAAGACGCTCAACCTTTTAATGGGGGTTGTCCCTGGCCATTGCCGGCTGAATCGACATTTGTCACTCATGAGAGTGCTCCAGGTGTTGGAAGGGGGACGAGGCAGTGTTCCACTTCCTGGGCATAAGTGCTGTGTATCGCAACGTGAGGGTTTAGAGATTCGGCACGATAGAGCTCGCGGAGGAGTCACTATATCCAGCGAGGAGCGATATAGTTTCTCCTACGCATCGCTTCAATCGCAAATTTACGGTGGTGCTTCCGTCAAGGGAAGAGTGGGAGTCTAGGGAAAGACAGCTCATCGAAGGAGGAGGACAGGTCTGGTACACAGACGGTTCACTCGCTAGAGAGGGCTCGGGCTCGGGAGTCTACGGACCCCATACAAGACTTCCACTCCCTCTTGGGGGGCACACCACAGTATTCCAGGCTGAGGTCTATGCGATACTTGCTTGTGTAAATCGTATTCGGGAAATTGACGGGTCTAGGAGGCGGATTACTATCTGCTCTGACAGTCAGGCAGCCATCAAAGCACTGAGTGCTTGGAAAATAACGTCGGGACTGGTCCTGGAGTGCAGGAGGGCTCTTGACGACATCTCAGCTAAACACAAGGTATCACTGATGATCCGGCAACAGTTTTGTGGGCCCGGAACCAGCCTTAGGACTATCTGCAAACTTGATTAGGAAAACAACTGGAAAGTGGATCCAGAATCAACACTCTCTGAGATGGAACAACATCTCTGGTCATCTCCGTCAAGCTCGGGAACTATTAGCAGGGCCTGCAGAGATAATAGGACGATTTTGTCTCTCTCTGGATAGGAGTAGCTTAAGATTGCTAGTAGGCCTATTAACGGGTCACAACACCTTCAGGCGTCACTTGTTTGTGATGAGGGTGGTCAACGACCCAACGTGCACGTGGTGTGGTGAAGAGGAAGAATCCTCGGCACACATCTTGTGTCGCTGTGAAACCCTGGGTTATCACAGGCAGACTGTGCTGGGCTCAAGAAGATTGGAACCAATAGAGATAAAACGGATAGGACCTAATAATGTACTTGCCTTTGCCAAAAGGGCAGGTCTTAGGAACTAGCGTGGATAGAGGCGCAAAAGGGCCCATCGTGTGGCCTATGCACCAGCCACATTCCGTGCTGGATAGCCTCTGGTCCTTATTCAATCCAGCGAGATGGTCGGACATACTGACTTTCGTCTGGTAGGTTCGACAAGAAACTTTCTAGGACGTAGGCTTTAGTGTTGGTTCAGTGAGGTTGACAAAAAGGGCTATAGGTGGCCGACTGCCCAACTTCGCTTTCAAGCCTTTATTGTTTTAAAAAGCCTATAAACAAGTGACTTGGAAATATGATTAAATGTATCAATTCTAGCTGACGTCACTTCGCAAAACTTTAAATATATATAATTACATGTGAGGAGTTTTTTAGCACCTTATCCGTATCCTGTTGCAAATTTTGTAGCGGTTAGACCTATACCTACATTATTAGAGAAGGCACATGGAATCGTTTGAATACGTGTTCTTATACACGAAGTCGCTGTATGCATAATGATCTTTGACCATGTTATGTCGTAGCAACACATGTGGACGAAGATTTTCGAGGACCCGTTATTATTTTAGCATAACTTGAATCCGGACTCATTCTAAGACGCAAAACTTTGTCAAAACACTTTATAAATAAGCTTAGAAATGGCATTTCAGTCCAGTAATTACTACCATTCTACTAGAAAGCACATATTCTACTTTGTGACCGGTATTGCAATTGGACTCTGCAGAGAATGTCAATAGGAGAACCTCTACGTGGCGTTTGCCAATTCACTAGATTGGAACGGTTGAACACCGGTCAATCGGCTCGCCACTAGCGGGTCGTTTAATGGTTCTCTTGAGACATACGTTTTTCAATCTCCGCTTTTTCAATCGCATGGGATCAGAATGGAAATGTGGTTCGAGTGGTTCGTGCATGTTGCGTTAAATATTTGAGGTTATACTGTCAAATCATTCTTGATTTTATAATTATATGCAGTAATGTGATGACATTACAAGCTTCTGGTATCCAGGGGTTCCACGTGTAATAATTAAATAAGAATAAGGTCTAGGGTAAACTGAAACTTTTGAATTTTTATCCATCCATCCATGTGCGGAGACACTTAGCTTAGAGAAATCCTTGGAAAGATTTACAAGTGGTCCAAAAGGTCATAAATGAATTTTGCTATATTCGAATAATTACGTCTTCCTTGATCAAATATAATATATAAAGTAGCTACACCATGACTCATAGATTCCCAAATCGTTCCTTGAATCGGTATATTTTAATTCACGTAATGGTTTTGCATACAATGAACACCTTGCCGGAAATTCCTGCGTTTATATTTTGAAGACCGAAAAGAGAATTCAGAATATTCGAAGAAAAGACCTACCATATATAAATATTTAATCTAATAATGGTTTTTCGTGAATATCCCTTTGAAGTGTTTCGTACTAGATCATAAATATAGTACATACGAAAGCAGTCAGAAGCAACAACAGTATAATATAATGGTCTAAAAGATTTTTGGAACACAGGATAACAAGTAGATATCGCTGTTTAATCATAATTTAACATTTTAGTAATTGCATTAAATGGCAAAATACAATGTTACTGACAGGAGTAACAAACTTGACAAACCGATTGCCAAAATTCATTCAGACAGACTCCTGCACCGATAGGTGGTGTGGTTTGGGGGTGGGGGGTTGTAAAACTGAAAAATTTGTTGTATTCATATATGCTGTCCATTGCCTGTGAAAGAAAGACCTAGCGGCATGATATATTTTTTAGGCCTATCTGAACACATTGGAAATTATTAAATTTATTTTAATGAAATTTTGACACATCATTTTATTACCGTGAGGAGAATGGAAAATGCGTATGGTTTTTAGAAGTCGTGCAGTGGCGGCGCAGCAATAATAAAAAATTAAGAACATAAAAACAGCCCAAGCTTCGTTTTTAGGCGATTTGGAGGTTCTCATCGTTTTCCACGTTTTTTTAAAGGCGGTAAAACTGAGGCAGTTTGGGGATAGAGGGTTCTGAAACTGAAAATGTTGTATTCGTAGTGGGCTCTTCTTTGCCCTGTAAAGGAACGACATAATATAGTTTCCAGCTTTATCCGAATGCTGCCCTACCTTAGACAAAAAATAAGTTTAGAAATTATACTGTAATTTGATATTGATAATTCCGTAATGTACGCAGCTTCAAACTTGCAAATTGTGTTAATGGCGGTGAAACTTAATCAAAAAAACCTGTTTTCGGGTACTCTAGGGATCTGTGATCATTTTCTACTTTTTTTTTGGACTGGTCAAAATGAGTCGAGATAGCATGGGGTCTCGGAAAGGGTGGTTGGGAAACCCCGGCATTTTTTGTATCTATAAAACGCTTCATTGCCCTTTAAAGATTGATACTAGTGAGATTATCTGTTTTCAAATATCGAAAAATCGGCATGCCATGTGATTCAGGTATCAGTTGATTTGATTTTTTATTACAAAATAAAAACTGTGTCGTCCTAGTTCCTAATTTTTGTGTTGGTGTTTTTTTTGCGCGGGCGGGTGATGATTTGCTTGCAAGGAGATCTCATGCTTAATGCTGTGAGAAAATAATGAAACTGGTATCACCGTAATGTGGGCATAACAACACTATTGAACTGTTTCTGGAACTTAAAACACAAAAACATTCAACATTCAACAAAATAAGCATAAAAAACATTCACGTGCATCTTGCATTCATCAGACAAGTGTATCCCTGAGGAAGCCGACAATATTGACACTTCGTACTCACCGCGACCAATACTGCTCTTCAGTTTTATCTAAACTTATAGTGAAAGATAGTTAATACACCCACAGGGAGAACATATGAGATAGATTATGTTACTATCGGCATTTTTCTTGGAAGGTTTTTATCTATTAAGAAGGTTCATCAACGTTCATTATAAATTATAATTAATTATTGATAAGAGGATTTCCTTGAACACGTCGCTTCTTCTAAGTGCTTTTTAGAAACACCATTAACCGATGGTCCATTACTGAACCTGTTAGAGTTTCCCTATATAGGGTGTTTAAATTCAGATACAAAAAATGGAGGCAAATTGATTGAGACAGTACTTCCCACACATTACGGTGATATCATTTTACTATTTTCCCATAGCATGAAGCTATAGTATGACAGCCTCTTGCAACCAAATCATCGCCCGCCTAAAAAACATCCAACACAAAAACTATAGTAAGTAGTTTTTCGGTGTGGGAAGTAAAAGTAAAGGCCTCTTCCAACAACTGGAAACTATTGCTTTTTATATTCTTTGCAATATATCTAACGCAATACGTCAATCCCAGTGCTAACTTTTGAAATGCAAATAAGATCTTTCGTTGTAGTGTAGAACTTAGATGGTACCGTTTGCCGATAGTTTAATACACTATCATTTGTTATTCATATGTGCAAATGTGAACAAACTGGAACATTGTTAAATTGATGATTCCAGTGTAACCTCAAAACAAATGCAGTCACTAGAGGTGTGGCTTAATTATAGACATACTGCACATAAATGCCTCGATACTTTTTGTTAAATATTTAGCGCAATTATACAAAATTTCGTCATTGCATAAAGTTTAGTCTTATATATAACGACAATTGACAAGTAAGATTATATCAGTTGTTTTTTCCTCTTAACTCCCATGCCACAGGTAAGTAAACCATTGTGAGCGAGAAAATCTTCATCATCAATTTTCAAAATTTTGTAAAATCCCTAAATTTTTCATATTTCCAAAATTTATTTGGAAAATGGTATCACTGCACTGTATGCAAAAGCATAAATGTGGGAAGTACCAAATTTAAACTCTTAATTTCCCTATAAACATTTGGCACTGTTTGGCACGCATCATTCAAACCTATAACTCATTTATCTAGAAATAAAAAGAGTAATTTTTTTAATCTGCCATGTGAATTTTTTTTTACAAATACTTAGCGCCTCCCCATACGGGTCTTCAGCTATGTAGTCTTATGGAACAGAGCAATTGTGGACTACCACCTGGCCTACGCCAGTGGCTGAATAGCCTTTTGAACGACCGATCTCTGTTTGTTGTAGTCGAGGGCTGTTCATCAGACATATTTTCAATAAACGCCGGTGTTCCTCAGGGATCTGTCCTATCCAGTCTAGAGACACTATCCAGAAGAGAGCAATTAGATTAATCGATTCGCCTCACCTCACAAAGGACCTCCACAGCCTGGAACATCGGAGAAGGTTAGTGACCTGTCCCTGTTTTACAGATTCTTGCATGGAAGGTGTTCGAGTGAGCTCTCCCAGAAAATAACACCAAAGGCCGTCTGAATGAGGAACACTAGAGAGGTTCTGTGAGCTCATCCTTACCAGGTCGAGGTTCCTACTTCCCGAACCAGTCTCCTTCAGCATTCCTTCTTTTGGAGAACCTCGAAGCTGTGGAATGAGCTGCGGGGGAATTTGTTTCCCGAAGGCTACAACCTGCAGCGTTCAAGATCTAACGTGCACCAATACTTACCATCTCGCAGCGCTTCTACAGCGCCATAGACTTCCAACCTTTGCCGGAGGCTGACCATAAAAAAAATGTTTTTATGTCTTATTCTGATACAGTGCGCTCCGGCCATTTTCCATTTTGACAAAAAAGATTATACATCATTTTTAAGACTTCTTAAAAATATATGAAAATTTTCGAAGTAGCCAGAATGTACTCAAAAGTTTCATTATGAAAAGAATTTTGGAATTATTTATAGCAAAATACTAAAATCAGAACATAACACATAGTAGTAAAAAAATAAGATCAAATGACTAATACCATTTTTATTAGAGCAGTGCACCCATAAAATATATTGGTTTTGCTTATTGCTAAGTGCAGGATTCGCTGGGTCAGAAATGTGAATATAAACAAATAAAATTTTATCAAGGTACAATGCGGAATGTGCAATATGGGTCCGCATATCAAAACTGCCTTTCTGTGCTCGCTATGTGTTAGATAACAGAAGTTATGCAAATTATTGATACTATAATTGAGTGCAGACTTGCGATTGCGTTTAAACACTAGGTTCGTGGTATGTGAACTAATTTTACTAATCAAATTCATTAGTAATTATAAGAAGCTTGTATTTAATTACACAGTTTTATATTATTTCGTTACTAATATTTGAATCGGATTTTTAGTTCACCCTAAAAATCTAAAATCGTTATCTGGCTTCGTATCAGGACGAAAACTCCTGTCGTGTATACTTTGAGGGCGCTGATTACAAATCCGACCGTTGTTTTGCGTTTCAGCCTCAGGTAACGAACTTCAAAAATTTTCAGACCCTCAGATCTTGAGGTTCACCCTAAAAATCTAAAATCGTTATCTGGCTTGCTATCAGGACGAAAATTCCTGTAGTGTATACTTTGAGGGCGTGATTACAAATCCGACCGTTGTTTTGCGTTTCAGCCTCAGGTAACGAACTTCAAAAATGTTCAGACCCTCAGATCTTGAGGTTCACCCTAAAAATCTAAAATCGTTATCTGGCTTGCTATCAGGACGAAAATTCCTGTAGTGTATACTTTGAGGGCGCTGATTACAAATCCGACCGTTGTTTTGCGTTTCAGCCTCAGGTAACGAACTTCAAAAATTTTCAGACCCTCAGATCTTGAGGTTCACCCTAAAAATCTAAAATCGTTATTTGGCTTCCTATCAGGACGAAAACTCGTGTCATAGGTATATATGTAGCTTGAGGGCGCTGATTATAAATCCGACAGTGGTTTTGTGTTTTATCTTCAGGTAACGAACATCAAAAGTTTTCAGGCCCTCAGATCTTGAGGTTTAAGGTTTACCTTTGAAATCTAGAAATCTTGGGTGAATCTTCTTTCTTTTTTAATAAAAATCAATTTAAAAATAAGTTGTAGTTAGGTATAGTAACACACTTGCAGTAGTTTTACTAAGTTCCGGACAAAACTAGATAAACCCAAATTATTTTTGAAGTATTATCAAAAGTATTTAATTTTGCTTGTACATACATGCTTGTATTACATGTTGTTAATGTCATTTTTGTTCCTTGTATTGCTTATTCTCAGAAAAAGGTCTGCATTCTCTGGAAAACTAAATCTAACGTTAGCAAGCGTTGAATCATCCAACTGTTGTTTCCTGGTATCTCATTTTAACTTTCCGCCCAATTTATTCAAAAGCCTAATTAATCTGTTGAAAATTAGAGATAAATTAATGCCGGAATCCTCTGTATCAACGAAAATTTATTGAACGTTAAAAATAACTATCTTCGCATTCGGGTATCCAGGAAATTTACTGTTGCAAATTTTTCTGTCAGCAGCTATGCTTCTCTAAGAAAGCGCATACCAACTGAAATATGTTTTAAGTACGTCTAGACAGACCCAACAAGAAAAAGAACTTAAAAATTCATTTCACATCCGCTTGAATGTGCTGGCGAATCAGGATCTATTTTTTCGCGTTTTCCATACGTTTTAAAATGCATGTCTTCTGCAAGGTCACATCTAATGCCTGTTTTCCATCTAATCGATTTGCTCAGGTTCTGGTTCTAACGTCCTATTGGCGGTCTTATGAAATACGGTCAATGGCTTCAGAAGATTTACAACCATAAGGAGTATTTTGTTAAACTTGACTCTTTGGCACTGAGACGATGACATTTGTTCGTGCAAATTTATGGATATATAAATGTGAACCAGGCAATTAAAAATTCTGACGAATCCCGTATTATTGCACTTGACACATCAAATCCAATCTACAGTTTCACAGACGACAGTACATTAATATCATGCTTGGAACCAGGCAAGCCACTATCATTCCAGGAGACAGCAACATGCCTGAAAGATCAACGTAGATATCAAAACAATTGTCGAGTTGGGCAGGATTATTAAATAATGTACAGTTTAACGTATAGAAAACTCAGGCAACAACACTGACAAAGAAGTCACGTTGGTTTACCAGCTGTGGAAGTGGAGGGTCATCCAACAGTCGAGTCACCTTTCGTCAAGCTTTTGGGGATCAACATCAACAAAACATGTCCTGGCACGACCATGACGTCAGTATTGTTAAAACGGCATCCCAAAAACTGAGAGTTTCGTTCCGCTGTAGGAAGCTGTATACATCAGAGCAACTACTGCTGCTCTACAAGACACAGATCCGACCATCGATGGAGTATTGGTCCCATGTGTGGGAATGCGCTTCGAAGCACCTTCTAAAGCTTCTGGACACTATCCAGAAGAGAGCAATTCGAGTAATAGATACACAAATCACAAAGGACCTCCACAGACTGTAACATCGAAGGGTGATTGACCTGTGGCTCTGCTACTCCATCCTTAACAGGTCGAGGTCCTTACTCCTCGAACCAGTCTTCTCCAGCATACCTTCTTTTGGAGAACTTCGACGCTGTGGAGTGAGCTGCCGGGGGAATTTGTTTCCCGACGGCTACAACCTGCAGCGTTTAAATCTAACGTGCACCAATACTTATCCTTTCGTAGTGCTTCTACACCGCCATAGGCTTTCAGCTTTTGTGGGAGACTGACCATAAAAAAAGCCAAGGAGACAAACTATTCTTTTCAGCAAAGAGGCACAATTTAAGAGAAGTCTACGATCGTCGAACCAATCCCGTATAATAATATTTTTCACATTTTTGTAACTATTTGTATATTATCTTTGGTTTCAGGTTGTCTGCGACACAGGCCAGAATGTCGTCAGCGTTGTTTCACGCTCATGGGGTGTTCTGTACGATGCACCCGTGGGAAGTTATTGTTGCCACGTTAACATTGACTGCATGTATGTTGACTGTGGATCAGCAATATCCTTCACCACCACCAAAGCCTGCTATCAGAAACTGTCCTGGATGTTTTCCTGAGGTGAGCAAAACATCATCGTATGTTATAATAACACTAAGAATGAACTATGGTCCGTTCACCTTTTGAGAAATGTCATGGGAAGATCTTGCTTAGCTTAAATAGAAAGAAAATAGAGAGGTCTTGGATGAGATTTGGGCAAGACATCAGGTGTCTTATGTGGGTGCCGAGTCTTGCTGGAGTTTGCGGTAATGAAACAGCGGACGCGCTTGCCAGGCGAGGGTCGGGAAATAATTGTCTGGGTCCTGACTCGGCTGTCAAGCTGGCAGCATCTACCATTAGATGGAAAGAGAAGTGTGGTTGCGAAATTAACATCGTACCAGCTAGAGAACTTATTTCAGGACTGTTTTTTGAACTTTGACAAGGTAGGTGTTATAAAAGGCCTCTTTCAGGCTTCCTTTGTCTATGCAATCTGTAATCGTCGCCTGAAGACGACACTTACACGTTTGTTAACCTATACCTGGAAAAATATTTTCCGCTAGTTAAAGTTATATAACTGAGGAGTTTTTCCTATTAGCGATGAAAGGCGGTTTTGCAGGATATTACTAAATATTGTAATTTAAAACATAATAGTAGATTCCACTAGCTTCACAATCTCATTTCGAACCCACGACATCATCCTTGAGAATATAAAAGAATCACTTTGTCTGAAATTCTAATATATGCACATAATTTTTTGAAATTAATTCATATCGTAGTTTTATGCTCAAAATTAACCGAATGTTTCCTACAAAGACCGTACATACATGTGTTTCTATTTAGAATATTTTCATTCAAGTATTATGATGGGCTTAATGTATTTACTTTACTTTAAAAATAGTCCTCCACATATTTTTCCAAGCCATGTGGGTCATGTATTATCAAAGAAAGGTTGAAGAAACAGAGGTAGTCAGTCATATTTTTAGGCCACAGATGTCGAGATTTCTTGAGTAGCTGGTGTCTACCGGGCTAGAATAAATTCCAAATTAAAAAAATGTTGTACAAAAAGTGTCAAAAAGTGCACTCGTTAGAATGACGGATAGAAAAATGTATTTTGATTTATGGATTGTCAGAGCTCACCGTGAGCAGATTGAAACTCTTTTGAAAAATATAGCGGAAATATGTATAACAAATGACATCAAGTGCCTTGACTCAGTACTTCTCACGCATTATCGGTACTAACAAAAAATTTGGAGTTCCTCTATCTTTACAACATCCTCATCAAAAAATTAGACAATGATTTTTTTGGGAGGTTTGTTAACGCGAGATTTGAATGGGCCAGTACCCGCAGGTCCAATAAATACATCTTCTGTCAGTCCATTCCAAGCCTTGGATACCCTGGGAATAAATGTGCGGTTGTACCGCTCAGTTCTTGATGTATGAAGAATGACCGTCTTAGGATGAGATACAGCGGTCGCACGGGTACATCTGATAGGAGCAGTGAGCGGCGGAACGATACAGGATAGCTCAGAGGAGCAGATTCCGTTTGAGAGGTCACTAACAACACGCCGGTGAGAAAGTGGCTGAAGGTGGCGCGTTAAGGCCGGATCGCCAATTAGTCGAATTGCCCTTCTCTGGACGGCATATAGTATAGACAGGGTAGTAGGGGCAGCAGCTCCCCAGACATGAGAGCAATACTCCAGGCAAGGTCTTACCTGGGCTTTATATAGCGTGAGGAGGTTACATGGTGAGAAATATTTCTGGCTCTAAATAGGTACCCAAGCTTTTTACCAGCAGCTGTTGCAATTGACGCGACGTGTTCGTGCCAGATCAGATTTTCTGTAATGTTGACTCCTAACAGCTTGAATGAGTGACTCCTTGGCAGAGCCTGGTTGTTCATTAGGACCTGGTGTTGGCTTGGGCACTTCTTGTTTCATAGCGTACAATACTGGATCTTGATCAGGGACCTCTGAATCAGCTACTCAAAATCAAAAATTTTCGCGATGAGAGTAATCCCCTATCCCTCATCAGTGTGGGTAGTAAAATATGGAAAACGACCAGGAACCTCCAAATCGTCTAAAAACCAAGTTTGAGCTGTTTTTGTATTTTTTTTGAGTATTGCTGCGTCGCCATGGTAATAATACTGGCATCCTCAGAAGCTTCTACACTATTGATACTGTAATATTGATTCTTTTACAATTTTAATATCTAGCGCTATTACTTTACCATCATAAATTATTGTAATAATCACGAATTCGCAGAATTTATGTTCAAAAGATTATCGACAAGGATTCATCGACTCTATGTAGATACAAAATATTTTTCGAGCCGAGCCATTTTTGTCGTCCTTCAGAAACTAGCAAATTACAAGAACGGAAGAGCATACCATCTGATGTTGGTTCAGTGGGGTTGTAAGAAAGAGACAAAGATGCCTTCTCATCACTGTTATTACTAGTAGTACCGCACCATTTCTTAGCTGCAGCGCTCTTAGCAAAGCTGTCTCTCACTGTAGAATTATATGCATCTTTGTTGGCGTAAAGTAACCTGAAAAATGTGCGTTCTAACTCCTTGCACAAAATAGAACCGCATAGTTTTGGTATTTGGACTGATTATTTATTTACTATTAAATAAGAGACCTCATTTCGAATATTTACATGCAGACGATTAATTCACGGAAACCAGACCTGAATAATACATACTCGTATGTGTACTTTAAATATTCAAATACAGTTTATGCAAGTCCATTTGAATTTTCCTTGCGCTTAAACTGCCATTAATTCCATATATCGATTGTATCGATTGTTTCAATTACATGCTTCATATTCATCTCATCTCATGTGCTTATTAGTGATTCATTTTATGAAGAAAGGCTATTACTCATGCATAATACAGGGTGTGTCAGCATCATCATTGTCTAAAGGCAATGCCTTTTTTTAATGGTCAGCCTCCCGCAAAGGCCTATGGCGTTGTAGAAACGCTGCGAGAGGATAAGTATCGGTGCACGCCAGATTTGAAACGATACAGGTTGTAGCCGTCGGTAAACAAATTCTCCGGCAGCTCACTCCACAGCGTCGAAGTTCTCCAAAAGAAGGAATGCTGGAGGAGACTGGTTCTGGGAGTAAGGACCTCGACCTGGCTCTAACCATATGCTCTGACAGCCAGGCAGCTCTGAAAGCGGTGACCATGTTTTGGGTCCCTAGGCATCAAGTCTAGCTAAAATAGGGGCATGTAGCCCCCGCATCGGCCCAGAACCAATGCCTGGAATTAGCAAGGCGCCAGGTCGATGTTGACCAGGACGACTGGGCTTACAAGGAACTTTCGCCTGGTTTTGGTGGGGGATGTCACAGGCTATTGCGTTCTGAATAGACATTTGTCACTTATGAGAGTGGTAGGGGACCTCATCTGCTCCAGATGCTGTGGGGAGGAGGAAACAGCGTTCCACTTCCTGGGCAGATGTTCTACCTCAGGGTTCAGATACTCCGCATGACGGAGTTGGGGGAGAAGTCACTATATTCAGTGAGACGGTCAGGTATGTCAGTATGCTGACTTTCGTCAAGAGGTCTGATAGATTCGACAAGGAGCTTTCTATGACTTAGGCCTTAGTGTTTCGAGAATCGAATTTTACACCACAAAACAGACGCGGTTAGTTAAACTTTCACATGGATAACGGCTTTGCTAAAAAGTGAGGTTGTTTTTGTTAAAACATTATCATTTTGACATTTTTGGCCCAATAAGTGATAGGTTGGCAGCACTATTACTATTTTCAATCAGATGATTTAAATCGATTCGCAAAATTGTCGTGTAAACCCGTAAGTAGTGCGGTTTTAGTCGAACCGTTTTAAAATGCAAACTGTTTAAGGATCCCTGTCAACATAGTAACTCAAGAATTTATGAAATACTTTAGCTTCTTCATTTAATCAACGACGAGAAGTGTGGGGTAAACTCATCCATCCGTTTGACGAGGTTCAAGTCATTGCTTTCGATATTTAAAAGGCATACGATCAGTTGTCGCATGCGGCTCTCCTAAACAAGCTTAATCTTACACTGGACTCTTCAATTATACACAAGCAGCCAAAATCACTTACCTTCCAATTCCGAACTTATATTTAGAAATTTTTCACAGAACTGGGTATGCTGACTGCAGCTAAAACCTCACAAACCTTTGTTATTATTGATTTGTTGACCACCTTGTATGTGTTTATCTTTTAAAGAACATACGCTCCTACGCTCGTTGCCTATGATTTATGATCGTTCTATAAAACTCTTCCCTTGGGTAGGTAGTGTAGCTGTACTAGGAATTGAACCTGTATAATATTTCTTGAGAAAACATACATAAATAGATCATGTTCATTAGCATTCTGCCTGTAACGGTTGAACGTTTGTACTTTTTGCTGCAGCTAGTTTTTCTTGCTTGCATATCTATCAGAAAGTACATTGAATATGACGTTTTTATTTCCATTCTACTGCTCAAGGGTTTGACTTATAATTAGACGCCTATTACTGAAAAAAGTAAAGTCAAGTTGATTGACTCAGTACTTTCCATACATTACGGTGATATCAGTTTACTATTTTTCCATAGCAGCAGACCCCCCCTCCCAGTACCTGGCTACGCCCTTGTCTATATCAAGTGTTCAGAAATTTAGATATTTGGGTATCTGGATCCAGATGAGGAAATAAGAACAAGAATCGAAATGGCCACACACATTCTTGAAATTCCGTAGTCTGCTGATCCATAAAAGTCTGAATGGCCAAATAATATGTAGTTTCGTCAAGTATTCTGGTTTCCCGGTGCTTCTGTATTGAGTCGAAGTGTGGGCGATGAAGATCAATACGATGGAGGCCTTTTAGATGTGGGTGTACCGCCGAATGTACCATAAAGTAGAGAAAACCTCAACCTCTGTTAGACACTGGTCAGGACTGGATTCTCATACTCTACTCCGCAGAGTGCACAAGATAGAGAAGCATTTGCCAAAATTGTTGCCGATCTTAATTGAATGGAGTTGGACCTTGAGAAGAAGAAGGAAACAGCAATCCGTTAGTGTCCGAAATAGCAAACTGACCCTGACTTTTCCCAGAAACAGCTAGCGTTCTACTCAGAGGTCGAGCAGACGATGAAAAATATATTCATATAGGCTTGTTGCAAATGTATTTTTAAGTTTAGATACAAACTGCGAACAGGTTCAAACATTTGTAATATATACATTTTATCCAAGTCGTTATAATCATTCCCAAGTCAGATCACTTCAAGCCACACATAAAATTCGAGGACAAAACCCAAACTTCGTAAGTGAAGCTTGAGTCTTTCATATTTCAGCCTAGCTCATTATAAGATTTGATATCTTATTTTGTGAGTTATAAAATTCGGCCTTTGAAAAAAAGTTCTATATATATTAGTAGTATGTGTGCGGAATATCTGTAAATGAAATGAAACGAAGAAAAAGTGTGCCTCGTAACTAAAACGGCCAAAACCCAATTCATCTGGGTGGCAAGCTTACCTTGTTTATTCTGACAATAAAGCATATTTGGATTAGACCAAGAACAAGATGTATTTTCACAGCGAATCGATATACAACCCAGCCAGAAATAAATCTACGTGTAAATTCCATTCATTTTATTGATGCTGTACTAAAATTGACTCTCATTATTTTTTGACATATACTGTACGACGAAATGTTAATGGTATATTTACTCTCGTCATTTATGGGCGTCCGCAAGACCTCTAAAAAGGGAACACACCTCAAGCCTTGGTTTAAAGCTAAAGTAAGCAAAGTTTTTAGTTAAATGGCTTGAAGTAGTAAGCCTTAAACTCTAACATACACTAGAGAAGCTCTGCGAGCTCATCCTTACCAGGTCGAGGTCCGTACTCCCCGAACCAGTCTCCTCCAGCATTCCTTCTTTTGGAGAACTTCGACGCTGTGGAATCAGCTGCCGGGGAATTTGTTTCCCGGCGGCTACAACCTGCAGCGTTTCAAATCTAACGTGAACAGACATTTGTCCTCTCGCAGCGCTTCTACAGCGCCATAGGCTTTCAGCCTTTGCGGGAGGCCGACCATAAAAAAAAAACAGCTTCCAGTCCCAAACACAAAGTTTTGTTAATTTCTACGCTAATACAATGAAAAAGAGTACATCGAGTTTCATGTCCGTGCAGTGAAGATTGCTATAGGTACATTGATTCAATAACTATGGCGCATCGATTAATATTTGCTCCTGCTATGCATTATATCAATAAACAATGACCATAGATTCATCACAAGCGACATCAGCTATTCGTAATATTATTGTTAGCTGTGCTTTCCCCCTTCGGAAAAAACTGCCTTATAGTTAATTTAAAAAACCCATATCGTTTCTTATACTTCAGGTTTGGTGCACATATCTCAATCACAACAGAATTATTGTTATAATAATAATAATGGTTCAATAATATTGCCAAGCGTTGATTCAGTGCATGTGCATTTGATCATATGCAGAAAAGGGCTTTTAGCACTTTTAAAGAGCGTTGAGACCCCAAAAGTACAAAAAGCCGTTTAAAAGTATACGCAGTGAAATGTGTCAAGTTATTTTCTGACGTAGCAAATAAACAAATGCGTTTCAAGCTTTTTTACAAACAAAAAATTCTCAAGCCATGCTCAACTCTGGTCTGTACACACACCTGGACTTAGTCATACGGTCTGCAAAGCAGTTATATATTTTTTCTCGTATATTCTCCTTTATCCTTTCAGTTCTGCTTTGTCCCACCTGGAAAATTGAACGCGGACGCCCTTACTTTTCAGTGTAATTTCAAGAGCAATTGCCACATAAATCCAAGTTATACAAATACACTGTTCAGACGGAACAGCAAATAACATGTATATGTCTGTACAGGGTGTATACCTAGTATATTATCATACTAATATTCTGATTATACTCTAGTTTCGATCGCAAACAAAGGTTATTTAGTTACGTTTGAAACCAACTGTTTTTATTCAGTTCAAGATCTTGGGCATCTTGGTTTTCCCTTGAATGTGAGTTTATGGGTTTGTGAGCTTGTAACACTCCTTTGAATTAAGACCAAATTCGCTTTTCCATCTCTATTCACAAAATAATTTGTTCTAACATCTTACATCTAACGTAAAATCCATTAAAGTGGCCATATCTCTGAAAATACCCTGTATAACCCGATAAAGCTCTATATTTCCAAAATAGGGAAAATGGGCACAATTCAAATTCAGAATAATATATAGTGTTCCATTTGAAAAAAACGCTGCTTTGGTATGCCGTGACTTTATACCAATAACCCTGTGTATTGTAAAATAATTTCATAATGTAGATCTTAGCTTTACTTACAACTTTTATTCGAAATATTTTTTTGTATCTCTCCTAATAACGGAGATATCAAACTTCGAAGTATCACCCTGTATGTTTATTCCAAGTTTTGTTATACACAAATACAAGTACACAATTTTACGTTTTACAAAAACTTGAAAAGAAATAAAAACCCTCAAGTGTTTACTACGAGCTCTAATCATAGTTCAGATTCAATCTACTTGACGACATTTCTGCGTCAGCGTGCACATTCATATTTGAAATTCTGGAAGCGCGGTGTAATAATCGAAGCTATTTTCAGTCAAAACATAATGTAAATGTATTCATGTAGTTGCGTGCATTCCCATTTTTGTTATGTACAAATACGAGTACAAACGTTTACGTTTTACAAGAACCAGAAAAGAAAGAAAAGTCTTTATGCGTGTATATTATGTTGGGCGTAACTTGATACATCCATTACTATGCGCAGTGTAAGCTTTTCAAAACACGTTATTGAAATATAAATAAAAAAGAAATATATTGTATCCATATAGACTAAACTAAAAATAGACCCTCTTATTTTGTTGTCTTTTTTTAGTAGGTACTTTCTATTTTTGTTTATCACACTGAGATAAATTTAGACGGTACTTTACACACTCGCAGTTGCCGTAGGTCAAAGGTCTAGTAAACTGTAAACAGTTATTAAAAAAATTGTTTTGGTTTTCGTACCTTCGTACCTCAAATTGATTGACTGCTGCATACGTATCACTTTCGTTCTTTAAATTAAATTTGAATAAATTTTATATTCAAATTTAATTTTTGATGATATACCGGGTGTCCCAGAATTTCCTTGACACGTGATATTTTCGTAACGAAAAACGGTTCAAGCAAGAACTGAGTTGTACTTTTGAAGGTACTATAGGGTTTATCACACCATGCATTCAAAACATTTTTTTTGTACGTCAACCCTTAAAACTCACCCCCAACTTTTTTTTTCCAAATAGCACCCCATAGATTTTCCTACATAAATGATATCCCCATTTTATTTAAAATCTTGTGGTACCTTTAATTTTATATGCAAACCTATTTTTTCCGTAAAATCATAAGCATAAGACAAATGAAATGATAATGTGACGCCTGATATTTTTGTAACAAAAACGGAAAAAAAAGCGGGACAAAACTTCAAGCTTCTGGGATGCTCATTTTACGGGACAATAATTATTAAACTAAGTTTGTATGCAATATTTCACAGAAATCAAGAAAGTTTTTTTAACGTCGTTTCAATTGTTTCAGGCCGAATATAATGCAGCTGACGTGATTGTAATGACCATAATCAGATGTCTGGCAGTACTTTATTCGTACTACCAATTCTGCAAGCTACAAAAAATTGGCTCGAAATATATTTTAGGTGAGTACGTCACATAATATGTAGAATAGATCAAAACCAAGCTTTACTTCTTGCATGCTTGCTTACATAACGTAAAGATAAATTATCTAAAATGCATGGAGTACAAAATGAATCAAGATTAAGAACCATAAAACACCTATCTGGAAATCCGAATACAAATGCCATCTTTAAATACAATTTCGTCATATTACAATGTGTCTTTTCAACGAGATCGACAAACCTTAAGTTAGTTACCTACTCTTTGCCTTAATCAAAACATTAACACGCAGAGAGACATTATAACGTCTGCCCGTATGTTGAAACCCGCCTGTGTCTGCCTTTGAAAACTACATTTTTTATAATAATAATAATGTAAATAATATACAGGGTTGCAATCATTGTTTGAGCAATAACATGCAACATATTGAACACTTATTGCTATAAAAGGTGATATTTTCGTGTGTTTTTTTTCCTATTTGAACAAATTAAGATACATAAAGAATTTTTTAATTTTCTCGAAAACAAATCGACTTGATTTTATAAAAATCAGACGTCAAAATAAAGGACTTCGACATACCTTTGAAACGAGATGTTACTCGATACCCCTTGTCATTTAATGTTTTTAAGGGGATGATCCTGGGGGGAGATGAAGTAATTTTTGGTTAAGAAGTTGTCCCTTTGACAAATGTTTTGACGTCTTTAGGCGTTGTTTCTTTTAGTCGACGGTTTTCGAGAAATCCGGGCTGGGAAGTTTCCAAATCAACACTTTGTATATCATTTTCGTCCTTGCAAAAATAACGTAAATTTTTATAGAACTTTCAACTTTTGAAATTCAGAAAACACATAACGAACCGGATTAAGTGTCTACCATGGAGTTTTTTAATGAAAAAGGTTATATACCTTAATATATTAAAAAGGCAGACTTGTTAATATCACGTTTTAGAAGCCACATTTGAGGCTTTTGTGTGATAGTAGACCTAGCATCAATATGAAGTTTGCTGAAATACTGTACGCCTGCCCATCATTGGCTCTTTAGACTATCAGCGTTAGTGCTTAAGCTAACAAAAAAATTCGTTCTAAGAATGCTAAATCTATTAGGTCAGGGTCAACTATACACTTTTTGGCAACCCGTGGAATGAATAAAATACCTGTTTATTTAGGTATTAGCTATAAATTTTCTAATTTACAGTGGACATTAATGGTTGTTTCATTTTAACGAAGTATCAATGGGCAGTGGACCATGGTAAAGTAGGTACTTGACTGTACGCCATGCGGGTAGCTTCTAGAAATGCTAATATTATGAATAAAAGCAAATGGAAGAAAGTGAAGAGAAAATTATTCAATGTCATGGTCTCGGACAACACAACACCGGTGAAAGTACTGTTTTTGTGTATAATAGGTTACTCTACCACCGACATCCTTATACACATACGTGGGTATTCAGATGACAACAGAAATGCGCAAGCTATTTTAAAGTAAACTTCCTACTACCAATATTTCCACTAATTGTTATAAAGTTATAATTTTTGACCCCGATTTTAGTGTTTCGCTTTCTCAGCCTTTTATGTGAGCTATGGGCATATATGTATTTTAGATCAAACTTCGTACTACCGTACTAGTGGAATAGCTACCAATATTTTCATTAACGGTTATACAATTAGAATTTTTGACCTAGATAGGTCCAATGCAATTAGCTTTCTCAGCCATAAGTGAGATATGGTCATACATAAGGTGACCGTATTTATCCAGATCTAATTAAAGTTTAATTTAAAGTGTTACATTTTATTTTAAATATATGATAATTGCCTAGGAGCTGTTTTTTGTTCATAGGTTTCAAATGTTGGAATGGTTGTCTAAAATATAAAGGGGAAACCTTGAAATTTGCTATTTTTAATAGAGAGAGGCTTGGAGTTGAGTTGAGTTACCCTAGTTACCCAGGTCTTTTTTTATGGTCCGCCCCCCCCAAAGGCTGAAAGCCTATATTGGTGATTCTCAAATCTTAAAAAAATATGATAATGACCACATAAGTGGTTGAAATTGCATATGACGTATATGGATATATAACAACTCATCTTGTATAGAAAAAGTACAAAATACGCTACACCATATTATTTAATCTGTTAGATTCTAACTACTAACAGTTGTTTGTAGTATACTATTCTTTTCCAGGAATTGCAGGATTGTTTACAGTATTTTCGAGCTTCATTTTCACAACAACAGTACTGAAGCTCTTGAAGATAAATATAGCCGACTTGAAGTGAGTACTAAGAAATAAAAACAATATACACTATCACCACCAGTTAAAACCGATTGTATTATATTATATCATATTTAAAAGGCATTCAAGATGTCGAGGAGTAATGCGCCTATAAAAGTCTATTTTCCCATTGAGCTACCGTACGTACACTAAACAACGGGGTCCATAAGACAATAATAGTAATAAAAATAGTTATTATAATAGTTAATCTTAATAGAACTAACAAGAAACTGCTATAAAATGCATTAACGTCGATGGAACGAAAAATATATTTGTTAGAGCCGAATTTAACCCCTCTACACCGAAGAGTAATAAATTTTCAATCTTCAGAAGCTATTTGACATTTGACGTTCCAGTAATCCGGTTTTCTGGCAAAATTTCACATTATAAGAATTGTCGGTTTTAAAATTGAAGTAATTGACAAAAATATCGTCATTCGAAGTGTTGAAGTGTAAAGCAAAAATTGTTGGAGTGCACGCCAATTTATTTATAACACTGTATGTTATTTTAATCTAAAATACTTGTTGTGGAGCGTGAGTATGTCGTAACATTCTTCAAAAGTTATTTTCCATTCTCATATCCGTCAAATGAAATACTTCATCTTTTAAAAATGCAAATACTTTCAGAGATGCGCTGTTCTTTTTCCTCCTGCTTATTGACCTTTCAAAAGCAGCAATGCTTGCTCAGTTTGCCCTAACTGCCTCGAACCAGGCTGAGGTGAAAAAGAATATAGCCAGAGGTATGTCTCTGCTAGGGCCTACGATCACTTTAGACACGATCGTCGAGACATTGGTGCTAGGAGTTGGGACATTGTCAGGTAAGCTTGACATTTTACTAGTTTATATAGTCTTCTTTATCCAAATATTCCATATTTCACAATCTAACTGAAGAGAGGGTTTCTGGTGCGGGCCCCTATGCACCTCTCCTTTTTTTATGGCCAGCCTTCCGCAAAGGCTGAAAGCTTATGGCGCTGTAGAAGCGCTGTCAGAAGACAAGTGTCAGTGCACGTTAGATTTGAAACGCTGCAGGTTGTAGCCATCGGGAAGTCTCCAGCAGCTCATTCCTCGCCACAGCGTGCACAAGTCAGATCGCCTGCCACCCGTATCACATACAAGTGACTTTTGAAAATGTTATGGCCAGATACCAGGATCCCCACCTTTGCGATGAGGGCTGGACTTAGGAACTAGGGTAAGGAGAGGTGCAGAAGGTTAACAGGTGGATATATTGAAAAGGACAAAATAATTTGCATTCTTATTCATACTTCTTACCCCCATTTCGTGAACTTACAAACGTAATTAGCTCCTGTAGAAGTTTGACTGTTCCTATGAAATTCATTCTACATAAACCAAATTTATAAATCAGTGTTTATACCTTCGATGTCTCATCTTAAAACGTATATACAATGTTCCACGGTTATGGTGTTTGTATATATGTTATTGACGATTTGCTGAAGTAGTCATATGAAATGTTATTTACAGCTGCAAGTATGTACTTGCTATGACTGCAGTTTAGCGAATATCTTCATTGGCATCTTAAAGAAAACATTAAACTAAGCGTGATAAAAATATTAAGTTACTGCCATTTTGCCTAAAATAAACAACTTAGCCGGTTTTATGAACTCTTGTAAATGAAAGCTCTTTTGCATGGATTAGCATGAAGTAGATTCACTCCTTCGGTACAGTAGTAGCATCACAGTAGTAGCAGCACACTTCATTTGGTAGGGAGGGGGTTAGGGTTGAGTTACTCTGACAGTTGCCACTCAGCCTTAAGGCTTAATGTGCACCCCCAGTCATGGAGCTCGAACAGAGTCCCAGCCTAGATTATTTGCGAACTTTGAGATGCATTAGGCTATGCTCTGTCTTCTGTCTGCAGGCAGGAAAATGTAGTAACCTAAGAATATGCCTTTCATATGGAGCGGCATTTATTGTGATTATGTTTTTAATTTAATATAAACTTTTCCTTTTTTTAGGTGTTCAGAGGCTTGAAACTTTGTCATACTTTGCTTGCCTGTCAGTATTGGTGAATTATATAGTTTTTATGACATTCTACCCTGCTTGCCTGTCACTGATATTAGAGGTAATATTTTATGTAATGTAATTGCATTTTTTCTTCTTGTTTATAGTATTATTATTATATTTGAGTTATGATCATTTTTGTTCATTATATACATGTTTTCGAAGAGTACGATATAAACGATTGCCAAGATTGGCAAAACATTGCGCTACCTAAACTGGCCAATCGTCCAGCTCTAACATTCGCGTGCTCTAAAGAATGAAAGTGGGAGGCAGGGGACATTGTGAAGTTATCTTCCCTGTTATCTGCATCTACATATATCGGCATTCTAGATTCCGGATTGCTTGTTCACTATATTGTTTACTGGACCTCTAATTTATTTGCATACCATCCTTTGTTTTGTCAGAGTGCATTTTTTCATTACTATAATTATTAACTAACATTTTTAAAATTATGGATTTCAGTTATCACGTTATGGAAAGAAAAATTGCCTTCTAATTTCCAAGGCGTTCAAAGAAGAGGACCACAAAGCAAATCCTGTGGTGCATAGAGTTAAGCTGATCATGTCAGCTGGTTTAATGCTTGTTCATGCACAAAGGTAATAATAGATCGATGTTTATTAGTTCAGGAAAATTCGTTTTGTCATACCAAAACAGTCCATACATTAAAATCGAGTGGACTGAAGTCAGGCGTTCTAACAGGTTGTGTATACAGCCAGGACGTGATATCTGTGGTCATACTTATCTTTTGTACATTTATTATGAAATATGCACTTACAAATTTAGGCGACAGTAATAGTGGTTTGTTCCAGATACAGTTAGAAGCTACTTTGCGACACTTTTTTCGGAAGAAATGCCCCATGAGACACATTCTCCGAAAATATTTCTCATTATTAGATTCCACACTTAAATTCCAAAAAGATTCCAAAACTGCTATCGATATTACAAAGACATGGAGCCCCTCTAAACCAGGTTGGATGATGGGAGGCTGGCTGGCTCTAAATAGATATCCTAGTTTTTTTCCAGACGAGACGTGTTCGGGCCAGATCATATTTTTTCTAAAGCTCGAATGACTAAGAAAGTTTTTTGGAGGTGCCATGTCGCTGTTTCACAGATTCTATCATGGAAGATGTTCGCGTGGGCTCTCCCAGATAATAACACCCAAGGCTCTCCGAACGAGGTCACTAGAGTGGCTCTGCGAGCTCATCTTTACCAGGTCGAAATCCCTACTCCCCAAACCAGTCTCCTCCAGCATTCCTTCTTCTGGAGAACCTCGATGCTATGGAATGAGCGGCCGGGAAACAATTTTCCTGACGGCTACGACCTGCAGCGTTTCAAATCTAACGTGCACAGACACTTATCATCTACAGCGCTTCTTGTTTGAAACTGCACAGTACTGAGCCTTTGAAACATCGAAACTTACCATATTCTGGAGTCACCAAGAGGTCATTTGACAGCTAAGCAGCCGCTGCCAGCCTTCTGTGCTCGAGCTCAACCACACATATATAAAAACACCTCAACAACACTATGTCAACAACACGTTCACGGTGAATCCGAAATATAAATATTGCAGATATAATTTCTATGACACCTGAACTACATCCGAAAAGCAAGAATGAAAAATTTAAATAATAATGAATGAAGCTACACTACAGTGTTGAGCTAGTAAATATTTAGAAGCTCTTGACCTTTTTAACTTATTTTCTCGGTATTGTTGCCTAGCGGGAGAGATTTGTATGTGATAAACGAGAAAATGAAGATGATTTATTTTTTCAGTCGTTGGCCATTTCGCAGTGAAGATGTTGACGATATACCTCATATTGCAACCGAACATCTTGCATTGAATAATACTGATGAACCCCCTTTGCATGGATATATCATGCGGTAAGTTTTTATAAATTATTTGCTATTTGAAATCTTCTAACCTTACTACGACCCATGCTGATCTATTGTGACTTATTGAGCTTGACACTGAAGCGCTGTAATTAGATTCACTAGCCTTGACACAGAAAGCTTTGCATAATATAGCATTCCTCTTTTGAATTCCTGGTTCCAGGAATCTTAATCTGTCTTGCCAGGCCTTCACAGTGACATTTTATGTGTCGACTTCCGTATAGCTCCCTATGTTAAATACAGGCCTCTGTTCTTTTATGACTAAATCCTGATTTTTGTCGATCTTGATACTGTTTCCAGGTTATAGACTACCTTATGGGTATCCTAGCTATGTCACAAAAGGGCTCTGACTCATTTTCTATCTTCCATAGTCTTAAAGGATTTGGCAAAAGTTTTTCTTTTATTTATATCTCTACCTGATGTATTGTTATACTTAGCCAGTCCCTGTTAATCCAAGTGACTTTGTTCTGTACTTAATTGGCTAGTTATTTGGTAGCCATTGCTGTCATGCTGATGGTAAATGGACTGACGTCACTACGATCCATCTGGATCTATTGTGACTTCTCGTGCTTGACACCATTTAAAGTGCTATAATTAGATTCTATAGCCTTGACACAGAAAGCTTTGCGCATATCATTCCACTTTTGGGTTCGTGGTTCCAGAAATCTCAACCTGTCTTCACAGGCCTTCACAATGGCACAAAAGATGCACCGAGGAACGTTGCTTCTTCCGCTAAATTTAGGAACTCATGTGTGGACTAGAACAACAGTGACCTTCCGTATGGTCTTCCTGTTTTAAATGCAGGCTTCTGTTCTTTTAGGAACTATTTTGCTTGTCTTAACCTGTTTTTTGTAGATCTTGAAACTTTTTCAATGTCCGTTTCTTTATGAACATGAGTTATGGCTTTACAAATTGCCTAACGTGTCCTAGCCATGTCTGGCCCATTTCCTATCTTCCATAGTCTTCTATTCTGATGTATTGTTATACCTAGTCCTCCTCTGAGAGACATAACCGCCCCATCTTGGCCAGAAGTCCTAAAATAAGTTCTCTAGCTTAACGGAGATGTCCAAAGAGTTTCAGAATTTACAGGAGTATTTTATTTTGTACAAAAAGGTAAACGGTAAACGTTTTCACGAAAACAATAACGCATTTTGATCACATTGCTTTTGACTATCGAACAGCTGTAGTCATCAAATATTATTTTACATGTGTTAACCTACTGTTGTGAGTTGTGTTATGAGGGAGTACAAAGTTTAATGTGTCATTTTTTCCAGATGGGTGTACTTGAGCGCTGACCACATAGTAATTCTGATATTACTGCTGGCGTTAGTTGTTAAATTCATATTTTTCGAAAACAAGGACGACTTTGCCGAACAAATAAAAGCGGAATTTTTAAATCACAAGGATAGCGACCAAAACTTGAATAACCAGCTGGAACAGAAATATCAAAAGAAAATGGCTCTCTTCAAGCCTAATGATACTTTTTTCATAGAGAACAGTGACGGAGATGACACTTCAGATGGTAAGTGTTGTGTTAAGCCCTTGTATTCGCTTATTCTTAGAATAAAAAATTGTTGTTTCGGACAACAACTGAGAATTTAACGTTTAGTTTTTGAGATAATACGCTTTTTGGGTGTTCTATGATATCTACAGAACGAAAATTCGCGCCACTCATTTCCGTCAGTCTGTCTGCCTGTCGGCCAATAACCGCTGCATGGATTCTGATGAAATTGGGTAGCTATATAGGTACTGTGAGGCCGCAACAGGGGTAAACCTTCGTTTTTAAGCGTTTTAGGGGTTCCTGATTATTATCTAGTTTTTTTGAGTGGAGGTGAAATTGGGGTGGTCTTCATCATTGCCTCCTATTGGCGTGAAAATAGAACTAATCATTGTAAATGTTGAAAGTTGAATTTTTTAGAGGTAGAGACAGAAGATAAGGCAGTTCAGACAACAAAGTTCGATTACACAGATATTTACCCAGAAGAGAAGGAGGAACCAAGACCAGAAAGGAGTGTTGAGGAATGTTTAGCTATTTACAACTCAGACTTAGGAGCAGTACCTTTAACAGATGACGAAGTAATTTTGCTTGTCAAGCACAAACATATCGCAGCGTATCAAATAGAAAAAGCAGTCGATGATCACGAGCGAGGGGTTGGCATTAGAAGAAAAATCCTAGGTAGAGAAGCCAACGTACTACAGGCCCTTGCAGACTTACCTTATAGGAATTTTGACTATGGAAAGGTAATGTGCCTGCTTAATCAAGTCTTTAGTTTAAAATTGAAGGTAGTAAGCCTACAATCTTCCGTCCACTCACTATTGGCCCACCCTGTATAGAGTAAATAGCAAGGGTCCAAAGACTGAACCTTGAGGAACCCCATTACATACTCTTCTTTTGGTAGTTAGTTCACCATTTAGTTTTATTTATACACAGATCGGATTTAAAATGTATTATGAATATTTTAGGTTTTGGGCGCGTGTTGTGAAAATGTCATAGGTTACATGCCCGTCCCTGTAGGTTATGCTGGCCCTCTAAATTTGGACGGCAGTGAGCTGTACGTTCCAATGGCTACAACAGAAGGATGTTTGGTCGCTAGTACAAATAGAGGCTGTAGGGCGTTAAAGACAAATGGAGTCACCAGCAGAATTGTGGGGGATGGAATGACCAGAGGACCTGTTGTAAGGTTTCCCTCACTAACTGAGGCAAGGTGAGCTATTTATAGTTTGTGATCAATGTTTCTAATAGGAGAATCCTGCCTCAAAATTCAATAATTTTAGTGCCGCAATGAAGTGGATGGAGACCCCCGACAACTTCCTACTGATAAAGGACCAATTCGACTCCAGCAGTAGATTTGCCAGATTAACAAGGATTCTGATAAGGATAGCTGGCCGATATTTATTCATTAGGTTTGTTGCAAAAACTGGCGACGCTATGGGAATGAACATGATATCAAAGGGCACCGAAATTTGCTTGAAATTTGTACAGACTGAATTCCCAACCATGGAAATAATCAGCCTAAGTGGTAACTTTTGTACTGATAAGAAGCCTTCTGCCGTTAACTGGTGAGTATGTCGATCTCTCATAAGTTGTTTATCATTGCAGTGTTGCCATTTGAAATGTTACAGCAGATTATCCTTGAAGTTCAGCTTCTACTTCTGCTTTTATTCAGATGTTTTTAAGACCTTTTAAACGAATTAATGTCCGGTACTGTAAACTCCAAAATTTGGTCACGAAATTCATTATTTCTTGTGGTCCAAAAACGCCTCGTTGTCTCAAAGTAAACATTACTTGAAAAGCTGGGGTTGATTCGCAATTAGCAAATGACCCTTAGAAGTTTTAAATTAAATTGATCTCACTGGGAAGTTGTGACTATTGAGGAGAGTACAGTAAATATTTTTCAGGATTGAAGGCCGGGGGAAGTCAGTGGTTTGCGAAGCAGTAGTTCCAGCAAAGACGGTGATGACAGTACTTAAGACGACGGTTCAAGCCTTGGTAGACGTGAATTATTCAAAGAACATGATCGGATCAGCCATAGCTGGCAGCATCGGTGGATTTAACGCGCATGCGGCAAATATTGTTACCGCAATTTTCATTGCAACTGGTCAGGATCCTGCACAAAACGTGGGGAGCAGCAATTGCATGACCTTGATGGAGCCTTGGGGAGAGACAGGTAACAATTACCAAAATCTTCACCTTCCGCATTACTTTTTGCCATTCTCCTTTTGTTTATAAACCATCAAAATATATTTAATTTGTTCAAAAAATTATTTACTGTCAGTATATATACCCAGTCATCAAGCCTTAAAGATTCCCAGCTCTGGTGTATACACCTTCCTAATTGCTCTCCTCTGGATAGTGTCCAGAAGTTTTAGAGAGTGCTTCGGATCGCATCCCCACACATGGGAGAAATATACCGAAGATGGTCGGATTTGTGCCTCGTAGAGCTTCAGCATTTGCTCTGGTGTATACAGCTCCCTATAGCAGAACAGAACTCCAAGCTTCTGAGATGCCGTTTTAGCAATACTGACGACGTGGTCGTGCCAGGACATGTTGTTGATATTGATCCCCAAAAACTTGACGGAAGGTCACTCGACTATTGGGTGACCCTCCATTTCCACAGTTGATAGCCGACGTGAGTCTTTTTTGTCAGCGTTGTTGCCTGGGTTTTCTGTACGTTAAACTTCTGAGAACATTTCAAAGACGTCTTTGTGCTATCTGAGTAATTCTGTTTCAGGAGAAGACTTGTACATATCCTGCACAATGCCTTCAATAGAAATAGGAACAGTCGGTGGCGGCACAATTCTTCCAGCTCAAGCTGCCTGCCTGGAGATGCTCAAAGTGAAAGGTGCTCATCCGGAAAAACCTGGAGAGAATGCCAGTCAATTAGCTAGAATAGTATGCGCCATGGTCCTTGCTGGCGAGCTGTCACTTATGGCAGCACTAGCCGCTGGTCATTTGGTGAGGAGTCATCTGAGACATAACCGCTCCAGTACCTTGCTTCCCCAAACTACCACCTACGCCGAGAAGATGTTCACCAAGGATAATTTGTTGATACCTCCTTGCAGGGAATTTTGAAACGAATGTTGTTATTCAATTTTTGAGTTTATGTACTTTATTTATAATAGGATAGAGCATTTTGGCACGTTGTTGCAGTTCGTTGGAAGTGATATTTGTCCAGAAGATGAGTAGTTTGCATTTAGTAATAAATGGCTGAAGTTTTGCATGCCAGGAGGAACAGATTCAGAAAAACGCCAAGGCAGTATGCATAGTCAATCTCCGGTATCTCTGGAGGATTTAACTATTCCGATTTACATATGACGCATTCTGATTTCCAATTAACTGTTCTGACTGTTTTTCATTTGATACGTTCTGATTTGACTGTTCTGATTTACATATGAGGCTTTCTGAATTACAAGTGACGCTTTGCGATTAACAGCTGGAAAAGGTATAATACTAAAATGCACGCAACATTTGAGCCATTTGCTACTCTTCCGAGTTTCCAAAATGTTTGGAACTTAATTTCTTGGATATGTCGTGTTTTTGTCCGCAAAATCAGTATTACCAGGGTGTACTTAGAAATATTAGCACTTAACTTATTCATAGAAGTTACTAGTCGCAATTACATTCACGTGTAAAGATCACGCAGGTACATGCTAGATTTGATGAAAACCTCCAATGATTGAAAACGAAATTTGTGCGGACGGTAACACAAGACCTCCCCCACTTTTTACCTGAAAATACAATAGTTGGATATACTTCAACATTTTCCAATGGATGAGTTGTAAATTAACTCAAGATATTGTGACCCATTTCAGATCAGCATTTTCTCATTGTGGATTTATATTTATAATGTATATAACTAATCGTCTGTGATGGTCATCCGAGCTTTTCCACTTGTTGAATAACAACAGTTTGAAGAAAACGATGTTTGTTACATAAAATGTGAAAATTATTTTCTATAATATTTAATGTGCTGTAAATAAAATGTTTCAATATATTTTTATACTGACATTCATTTCACACACAATCCAAGCTAATCAACGACGGGTCTTTACCTTTTCCATGTTTAAAATGTCGTTTCTTAAATGAATAGAAAGGGCTATGTTTTTTAATAGTCGTCGATTCAACCGGAAAGGAAAAATACATAAAAAGACAACAGATAGATGTGTACATGTGTATATATTCATTTAAAATATCAGATAAAAATCACATGTAGTTCTTAAGTAAAACTATGGTGTATTTTCTACCGCTGGAAGGTTTATCATCCACATGAATATATTCTGCAAACATTACATGAAGATGTATAATAAAACCCTGTACGTGGTTGCTACATATTGAATATACTGGTTCAAAAACATCAAGAATAGTTTAAATGAAGCCCGACGATCAAGTTTTCAAATCTGCTGCGATTTTAAGATAAATACATACGTCACTAGGTATAATGTTTATGTGTAACACAAAACTGTGTAAAATGACTAATAATCATTGCAAAATATACATGTATATAATTCTAATAAATGTAGTTGCACAATGCAATGAAGTACCCTGGTGGAAGCATAGACAATTTACTTAGCGGAGCCGCATGTTTTAACAGCGAAACTTGTCGTGACAGAGCAGATATTTATATTAGTAAGTAACCTTAATCTAGAATATGTAGCACCTTCAAGTCATAGTTGCTTTAGCAATAATTTTACCGTACATAAAATGCCCACTATATATTTGGATGACAGGGTGGCATCAATAACCTATGCTTCCATTTTGACGGTACTTCGAAAACAAAAAACAAAACAAATCATCGAGTTCTTAAGCATTTCTCTCTATAAACGCTAAACGTATATAAACTATAAAAAATACTAAAAATTACCCTTTTCTCGCTAAGGCCACGTAAAGACAACTGAAGGAACTTGTTAATGAAACAAAAAGTAATGCACATTCACGAAAAAACAATATTACCTTCAAATAGGAAACTCAAAGCCTAGGCTCCCTTCATCCATATTTCATAGTTCTTTTCCTAAGATTTTTTAATGACTGAGTAGATCGAGAAGGCAAAGCCTAAATACCAAAGTACCACGGCTGACTGTGGTCGTACCGGTCGGATCTTGATGTATGAGGTGAGATACCGCAGTACCGCAGGTGCATCTGACAGGCTTGATGAGCGGCGGAATTACAGAGGATAGCACAGAGGAGCAGATTTCGTTTGAATATTGATAGAAGAGTGACAGACACCAACCGCCCTCGCAAGGGTGGATCACCGATTAGTCCAATTGCCCTTTTCTGCACGTTTTCAATATAAGGAAACCTAGGCTATTTTCAAAACGATGAAATAAAAGATTACAAATATGAGTACATGCCACTATAATATATGTTATACATAGATTCAAAAATCAGTCTATCAGTTCAAATATACGATGCCGTGGTGTATTGATGTATATAAATATCGAGCTCAATTGGAGGTTAAAAGGAAGAATCTAGCTCTGTTCGCGATGGGGAAAACGCTCCACATGAACTGTATTTTGACTTCTTGCTGGGGTTTTAACATACTATTTCACAGTGCTTTCCATTATACAGGGGAAAATATAACTCTTGTGAAAACTTCGTCTAAAATCACATGTTCATTTTTTGCTAGATAAAATATTTTGCAAATGTATATAAAATGGGACACTTGTGCTCAATAAGGTAAAAGATCAATAAATCATACACAAATGAAAAATTCCTTTGGTTTCTTTTTCAGTTCACCCCCAATTTTTATCGACAATTTAATACACAGTTTCAAAAAAGGCAGTCAGATGCATTTTTGGATAGAAAAACTTGGCACATCGATTTTGAGCACAGTATTCATTGTGTATCTTAAAAAGTTATGGAGAAACATAACATGCAATTTAAAATTACGTGATTATGTAAACATAGTTAAATATATCAAAACTTTGGAATATGACCATGCTATTCCAACAGTAGTTAATATAGTTTTAAGTACGAGATCTTTTTAATATATTTATTTGACACAAAGCATCAGTTATTTATTGTTCACCAATTTCTGCATTTCTCCATAACTTATTGTTCATGAGCCAAATTTGTGCATCTTATATACCTGATCAGCATCCACACATTTCATCAAAGTACTTTGTAGTTGGTTCCAAAACTTTCTCTAGCATTTCATTCACACGATGGGTATTTCTACATATCACAATGCCTGGTTGTGGTGTTTAATTTTAGTTATGTTTATATAGCACCTTCAGTTAAATAAACAAAAATGTTTACTCTCAGGTGAGACCAACAGAAACTAAAGGAGAATATTTCTGACAGATCTAGATCTCACCTTGATCTAAGAATTAATTGAAATAATAGTTTTATTATGAAACATTATCCATCAGCAATACCAACCCTAAAATTACTAAAAAATAGAGGAACAAAATTAAAATGTCTTTAACTCTCGGTTTGTTAAGGAACAACGTTAGTATTGTTAATATTTACAATTACAATTGCAATTGCTTTAGTAGCATTTGAGATCGAAAATATATTCCTTACAATAAGCGTTGGAAAAATATTTTATCTTGTAAACTTATGCCATTATTGTCTTATCTATACGGCTTACTTTACTAACTATCGCTCAGTCAAACGTCATACAATTTCTTTATTTTTGACTAACGCGCAATTTCGAGATTCGTGCCTCTTGAGTAAATCTAAATTTAATTTTAACGCCCTAGCCACAAAAAATGCAACATATTGTACTAAAGCAAATAGTGACTATTTGTGATAAAAATCTCACATAAATTTGCGCAACATTTAAACAATGATAGTACACGGAAAAACAGAACTTTTACAGAAATATTCTGAGGGCTTATTCTTGAGTACTTTGAATTGGGAACGTTAAATGACCTTAATTTTATACAAACTCAATTGTTGATTCTGGCTAGGCAATACAAAAATAGTTACCAAGTATTTTCTGATGTATGTCATCGACCAAGCTGCCATGAACTAAACCTTTGGAACCAACCTCATATAAACAATAGTCTCTTGGTCAGAGCTTTTTCGTATATCAGCTTATACCAACTGCAAACCAATATTTTCTTACACTACAGTTACAACCTACATTTTCGTTAGAAATACTATTATAAAAAACAGTCAAGGGACTCTAAATCTTAAAACATTACATCTTGTATCAGTGAACGATTTGGTCAGATCGTGGTATCAATAGAAGGTTGATGATGGACTGTAGGTCAAAATTAAGAGAATTAAAAAAATGGTATCAAAATAATCAGAATCCATAGTAGATTAGGCCAAAACACCCCTTAGATGAGAAATAACATACCCAAAAATTTTACGTACTCAATTTTGCCTCTAGTAGGCTTGTGTATTCGTCAAAATGAAGGGCCCACCCATTATAGATCTGTTGCATTTTTTTATAAACTAATTATGGAAAATGGATTCGTTGAAGTTGCCGAAGTGAAATAGCTTCTGAAGATGTCATCCACTCGTAGTGGTGAAACGTCTCAAGCCTTAACGCTAAACGACGCCGGCCTAAAAACCCAAGAACCACAAATTCATTGGAAATGGGTTCATTTATCATTATCTTTATCCTGCCGCATTTCATGGACCGCATCTTTTTTCTCAGTGTTCATACTTCCTCCAAAATTATTATCCTCGCTTAAAAGTATGTACCACTATTTTCTTTGAATGAATTAACCTGATCAAACCGCGCACTAAACTTAGACCATTAAATATGTATACACTGAAAAAATATAACCATTAACCTGCTTAAGTTGGAAGATCTGGGGGATCCTTGCACATCATTTCTATGGAAACAGATCTTAAGGGCACTGCAAAGACAGGCTTTTTCAGTACCATTGGTTTTGTTTTCGGTTGAGGTTTGAATGTCGTGGTTGAAGGAGATGTGCTACTACCCAGAGTAGCATATTTTCTATCGGGTACCGGACTAGTTATCATCACATACTCTGGACTTTCATGCGAATATACCTGAAATAGATGAATTATGTTTCTTTCAATGTAATATTTTTTTTATTGATTCAAGGGCAGCAGATATCGTTCTAGAAATAAGAAAATAGGCTTAGGATAGAGGGACTTTAACGCTCTGAAAGAAGGGGTTGAAAATACATTTCATAAATGATCTAGGAGTTCAAAGGTATCTGAATTCTCATAGAAATAATGTCTATTTTAGCTCTGAACTGTACTATAACCAGAAGGTTTTAGATGTCGAAAACGCAGACTTAGTTATTGAATATTTTATATAAATAAGTTTTTATCATGTTTGCACTTATTGGTTTTGTGTTACAAGGATTAATTTTAGGGTGTTTGTTATGTATTGTTCTAAAATGTGGTACGGACTGAATTTCTTGCAAATATCATCCTGATAAAATTTTTTATAGCTTTAAAAGCGCAATGATCCACATGATAACTGTCAGAATGTACATACCTTTTTGTTTTTCTTGAGGGTGCACTGATTCTGCTTAGCAAATGTCTCAGCAGCAGTCTGCATGTCAGGGCTATCAGCACCACTGGGATTGTCTGCCGGCTTTGCACCGGCAGGTTCTTCTTCAGGAGAACTATCAGGATACATTGTCCCAATGACAGACATGGATTTGGTGATTTGGTCTCTCGGACTTTGGCTGCCGATCAAAGGTAGATCCATCACTAGGTCTGGGGTATGATTCTGCCTCTGCATATAAGGTTCCGACAACCTGTGCGTTTTCAATAGTGGCGACATTGGGGCGTTTTCCATGTTGGCTCTTCTTTGCCAGAGCTCTCTGTTCTGTGAAAAATTCACGTTGGATTCGTCGATTTCCGCTTGAGCTTTTCCGGTATCTGAACGTTCTTCTGTTTCGTCTGACACCTGTTTGCTCTCAACGAGGTCAGTTTCGGGTGGAAGATTGTCTTCTGCAGTCTGAATGAGTGGAGGGTCTATTGGAAGCTCCACCTTTGGAATCACTTCGGTCTGTAACAATGGAGAATATAGATATTTATTTACTCCAGAAAAGTAGCGACTTTTTACATTACCTTCAACTCAAAATTCTTTAAAAATTATGTGTAGCTGAAAGTAAAAAGTGCAATCACATCAGCGCACTTACGGGGCAAAGTGTGGAAAGTCAGTAAAACAATTTTTTCTCCAAAACAGCAACATTCAATATACAGGTGAGAATATTTTAAACTGGACGCAGACTAAGACAAAAAATTAATGATTGAGATATACAAATCAAATACAGTTGACTTTGCAGGTAGTCACCTAACTTGCTTCTACATCCTGATCAAATACCCTTCGTTCAACATGTCCGGTATACCCTTGCATGTATACGACCTACCTGATCAAAAACATTTTTCTGCCTTCTAGCCCAGTTCGTAGATGTTTTAATAGGCCTCTTTCGAACTTCCATTGTCTTTAAAATTTTTGGACTGAAGGTGAACGATTGAAGATCAATCGAAACGTTATAATCAAAAATTGTTAATCAAGTTCAAAACAGACCCTTTATTTTGATATCGCTGGCCACGAAGCATGATTCGATCCCCGTGGATGATCTTTTCTTACCTTAAAACTTGTCTGTCTTTGTCACAGATATAAGATTACAGGCAAGGCATAAAATATTAAACTGTTTCTCACCACCACTCTATTACGCAGGACAACGGATTCTCTAACATAGAATATTGTCCTTAAATCGCTTATTCACATCAAGTTGCTGACTTTTCGCATCTATTTTATGAAAAAATTAATTCAAAGTCCTACCTTAGCAACAGAATCTGATATTTCAACTATGAATCTGGGATAGAATAAAACATATTCACTCTATTTCTACATAGTAATTTCACATTCTTACAGTGATGCGACGGGAGACTCGTAACGTAGCGACGTACTTTTATATATATGTAGATCAACTACTGAACTGTTCAAACTGCCAATTTTTAAAGCAGCAATTCACCCTGTTGTGAGTCTCCAGGCACATTGGCAGGGTCACCTTATGGCTTGCTAGTCTCTGAAGGGCGACAGAGCATTCTTGGGCCAAGGCTGATCTAGCCCTCGGAGCTGCCTGACTGTCAGGCATATACGAGTATATATGCTCTGTTAAGTGTGCCGTCATCAATGCGGCGTACACCTCCGTCTGGAAGACAGTCGTGCAGGTCCCCAACGCAAAGCTTAGCTGCACTCCCAAGTCTCAAGCACGTTTAGGTTTATTTTTTTTTGTTCTAGTATCTAGTGCTTATAGTGAGGTGAGGTTAGTGAATAACTACCACAGTACAGTTGATTGCACAAAAACTGCCCATTTCAACTACAAATCACTACCAAAATAAATAAAACTCTATATAGAATTTAGGTTAAAAATATTTTTTTTGCGGCATGACACTGTTATTCTGGAAAGTATATTTTCTTTTGGTTAATTATTGCTCAATTTTGATGCAATCACCTGTATCTATAATTTTCGAATAACTTACTCAAAGTAACATTTTGAGCATGTGATATTGGGAATGTGGCAAAGAAAGTTATAAAAAGCCAGTTATTATATCAGCTTCTCAATGTAGTATGTAACAAGTTATCCTACCGTTGCTATCGGTAAAATATGTTCAGTTATACACGTTTTGAGTAACTTACTCAAAAAATATTTTAACACAAAGGCACACACACTACGTGAGAGAAAGAAAACAATAAGACCTATATTAGCAAATTATTTTATTATCTACATATCAAAATGTCTACAGCTATACCCATGCATACAGATACATTTGAATACGTACATCCTATTTGTGTATTCGACGGTCTTAACTACTTAAGCTAAATATATCTGTATAAAAATATAAGATTACTCCAGTATATATCATTATATAAAAATATATAAGATTTTTGAGGGTTCTTAACACGTGTACTGTCTACATAGCAGGAGCTGAATTTTCCGAAGCCACGCGAATAAGCACATGTTTTTGTCATAAAATATTGAGTACTGTACAGCAGTCACTAATCTATTGACATTTTCAGGCGCGCATGTCACAACATGCCGCTGGCCTAGTATCTTGGTAAAAGAGGATAAAAAAAATAGACATTTATATTGACAGTGCAACATATTAAAAAGATAGATAGGAACAAGCCGTGGTGAACATATTTTGTATCATCTTTCAGAGATTTCAGTACTTTTAAGTAGTTAGAAACAAAAATTAGTTAAGTCTCTCGATGCTATGCGTAAACATTAATTGTTGTTTTAACTAAATTAGCTACTTTCCAATGCAATGTATCCTTAGCCCGACAAAAAAGTATATCAACCTCACCCAGATACATTCTACGTTGTATTGTTTACGCCAACGGATTTCTGCATTTTTTGTGCTTGAGTTTTTGTGCTGTTTGAGTGATATTTTGTAAATATTATCGATACTATCTATATAAAGCAGTAGTGAGAACGTTTTAGGTGTGCAAAAGACATAGTGGAATCTTTAGATTTGACGTGTTATTTGACATAGTTTTTTATATAACTCCAAAATTCCAGCTCACGCTATGCAAAACAGACGTTTCAAAACTCATTGTTGAAAATCGTAGTAATAAGCTTTCGATTTCAGTAATAACACTCAACAAAATTACAGGCATTTTATATAAATACAAAAAAAACAACATGCACATGCACAGTTTGAATGAATTTATTCAAACGATATTGTGTATTGGAACACTCATGCATTTTTAAAGCAAATATACATAAAAAAATAAAAAATAACTGGGAAAAATTGTCATGTATGAGCCCTTATTTGCAAAAAAAATCTGCCAATGCATAGCACTGAAATACTACAAATACTTGACAGGATTTTCAAAACATTATTGATAGAATTGAACAAATTAGTTTTTTTGTATTTGCGTTTTTAGAGAATCTGTATTTTTTAGAGATCCTGTGATTAAGGGACTAATTAACCCCTGTAAGGTGAACATTTTATTGAAAAAAATTAAAATATTAAATCATAGGAATATCAAGATTTGAAAAAGCTCCTAGGCCCTTATCACATCCACCAAGAGTCGTGCGGTAAGAAAGATCAAAAGCAATAGGGTTTGCTGTGCTGTGATTTTGACAAAGACATTTGCTGATCTTGAGAAAGTAAATATTGGACAGAAGGTTTGGATACACGTTTTTTTTAGGGACTCGTCACTTTAAATCGCGAAGAAACAGAAAACTCTACCCTTATAAAAAGGTTTGAAGGCAATTTAATTCATTTTTTTTTTAATTATTCCAATACGTTGCCTCAAGATCAGAAACGTTCATGGAAAACTTTTATATTTCGGAAAGCATTCTGTCCAGGACACCACAAACCATTTTCATATTTAGATACGTATTACTTACTGGTGACCAAATTCAACGATAACCTTTATCTTAATTTCCCAAGGTCACTTCAAGTTCAACCTAACATAGTCAAACGGGAAGTGAAATCCTAGGCCCTCACATAGTCTTGAGTACCTCAAGTTGAGATTTGACGGTATCAGGCTATCACTTCAGAAAGTAGGGCAGCAATTAATAACTTTAATCTCAATTTCCAAGGTCACTTCAGGGTCAACTCAATATTTCCAAAGGATTATTCCGTAGTTTTTTCCTCTGAAAGTTGCAAGAGCGTTGAATGTACTTCTTAAGCCTACGTGGCACCTAGTCTGATTGTTAATAAACTCTAGAGGTATAACCTCCCGAGCTGTCCTCACAGCATGTTCCAGCTCGTCCAGCGTGGTCGGAGGATTGGGTACAACGCGAATGTAGACCCATCATACTTTTTCATGGATATCAAAGCTGACTTGGTCATCAGTAAATATCGCAGTAAAATATATATAAACATAGTGGGGTCTCCTGAGCATATTGCATAGATAAAAAATAGAAGTGCGCAATAATGTTGTTGAAAATCCTCAGAGAAAAACACAGCCATCACCTAAAGACACGAAATATTAAACAGTGGTTTCTAATACCTCTCTCGACTGATTTAACAACAATGGTGCACTATCATTCGTGTTAGCCTCGGCTAAGTCAGACACTTTTGTCCAAGTCACTGGTGTACACTGCACTAGGGGCGAGTTCAGGTTACTGGCAGATGTCGAGCTTTCTGATAACATCGAGTCGTTAGAGCTAGACGCTCGTCGCCTCATAGATTCCTCTGAAGAGCTGGCTTTCAGAAGGCTCAATTTTTCTCTGTCTTCGTCCCTACGAAAATAATAACAAACGATAGTGTATACACGAGTAAAAATAAATTTTTTGGTACAAAAAAATAAAAAAAGAGTTGCAAGGTCTGGAAAAAAAAGAAAACAGAAACAGATTTATTATAAAACATCTATGATCTTTCCATTTATCACAAACAAACATTATTTTGCATCATCTGGCAACGTCGCACAGTACTTTGAATGAGAAATACTACAACTCCACGTTGTATTGTTCTATGGTTCATGTTTTTTTTATCATTTCATATTATGAGTACCTATGGTGTGCTTAAGCAAACTTACTTCATTTTCAACGAGATGTACTTGTCAGGAATGAGCCCTTCTTGACCATTTACAGCCCCCCTCCACCAGTCATTCGAGACTTGTGAATACAGGGTTATTGAGTCGCCTCTTTTCAATGACAGTTCTCTTGCTGACCTTGCTGTGAAGTCGAATTGAGCTGTCGCTTCTACATTTTCTGAGTCATCTTCCGATGGATATACTGAGTCTATGTCCTCCTGAGTTTGCTCAGATGGAGAGTCACCAACATCACTGAAAAATGATATTGTAAGTGCTATTGCTATTTTGAAATCTATTTTTTTATGGAAAGGTTATGTTAGAGGAAATTTGTTGACGCGGGTCTTTGTCTTGGCCAACACTCGTAGGCTCAATCAATGCATCTCTTGCCAAGCCGATATATTGACATTCAAGACTAGAATATTTCTGATGAAAAATATTAAGTAACTTTTGAAGAATGACCTTGAAGTTGGACAGAAACGTAGTTCAAGTGTCTGATTCTCCTAGTGAATCACAAAAGCACAAATTGGTACGAAATTGCTCAATTTTATACTTACTGGTCTTCAGAATTCGGCGAAATGTACTTTTCGTAGACGGTTCCGCCATCATTAGGGAATATTTCTTCGTTATACATGATGATATTCTTAATAAGTTCGTTGACTTGGTTTTGGTACTGGACTTGGTCTTTGTCTTCAGGAACTGGTACTAAAGTAGGCCCGAAGCATATGGCTAAGTTATAAGGATCCATCATGTTCTCATCAGAAAATTCTGATAAATGGTTCAAGAATGCAAACAGGTACCTTAACACTACCATTATATTCCTCGGAAGGCTATTTACTACGTCTCTCATCCTTGTTATGAATTCTCTCTTAGACTCTAATTCTGCAAGAGAAATAAAGTCCAGATGTAGAACATCTCTAGAGATTCAGATGGCGACACAACAGAACTAGTTCAGAACAAATGGAACAAATTAATTAAGTGTTACTTACGTGCAAGTTCCATGAACTGTTCAAAGTAAATAATAGGAAACAACGGTTCTCTTAACTCTCTTAAATACAACTTAAGAACTCCGGCAACGCTGTTTATGTCTGACGCGTCAGTTACGTCTGCCAAAGGGTCTTCTCCTCTCTCAAACCACTCTCTGAAGTTGTTTATTTCTACCTGAGATCCTGACACTCTGAAGATACCTTGATGGTGCAAGCCTACAATATATATCAATTTCAATTATATGTATAAGTTCATTTTGAACAGCTGCGTTAGACTTAAGAGATGGTTCTAATTGGACTGTGAAATTAGCGTAAGTGTTCTGCTCCTCTTACCATATAAATTGATGACCCTGATGCATGACCTCATTATAAGGGGTATCTCCTGATTCGTAGCCTCCTGATACTCTTCAATGGAGCCTCCAAACAATTTTGGTTGTCCACTCATCTGTAACCTGCCAATTCTTTTTCGTTTTGGCGTCTTTGCTACAGGTTCTATGGAATTGCAAAAATCTGGGCGTTCCGCTAAAAGCGATTGCCGTAGGAACTCCTGCTTAGCGTCTAACCGTGCTATCCGAGATGAACCTAACAGATACTCCCTAAATTTCTGAAAATAAAAATTTACCGTATATAACAATACTATCCATTAATATATCAGTGAAAGAAACCAGTGCACAATTTTTTTAAAAACCATTTCTACTTACTGTAAGATAAAACTCTTCAGTCTCTTGTCTATCAGCCCTAGCCTTAATAGAAACAGTCTCAAGCGGTTTAGTAACTGGTACCGCATTCTCATCAAAGTACCCACTACAGTCATAGTCTTTAGCACACAACATATCCATTAAAGTAGTCTCAGCAGTTTCCAAGGTCTTCCACACTTCTTCAGACTCCGCTCTCAATGAAGTCACCCTTTGGCTCAACTGAGTTAATCTACTCTCCATTTCGCGATGAAGTAAGTTTTGAATTTCGGGTTCTGGAGGCTGGAATACCAAAGTTTTTCTAATAAATATTCATCAATTTAGGTATCTTGTGTGGCGTCGAAAAAAATTAAAGCAAATATTTCGGGGCTCTTAAATGTCTTAAGTATTTCTATTTTTGACATAATTTTCAATACTTAGAAATGTTTTACTACTTACGTCCTCCGTTTTGTGCCCTTGGAACTCTAGTTTTTTTGGTATCATAAACGCAGTATGATTATATTCGAGAAACCTTTGTTTGTCTAGCCTAGAATCTAACGAGTTTATGCAGGTGGTCAGTGCTTCGATACCATGCTGAATTGATTTCTGTCTTCCTTCTTCTGCAGTCACATGCATCAACAATGCCCTTGAGATGCAGTTGTGAAACCCAAAATCCATACACTACGTAATAAAAATCGCAAAGTTGATTATTATAGAAATTCTATTTGGTGAAACATTCCCACTGTAACACTTAGTATTCAGTACTTTACAAACATGGTATATCGGCTTAAGAACCATTTAAAGGGAAGTAGCTGAAATGTCAGTAAATTGTTCATTTGGTACCACTCTCGATTTCGTCCAATGCTACCAGAGATACAGACTCTCTATTTCTATAAGAAGTAATTATTTGTAAAGTTTCGTTCAAATGTTCTTTTGAGATTTCCAGAAAAGTGCTAAGAGTAGAAAGACTGTTTCACCATGAAAGTTAGAATTAACTATTCTAGAGAAGTAACTGATAAAAAACTTACATCTATGAGATCAGACAAATCATCAACAAAATATTTGTGGATGGTCGTATTGGATGCCTCCAAACATAAAACGTATTCATTTCGAGCTTTCAGAGCTTTAAGCTTGGCATCAGAATATTTATTCTTCCTCTGGAAAAAATAGAAAAAACTTTATCTATGAAACGTTGTCGCTTCCACTCCAAACGCCAATAAATGGAAGAAGCATCGCAAAAGCAAAAAAATCGATTTTATGTTAGTTTCTTTAAAAGTTCTGACATCTGAAACATGAAAAACAAAGAAGTACATCCTCTAATTTCAAAAGTGAGAATAATTTTCGGCAGCAATATCGAAATTATAAATGCACCATTCTCCATTCCCGCTCTTCGTCATCAGAATTCTGACGGCATGTCAACATTGCCCAACTATCACAAATTCTAGATACTTTGGTATGGATGCGCGGAAACTGCCGAGATAGTATATTTAGCTTCATTTTTTTGCTTACCTTCATAACTTCCTTTTCCATCAACTTATACTTTTTTGAGCGTTCCAGCTTGTCCTGTGACAGCGTTTGTTCCAACTTGTTTCTTTGTATTTCGGCTGCCCTAAGCTTCACTTCGGCTTGCCTTAGTTCAGCTTGATAGCTGTGATATGTCTTCATAGTGGTATGTAGTTCGTGTAGAACCCTGAGGATTTCTTCGTGCGTTTCGTAACCTATCTCACGGCACTGAAAACAAATAATCAACAAATACTAACAAATATAGTTTAAAAAAACTACAAAACACGCTTTCAAAGAACATCGGACTAAAAAATTAAAAATTATTTTTGAATACTAGTTCGCCAATTCCGTTTCGTCATGGCAGCAAAAATATTGCCGGCCTTCCTACTCCCTATCCTCCCCTACACCAATTTCGCCCCCTCAAAATGTCGAAAACAATCGAATGGCAGAGGGAATCGCACGTGAATCGAGGTGGACAAAATTAAAACAATTTTCCTGGAAACTCGTTTAATCCAGATTTCCTAGTATCACCCCACCGTAGGCGCATTTGAATTACGCAGAATTATAAATTGCACGTCCAGATCAAAGAGTTCACTACATTCCTGCTCCAGGTGTTAAGTGAATCACACTGATCAGAATGGAAAATGACCCGAAATGAATAAAGCTGCATTTATTTTATTTATCTCATTTTGTTGTGGAATTGATTAAAAATGCATATACATTATCGGTACAAATATCGTCGTTTCTACCTCTTAGAATGTTATGATACTGTGTGTAAGATATACATTTTTTTAGCATTCAGGTTATACCATTATGAAATGTAGTAGAATGTCGAAAAGAATGGCGTCAAGAGTTTTGACTCAGAACTTCCCACACATTATTTGTGCTAACAGACATTTTTGAGATCCTCGCTATCCCTACACCATTCTCATCAAAAAAGTAGACAATGCTAAGGGACCTTTAAAACATCTAAAAATGAAGTTTGAAATTTTTCGTTTTTTGACTACTGCTGCGCCGCCAGTGATACGATTTCTAACAACTATACGCGTTTTCCATCTTCGACAGTATTATGCCACTAGCTATTTCTTTCTGTATCAAAATTTAATTAAAATCAAGTCAGTAATGTCCAGGGTACACAATTCAGAACAGTCTAAAGCAATACTCGTATGTATTTATCAGAAAAGGTCCTTTGGTTTCTGTAATAGGCAAGGCAATGTTGGAATGGCAATGCCTAACGCAATTTTACCCCCACCCAAAAAAAGTAGAAAATGATCAGGAACCCCTGAAACGCCTAAAACGAAGTTTGAGGAATATTCAAAATTTTTCTTTTTTGCTAATTACTCCGCCGCCCATGCATCGATTTTCACAATTATTATAGCAGCATTACCTAATACGACCCCATAGCATATTGCTACCTAAATTTCATCACAATCCATGAAGCAGCTACTGAGATTCCGAGGCTAGTGAAACGCCAACAGACAGATCGACAAACCGACGGAAATGAATGACGTGGATTTTCGTTATGTTGGTATCATAAAACGCCCAAAAACCGTATTATCTCAAAACTGAAAATGTTCGCGATCACAATGTTGGTGTAGGAAGTAAAACTCCACAAATGTTTTCAAATGTAATATTGGAGTAGGTTTGCCTTTAAAATATAGAGTATTACCAAGGTAATCAGATAAATCTGAATTATCTCATTTACGGTATGTGAAATGAGCCGTATATGCAAAAGCACGAGAAGGCAACTGTATTTTGAAGCAGTGTAATTGCTGTTGATTTTTCTGCCTCATTAGTGAAGCTGAAACTAATAACACGTGCAAAGTTATACAGCAACATATGTTCAAATGAAATTAATAATTTCTCTTGAACAAAATGAAGTTCATACGCGTGTTTGCCTGCATTAAAAGTGTTTATATTCGTCGTTTTACCATAACAAAAAGCGTCCCACTCAGTATACTGATATGCACTTGTTACATAAATAACACTAATTTGTTTGTAATGTAAATTAGGAGCCTTGATGGAGCTTCATTTAATGAATGACCGTAGTAAAATAATTTAGCTGAAAATAACAAATCGGAAATTGACCAGAGAGGCGGGTATTTTACAAAAACAACAGAAAAAATAGGGTTATCGGAAGTTTACTGTTTATTGTAGTGTGGACTCGAAACCTAGACACACGGGTTAGCAACTTATTTTGAGGATAAAGTATACTACTCGCAAGTGAACACCTAAAAAAAGGATATTCGCGTTAAAAACGTGTGCACAGTTTGGCAGTATCCTCCTCTAGTACACAGAAGCTATTTGCCTACATGGCACCTCCAAGAAACTCTATACGTGTAAAAACAAAGCATGATTTTTTTTCGATTCAAAAACGATGATAACTGTTGCAAATCTGGCGAAAAACTAGTTGGTGGTATAAAGATGCCCCTAGAAGAAGACAGCCCCAGTTCACGCAGTTAACCCCCTTTGATTGTAGACTAATGAAAACTTAGTGCTTCGTACACGTTAATTTGTGGGGAAAGTTTAAGAAACAGACAATCAAGAGTAATTAATATTTCTTGTTTTTTAATTGTTTATACTAACTTGGGTAGATCATCGTTCTTCAACTCTTTCAATTAACCATAATTTTGTTAATATGCTGTGATTATGTATTTATTTCAAGTAGCTATGAATTAAATGCCGCTGGCGGGAATATCGTTGTGTCTTCGTTTGCCAACCTCAATGAACCAATACTATAAGCCTACGTCCTCGAAAGCTCTTTGTCGAACCTACCAGACCTCTTGACAAAAGTCAATATGTCCCGAACTCCGTCGTGCCGAATATCTGAACCCTGAGGTTGCTATAGAGCACATTTGCCCAGGAAGTGGAACGCTTATTGTTGATGTTGATCCCCAAAAGCTTGACGGAAGGTGACTCATCTATCTTGTGACCCTCCATTTCCACAGTTGGTAAGTTCTTTGTACGTTAAACTGTACTTTATTTACAAATAGCCTTAACAAAAACATGAAACCATTGAAATTAAAATATATTGTGACGCCTATGCCTTCTGGCTGTGGCTCTGGAGAATTTTGGCGCCTGTAGTATATATGTATAAGCAACATGGCTAGACAGCCATATACATAATTTATGCGCAATGCTTTTTTTTCAACCCGTATTTGTGCCAGAAAAAACAAATGAGTAACCCAGATGCAAAACCAATTTATTTTGCTTCACATGCAACATGATCATTTCGAACTGGAGAGGCACCGTAAAATGACAAGAAAACGATGAGGGGGGAAATTATATTTGCTACAGATGAATAGTTTTGATTTTCTTTATAGTTTATAGTCCAGTCAATTTGAGATTTAATGTATTAAGGGCTAAGGGCTAAGAATATTCACCCCTCTTAGATTTTTTGCGGGTGAACCTCAGGATCCGGGCATCGGAGATTTTCCATTTTCGTTGAACGAGACTAAAACTTAAAACAACGACCGGATTTGTAATTAGGATACTCTAATTATCAAGGATACGAGGTTTCGTCCTGATAGAGGATGAAATAAGAATTTTAGATTTTTTGCGGGTGAACCTCAGGATCCGGGCTTCGGAGATTTTCCATTTTCGTTGAACGAGACTAAAACTTAAAACAACGACCGGATTTGTAATTAGGATACTCTAATTATCTAGGATACGAGGTTTCGTCCTCATAAAGGATGAAATAAGGATTTTAGATTTTTTGCGGGTGAACCTCAGGATCCGGGCATCGGAGATTTTTGATTTTCGTTGAACGAGACTAAAACTCAAAACAACGACCGGATTTGTGATTAGAATACTCTAATTATCAAGGATACGAGGTTTCGTCCTCATAGAGGATGAAATAAAGATTTTAGATTTTTTGCGGGTGAACCTCAGTATCCGGGCATCGGAGATTTTCGATTTCCGTTGAACGAAACTAAAATCAAAACAACGACCGGATTTGTAATTAGGATACTCTAATTATCAAGGATACGAGGTTTCGTCCTCATAGAGGATGAAATAAGGATTTTAGATTTTTTGCGGGTGAACCTCAGGATCCGGGCATCGGAGATTTTCGATTTTCGTTGATCGAGACTAAAACTCAAAACAACGACCGGATTTGTAATTAGCATACTCTAGTTATCTAAGACTCGAGGTTTCGTCCTTATCGAAAGTCAAATAAAGATTTTAGATCTTTTGCGGATGAACCTCTGGATCCGGCATCGAAGATTTTCGATTTTCGCTGAACGAGATTAAAACTCTAAACAACAACCGGAATTGTAACTAGGATACTCTAATTATCTAGGATACGAGGTTTCGTCCTCATAGAGGATAAAATAAGGATTTTAGATTTTTTGCGGGTAATTTTTTTGGGGTAGACGCCTATGTGATTAAGCTCATCAAAACTGAAAAAAAAAGAATTTCATCTTTTTTAGTTAAAACTCTCGTGAACAAAGGTCTTTGAGCCAGTACGAAGGATCAAATAAATAGAAAAAATATCGCTATAATTTTAATTTATTAGTACATTCAAGACTCCACTTTATATTGCTGCAATGTAACAATGATACCACGCATGCAATATTTTATCACATTCAAAGAAACGCGAAAATAAATAATCTTACATCCTGTATGCGACTGCTATCTTGTGAATGATTAATCAAGCAGTAGGACAATAATTTATAATACCAACAAACATAGACGTCGGCTCTTTTTATGAGCGATTTAGTTAATTTGGACATGTAAATAAACGATAAAATTTTATGACCGCATAAAAATAGAATTGTCAACTGTGTTTCTTCCGTAATATGCAATTAGAGGATTCCGGACAAACTAATGTTTGTTTGATTGCGATAAAATGTGGCGGATATGTTATTTTCAGATTGCTGATGAAAAGTGTGAATGACTGCAAATTTCATTTTGTTTTGCTTCAGAGATATTTGGACTTAACGTGAAGCATGTGCACTGACACTTATCCTCTCGCAGCGCTTCTACAGAGCCATAGGCTTTCAGCCTTTCAGCGGGAGGCTGACCATAAAAAAGAACTTAGAATGGGACTTTGATCCCTTTGACCGGGGGTGCTTTAAGGCAACTATTAACCCTAACCTCCCCCACAATAAAAAAGCGATTATGATCTTCAGATCATTTGACACGGAAGCAGCCGCTGCCAGTCTTCTAGTAAGTAGTCAAGTAAAAACGTACAACCGCCGTATTAGCCAGTTCTAAATAAGGTGATAAAGGTGATAAATTGGACAGTATTAGTACAAGTATCATCATTTAATATACAGGGTGTTAATTAAGTATGTTAACAAACTTTAACCACGAATAGTACTCCGAAAAATAGAAAGAAAATGTCATATGAACATGAGTCCGGAAATGCTTCCCCAGGGAGCTACGCTCCTTTGCATGGGGCACCCTGAAGACGGTTTTCCCTCGATATTCTCGAAACCATTCATAACAAAATTGCGAAATTAGGCACGTTGGGTAAACTTTTGACGCTGAATCTGATTCTGAATTCAGAATTTCATAATTTTAATCAGAGGCGTATCATACGGGAGGAGTTAAGGGTAAAAATAACCCCATTTTCTAAATGGTAACTTCTTTGACATTTTGATTTTAGAATATGGTATTTCAGAGATATCTACGTAAAAATGGTCTCTTGGTACATCTCGATAGGGCTAACCGTTTTCGAGAAAAATGCAAATTGTCGAATCGATGCAGGCTATTGTAAATAAATGAATTGCATTTTTCTCGAAAACGGTTAGCTATATCGAGATGTACCAAGAGACTATTTTTACGTAGAAATCTCTAAAATACCATATTCTAAAATCAAAATGTCAAAAAATTACCATTTAGAAAATGGGGTTATTTTTTACCCTTAACTCCTCCCGTATGATACGCCTCTAATTAAAATTATGAAATTCTGAATTCTAAGTATATAGTCCTGAAAAAACTATCACCTACGCCATTGGTAAAAAATAAGGTGCACTCACTCTCTTGTAAATTCGCTGGACGTCTTCCATGACTTGTGATAATCTGGAAACCAGATGTGCCGAATACACTTCAGATAGGGCAGCATGGTCCCTACTCAAGTTTTTTGTCTGGGTGACGAGCTGTTGCCAGCAAGTGTAACTCGAAAATAAAGGCCACTGCTCACGTCTGAAAAGAATGCTAAACGTTACACAAGTTAAATAACGCTACAGAAATCGCTATTTAAAAATATGAAATATTACGATTTTTTATATACTAATAACAATAATCCATCACATCTAAACGCATGCAAGAAAAGGCTCGCCATAGACAGAAAGGAGGCAGAGGAAATCTAGACATACAGTCACTTCACACAAGACAAATAAAAACAGACATTTTTTTCAAAGCACGCAAACTTACATAGAGCAATAGTAAAAGCACACAAAAACTAGACACCACTCACTTGTCCAAATCACACAACAGACTACACAGTCACATCCAATCACAACAAGAAAAAATATTCAACTGGTGGTAGAAAGCACTCCATGGGAAACATAGATACCGTGCTACACAAAACCACATTAATGGGTAAGTCATACACCTGGCTGCAGGATGGTCAGCTCTTTTCAGTAACGGAGGGTTTTATGCTTGCCAACCAGGACAATGTGATTGCGACACGAAACTACAGCAAATACATAATTAATGATCCGTCCATAACTGACAATTAAAGAAAATGCCACCAACAGAAAGAAACAAGGCTTGCACTGTTTTTGGGTCATTAAAAATGTAATACCATGATCCTGAAAAATATGACAGAATTCCCTACTACAATCTTAGAACAGACTGCTTACCAAATTTCAACCAAAAGTGCAGCGATTACTGAAATTATGCGGGGAGACTAAATAGTTTTGTGGGTCTCTCAATGGCTCTTGTCCATATGCCAAATGGCCAGATCTTTTTCACAGAACTAGCCATTTTATGTATCTTGTAATTATTATTATCATCTATTGTATTTATAACAATTATGGTATCTAATTTATTGTGTTAACGAAAAACTCACTTCTGTTTCTGTTCCTTGTGCCTAAACTGCAAACTCTTAGCGAGTTTATCCAGGTTCTTGGAGTAATCCAATTCGAGGTCGCCCCTCCTCTTGAAAAAATCTTGCAATTCAGTAAGAAGAGCGACTTGTGCTTCCATGCGGACATCCAGGCATCGTAACTGTTCATTGAGTTGTAGGCGAATATCTGTAACAAAAATTGCGTCAAGTAGTCTAACTCGGTACATGACAGATATTTTCGTGTACGTTTTTAAGCGTTTTACAGTGTTTGAGTTTGAGGATTGTACGTTTACTGGTGTCTGTTGCCGGCATTCTAACCAAAAACCTTAATTTTTCCAAGGTATGTTGGAGAATTTGGCATGTTTCTGAGTTATTATTATTCTTATATTTTAGCATGACTGAGAAACACGTCGTAAGCTTCAGCCCAATACACGACTTTTATATTTTATCATCCCTTATGGGCTTTTAGGTTGGGTTTGTTTTTGTTTGGATACAGCACGCTGATATTGATTGAAATGACGTCAGAGTTATGTGACTTATTAGCGCAGTAAGTGAAAGACAAATTTTAATAAACGGCTCGGGATAAATCTTTTTTAACTACGTCTATGGAAGGCGTTCGAAGCATTTCGAGTAACCGATATGCACTTTCACCATGTCGGATACTCTTCGCATCAATGAGTGGTTTTGTAGTTTATCGCTAACATGTGAGGATGAAGCGGTCGACCAACAAACGTTTTGTCGTAGAATACGATACGACATACACTGCGGTGACCATATAAATAGAACCCAGCTTCAATGTGCATACATACAATATCTCCTTCCTTGGCTTGGCCATACCGATTCACTTATTGTTGATTTAGAATGTTAATGCTGGTCCAAACGTTAAGTTTTTCACCACGTTTTGTTTGGGCAGTTTTAAAGCTGAATGAAAACGTTGCAGAAATAGAGCGTCCGCATGGTGCCATTTTGTATTCATTTTTACACATTTTTATCGACATCGATCATGGAGGAGGTACTACTGTGGTCAATTTTTTTCATGTTGTCTTGTGAAGAAAAGGAAACAAAAGGACTGTTTAAAAAGTATGTGGCGTTCATGGTGGTCGAAGATATGGCTCCTTAGGGCCGGTTGTACAATGCAAGCTTAAGCTTAGGCTTAAGGTAAGCCGACGTTAAACCACGTCAGTTGCAAAACGTCTGTTGTACAATGCTGGCTTAGCCCTCCACTCCAAGCTTAACACGAGCTTACGTAAGCCGAAGCTTAACGCGAGCTTAACTGAGGTTTAAACCTAACCTGATACAAGTGACATAATATGTCAAGGATGAACCTTCAAATTGCTTGTCACTTTATTAGGTCATATTTTTTGAAAGATTTGTCTAATTTAACAAAGAGAGCAAATGAAAGAACAGAGACAGAAACGGTCGTTGCCGACATTTGACACAAAACTGTCATAAGCGCCTAACCAAAAAAAGGTAATTTTTCAGATCATTATATCAGTACGTATTGCTTCAGTGATGCCAACCGTAGTGAATTTCATTATCAATCAGGTTTAACTAAGCCGACGATTGTACAACGGGTGTCGACTTTAAGCCTGAGCTTAGCTAAGCTTAGGCTTAACAAAGCTCGTGTTACACCTTTATTTGTACAACCGGCCCTTAAGAATACAAAACTTTGCCCACGTGACTGCGTGAATTACGTGATAAACCTAATGATTGGCAAAACTATTAAATGGTTTAAAAAGTACAACAAAACCAAATAGCACAAATATATGACGTGCAGATATTATACTGTCAAATCCCAAATCAGCGAAATTTGTTTTGCTAACTCTTTTACGTAAACACTCATCTTTTAAGAATTAATTTTCCATCTGCGGTCAACATTTTCTTTGAATGTTTCTACCAAAATTTAATATGCCTGCTTCTTTTTGTCCCTGTTAATATATTTGTTAGATTTGATAGGCCAAATTTATTGGAAACTTCCATATAACAAGATAAACTCAGTCAAAACAAGTATCACAAGTATGGTAGTCTCATTTAAGCTTTTGAACTAGGAGTTGCTGGGGGTGAGGAGACATTGATAGCACAATGATGACGTATTCGTTGAAAGAGTTTCCCCTTGGAATTAAATCGACGTGTCACGGTGATTTTTTTTTATTTCAGAGATAAAGTGTGCTGTAAATTTTAGCTGGGACACACTGTATGTTATATTCAGGGTTTCTGGATTTCGTAATACAATTTCTATCCGCAGATAACCCTCCTTAGGTTAAATGTGAACAAACCAAATTCCCGCCCTGTTAGATAAACACTTGTTTTCTTATCAAGGTTTTTTATGATTTTATAAGTCTTGTCATGTATAAGAATTTAATGGATGCCGGAAGACATCCATGAGAAATTGCTGCTTATCAGTGAACGGATCACATCACTTGTATTACAAATCTTTGCTAAGCTTTATTTCATTAATTAGTCCAATTATATGCATTCAGCTTTGAAGTGAAGCGAGGTACAGGGCGTGAAGGAGGGGGACAGCGAGAATAAATACCTCACTGTTGAATCCAGTACTTTTAAGACCTCACCTACGGAGATATACACTGACAAACAAGCCTCACGCTCCTTCAAGTAACTTGAAGACTCATCTTGATGGTGAATGTACCGACTAAACTACCTGCCTAACTTTTTTCAGAAATGGTGAATAAGCTCAAACTATTGATCAATCATTAATCCTGACGATCCTGTTCCCAGAGAAACTTAATGAATTCCTGTTTGGTGGCTTTTAATACGTGTGCAGATTTTTTGTTTGGTAGTTGAAGAGCGTGTCAAAAAGGAAAAATTCCTTTACTGTTACCAGTGATGTTGGAATTAAAGGATGTGCTGGCTGGGAGCCTCAGCCCAGAAAATAAAGAGCCTGTAAGAATAATGAGGGGGTGGCGGAACTGTATTGTCTTGACAGCAGGCTGGCCCACAGATTTTTTATGTCCCACGAAATGCACCATTATTACGAGGCGTTTCAACCTCGCTGAAATAACAGCTTTATTATTTATACACGTATATATACAGGGTGATCCAACTTTGACCATCACCACTGGGATCTCGGAAACCGTAAGCGCATCCGCACATGGATCGATCTAGTCGACGTGTGTATAGTCGTACGAGATGGTCGTACCAAGGGTTTGGCGCAGCGATCTGGCACTGGTTATCGTGGCAAATGAACAGGCAGACCTGGTTCATAAAGCCAACGCATCGCTGTGCAAGATTGACAGGTGGATGTGCGATGACAAGCTTGAGTTACCTCCTGAGAAAACAGAGGCAATTATAATGCGCGGCCCAAGGAGCAAGAGAGCTAACGTGATATTCCAACTAAAGTGCAGGTCCCAACAAGCAAGTCCATAGTGTACCTCGGGGTCTCACTGGATCACGAGAGGTGTTACGGAGAATACCTTAAAAGAGTAGTGACAAAGGCTGAGAAGAAGGAGGCCGTAATGTTAAAGTTTCATCAAAATTGCTTCACCACGAACTTTACGAGTTATAGACGCATCAAGAATTTCCAGACAGACAAAAAGCATACTAAAGAAAATAAGTGACATGGTTTTTCTTAAAGTAGATGTCATAAAACGTCCAAAAATATATCTCAAAGTCGAATGTTTTGCTCTTATAATACTGCACCCGTCTATTGACATAAAAAGTGAAATTAAAGAATTAAGATGTATACACAATGTTAAGCCCAACGGTAAAATCTTCTTGGAAACATCGATGAATGCCACTGGCTTCCTCTTATGTTTGATTATTAATAACTTCCTACTTTACAACAACACTAAAGAAATAATTGATAGCAGATAGCGGATATACATAGTGAGACATAGTAAACTCGCATATACCAGGGTGGTTAGATAAGTCCCTGACTTTTAAAGGAAAACATTTTTCGCCAATGAATTGTTCTATTTTTCTAGATAGGTATTAGGTAAGGCCCTCGAAATAAGAGATTGTTTCAAAGATTACTACTTTTTTTGGTAGTGATGGGGTTAGAGTTCAGGTGCCCTAATGGTTGCCGCTCAGCCTTCAGGCTTATTCTGCACCCTCGGTCGAGGGGATCAAACAGAGTCCCATCCTAAGTTCTTTGCAAACCTTGAGACGCATTGGACTATGCTCTCCTGTCTTCCCTCCTGGCCTCCAATCAGATAGTCGTTCCTGCTTTCACCAAGGGCAGGACAATCCAAGATAAAATGTTTAGCTGCATCCTCTGCCTAATCGCACTTCCTGCACAATGGGTTTGCGACATCAATACCCAACTTATGCAATGGCTAGTTATAAATCCAACCACCTTTTGTAATTCCTTCCTGCTCAATCTGAGAGCGTTTGCGGTATAAGAACACAAGCGTCCCCTCAGCATCCTCTTAGAATGATCATTCCCCACCACTCTGTCTCAGCTCTTCTGGTGCTCATTTGACACTCATCTGGTGACAGCTATCCGTACCATGTTGTATGATATACCACATGCTGGTTCTGGCCCTATAAAAGGGAGTTCTGCGCCTTCCTTGTCACACCTGTCGGCCCTTTCATTGCCACCCACTCCTATGTGACTAGAAGTCAGGATAATGTTGGCTTGTTGGTCTTCGCCAGTGTCTTTAGGGTACTATGGCAGTTCCACAATATTTTTGAAGTATAGTGGTTACTTGCGGCTATTTCTGCTTGGAAAACGGTAGCCAGTTTACCTAGACGGATACTTAAGTTCCCAGACCTATCACCGTATATGCCTTCTGTACCTGGTGAATTTTTGGGGCCATCACTGTACCAGGTGAAGATGACCTCTTCATTAATTCTGTCTATAGCCGTAAAAATAACTAAATGACACAGCTTGTTTTTGTCTACCGACAGATGAAGTTACCGCGAGCAATGTTCCATTAAATGTAATGCGCGGGAAACTAAAAAAGTCACGGACGTATTTATTGAACCCCCTCGTAACATTTTTAATTGTCGACGTTGCCACATTGTATAGAACTGGTGACGGCGCTGTGCAGTGTGCCTCCTCGCGTGTCGACGTCGACGGACGACGGGAATACATTTATATTTATAGGGACAAGGAAGGAAGGGAAGTTAATGAACGGGAGTGGTGACATGCCACAGTCTCTTGGGGCGTATACGAAACCTATTATACTAAAAGATACGACCGGGGTATGGTTTGAAGCTTAAAATACGTCAGTTAACAAAATTCGAGGAAAGTTATATTTACCTTTCCTCCTCACAAATGGGCCTATACCCAATTTTTTTTTTTTTGGACTTACAGTATACAGATGCGATGAATAATTTTATTTACCGCCAAACCCTCCTGGATCATACGGGGTTCCTGGGACCTAATGAGGAAGTCGATAAGCTGGCCACAGTCGGCATTGGAGAACAGTTTGTTTACTCGGAGCCTGGTTATAGGATTAAGTAGGCAGCAGGTAACGTCACTCGTCAGCCCTCAAAAAGTGGGTGAACGATACCACAGATAAACAGTGTAGACAAGGTGAGGGATGCAATCAAGCTGGCTTCCGTAAGCACAGGTCTACAGGTGACCTCCTTGCCTACGTCACTCACTTGTGGAACAGAGCAATAGACAATCATGGCGAATCCCGTGTTGTTGCACTTGACATATCGAAAGCTTTCGATAGAGTATGGCATGACGGACTACTGGTCAAGCTTGCTGCTTATGGACTACCTCCTGGCCTGCGCCAGTGGCTCAATAGCTTTTCGAACGACCGATCTCTGTTGTAGTCGAGGGCTGTTCATCAGACGTATTTTCAATAAACGCCGGTGTTCCTCAGGGATCTGTCCTATCCCCCACATTGTTTCTGCTGTACATCAACGAGCTGCTGGAAATAACATCCAATCCAATCTACAGCTTCGCAGACGACAGTACATTCATATCGTGCATGGAACCAGGCAAGCCACCATCATCCCAGGAGACGGTACGTCGGCGACAGCAGCATGCCTCACAGGAAGAGATCAACGCAGATATCAAAACAATTGTCGAGTGGGGACTAGCAAATAAAGTACAGTTCAACGTACAAAAAACTCAGGCAACAACACTAACAAAGAAGTCTCACGATGGCTTACCAACCGTGGAAATGGAGGGTCACCCCATAGTCGAATTACCTTCCGTCAAGCTTTTGGGAATCAACACCAACAATAACATGTTCTGGCACGACCACGTCGTCAGTATTGCTAAAACGGCATCCCAGAAGTTTGGAGTTTTGTTCCGCTGTAGGAAGTTGTATACACCAGAGCAACTGCTGCTGCTCTACAAGGCACAGATCCGAACATCGCTGGAGTATTGCTCCAATGTGTGGGGATGCGCTCCGAAGCGCTCTCTAAAGCTTCTAGACATTATCCAGAAAAGAGCGATTAGACTAATCGATACGCCTAACCTCACAAAGGACCTCCACAGCCTGGAACATCGAAGGAGGGTGGCTGACCTATCCCTGTTTTACAGATTCTATCACGGAAGATGTTCGAGTGAGCTCTCTCAGATAATAACACCACAGGCCGTCCGAACCAGGAACACTAGAGAAGCTCTGCGAGCTCATCCTTACCAGGTCGAGGTTCTTACTCCCCGAACCAGTCTCCTCCAGCATTCCTTCTTCTGGAGAACTTCGACGCTGTGGAATCAGCTGCCGGGGAATTTTTTTCCCGACGGCTACAATCTGCAACGTTTCAAATCTAATGTGAACCGATATTTATCCTCTCGCAGCGCTTCTACAGCGCCATAGGCTTTCAGCCTTTGCGGGAGGCCGACCATAAAAAAAAATGCAATCAAGATCAAGCCAATGATGTTATATCCGGGCTGAACCCACCTAGATCAGCATGGCTACGGAACCAAGGCAGATGGGCAATCAGAAACCCCGTGGGTGTTCTGAAAGGGCACTATAGTCTCAGGCGGTATCTATCACTATTAGGAATCTAAGACGACTCCCTATGTATGGGCTGTGGAGAAGTCGATGAAACGGGCTACCACTTCCTTGCGGAATGTGAGTTCCTAGGCTACTACTGCTACTATAGTGAGTCCTGCTCATTTCTCAAGGTAGAAGTGAGGTAATGTAGAGGGAAGGAAAATACTATAGAGGTGCGTGCTGCTAAGAAAGTGTCCACAAATTTATTTTGGATATGATCAAGAATTAAGAATTGAGTACCGAGTCAACTTTATCGACGCATCTTTTTACAAACCAAGACCAATACTTTGCACACAAATGGTTAAAAGTTTTTAAGTCAACAGTATGTTTCTTAGCATATCGATTTGAATTACATAAATATCAAGTTTCGGATCAACGAACTGCAGTTATCTGTTCCAAGGTTGTTAAAAATAGTCAATGAATTACACTTTCAATTTAGATACACTGATTGGCGAAAAAGCGGAGCAGAGGTCGTGCAAATCTAAAAATTTAAACAATTGAGTTATTAAAATTCAGATAACACGTGGGTGAGGCAGGGAAAAGCTAGACTGTCTACGATGCTACGGGGACGATTCTAAAACTTCGTCAGCAGACTATGGTTATTAATATTATAATTAAACATATATTGTGTAACAAGCGGTAATCACGGTAATAATTCACGCAGTGAGTGTTGTAAATCAACAATTAAGTATGAAAGGGTTATGTGAGGGGAAATTTGTTGAAATGGGATTTGAATAGGCCAACGCTCGTAAACTCAATAAATGGATTTCCTGGCAGTCCATTCCAAGCCCTGGAACTCTGAGAACAAAGGTGCGGTGGTACCATTCGGTTCTTGATGTATGAAGAACGACCGCCTTCGATTGAGGTGCAGTATCCTACGAGTACACCTAATAGGATAGCTCAGAGGAGCAGATTCCGTTCGAAAACCGGTAGAAAAATGGAGGGTCACCAACCGCACGTCGGTGAGATAAAGGCTGGAGGTGACGCGTTCAGGTTGGATCACCGATTAGTCAGATTATCTTTCTCTGGACTGCATCAAGCATAGACAGGATAGTAGGGACAGAATATGTTTTATGTAATATTGACCCCTAAAAGCTTGCAAGAGCGACTTCTTGTCAGCGTATCGTTGTTCGTTACAACATGGTGCTAGATTGGACACTTTTTGTTTGAAAGTGCACATAACTAGGTCATAGAAGCATTGGATTTTACCATGTTCTAGGTAATGGCCTTCACGTCCTCAGTCAGCTCATGATGCCTGAGCAGATCATTGATGTGGAGCAGAAACAATATCGGAGCTAGTACCGATCCATGCGGGCCTCAGGGAGAGGAGATGCTGTCTATCACGACAGAAGTTTTGCGACCAGAGGAGAAGTCTGCTAACCAGTTTAACGAGAAGACCGTAGAACGGAGTCTAGAAACTGGTTTATAATCCATTTTGTCCAGAGATGGGAATGGACAGTGTATATGGCTTTTGAGGAGCGCTCCAGAGTGTGAAAAAGCAATCGAAATTTTTCAGATGATTTAAAACCTCCGCATATATTAATCCATACAAGATATCCATAACACCTGCACTATAACTGTTATTTATATGGCAACTTCACATGCTTCTTGTGTATAGACATTCTTCATTTGTGGCATCTTTTCGTCACGGTTCGCAAGAATAGAAAGTCATCGTTCGTTGTTTAACCCCGTGTTTACTATTTTTCTGTACTGTGTAACTATGTAATTAAACAATCTAGTAAGAAAGTAGATAGTATCCAACTTGGTAGCTACTCCTGTACGCCTTTTGGTCTAGCATTGCCGCATGAGGCGTCCAACTCTGCAGGCGTGTTCTGGTAGATCATTGCGCCATGTGCTTTGGCTTCTACTTCTAGCACTTTTTGGCTGTGCTGAAAATGATTGCCAACTCGGGAAGCATGCATAAAGATACATTACTAGCACTCAACGAATGAAAGAAGGAGAGAGGCTTGTTGTAGGCTTACAAGCGGGTCCTTCTGCACCTCTCCTACTCTAGCTCCCAAGTCCAGCCCTTATCGCAAAGATGAGAATGGCCCTTGGGTCCTGCTCATCTTATGTCTTCAGGTTCAAGCACGCTTGAAGGTAGTATAGTCGGGTCGTGTGCCACCCTCATCGCATACAAGTGACGTCTGAAAGTGCTACGGCCAGATAGCAGGTCCACAAGTAACCTCAGCCAGCTTCTGTCCAATGAGAGACCGAACCTCCCCACCTTGCCCAGAATTCCTAAAATAAGTTCTATTTCTAAACTATTTCCGAAGCTTTGCACATTTTTTTTACGAAAAGTAGCACTAAGTGTAAAGTTCATAGCATAATAAGTAAGCTGCCTTTAGCAAAATTTATTATTTTTGAAGTAGGCCTGCATGTCCTAAGTTAGAACTTACACTAGCTGGTGCGTTTGCCTATTCCAAGATAATTCAACTTCAAGCTATACTTCTCATTGATTTTTAAGTAAAATGGTATCTCTGTCTTGGACTCAGAACTATCCTCTGCATAATTCATCTAGTTTCTAGTTATATATGATCGAAGAAAGCGTCTAAGAAATTTTCTGTTCGAGTCTCAAAGAAAAAAGTCACTTTTCTTGGTGCTATATATACACCCTGTATCTCGTATTACCACAGTCTTTTAATTGGATTGGTTTATTTATGACTGCATGATAAATAAACATGTTCTTAATATGTCAACTCACCCTGTGCATGTGGACTCTTTTCAAATCTTGCCATGCCGAACCACATTTCTTTGTGTTCTCATAACTAGTACTGCTTCAAATGAGCGTGAAAATGAAAATAACCGTGACTTTTCAGACACTAGCCTGCTGAGCATATGCGGTGATTAATTAATAACTAATTAGAAACAATTGTTTTCAGCAAATAGGAACATTGTTTGGTAAATTGATAATATATTAGGATACATCTTATGAACCAATTGCCACTATATACCGACAAGTGACTGACAAAAACTAATTATGTATTAAAATTTTCGATTTTGAGTTTTTGTCTGTTTGGCTGGCTGTTACCATTCACCTGAGAGCGTAATATCAGTAACCGCTGAACCGATTATGATTAAGTTTTGGGTGTGATGTGCTATGAGGTCAAATAGTAGGTTTTCGAAAATCGTAAACTAAAATTACTAGAACTGCCCCATCCTTCGTTTTTGAGCATTCATAGGTTTATAGGAGGGTAATAGGAGCACACACAGGGCACAAACATCTCTTATATTCTTAAAGGACTTTCCACTATAAACGAATGAAAGAAGGAAGAAAGGTTTTCTTCACCAGTGCATAGGTCTACAATCGGGCCCTTATGCACCTTTCCTTATTTTAGTTTCCAAGTCCAGCCCTCATTGCAAAGGTGAGGATGGCCTTGGGTTCACACAAACATAAAAACCCCTAACAGCGTTTTTCTGGATGGTTTGAAGGCTTCAAGACGTGCTTAGATATGCAATGCTTGCGTAGAATGAACAAAAAAAACTCTCAAACAACATTCATTGCCAAAAAATTTACACCTACAAGATATTTGATATTCACGTAAAACGTTTGTTTGCGCCTACAAAAAAAGAAAATTTATGAATATTCATTGTATAAAAATCACATTATTGAACTTTACTATTCCTACATCTATTACCGTAACGATATTTTTCATTCATGAAGAGAAGCAGAGCTTGGAAAACATTTATTTATATCACAGCCGTAGACTACTAAAAAACTGTGGGATACAAATGCACCTCGTCGGGTACATAAATAGAAGCAGATCGATACCAATGGGCGCAATTTTTTTTTCTTTAATTTACTCATTTTGTTGTCCACGTGCACTGCGATGAAATTTGTTCCATTGTGTTTCACTGAAAAACCATGAATGCTTGAGATAGACTTTATTCACGTTTGCAAAAATTAATTTTGAATGACACTGATGCTATTCCAGGAGACAATTTTTGTTTTTTGGTAACTAGCTCCTACTAGCTAACAAGCTACCTCATGTTTGGGATAATTTGAGGGTGCTAATTACAAATCCGGCTGTAGTTTTGAGTTTCAGTCTCGTTTGACGAAAATAAAATATTTCAGATCTTCAGGTTTGTACCTAAAACAGCCAAAATTCTTATTGGTCTTTTTATCGATATGAAACCTCGTGTTTTGAATAATTTGAGGGTGCTGATTACAAATGCGGTCGCAGTTTTGGGTTCCAGTGCCGTTTGACGAAAATAAAAAATTTCAGATCTTTCAGACCTTCAGGTTTACCTAAAAAATCTAAATATTTGGCTTTCTATTAAAATGAAAGCTAGGCTTTTGGATAACTTAAGAGCGCTGATTACAAATCTGGTCACAGTTTTGAGTTTCAGTCTCCTGGAATAGCTGTCAAACAAGTCCAATCAAAATGAATTTGTTAAATTGTATACTTGCACCTTAGAAGTGTCCAAATTAAACTATTTTAGTTTTGCCGCTTTATGATCGTCCCACGACTTACTACTGACAAACTTGAGAAAACTGTTTCTCCATCCACGCACTATTGGTTCACTCCCTGTATATATTATCTTAGGTTTATTAAAAAAAACATGTGTACATAAACACAGTATCTATGTTCACTGCCAAATTTGTTTACATTTATAGTTTAATGACTCCATGAAAACTGTAATTATGTTATCTGTCACAAGTGAGTAATAAAATATATCACTTCCTCTTACCCAGATCCATGAGAACTCTTGAATTAAAGTATAGCAATCAGAAACCTCTTGTTATTAACTCGTTGGAGTATTGCTCCCATGTGTGGGGATGCGCACCGAAGCACTCTAAAGCTTCTGGAAACCATCTAGAAGAGAGCAATTAGACTAATCGATATGCCTACCCTCACAAAGAACCTCCACGTTGTAAGCACACTTGGAGTAAACAAACTGAGCTCACTGTTCAATGATCCTCCAAAAGAAGCAGGGTAACAAATCCAAAAAAACACGTACGGAGTCTATCATAACAATGTTTCGCAGAGAGACGACGCGCGACGTTTGAAATCGCAAAATATCGAAGCATGAACATTTTTCTGATAGAGAAGAACTAATTTTAGAATTTCGCAAAAAATTAAGAAGGGCAACTGTCAACTTGAAGTTATTCTGTCAAACTAGACATAATTTGGACCTTTCCTTTCAGTGTCCCTGATATCCATGACTGCCAAGATTATGTTAAGTTCGCAGATATTTTTATTTATTTAGAACATATTTTAATAACTTTTTCTCAAAATCTCCGATCTGTCTGAAGACGTAATAGTGGAAACGATGAGTTTTTAACACTGTGCACCTGTATAATATAAACAAAATAACTATTTAATTTATTTTTATACTTAAAAAATATCGTGTACCATAACACAGGAAGTAGCACTTTATAAACACATTATCTCATCGAGCATATGTTTTAACGGGGTTTCGACATTATTATTATAACAATCGTAATATGTATTAAATGATTATACTCTAACCAAAATTCTAAGTGCCCGTTCAATTTTTCCAGGGGAGGGGCGCGTGGTTCTACTTACCTCTGTAGTAGATTTTTTTTAAGGTCAGCCTCCCGCAAAGGCTGAAAGCCTATGGCGCTACGAGAGGATAAGTATCGGTGCACGTTGGATTTGAAACGCTGCAGGTTGTAGCTGTTGGGAAACAAATTCGGACAGCCTTCGGTGTTATTGTCTAAGAGAGCTCACTCGAATTTCTTCCGTGATAGAATCAGTAAAACAGAGACAGGACAGCCACCTTTCTTCGATGTTCCAGACTGTAGAGGAAGATGACGGATGACGACTATTGGGTGACCCTCCATTTCCACAGTTGGTAAGCTAACGTGAAATTTTTTGTCGGTCATATAAAGCATATGTGTTTTAATAGGGAAAGGGAAAGGTCAGCCATCCTCCTTCAATGTTCCAGGCTGCGAAGGTTCTTTGTGAGGGTAAACGTATCGATTAGTCTAGTAATTGCTCTCTTCTGGATAGTGTCCAGAAGCTTTAAAGAGCTTCGGTGCGCATCCCCACACATGGGAGTAATACTCCAACGATGGTCGGATCTGTGCCCTGTAGAACAGCAGTGGTTGCTCTGGTGTATACAGATTCCTACAGCGGAACAAAACTCCAAGCTTCTGGGATGCCGTTTTAGCAATACTGACGGCGTGATCGCCATTGTTATTAATCACCAAAAGCTTGCGGAAGGTGACTCGACTACTGGGTGATCCTCCATTTCCACAGTTGGTAAGCCAACGTGAGACTTCTTTGTCAGATTTTTGAGATGAACTTAAGAGGATACTATTATCCTATTGGTTATTGGATGGATTATGGGGCAAATTAAAAAATGCCAATTTTCATTTGTTGAATCAATTTTTTGCGCCAATTTCATGAGAAGTGTATTTTGTACAGAACCCTAAAACCATGGTTAAAATACGTAGCATTTCTGCTTCACATTAATGATCTGCTCTCTAGCACTACAAACCCAATCCATAGTTTTGCGGATGACAGTACGCTGCATGCAGGCATCATGAGCAATGGACTGATCTCTGTGGTCAAGCTGGAACGCAGAAGACTGGCAGTGGCAGCTTCACTTTCAAAGGATCTCGATACCATTACCGCTTGGGGGCTTACGAATATGGTTAAATTTAATGCCTCCAAGACCCAGTATGCTATCAAACAAGAAGTGCCCTAGCCAACACCAGGTTCTAATGAACAACCGGGCTCTGCCAAGGAGTCACTCATTCAAGCTGTTAGGAGTCAACATTACAGAAAATCTGATCTGGCACGAACACATCGCGTCAATTGCAACAGCTGCTGGTTAAAAGCTTGGGTACCTATTTAGAGCCAGAAAGTACTTCTCACCATGTAACCTCCTCACGCTATATAAAGCCCAGATAAGACCTTGCCTGGAGTATTGCTCTCATGTCTGGGGAGCTGTTGCCCCTACTACCCTGTCTATACCAGATGCCGTCCAGAGAAGGGCAATTCGACTAATTGGCGATCCGGCCTTAACGCGCCACCTTCAGTCACTTTCTCACCGGCGTGTTGTTGGTGACCTCTCACTCTTCTACCGATATTCCAGCGGAATCTGCTCCTCTGAGCTATCCTCTATCGTTCCGCCGCTCACTGCTCCTATCAGATGTACCCGTGCGACCGCTGTATCTCATCCTAAGACGGTCGTTCTTTATACATCAAGAACTGAGCGGTACAACCGCACATTTATTCCCAGGGTGTCCAAGGCTTGGAATGGACTGCCAGAAGATGTATTTATTGGGCCTGCGGGTATTGGCCCATTCAAATCTCGCGTTAACAAACTTCCCCTAATATAACCCTTTCACAGCAGCCGCGGTACTCTGGTATTTAGGCTCTGCCAGCGCGGTCTGCTCAGTTATAAAAAAAGCATTAGAAGCATTGAGCGCTTATAGGTTACAGATTTACATTAAGGCTTGTTCTGCAACGTAGAGACGTCTTGGATGATATTTTGGCAAGACGTCAGGTGTCACTTATGTGGGTGCTGAGTTATGCTGGAGTTTGAGGTAATGAAACGGCGGACGCGTTCGCAAAACAAGGGTCAAGCAACAATTTCCTGGGTCCTGAGGCAGCTGTGGGGCAGGCAGCAGGTACTATTAGAAGGAAAACAGACGTGTAGTTGCAAAAACAACGTCTTATGGGATAGTGAGGAATCTCTGGACAACTCCGTCAAGCTGGAGAACTTATATTAGGACGTTTGGCCAAGATAGGGCGGTTCTGTATCTCACTGTACAGAAGCCACCTAAGGTTGCTTGTGGGCCTGCTATCTGGCAATCTGGCCATAACCCCACTTGTACGTGATGGGGGTGGCAAGCGGTCCAAAGTATGCACGCTGTGGCGAGGAGGAAAAGTCCTCGACAGACATTCCATGTCGCGCTAAGTCCTTGGGTTCTTGAACCTGGAGGCATAAGATAGGCAGGACCCAAGGCCATCCTCACCTTTGCGCTGAGGGCTGGACTTGGGACCTAAGATAAATAACTTTAAAAAATAGGCATATGAATATCCTCGACACACTGTTTTTTTGTTTGTACAATGGTTGTATATATGTATATATTTGTTTACTTATTCTGCATCAAAATAGGTATAGGTCATTTTGGTAAAGAAAAACTACTGTTTTGTTTGCTCCGTTACGAGTTTTTTACTATTGGCAACCCTGTAGCTAAACATGTGAGAATTCAAAAATTCAGCTGTCAATGTGACATTTATGCAAGATAAAAGATTTTAAGTACCAATGGACTAAATTATAAATAGATTTATTTACAATTTCACCGTGAATATGCATAGTTTGAAAACCTGGCGCGAACCCTATACAAACAAGACGAATTTGCAGGTAGGTACCGTAAACGTAAACTTAATACAAACGGAGAGGTGCACTTTGCCTTTGCATTTCGATCTAACCGCTTTTGTCTCGAACCAAATCAACTGGTAAGTAGTTCATTAATTCGTGTAATCAAGCTTCACAGGTAATTTGAGGATAATAAGCTGCCGAGAGTTACTATGCAATGTTATCAGATTTAGCAAGTTAATTTTGTAATGGCCTTCTGGCAACGTTGAACACGTTTGATTAGTCTATTACTTTTTGTTTCTTCCTTCACTACATCCTCATTTAAAACGGTAATTTAGTAATTTTTAACTAACAGTTTATTCATTTTTCCTGAGGTAATAACTATGTGGCAAAGCTGTCTTATCCTTTCGGTTGTCGTGGTCAATATTATAAGAACTAGGATCGACTATATACATAAATATATATAAGTAATATTTACTATGCTGTGAAGGAACCAATTCACTGAACAGCCTTAAATATTCAAAAAGCGATATAAATCAGTTCTATTGTTTGGATTTCGAAGCAGATGTCAATGCATTCGTTAGAAAGTAACGTCCAAAATACTGAATATTTATGAAAGAAACTTGGGGTTTATACGCATAAGGTTGCCAACGAAAATAAAAACAGACTTGGACTCCAAATAAAAAAAACAATCTCAGCTAACCTGGAAAGACGTCTTTGTTTTCAGTGTTGTGAGGATGGATCCATCCATTTTTCTGTTGAATGATGCACTGGAACATCACTGGATGGTCTAGTAGCACGTCACACGAAAATCCCTGTCACTCACATCCGAATTGCCGGCAGAAAAACGGAAGTACACAACGTAAATAAAGCTGATATACACGTGAGTGTGTCTAAATTTACTTATACAATATACATATATACAGTTCGACGGACAACCGTGTGCCTGAAGTTTCACACCACGGACCGGTATAACTTGACTCTGGGGAAGGGGCAGAGAAACGGTGTGAGTGAGAAGCGCTGTTGCCGCCTGTGCATAGCTGGTCGCAGATCTGCGAATATCTCAAGTTCAAGGGAAAGGGCAGGGCGGCAGTGAAGGGCGCGGTCACAGTTCAGAGAGTTTAGCGAAGGGCAGCGCCGGGGCTGTGCTATTTTTAGCTTTAGCCATTTCCAACGCGCTAAAAACGTACCTAAGCGAATTTGAAAGGGGACTTTTTTATGGCCAGTCTCCCGCAAAGCCGAAAGCCTATGGCGCTACAAGAGGATAAGTATCAGTGCACGTTAGATTTGAAACCCTGCAGGTTGTATCCGCCGTGAAACAAATTCCCTGGCAGCTCATTCCACCAAAAGAAGGAATGCTTGAGGAGACTGGTTCGTGGAGTAGGCACCTCGAACTGGTAAGGATGCGCTCGCAGAGCCTCTCTACAGTATATTCGATCCCAAGATAGACTCCAAATAAACAGTCGCATGCAACATTCGCGTGGTCACCGTCCGCTAACGTCTACGAACGCGCCAGCTATAGTCCAGTGCAATTATGAAATTTTATATGACTATTTAAAAGAGTTGCCCTATGAGCCCATTGCAACTCAAAAGTAGCCAGTTGCCAGTTTGAAATGCTCATTAGGCAATGAACACTTGACATTGCATATTCGGATCTACTTTCCAGTCAACCTTGGGGATTTTGACTTGCCAGATTATAACACATAATTTACATATAATTTACTGGACTATTAGGGACCCCACCGACACGAGCCGATCACGCACGCGGGCTTGTTTTCATTTGGTCTAGCTTGTCTGTGAATACAGTATAGTGTTTCTCGTTCGGACCGCTTTTGGTATTATTATCTGGGAGAGCTCACTCGAACATCTTCCGTGATAGAATCTGTAAAACAGGGACAGGTCAGCCACCCTTCTTCGATGTTCCAGGCTGTGGAGGTCCTTTGTGAGGTTAGGCGTATTGCTCTCTTCTGGATAGTGTCCACAAGCTGTACAAAGTGCTTCAGAGCGCATCTCAATACATGGAAGCAATACTCCATAGTTGCTCTGGTGTATACAGCTTCCTACAACGAAACAAAATTCCAAGCTTCTGAGATGCCGTTTAGCGATACTGATCGTACCAGGGCATGCTATTGTTGATGTTGAACCAATAAAATTTGAAGGAAGGTGACTCGACTATTGGGTGAGTCTCCATTTCCACATTCGATAAGCCTTGATGATACCCCCCAAAAATCAATTAGCTCTCCTAAAAATATCAAAAGGTCTGTTTAGGACTTCCATTGTCTATACAATTTTGTTGTGATTGGTTGGAATGGTTCGAATCAACTGCCATTGAAAGCCCAAACGTCAAACCAGGAGACGAACAACTGGAAACTTTCTTTTCGCATCTCAACAACATGAAACCACTCATAACATTCACAAAAGAAGAGAACAACAACAGACTTCCTTTTTTGGATGTCTTGGTAATGAAAAGAAATACTCAAATAGAAACCAAAGTGCATAGAAAACCATTGCACACAGAACAGTACCTGCATTAAACGGATAAAGAATCTCAAATGATCTAAAACTTGAGGTATAGAAAACAAAAAGTTGCAATTCTTTGCGCCCTTCTCTATTTCTGTTTCTCCACATTTTTTCACCACCTTGATCCTATGTCGCACCCTATACACCCGCTCATGCGGAGACCATTAACACCACTCTGGATAGACGTCCTGTCAATTTGGCAGCATGGCAGCGTCGCTGCGTTGCCAAGGCGGCAGTGTTTCCATATAAAACCTTATGTAGGTAGGGATGGGAATGCCATTAGTGAATTCGATAGTTCTGTTTTGGCGTTCAGCGATAGAAAGAACGATATCGTATCCTATCGTATCATTGAATTTTTACTTCCAAATGGAACGTCATTATTGCTTCGTTTTATGTGATAGTTCTGAAATCATCATGTAACTATCATAAATTATACAGCATGGAGAGTAGGGAGGGTCAAAGAAACTTAACAGTATATGTTCTTTTGAACTTTAACATGACATAACATCAAAAAAATCATATTTACTAGTTGTTCAGCAAACCATTTTTGTGTTACATCAGGTGGAGGTTAGGTTAAATTCGTTGTGAGTGGCGTGATAATATATCCACTCCACTGCGACCCTATTGTGTCTTTTGTGACTCACACCTATTTGAAGTTCACCGAACAATCCACACATTTTGACGAAGGCGATGGTCGTGTTGTGTGAAACTTCCTTGAAATCAGCAGGTTCCAGGTGGGTGAATCCGAAAGCCTGAAACCTAGCTCATCTGGCCAATTCTGGACAGGAGTATAGTGTGTGCTCCGCTGTTTCGTCCTTCACATAGCAGAGACGACAGTCTGATGTTTCCACAAGTGTTAACCACCAACTGAAGACGATGTTTGTTATAAAGTTTTCGCCACTTGCCCAGCTGAACATTTTCTCTAAGGAGGAGGAAAAGCGGAGCACATATCAGGAGTTGCTCAGACAACTTCGCAGGCTCTGGCCAGACTACACTGCAATCCTGCAGGTTATGGTCATTGGATGCCTAGGTGATGGATTGAGGAATACGCTGCTCCCTGCATTGCACGCAATGTCGGTGTGCCGTGCGGCGGCGCACATTTTAGCCGCCTGAATGCAGAATGCAGTCATTCTTGGGTCCCTTCCGTCTATTTAGGGCGCACGAGTTACGGACCCACTGATTGTTCACCTCACAGCGTGAGGAGTAGTCGCTGGGTAATGAAACAACAGCTGGATATGTGTCGGAGCTCGGGCTGCACAGTTTTGTTAAAGAAAATAATAGTTAATATAGTTTCTTCTTTATAATTTTCTATTCCCTGTATACTGGTTGGAATTCATATCCGTTTTATCAGAGTCCCCGCCAATTTAAATGAAGCTAATTATATTACTTAGGGTATGAGTTGGCAGAACTTCAGATTTCTCCCTTCAGGTCTCCCTACGTTCCTGCAGTCATCCCCACATATCTAAAGAATGCGAATGAGCAACGAGGGGAGGAAAATCGGAAAACCCATTTTCTGCAGTATGCGAGGGCTTTCAAGCGAGGGTGGTAGGTCGGGAAAACGTTGCAAGTTGACAGAAGTCGTAAGATCTGACCTTTGACCTTCCATTTGGATACTGAATTGCGGCACAGACTTCAACTTGGAAAGGCCTTTCCTTTCCAGCCCCACTGCATATAAAAGTGTACAATAAACTGAGTACGCTAAATTTAATGTACATCTATAAAATGTTTTCAATTTGCAGGCGTATTCTATGCTGCACATTAAAGAGAAAACTCAAAAAATGGCATCAAATCATTTGTGTGTTTGTGACATTATAATGTTCCAATCGAAAGAACGATTTTCTTATAGAAGTCACTTAGAAGCTGAATCACTGTTTGGCTAATAACGGCAAAATTTGAACACTTATTGGAATAAAAAGTGATATTTTCGTAGGTTTTTGTATTCTATTTGAACAAGTTAAGATACATAAAGATTCTTATTCTCTCGAAAACGAATCGACCGATTTTAAAAAATGAAACTGATGTTTGACGTCAAAATGAAATGCTTCAACATACCTTTAAAACAAGGTATACCGGGATGATGCTGGGGAAAGAGGGTACAAGTACAAGGGGATGAAGTAGTTTTTGGTTAAAAAGTTGTCCCCCATGGCAAGTCTTTTAACGTGTCTCGGCATTTTTCAAATGAACACCCCGTATAGTAAAAAGTTCAAAAATAACTACCGACTCCAACTAATAAATTAAACTCTGTTACAATTCGGGATGAATAAACAAATACACTGGCGCTACGGAAATTACAATCAACATAAAACACGTAGCCTGCTGATAACACGTCTCGTGAGCAACAAGGGTGATAAGGATTAACTTCACAGGAAATCCTAATTAAGCATTTAGCGAACGATTTTAGTATTTGACATATATTCACCGCCAGAGTCGTTAGTAATTTCCCTTTTGTGTTACCATAATGGAAGGTTGGTGTTTCGTCGTGGGACTTGCCAGTTTATCTCCCCTTGTATAATCGATCCAAAGTCAGTGACCTTATTTTGACATCTTGAAAAATTGGTAACTAACATTAAACTCTAGAAAACCGTATGCGGTGGCCTGGCAATCCTGGCATGTTGTACGCACTAGGGAGTATGATCAATATCATCTTGAAGATGCATGGATACAAGGAGTTACTTAGGTTCAATGACAGAGTGAAAGCCTCCTAGAGCCGCCCTATTACTTTTACAAAAGAAAACACAGTTTTTAATGTCTCAGAAGTATTGATGCGCCACTAACGGGTCGTTTGATGGTTTGATGGTATGGTCAACCTCCCGCAAAGGCTGAAAGCCTATGGCGCTGTAGAAGCGCTGTGAGAGGATAAGTGTCTGTGCACGATACATTTGAAACGCTGCAGGTCGTAGCTGTCGGAAAACAAACTCCTCGGCAGTTCATTCCACAGCGTTGAAGTTCTCCAAGAGAAGGAATGCTGGAGGAGACCGATTCGGGGAATAGATACCTTGACCTGGTAAGGATGAGCTCGCAGAGCCTCTCTAGTGTTCCTCGTTCCGACGGTTTTCGGTGTTATTATCTGGGAGAGCTCACTTGAACATCTTCCGTAACAGAATCTGTGAATAGGGATAGGTCAGCCACCTTTCTTCGATGTTCCAGGCTATGAAGGAAGATGACGGTGGGTGATCCTCCATTTCCATAGTTTGTAAGCCAACGTGAGACTTCCTTGTCGGTCATATAAAGCATATGTGTTTTAATAGGTTGTTGAACTGAGGAATGTATATCAAAATCAAAGCTGCACAAGTACGCTGTTCTACAACTACTAAAGCTGGAAGAAATACAGAGTTGAATTATTTCCACATGTCTCCTCAAGTTCTACCTTAGATATTTTACTACCTGTGGGTCAATAATTGCTGTTAATTACTATGAAATTAGAAACGTTATTGACATCATCGTAGCTAGGCTAGGTAACCACAGATTATTTTCAATTGCAAGCTACTTATTTAAATGCATACTGATGATTCAAATTTAATCACTGACTTCGTGGTATTCTCGAATTACAGGTGCGCAGGTATATTTTATATGCAAAAAATCACATTTGCGATATCAATCCTAAGCAGTCCACTGATTATTTGATACTATATTTGAAGTAAAAGAATGTATCGAAAGCATGGTATGTTAGGTCATTCGGTATCCTTGAAAGGCCCACTTCGTTTTCTTTTTTTATCTGTTCTTACGAAAATATTACGCCTCAAACAAATCCTTATTTTATTTATTTTATGCTTATAACTTAGCGAAAAAATAGGTTTTAGTATAAAATCAAAGGTACTACAAGACTTTAAATAAAATAAGGACTTAATTTCTGTGGGAAAAATTCTAGGTGCTATTTGAAAAAACAAAATTCGGGGTGAGTTTTAAGGGTTGAAGTACAAAAAAAGGATTTGACTGCATGATATGATAGACCCTGCAGTACTTTCAAACCTTCCTCTCAGTTTTCGTTTGAACATTTTTTTGTTACTAGAGTATCACATGCCAAGGAAATTCAGAGACACCCTGTATATGTGCATTTAATCCTCCTAATGAGATCTGCAAATCCGATGGAATTCATCTTCTGACAGATTGCGTTGAACTCTATACATATGAATAACATCAATGCCAATATTGACTTTTTTAGCTTAAAAACTCAAAGGCTTGTAGGGGTAGCTACATTCATAGAATTTCAGTTATCAAAAAAACGAAAAATGTGTTTTTCCACATTCCTCAAAGAAATGTTACTGAAGAATTATCTTCTTGAACGCAGAATATGCATACAGTACCTGTATTATCCTTGAAATTCACGAACAAACGTGGACATAGGTACTTCTCGTACCTAAATACCTATGTATATAAATCCCCACATCTACGCTAATGAGTTAGGCGGGGGTCTCATTAAAATATCTGGATGCACGAGATTTTTAATTCTAGAATCTTACCTGTCTGACGTTCCATGAATTTTGATGAAGGATCCTCTCTGTTGCCCGAAATATTTCTTCTCATCCTCATTGCACAGAAAAGTTATTCGGAAAACTCAAAAATATAAATTATTACCGACAACACAACAGTTGACAGTTACTGCAACCCAGCGAACGTAGTTAAACTTTAATGTTTGCTGCGCATGTGTTACTTTGTGAACGTTTTTTGTCTGACTTTTAAAACCACATAAAACATATGCTTATGCTTATTAGGTATATTTACATTCACGCCTCTAAAATAGACAAACGGCAGGCAACCAGCTATACAAGCAATGAACGGCAGTTGTAGTGAAAAACGGTGGGTATGTCCACAACAAAATTAAAAGTGGAGGCAAGTTGTCAAGTGAACTGACTCAGTACTTCACACACTCTATTTCTATTCTTTTTCTAATAGATTATGTTATAGGTAGTTTTACTGCCCAGTTCCCATTAGGTACCTACCTACCTAGGTGAGAGAAAATTGTAGTAAGGAAAATACTCGATTTAGGAGTAATATGCTTTTTGACCTCTGACTGTGTCCACATCACACTTTTTTTACTCGCGTAATCTCAATAACCGCTGCACCGATTTTGATTAAATTTTGGGGTGTGATATGGGGCAATAGCCCTAGTGATAGGTATATATGGTTGTGATTAAATTATGGGGTGTGATATGGGGCCCTAGCCCTAATAGTGATAGGTATACCTATGATGCGTAGAGAATTTAGTAGTACTGAATTAGGCTAGGTACTTGATGCGCTGTTTTTCATAATGGTGGGACTGGTGGGAGGTACCGAGATCATCTAGGTACTTGACGCACAACTTATACCTGCACAATTTGTTATTGATGAGCATGTCGAGATATAGTATTATTATGGAACGAATAAATGTTCACACACTACAAGATAAACAACAGTAGATACGAGAGGATACATTTTTATTCATATTTAACAGTAAAATAAACCATTAAATAAATTCCAAATCCACTTTGATTGACAGAGAATTTCAGCATACGGGTCATAGACAGTCATATATTAGCAACAGTAATAATTATCAGCAAATGAAAATATAAAAATAGTCCAACACTGCTTAATGTTCAAGTTGATACCAGTGACATACCATATCTAAGGGGTGGACACGAAACACTTCATTCCAAAAGGTTCCTGTACCTACAATGTTTTAGCTAATAGCAATAATGATTTTGTATAGCAGGTGTTTGGTATCAAGCTTACAGGCAAATAAATGATTTGGAAACATTATGTTTCGCTCCATTTGAATGATTGATGTATTATAGATACATGCCAAAAGTGTGTGGTGTGGTGTCATGACACCTTAGTGCGAATTGTTGCAACAAAATGTTAGATTTAGCGTAATAGACTAATCAACAGGGTGTAAAATGCATATTTGAAGACATAAACTTCTCTAGCATAGCTCCCATAATTAAGGCCCACAATCTCTTAATATTGGAACACCCTGTATGTTACTTTCAAAAGTAAACAAAAAAACGTAGAGTGCTCTGAACAGCGCAATATTACTTCGACGTACGTTTTCCTTATTGACATTCCTGCCGCTATTTTCTTGTGCATGTTTTCGGTATTTTCGAAAAATCGCGTGTGTTATTCTATATATTATAACATGAAGTGGACGAAGGTCTTGCTTATTTGTTCAATGGTAAGTGAATTTAACAAACATTCTTCAGGCTCGGAGAGACATGTACAGAAATTCGGGTTGACTGTTTGAAAAAGAGAGTTCTCTTCTCTTGCAGTTCCGCCAAACTTTGTGATATATTCTGTGTTTTTCTCAAAAATGTAACATTTATTGGTATTTAACAACATATTTTTTGCTAGTTACCTATATCCAGTAGAATGCTAGAATGATAATAAAAATAATTATACTTTTTAACTAATTGTCATATGGCCTACAATTTTATGTTAGTAGTTCTAATGTCGCCTAGTCTAGAGTGCTCTGAACCGAAATGACACTTGTCAACGCAATATTAGAGGTCATGGTCAATAATTTTCCTTTCTACCGGTATTTTCTCGTGAATGTTTTCGGTATTTTCAAAAAATTGCGAGTGTTATCCTGTATTAACGTGAAGTGGGTGAAGAACTTTCTTATTTATCTCTGGTGAGTGAACTTATCAACAAGTTGCGGACTGTTCTGTCGCCAAATACGCTATAGCATGTATTAGGGTTGCCATCTTATTTTCGAGTTGGGCTATTGATCAAATTCGTAAAATCGTAAAGTCTAGGAAATTTCTTAAAGATCCGCCAAATTCAGCGATATACAGGTATTCTGTTTGCGCTTAAAATTGAAGCGCTTCTTACAGAAAACGCCGTACTCCTAAATTTCACATAATATGCTTTTATCAGAAGAACAGCCAGTCACAATATACATACAACGTTAAAGTTTTGATAATCCTACAAAAATAACCATAGTCCACTTTAGTTTCTACAAAAATAACCATAGTTCCCACAAAAGACTAACTTGGACTATTGCTGTTTTCGTAGCCAACACTTCAATTGCAACCAATAGATTTCTTTCTAAAAATAATTAGCATTCTCATCTTTTAGCATAACTTTCTTGCAAATGTTAGGTAGATAATTATTTTAAGTTGCCTGTGACTAGCCCACTTTGAGTCTTAAATAGGTACATATAGCGCTTTGTATTTTTTCAGAAGATACTGATTTTATAATGGAACTGATACCTAAGCTATTAGCTAATATTATATTTTAGTTGAATGGAAGTGCAAAAAGTCCGCTCCACATTTTTTTTTTTATTGTTACTGCCACATAAATAATATGAAATACAAATCCACTGAACTCTGTCACCCATTTTTTTTGTGTTATACTAACAATTACAGTGGAGTAGGATAACAAATGATCTGGGGGGTATTGGTTGAAGGCAGTTTTTCTCAATTTTGAGGTACCAATATATTATCAATAAATGAGCGATAGTTTTGTTAAACTTTGTGCTTTATGGTCTTTGAAATTGAGATAATTTGGATGAAATGTTCAGGGCAGGTTACTGCTACATTAGTGCAGTAATTTTATATAATTTTTTTCACGTGAGTTTTTCTAGTGTGAAAAATACATCAAAAATAAATAACAATGAAAGTTATGCAAGATCAGAGGGAGGTCAATTTTTTGTTGACACAATCAAACATTCTACTTTATGCCTTTTCATTTATACAGAAACACTGTTCAAGGTTTCAGACCAAAACCATTTCAGTTTTTCGAAGAGGGTTAAAAATTACATGCAATTTTACCTCCCCCCTCTTGTACCAGGTCTTATAATTGACGATATTATGGCATGATGCCTGGTGACTCACATTTTTAGTATGTTTGTTTCATCTAATATTTTTGGATATTTTTTTTTGACAATTAACTAGTTATTGGAGCTTGTAGCAAAACACTCCCTGATGACTAGTCTATAATTTTGACAATATACAGGCGAAGGCTACTTTTCGGTTTTTCCTCTAACTTAATTTCAATTAGTCTAGTTCCTTAGCACATACAGCTGCCCTCCGAGTCTTGCTGGTTATTTTGTAGCTGGGGTTGAGTCTGGAGATCCACAGCTGTATCCATTCATAAGGAAAATATAAGCTTTGATGTTGTTTCCAGAGTGCTACATCCATATGCAGACATACATCAAACTTAAAACACATTGAAAATGAATTAGAATAATTCATACAACATTGACTTAAGAAAAAGGCACACATCCCACAAAACTAGTTCATGTAGTACTTTCATTATCAAAGAAAGTGGGTTTTTCCACTTTTTCTAGTGTCAAAGCGAAATTAGTGCTTAAAAACTTGAGGTTGAGAATCATTTGATAATATTAAAAACTTCAAAGATAGAATTTTTACATAATTTTTTATAGGGTTTGGACTTACATAAATTTGGAGTACTTTTAATGTGAAGTTTTGATAGACAAAAGATCAAATATCCTGCAGTTTTTATTACTCAGATGTTGACAAATCCAATGGACCTTGTGCATTATCACAGCTTATCTGCCAAACCACAATTTTATAAAATTCTGCGAAATCTGTGCCCAATTCTCCATTGATCATGACCTGATTTCTGCTTACCTGGTCATTGAAGCCCGGTGTTTCAGATAGACAGAGAGAGCCAGTTGCTGTTATTTCTAAAAACAGTCTAATATATCTTCCAAATATATGTATATCAGATTTACAAGCATGAAATTTTAGCATAGCTAAGTTCTATTGGAGAGCAATTGGACAATTGTAAGAGTAGCATGTAAAGTTTTGATTGACAATGCTCATGCAGTTTTGGATTCCATTATATGTAATTGTAGAAAAGTTTTTGATTTGTTTTTTGCTGAAAGGTTGTATATATGCATGATTATTTTTCCTCATTATCTGTGAGGATACAAAACTTTTGTTGTGGCTTACATTTTAGCTGTTTTGGCCTGTTTTTGTGATGTAAAGCTTAGCAATAGAAATAGAATAAAAACTGAAAAATATTGTGAACATGCTCTTGAAAACGACAATAGCAACTACTCAACACTATCCATTTTTATAGTGCGAACATTTTAGTTCTAAAAAATCTACAACTTTTTTAAATTTCTAACAAATACACACATTTAAAAATATAAATACTGAAAGCTGTTGATAGGAACTAAAATCAGTCACGTTTGTGCAGAAATTTTTTAATAAATAATCAAATTATGACAGTTAAATAATGAGGTTAAACTCAAAGAGTTCTGGACTTCACTTCAATTATATAAATAACATAATATCTACATAGACCTTTTCACTCCTCCCTCCTGTGCTAGATAAAGTTAAATAAATTCATTTTCCATATTTTCATGAGAATTTTGAGTCATTTCAAATGCCACTTCAGTGAGTTACCTAAAGCTATAAAAAACAAGCAAGAAATACTGTTTTAGTTTTCTAACTACTGAAAATGGACTTGATACATAGTTACTATTTTTACTAAATTTTTTATAAAGAGATTCGATAACACGTATCTAAATATTTTCTCTCCAGATAAATTTATCGAGTTAAAAAACAGGAGTATGTGAAAATGGAAAGGGCTATAATAATAATTATAATAAGAAAATTAATAAGTTAAACAGAATACTTACAATCACACAAAACATAATAAGGAATATATAAAACTATATACATACAAATACATAAACAAACTTACGTTTTCTCAAGTTGACGCTTTCAAAATCTAAAAACAATGCAAACGTAACTTGAGACAACAAAGCTTAAATTATTTTGAATGTATCGAAATGACATGCAGTACATTTTAAACAAAAAAAAATCATAGCGCAGGTCAAGCAGTTTTATATTTCAGAGTTTAAGGAAAAGCTTTTATGTATTTTACACAAGTAATTCATATGCTTTTATAATAAAGAAGAAGAATATAAGGCTTCCAATAAACAAAAAGTATCAATTGTAGTAATGAAACATTCTTGATCTACAACTGCCAAATATTGGAACCTCTTTCGATGTGGTTTGAAATAATCAATAAGGAAGATATATTTTCTGAAAACATTGATGCTCAGTCTAGGCTTGGACGGCATTGATTTTGTAGGAAATGCAAAAAAGTTTTAACAGATTTCTAGTAAATATTTTATCTTAAAAAAAAGTAAAACAAGGAATCTGATATCAATTTGAAATATATAGGGAATTGATGTTTTTCCTAAGGGTTTCCAAGATCTCTGATTTCTTTTTGTTTAAAATGTTCAAGTACAAAGTAAAAATTCATAATCCAGTTTCACAAAAAGTTACCCGAATTGTAATGAAGTACTTACGTCTAATACTAGTGGTTGCAGTCCATGTGATATTGAAGAGGTTACATTACTTTTACCGATCAGGAAGGAATGTTAGTTTAATTTAAAATGGCACTACTTCTTAACAAGTGAATTTCAATTATTAAACAATGATCTCTAATAACAATAATTTCCTTGATTTGATGTGATATGAGTTTTTTCCTAATTTCTCGGACGAATTTCATATGAACGAATTTTGAATGCCACATGCAGAAAAATTGAATACAAAATGATTAGACTGAGGAATCAAGTAGACAAAAATAACTCGATCCTTAAGAAAACTTCTTACTGAATAATGTAAGAGAGCAATATTACTTAACTGAATACTATTGTGGGTATTTCTGAACCACTGTTCCCAATTGGATTGAAGTCATGTAACCTCGTCCTAATTTTTGATATATTGCATTTTACCAACGACCTTATTGCTTTAAATATCAAAATATATATAGCAGAAAGCCTGCGAAGTTAGTGTTACTAATAGCGCCATGTCAATAGTTTTTATATCAACTGTGGACTATATAATAATAATAATGAAGCTATAAATACACTGATGCGATGAAAAACAGACACCTCTTCCATCACACCAGAGTACCTACTGGCCAAATATCATATTGCTTGATGAAAAATCTGCTGCTCATCAGTTCACATCAATGTCATTAATTACCTGAAGGTAGCAAGCTGTTTATTGTACAAAATACTCTGTTTCTAGTATCATAACGTAGTTTTAGAACGCCTTTATGCAACTTTTTTGCTGTCTTACACCTTCAGGCAAAACTAAATGATGATCTGAATCCTAAAAAAAAATGTTTATTAAATATTAAAACCTATTACAGCTACCTTGATTTTTCACAAGCAATAGTGACCCTCCATTAAAAGCGCACTTGCAAAAAGTATTTTATTGCATAATTGTTCTGATTCATAGTTTGTACAGCAATCATAAATGCGCTATATACATACCAATTCTCTAAATAAGTAATAGTTATTAGTATGATGCCGTGAGGTGAGTACCTTGGTTAAACATGATTATGAAAACTATAAATGCAAGTGAAGTTTTCAAAAAGCCGCATTCATGTAGTGCAAAGCAACATTTTTTGTTCTCAAGAAAAAACTAGAATACAGTTTGTTCAATAGAAGTGAAATATTTCAATGAAGCATATCCATCATGTCCATAAACTTTCGATAAGTATCTGCAACGAATGTTTTAAAAAATTTACATCCACAGAAGAGTATCTTGTTGGGCTTATGGCTGACATATACAGGACAGTTGGTCCTCTGTGAATCCTGGCAGGAGACACTCTACCATCCTCTCGGAACTGCAAAGGGATGACCCTATCATATCCTACATATGAGGAGTGATATAATTTCTCCTTCATATCGCTTTGACTGCAAATTTACGGTGAAGTATCCTACAAGGGAAGAGTGGGAGCCAAGCGGCAGGCTGCCTTTTGATTGGAGAGGACCAGTCTGGTACACGGACAGCTCACTTACTGATGAGGGCTCCGTAAAACTAGAGAACTTATTTTAGGACCTCTGACCAAGGTGGGGCGGTTCTCTCTCTCATTGGACAGAAGCCTGGTAAGGTTACTTGTCGGCCTGCTATCCAGCAATTACACCTCCAAACGTTGTATGTGATGGCTATGATAGGCAGACTATACTGGGTTCAAGACTCCTTGAACCTGAGGATATAAGATGGGCAGGACCCAAGGCCATCTCCACCTTTGTGATGAGAGCTAGACTTGGGAACTAGGGTAAAGAGAGGTGCATAAGGGTCCGCTTGTAGGCCTATGCACTGGATTATATTTATGTATACAGAGTTCGGGGAGGAGTCACTATATGCAGTGATATCGTCGGACATACTGACTTTCGTCAAGAGGTCTGGTAGTTTGGACAAGGAGCTATCTAGGACGAAGTTTGAAATTTTCAAGTAGATGCTAAGAATATTCTATTATATGTTGCTTTGCACTATGTATGCCAATGTAATAGCAATTGATATAAGCGGCAAGTTTAGCGGTTACATGTTTTTTTTTTGTTTTGTTAATTTTTAGTGAAAAATTTTAAGTAATGATCCATCAGATCATTTAAAATATGTAAAAAATTTATCTCAGAAGTACAAGTATGGCTCGAAACGTTTGATGATTCAACTTGTTTTGAAGAGGAAAAATCTACAAAGTAATTTAGTTAGGATTGAATAGCTATCTGTGACTGATAGGACTCATATTGAAATTGCTCAAGCTACAAATTCCAGTCTCAAAACTATAATGTGACTGATACATGAGATATAGTGAACGTTATAAAATTGTATAAAATAACTCAACTTCTTCATTTTTTGCTGCAACAACACAGTGAATATAAGATGAGGAGGTGTGACTTTAGTATCCCACTTTTTGCATCATTTAATTTATGATCATGAGTTTTATCAGTCACTTAAGATAGCTCAGTGAAATATTTGCAGAATATTGTATACACAACAAACATTGCACATTGTGGTTTATGTTGTGTGTTTTGGCCATAGAAATATAATCAATCAACTTTTGTATGTCCCAATATATGGTTCACAAGAAATCAATTATTTCAAAACCCAAAAACAAGATTTAATCAATCAACAATAAATACAAAAGTAAATGATTTCACATATAAAGATTACATGATAATATGATATGTGAGAGAAATGGATGGAACATTTAGTGAGTACAATTTAAAGGAATGTGGTTGGTACATTCTTCCCTATTTATTTTTTTGTGAACCACATACATTATTACCTAAAGCATGTATCGCCGATGGATCTTCTTTGTGTATACATTTTCCAAAATGCAGCATCTGCTGTTTTATCAAGTAGATCTATAAAATTTTACGCTGTAGACCTTCAAAAAATTCAAGTTATTTAGACATGTAAAAAACTAACGTTGTATAAAAATTCTACAAAACATAAACATTCAAGCACACTTATGTAGACTTTAGCATGCACAGCCTCCCTCTGGATCTTTGACTTCATTTGGTGTGTCTTTAAGAACAACTTCTTGCACTATGAAAATCATTAAGGAAAATAAAATGAAAACCAACAAAATCATAGAACATGCTATGCAAAAAAGCGTCAAATGCTATTATCATGCTTTTGTTTAAGAAAAGGATACTGTCTTCTGGAGGTTTATTTTCTGTGGAATCCATGCCTGGTAATGCAGCTGCAACTCGTCTAAATAGCTGAGGAGAAATAAAAATATTATGAGTACTAAAGGAAAGAAAGAAATGGAATAATGGAATAAAATCTTGTTTAGTTTGCATACTTTTGTATGGACAAAAGAGACTGAAGCCTTCAATTTTGCAGAAAAGTTATAGTGACTGTTGATAAAATAAAAGGATTTGAAAAGCTACCCAAAAAAAAAGAAGCCTTAAATTAGATAGCCTGATGGCTCCTTTGAGATATGGTTATACAAATGCTATTAAATCACAATGATGAAAGTGCCTCTGCAAATGAGAGAATCTATAATATAATATATAACACCACACTTATCACATCTTTTACCTCAGTACACTGGAAACTAAATAAATACTACTCAACTAAGCTCTAGAAAATAAATCAAGAACAGTTAATGATAATATACAAATTAGATAATCCAAAAATTAAACAAGCATTACCTGTTTTACATTATAACCAGCTTTTGCACTGGTTTCAATAAACATTACATTCAGTTCTTTAGCTTTCCTCTCCCCTTCTTCTAGATTCACTTGTCTTTTATCTGAAAGATCAGTCTTGTTTCCAACAAGCATTATGATGACGTCACTACCCCTTTCTGTTCTCACATCATCAATCCATTTGGATGTCTGGTGGAATGAATTTGCATCTAAAAATGTATATTACAATGAGTTTCATCGACTCCATACATATTTGATAACAGCTTTTGATTTATTCAAGTAGTAGAGATCCTTTTGTCAGAAATATTTGTAATTAATTTTTTCTACTTGCGGAAGATCATTAGTATTTGAACGCATGAAAATATCCTCATAAAATCTACTCATATGTAGTGTCCGACCGAAACTACTTTTTACGGCCGAAACCGAAACCGAATTTCGGCCTCCGTCTCAGTTTCGGCCGAAACCGAAACGTCAATGTAACTAGTAAATTTACCCGAAAGATCGAAATATCTCGGAAACTGATAGACGTAGGTACAACAAGTTCTATACAAAAATGAAAGAGCATATTAAAGGCAATTCTTTGGGATAATAAAATATTGGGGGTTACATTTGAAAAAAAAGGTAAAATCTGGATTTTGCATTCTACATCACCCTGTATACGAATATGCTTTTTTATAGCCGATTTTAAAACTAGAGGATACCTTTAATTCTTTCGTGTAAAAAAATAATTTTTGTTTCAATACTTTTTGATATACAATACGTCCATTTACCGCGATTTGGATATAAAAATGGTCATAACTTTTGAAACACCCCGTATAACGTAACAATATCCTATATTAGAAGAACGCAAATCATTAGTAGAATTTGAATATGGACTAATATATAGGGTGTCTCATTTAAAAAAATGCATGTTTGCATCACCACATAGTTATGGATAATCCTGTATAGAGATATTTTCTGAGTAAGGAGCATATTCGTGGCTACAACATTAGTGGAGGTATCGACCGAGCCGGCACTAAAAACTCACCCTGTATATTATATTATTATAAATATCAACTATTTTATATTTATATTTTGTATCTACTAAATAACATTCCAAACTTTGGTCAATCTTTATGACACTGTTATCAATTAGCTGCCTCTAAAGTACCTACGTGCTAAGTACAACTACTAAGTATTTTTGAAAGTAAGGAGTTTTCTCTGAATTTAAGAAACTGTTGTGAGCCTCATTCAGCTACAGCTATTGTTGACTATCAGTATTCATAACTGAACAATCTAATATTGTAATATTGTAAGCAAGAAACCATAATTTATCAAGTTTCTTTGCAAATAGCTTCCTCAGTCTGAATAAATTTGACTAGTAGCATTAAGTAGTTGTTCAGTGGATACAGTCGTCGGTAAGGCAGGCGTGAATTTTAGGGGAACCTTTCTCAAAAAGACAGAAATGGACTGAAATTCTAGTGAGTAATATCTGTGTTTCTTTGCAAGCTTGGCTCCGATAAGTAGGCTTCTTAACTTGTGATAAGTTATTACCATCATCTACCCAGCAAAATGACACTTCTTTGCTTAAAGATTAGTGCTTCGAAGGCGTCCGATCGCAGCGCCAAATCCATCAAATTTAGTTTCGGTTTCGGCCATAGTTTCGGCTTGATGGCAGCCGAAACCGAAACTAAACCGAAACCCGTTTTTTGGCCGAAACTAGGCCGAAACCGAAACCGAATGTTCGGTCGGACACTACTCATATGTCATCTCTAATGAATCGAAAATGTGCCAAACACTTACTAGTTATATCATACACCACAACAGCTACAGTTGAATCTCGGATGTATGAAGGTATAAGTGATCTAAACCGTTCTTGTCCAGCAGTATCCCAAAGTTGTAATCTTACTGTCCTATCTTCTAGATACATTGTTTTTGACAGAAAGTCAATTCCTATGGTGGCCTAGGGGTAAAGATGTGTAAAGTGTTTAAGGACATAGTTAAGTTACCAAAATAAGAATAGATAAAATTCAAGCTCAGGATTTTACCAATTTGAGATGGTTGCGTGACTGTAGTGATAATTTATATGTATTACAGGTACCAAATCAAGGTGTGTGGAGGTCAGTGTCCTGAGGAAGTCCTGTCAAGCAAGATCGTCAAAACTTGTAAGTACTCAATTTATTGCTGTGCATGTAGTATCTATGATTCTTAATACTGTCCAATTTAATATCTGAGAATTGGCAATATACATAAATACAATGTTTTGGATACAGAGTGCTACATTGAGTATATTCTAGATAGAACACTGTGTCTACATATGAGCAATATCTACTTCAACAATAGGAAACATGATACATTTATATTTTAAAGCGAAAGAAAAAGCTTTTTAAAAACTGTAAATATTTCAATACAATCCTTAATAATGACTTACCTGATAGGTGTTGTCGAAGCTGTCATACATGAATCTTGTTATGAGGGATGTTTTCCCCACTAAAACCAAGAAAATATTGCATTAAAATTACTTGCACCTAACCTATAACATGATTTACAATATAAAGCCAGATGAGGATACTAGATCCATTGGGAAATATAGTTTTCTGTACTATAAAAGAACTTACAAGTAGTTCTCATAATATATTTATTGTAAAAAATAGAAGAAATGGAATTATTGATCATTTTGGCTACGCCTGTTACGAAAGTTTACAACTCATCAAGAGATGTCAAAACTTACCACTTTGTTCTCCTAGGAAAACTAGTTTAAATTTCTTTAAGGGATTTCCGAAGTCGCCGGATGATGACATGTTTATTTAAAACTATTATCTCCTATTTTTCACCCTGCTAGTTAGAATTCACAGAAAATATCACATGAAAACACACAAACCCTTACCACTAAAATGACAACTGGGCAAACTTGACAAGATGACAACACGGACAAGTCAAGTCTGAAAATCAAGGCGACCAATCAGGAACGCCAGATTTTACGTGTTGCGCCACCTTGCAACGTCTAGCTTAATCAAAAAAGCTGGCCGACATGGCAAATCCACAGTATCCTGTTATCTGTAATAGGTTAATAGAAGACTGCATATATGGGAAACACTCAAGTACTGACTTTTGGCGATAGATGGCGAAATATGTCCACGAACAAACCAACAACAATGCAGTGGCGTGTCAAAAGGGCCCGCAGTGCGGGGGGCCCTGCCCAGCCTGGACTACCTCGAGCAAGCTTTTTACTTACATATTAATAACTATAATACTCATACTTATTTTATAGCGGTGGAATATGTCTATACCTCATAATTTTTCTAAATCAAATTAAATATATTTTGCCTTATCAGTTTTTATGTAGAGAGCTAGGGCCTCGTGAAAAAAATTGAGGCGGGGAGCCCCCGAAGATCTTGACACGTCACTGTGAAAATTAATGGATATTTCGAGTCCTTTCAAACCTAGTCCCAGTTTTGTGTCTCGTTTGACGAAAATCAAAAGTTTCAGATCTTCATCAGGTTTGCCAAAAATATTGAAAATCTTTATTTGGCTTTCTATTAATATGAAACCTCGTGTTCTGGATAATTTCAGATCTTTCAGATGTTCCGGTTTACCAAAAAAAAAAAATGAAAATCTTTATTTGGTTCTCTATTGAGATGAAACCACATGTTTTGCATAACTTGAGGGTGCTGATTACAAATCCAGTCGCAGTTTTGAGCTTCAGTGTCATTTGACGAAAGTAAAAAATTTCGGATCTTCAGGTTTACCTAAAAAATCGAAAAACTTCATTTGACTGTTTAATTAAGATGAACCGTCGTATTGTGGATAATTTGAGGCTGCTGATTGCAAATCCGGCCGCAGTTTTGAGCTTCAGTGTTATTTGACGAAAGTAAAAAATTTCAGATCTTTCAGATCTTCAGGTTTACCTAAAAAATCGAAAAACTTCATTTGACTGTTTAATTAAGATTAACCGTCGTATTTTGGATAATTTGAGGCTGCTGATTGCAAATCCGGTCGCAGTTTTGAGTTTCAGTCTCGCATGACGAATATTAAAGATTGCAGATCTCCAGGATTGTCTAAATAATCGAAAACCTGTACTTGACTTTCTATTAAGATGAAACACCTTGTTTTGGATAATTTGAGAGTGCGGCCAGATGAACTAAAAATTCCAGTATTTTTTTACCCAAATGCTTTGGTGTATTCGATAGGTTGCGGGTTGGGTATAATAATAAACACGATTTATACATAGATGTTCCTGTATTGGATATAACAAAACGTATATATTACAAAAAATAACTTATACAAAAACCGTTTAAGTATTTATTGCACATAATAATATGTACGCTACATATTAATTAAAGCGACCATAACTCGCAAGATTTGTACTGAACAGCATGTGATAACATAAGTAATCCTAACATTTGGAAGTAAAAATAACAAATTAAACAAAATATCACATTCCTACATTTTCAGCACCCTTTTTTGATAATGTGATAGCTCAGCAGAACATTTCAGATGTCAGTTACCATGCGGAATAAAATAGTATGACTTATAATTTTAATACATTGTGCAGTTTTTTCAACATATGCCTAAAGCATGCAAGGGCGGTTCCAGGTTCATTTTGGTTCCAACAAAATTACGAAAGAGAAAATTAGTTCGTCCCATTACGCAAGCGTACAAAAACTAGTTCTAGAAAATTTTAGTTTTCTGAAAAAAACATCAATTTGTAAATCTAACGGTATTCGAGATTACAGTATCTTCAGCAGGCTTATCAACTTTGATATTTGATCAATAGATTGTGGGGGAGGGGTGATTCCATCTTTGGAAACGCCCTTGACTGTACCGATGTCAGAAAACATTTTGGTTAGGTCAACATATTTTTGAATCAATTGAAAAAGCTGCAACATTTTTTTGGGGACATAATGCTGAAAATTGTTTTCCGCAAGGTAGGTTCAGGGCGAATGAGGCTCTGAATTAAAATATTTGTCTAGATGGAATGTGAACACCTGTACTGTTCGTTTTCTACATTAAAAATTACATTTTTTTGTTGTTGATAGCCCAGTTACAATATTCAGTGCTAATGAACTACGAATGTACAGCCAATGATAAACATTTTAAAAACAATAAAATTAAATAAAATCATTACTTCACATGAACACGATTGAAGACAAGGGATCCGAAACAGTTTTGTCGAATGATCGTCACTAATTTCTATTTTTTTTTTCTCATATTAGACCAAAATAATTAATTGTGTGTAGGCATAAGGTAATAAATATAGTAATTTTGCATCCAAAAAATTGAAATTTATATTTTGAAGATTTTTTTTTTATATAGCATCAAATAGATATTGTTAAAGCAAGATATTAGTTGTTAGTGTTTTCAATGTTGGTTCCTTGGGGTTGACAAAAAGAAACAAAAAGGGCCAAAGGTCACCTATATGCCTCGCTTCTCCTCTCCATCACTACTCTTGCTACTTCTTGGCGTATGGTGACAAAATTAAAAAGTAAACAACTCGGTCCACTACAAATGAAAAATGAAATTGGTGATTTAAGTAGAAATAAACCGTATTGATATGAGGACATATTTTAGAAACCTTAAAGGACCAACAGCATTTTTAAATATAATGTAATCTAAAATTATTGGAAAGTCGTTCGTACTGTTTTTATTACAAAGAAATATGACAATTATAATGGAAGCAGAAGGACGTTTTTCAATCATGAACTCCTCGCGCGATATCCGCACTTTCTATGTTGTCAGTAGAAAAAGCTTTCATGAAAAAAATATATTGATTTTAATGACAATGTAACTGACAATTTTCCGAATGCCGATTTTATATATCAAAATTGAGTTGTGTCTGTTTGTTTTAAATACTTACATTTTGCTTTACGCTTTTGCTTGGAACTTTTTGACAATCTCACTGAGTTCGGGCCTTTGTATTTTCGAAAAACACTGATATGTTGTTATACTAATTACAGTTCTATACATTTTTGAATCATTGACTGTACATATAGGCTAATTAAATTACATTATGTACATAGGAAGTGTAATAACCTAAAAGTCTGGTCTGCGTAATATTAATAATGATACAAAAACATTAATTTTTAATATATCGGAGTATATACTTGTTTCACTACATTTAATGATAAATATTTGACATATGTATGTTTCACTCCAATACATTAAATGTGAGATATTCACAAAAACATTGCGGATAATGACATTATCAATTAAATAATACGAAATAACATGATGTCTTTATGTACACTTCAATCACTTATCAACATATTCATTATATATACTTATTCTACAATATTTGCATTACATTATTACAAAACCAAAGTACTAATTAGCTACACGCATGTTATTTTGCATTATTTTCTTTGGTTTAAAAATAGTTCAACTAATGCCATCTTGAAAATTTGAACACTCTATCCCATCTATAACTAAAATTAAACGCTTTTACGAAACTTCTTATACGATACATGTGATTCTTATAAAAGCATGGAAGGCTTCCTTCATATTTACAAAAATAATACAGCAGACACTACGAACAAACGTTAATTTCCATTAAGAATCATTATTTTTGATATGCTTTTAGCTAACGTATAGAGTAGCTTCCATATTAAATAACAGCAACAGAGGTCAGAAAATATTTAAATAAACATTTTGTTTTGTTATACTGTCGCTTTTTTAAATGATGATTTGACCAGGGAATAGCTGTACTCAAGATGGTGAACCTTGTTTTCATATGTTTCTTGAGTTAATAAGAAGTTATATTTAGACGTTGGTAAACAATAAATGGAAGCAAGTTCTCACACCCAACGATAAATAACTACCATAAGATATTGCTAATATCGTTGTCTTGATGACAGGTGTAAAAAAATTGATGTGGAAAGTAGAAAATGAAATAGAATAGAGATTGATTGGGGCCACCTAGGGACATACCTTCAGTTTAGAAATGATGAATATTTTGAAATCTAAGATGAAATATTTAGATGGGATAGCTGACAGTAGAGTTTATTGTTCGTTTTTTAAGAAAGAAAAACAACAAATAGAGATCAGTTGGAACGTCAATAATGAAATAGAGTATTTGTAGAATGGAATGGAAGATTGGTTGGAATCACCTATAAAGATGGTTGCCTTATATTCTACAGAATTAATATTTTAAAACCATCACTGCTGTCATATACTACGAAAATAAGACTAAGTTCACTTGAATATTACAAGGAAGGTGCTCAAAAACTAGATCTTATGAACAACTCTGGAATATATAATATTTTAAATCTACAGCTCTCAGCATCTGTTGAATCTGTTTGATATGATGAGAGATACTTTTTACACTAGCAGTAAGTACTTTATTTTGGCACATTTTATGTGTTTATTATTCCAAAGCTGAACTAAGTATTTCTTCTGATTCAATTTGAAAACTACTTTGCATCTTCAGGTCAACTACTCTTCTGTTTTATCTAGTACTTGAACGCTTTTGTGTATTCTCACAGAATGTTTCACATCTTGACCTTCAAGGTCATTAATTTTTTATATGGGAGTGTATCTACTGTCATTGCTGTGACGAAACAGAAGAAGTACCTGGTTCGCATAAGACCAGCTCATATACTTAGTCGATAAAAGAACACAATTTCAATAAATACTAAATCACTATGAGGGAGAATACCAATTGGATGAGGCTCCTGGTGCAGCCTTTCCAGGATGGTATAGGTGGAAACCCGCCCCTGCAGCACCATGGTGGTAAAATTGAGGTTGATCTACGTAAGAGTATACTTGAGGCTTCAACGGCAACGGACTGTCAGGGTATTGATGCCTCAGAACGTCTTGGTACGGTACTGGGGAGTCAAACGTAACACCTGCAAAATCAAAAACATGTATAAACAATGCAGTGGTCGCTATTCTCAAGGTCATTGACTGAACTCGGTCACTTTCGAAAATACAAATCTGCCTCAAGCACTTATATTTTAGCGACTTATGATATTTAATTGAAATATAATACTGATTTTAACTTTTTCGTTCAATTTTGACTTTAAAACTTGAACCAATTAAACTGGATAAGTTGCATAAAAGAATTTAGAAAAATTAAAAAAAATCGCAAATTATGATATGTAAAAAAGAGGTTTATTGTGGTTACCTCCATGTAATTGTTGGTGCTTGTCTCTTGGAGACACACTGGACGGAGGTGTTATAGCTGTGTGGTAATCCATTGAGTAGCCAGCAGGATAGTTTTGGTGCTGCGAAAGCAGGAATTGGTGTTCACTGTATGATGAAGAACCTTCACTACCTGGTGGCGTTGGGAGAGGACCAATTCCCACTTGATTGTCACTTCGATAATAGCTGCTGGTGCTTCCAGATCTGGAAGGAATGCAATCGATATCAAAAAAAGGTTACTTCGTGTACAGCGACACAGATTCCATCATATACAGTAATCTGACAGCCACACTACCTTAAAATTTGTACATCTTTATGTAACTTTTGAAATTCATCCTGTGGTTGCACCTGTGATTAATCGAGCTTCATTGTCTTATAGATAAAACAGTATCCGTTGAAATAAGAACTGTTAATTGAAGTTTTGGCTACCTCTATAGCCTTTTTCAATGCAGACAATTTTTGACAAAAGTAATTTGCAATAACCTTCGTAGAAATCATTCGAAGCTAGGGAAATTTAATCCTTAATCTCAGTATCTGAGTAATTTGATACAGAGTATACATGGAAATTTAGAAGGTATATTAACGTCGGTCTGGGTGGTGGTCCTTGGAAAAGTGAACTTGTTTAGTGCTCTTTGAATATGTGAGTAGTTGTTTCGTATGTCTTTAAAAGGTTGAAGTTCGGGATTTAAATAGTTCGCATGCTTTATGCACAAGAAAGTTTATGAAAGATTATTTCTGTGCTGCGTGGTGGTGTAACGAACCACTGAGCTGTGTGAGCTTTCTGTAAACCTAGTGTTATAAACGTCCAGGACTGGAAAACATCCATATTTTTCAAATTACATTGTGAATTTGACTTTGACCTTGAGTTGAAACTAGAAACTATAAATCATAGAAGCCTTTTTACGGCTTCCGTGGGCACCTGCTACTACAGGAAATAGAGGTGAGCATTGCAACTGCAGAAGTTTGCTCAAATGCTCACCCATCGTGGGTAGAGAAAGCACACCAAGCTGGATAGTACTGGATACTTAAGCAACTGTCCTTACCTGCTGGTGGCACTGGTGATGCCATGGACATTAGCTCGAATGACGCTTTCTCTGTTGGCATACAGCTGTCTCAGCAATGCAGAGGCTGGAAGAGGACCTTGTTGTTGCAGCTGTTGATGGGCTCCAATCCATTGGATGGTCGTCCTCTGTTGCTGCTTCAACAGAGCGTCCGTGCTGAAATCCGTCGGTTGGTGTATCGGCGACTTGCAAGCGGGTAGATGTTTGGACATTGCGTTTTCCAGGTCTTTGACTGAGGTACCGCTGCTGGCAGTTTCGTCTAACTTCTTTGGACTAGTGGTGGTGGAATCGGTAGCAGTTGGCACTGGAAGGGTGCTACTGACTGAATGGCAGGATGAAGCTGGACTCATGACTGTGTTTTCCTCTTCGTTTTCGTCAGATGACGTGTTTTTCCTCTTGGCAGCTCTTCAAAAAAAAAAGTTCATTAGGTCAACAGCTTCCTCATTCTTTTCAAAAACGCCAATAGGCAAAGGAAGTATTGTAGTCAGGAAGAACATTCTAATTTGAGATAATATATTTTTTTGACGCGTCACAAAAAACTGTGTTACTGGTTTCCATCGGTCTGTTAGTCTGTCATCTCTCTGCCAAGTAATCCTTAGCCACTCTATGACTAGTATTAAAGCAATGCTGATGAAGTTTTCACAGCAGATTGCTAGTGTGACAAAGACACGAAAGATTTATAGATTTTGGAAAACATGTAAACAAATCATGAAACCTGAAGAAAATCTTTTGCCTCCAAACTTTAAAATTCCACAGTGATGATGATGATTTTAAGTGAAAACCCTACAGAACTGAATTATTTTCTACCTGCACATTGGCATGGGCTTCCGCTGATCTGCACCAGGTGTGGTGCTTGGCTGCAGCTGAGCAACTGGGAACTGATCCATTCTCCGCGTCCGTAGATCTCCTGGCTCTTTGCTGGAATCACTTGGTGTGTTGGTACTAGTTCCTGTACCAGTACCAGCACCTGTCCCTGCACCTGCACACGTTGCATCTTCCAGGTCTTGGCTGGGTTCTGGACCTGGATTTGTTGGACCACCACTATTCCTGTCATCTTGATAAAAATGAATACAGTATTAGAACCCAAGTTATATGTATAGTACATATTATCGTATCGTATTATCTCCGATCATCTAATAATAATAATAAATATGATTTGCAATCTAGAAAAGTCTTGGATGACATTTCGACAAGACATCAGGTGTCACTTACGTGGGTCCCGAGTCATGCTAGAGTCTGCGGTAATGGCAGCAGGCACCATTAGAAAGAAAACAATCTTATGAGTTGGAGAAGAGTCTCTGCACATCTCTGTCAAGCAAGGACCTCTGGCCAACGTGAGACGATTCTGTCTCTCTGTGGACAGAAGTGAGCTAAGGTTACTTGTAGGCCTGCTATCTAGCCAAAACACCTTTAGACGTCACTTGTATGTGATGGGGGTGGCAAGCGACCCCACGTGTGCACGTTCTGGCGAAGAGGAGGAATCCTCGGTACACATTGGGCGTCAGCCCTGGGTGTCGCAGGCAGACTCGAGGGTCCTTAAGCCTGAAGACACAAGATGGCAGGACCCAAGCCCGTCCCCACCTTTATGATGCGAGCTGGACTTGGAAACTAAAGTAAGAAGAGGTGCAGAAAGACTCGCTTGCAGGCCTATGCACTGGTGATCTTGTTTGTTACACCTTCTACGTTATGTTGTTGCTCTTTTGTGCTGAATGATCATCCCTTCTTAGTTAGTTTCACTTTTTACATTAAAAAATGAGCTTACCCCCTCGATCTGCGTCTGGTGAACCATTTTCGGGGTCGTTGCTGTTCGCTTCCTCTCTTTTCACGATATGATTATTTTCTTCCATTTGGCACGTATCCATAACTAAATTTTCATATTCACGACCACTGAAAATAACATATTTGTCATTGGGATTGTGGATTCAACTAGTAGTTCTTATATAAGAGAAAAATCTGCTCAAATGTTGTGCCTGAATTTTTGCCACTTGATTTGTTTTAGTAGGTTGTGTTGTTGTATCAATATTGTTATAATTGTCAGAAAAACTGGTAGCTTACCTTACTACATAATTTACACATATAATATTCTGTTCTTCGGCATTTTTTGAGTTACACACTACAGTCGCACACGTTTGGATCCACGTGTAACCTCCATTTTTATTCATTATCCTATAGTAGTGCGTTAGTACTTGTCCTTTGTTTATAACTAAAAGCGAGAAAAATATTTTTGAGAAAAATATTCTAGTTTGGGGGGGGGGGGTTGCTATTGGGGTCGAAACAGGTAATAATACAAAAGGTTATCAACAACCTATCCTCAATTAATTTAGACATTACACAGGGTAGCTCGATAGAAACGAATAATCTTGGGTGGCATTAGAGGTGTTACATTCAGAAGGAATAATTGTCGGCGTTGTATATTTGTTAATAGAGTTTTTGCAATAACGAACTTGATTTAGTTTTTTTTCGAAAATACTGAAGATGGCTGCAAAGGGATGCCCTAAATAAAACTCTCCCTCTCCTTGGAGGACACAAAACGGTGTTCTCTCTATGGTGGTAGCGGATCAAAATTTTTCTCTTTTTCGAGGCAGTATGACAGCGCTGCCAAATGTGTAACCCTTCTAATGCCACTAAGTATAAATAAGTATTATGTCTTACGGTCAATGTGAGATTTCCTTAGTTTGCTAGCGTCTTCTCCATGGCACAAAGAATACAGGTTTCTTCCAGTCAGCTCTTCAGGCGTATAGTCTAATAAGTCGAGTACCCTTGGTTCACAGTGAGCTATTTTAAAATCGAAATTTATCCTAGTTACAAACATATCAGACTCTAATCTAATCTCGTGCACACTTGGTGGCGGCAGGGCTATCGCTAAGGCTACCATTCCTAGTAGAGGTGGTTGCGTCTTTCGCGAATGCGAAAAAGTATACTGCGGTCGTAACCTACTTAACATTAACACAACCTGAAAAAGAAAATTGACCAATCATTTAATTAGAACAACAAGAAAAATGTTTGGGTCTTAACCTACACTATCATCAGATTTTGGCATTTTGGTTCTCTTATTCTGCATCTATGACTTCTTTGTTGAAAATAATAAAAAATGAATGATTACAGCGTCTTACCCTATACCCGGAAGATTTGAAATGACAGCCTCTTTTTGTTAACGTTGACTTCATTCTAACACAAAATGCTCTATCAAGTCCTTTGTAGGGTGGATTCGCCCCAAGCGTCATACTTGTGGATACTGAAACAAATGTTTGTTTTTATGTATACACCAAACCTTGCTCGTCATAGTGAGGGGAAGGGGTTAATACGTTATTCTGATCTCTCAACCACTTTACGTATAACCTAAATAATATAATCTAAAACCTCCCTGGAAAAAAGTAATATGATGGACATCTTTACTTTCCGCATGTTTTTTAATGACTTCCTTTATGCTCTGTAGTTTCAAACATAGTATTTTTAGGTAATAGATATGCCGTTGTGTTTATAATGTCTACAGGAATCTTTCTGAATTTTGAAAGATTGTCGCTATGAGTTGTCCAGGTGACTGTGATACCTTAAGCTTCTTGTGTACTGGCATACGTTTTTACTTCTCACAATCGATATAGATTTTAAGCTGTTTTTTGACCGTTTTATAAGATTTAGTTCACGAAAAACCCTACCACTGATTTCGTTTCTATCAGTCAGGCAATTCTTGGCCCCACTATAGCTCAAAATCTACTGAAAAGTGGATCCAAGTTTTTGTCAGGTTTCCTTATGGTTTGTTCTTAGATCCCTAATAATAAGATGCTTTTTTTGACCCATCTTGGGGTTTGCATTATTTGTGATTCTAAAGACTCGTCCACTCCTCTCGTCCTCAAAACTCCGACCGGATTTGTAATCAGTATCCTTAAATTTTCCAAAACACGGAGTTTCATCTTAATAGAGAGCCAAATAATGATTTTCGATTTTTTAGGTAAACCTGAAGATCTGAATTTTTTGTGTCAAACGAGTCTGAACCTCAAAACTGCGACCACATTTCCAGTTAGCACCCTCAAATGATTCAAAACGTGAAGTTTCATTTTAATAGAAAACCAAATAAAAGATTTTTGTGTTTTTAGGAAAATCTGGAGATCTGAAAGGTTTGAAATTTTTCATTTTCGTCAAACGAGACTGAAACTCAAAACTGCGACCACATTTCCAGTTAGCACCCTCAAATGATTCAAAACGTGAAGTTTCATTTTAATAGAAAACCAAATAAAAGATTTTTGTGTTTTTAGGAAAATCTGGAGATCTGAAAGGTTTGAAATTTTTCATTTTCGTCAAACGAGACTGAAATTCAAAACTGCGACCAGATTTCTAATCAGCGCTTTGAAATTTTCCAAAACACAGGGCTTCATGTTAATAGAAAGCCAAATAAAGAGTTTCGATTTTTTAGGCAAACCTGTAGATCTGAAAGATTTGAAATTTTTAATTTTTGTCATACTAGACTGAAATTCAAAACTGTGACCAGATTTGTAATCGGCACCCTCAAGTTATCCAAAACACGAGGTTTCATCTTAATAGAAATGTAAATACAGATTTTTATTTTTTTAGGTAAACCTGAAGATCTGCGATTTTTTATTTTCGTCAAAAAATAAATATTTAATTTTTTTGTCAAATATTTTTTACAAGTCTACAGAGGCAGACGAAGGTGAATTGTCTATTTCAACGAATGTGTTTTTACTATGGGAAGGGAGAAATTTGATCATTTTAGTTTCGTTATTTTCTTGACAATATTTCAAACATTGCCGGATTATTCTGTACTTCTTGAACCCCCAATATTTTTGCCCAATAAATTTATTTATTCCAAACTCATTTCTTGTCCTTGTAGTAAGGAAGAAACTTCTCCACATAAATCATAGAACGTACAACAAAAAAAAAACATTGACTTGTTCCGTTGAAACATAAATCGTGTATTGAGATTATCTCCATAGTTACATTTTTATTCGTTTTCAATTTCATAGGAATTCGCCTTTTTTCCCTGCGAATTTGAATAAGTACAACGTAGATCTACATTTTATGCTTGAACGACGATTTGGTATTGTTGGTAATAGTCGTAAACCATAAAGGTTCGTGACAAATTGGAGCTATTACAGTACTGTGGTTAGGCCGGAAGAAATACTGAAGATAATTATGGGTAACATAGACGTAATTCTTGTGGTTGAGCCATAATTGAGAATGCCTCTCAATTTTTTAATTTTTCTTCAGGGATGTCCTCAGCCCATTTCATATCAGATACACCGAATTTTATTATAGCTACTAAAGTACTAAAGCTATGTTTATGAAGCTTCCTGAGTAGCCCAGCATTTTGGGATGTTATCTCATCATTTCCTACTTCTTCTTATAGAAAAATTTATCGCTGAAAATTCATGGTGGAGTCAGATTGGCCCTTCGAACTCGCATTCTCACACGCACGCCGGTGAGAAAGAAGCTGGAGGTGGCGCGTTAAGGTTGGGTCACAGGTTAGTCGACTGCATCAAATATAGACAGGGTAGTAGGGACAGCAGCTCCAGGCTAGGTCTTATTTGAGAGTTATACAGCGTGAGAATGTTAGTTGTTGAGAAGTATTTTCTGGCTGGTACTATTACAACAATAAAGTAAACTATTTTTTAAATGATGTCAACTCGGAGTCGTGTGAAAGAGCAGCAAGGTATACATTTTAGTGTAATAGGATAATCTTTAAACAGATGCTTGTTTGGAAGAATAAAAACATCTACTGGTGGTTAAGTACGCTTTATATATTCCAATTTGAAGACGTTTTGTGTAGACTAACGTACATTGTGATTGACCATTAATGAATTTCGTGATGAAAATGTACAACGTAGCAACAAGAAAGTCCACGAACTGGCATCGCCACATCGTCAGTAGTACCATACCGACAGGAAGCTGTCGTTATACATGCTGTGAATACTTTAAGTTGGTACCACCATTGTTATTCTATGGCGATATAACGTGTCACGCCCAAGAATGCTGGATTTATCGTGTACTGTACAAAGTTCTTTGCTCTTTTTTTATTATACAGGACAAAATAAAATTATAGGAAAATGGCTTCCGTCCCTATCCGCCATGTTTTATGTGGTTGGAGGACCGTTGGTACTTTAGTTATGCTTTGCTGAAAAATTCAAAGGGAGCCCTTATGATATTGAGATATAGTAGTTGATATACACGTGAACTCACCCTTCATAAAACCGTTTTTTGTCATTTAAACTTACAATGAGATACTCAACCCTTGGTAATTAGTAAAGTACCCTCACTGATTATCTACATAGCCGTTAACTTTGCTGGAGAAGTTGCTAATTTACAAGTGCAGGACTTACCATCAGGGTTATTCGTTCCCGTCGTTGATGAACCCTCTTCTGAACCACTTCCAGGTGATGCTAAGTTTTGGCCTTGATTTAATCCTAATCCTAATTGTTCAGCTATTTCTGAGTGATCTTGATGGTGGATATAGTCAAATATACTACTTCCAGTCATTTCCACCTGTAACAAGAAAGAAGCTAGGATTATTGATTCAGAACTTCCATTTTATTAAAAATCTTTGACGTTATGAGATTCCCTTGTAACTAAAACATTGCCTGCTACGAACTACTATGTCGAATTATGTAGTATGAAAAGGCTATATTATTTTTTATTACGTCACCTTTGATTGATGTATTGAATTAAATCTATTTGCTAAATTATCATTGATTGGCATAATGTGACTACCTATATTCGTCACATTGCTTCTAAATAGATATAGGTACAGGGTGTTAATTAAGTATGTTTACAAACTTTAACAACGAATAGTACTCCGAAAAATAGAAAGAAAATGTCATATGAACATGGGTCCGGAAATGCTTCCTAAGGGAGCTACGCCCCTTTGCATGGGGCACCCTGAGGACGGTTTTCCCTCGATATTCTCGAAACCGTTCATAACAAAATTACAAAATTAGGTACGATGGGTAAAATTTTGACGCTGAATCTGATTCTGAATTCAGAATTTCATAATTTTAATCAGAGGCGTATCATACGGGAGGAGTTAAGGGTAAAAATAACCCCATTTTCTAAATGGTATTTTGTTTGACATTTTGATTTTAGAATATGGTAATTCAGAGATCTCTACGTAAAAATGGTCTCTTGGTACATCTCGATAGAGCTAACTGTTTTGGAGAAAAATGCAAATTATTGAATCGATGCAGGCTATTGTATTCAATAATTTGCATTTTTCTCGAAAACGGTTAGCCCTATCGAGATGTACCAAGAGACCATTTTTACGTAGGAATCTCTGAAATACCATATTCTAAAATCAAAATGTCAAAAAAATTATCGTTTAGAAAATGGGGTTATGCTTACCCTTAACTCCTCCCGTACGATACGCCTCTGATTAAAATTATGAAATTCTGAATTCAGAATCAGATTCAGCGTCAAAAGTTTACCCATCGTACCTAATTTCGTAATTTTGTTATGAATGGTTTCGAGAATATCGAGGGAAAACCGTCTTCAGGGTGCCCCATGCAAAGGAGCGTAGCTCCCTTAGGAAGCATTTCCGGACCCATGTTCATATGACATTTTCTTTCTATTTTTTGGAGTACTATTCGTGGTTAAAGTTTGTTAACATACTTAATTAACACCCTGTATAATAAAAAAACGCAACATTCGATAATGCGTTGATGAAAGTCGTCCAAACTGCTGTTCAGGAATTTGCAAATCGCCTGTATCATTGTTTAGCCTATAACGGGCAACATTTGAACAGTTATTGCAATAAAAAGTGACATTTTCGTATGTTTTTGTATTCTATTTGAACAGATACATAAATGTTCTAATTTTATAGAAAACGAATCAACCGATTTTAAAAAATCAGTAGTCAAAATAAAGGACTTCGCAATATCTTTGAAACAAGATACTACTGGACACCCCTTATGATTAAATATTTTTAAGGGGATGATCCTGGGGGGCAGAGGGTACAAGGGGTGAAGTAGTTTTTGGCTAAAAAGTCGTCCCCCTTCACAAACTTTTTGACGGTGTAAGCGTTTTTTTATGTTAATCAGCGGTTTTCAAGAAATCCGGGGTGGGAAGTTTTCAAATGAACACCCTGTATGTGGTTGTCCTTATGGAGCAATGAAAAACAATGGAACAGAGGATCAATCTCAGGATAAGTTTTCGAAATTACAGTTTGACATTCAATCATGGAACGCGATAACTGTCTGGATACTGTACTGGTCTGTTATGGGTAAGTGCCGCTTACTGTGTACTGTTTCATTGAATCTTGTGAATAGTGTTTTGTCTACGTGTGTAAGCATGTAAACTAATTTTTTTCTGGATTCTTCTTTGGAGGCGGCGAATGAATATTAAACCACCGACGATCTAATTGCGTATGCAAGCTGCTCGCAAACCAAAACAAAAACTTCTCATTTACTGTTATGTATTTTAGAATTCTACTTGCTTATCAGTAGACAATGGTACTGTTAGAAAAACTGAACGAATGAGTTTAATAGTGATGTCAAGTAAAGGTACACAAGAATATCCACCGGCTATCCGGTGTTTTCCTGAAAAATATCCGCTATACTCGGTAAGGAATTTTTTCCACATGGCTTAGCAACCGCGTAGGCAAGACCTAAATACCAGAGTACCGCGCTTGCTGTGAAGAGGTTAGGGAGAGTCCTAGTGTATCCCGCCAGAATGCTTTCCTCTCTGGCCAATCTGAGATGGTTTTCTTGGCAGTGCTTTTTGTAATGCATGCAAACGGTTTTGGTCCTATGAACACAGATTCGGTTCCTCCTCATGCGAGTATGTCTGCCAATACATTGTCTTTCACTCCGCTCTGACCTGGAACCCAAACCAAAGTTACCTTGTTCCTTCCTTTGAGGATATGTATGCAGTTCCGTACGACTCTCGAGTTAACCTGTTTGGGGGTGAATTTGGAGTGGTTGGGGGGTCTTTTTCTTCTTCAAGTGCCGTCTCCAAGTCGAAGGTTGGCAATCATCATAGCTATTTTCATTTTAGATGCGGCTGCTTTAAAAAGTTGGTTAGAAGTGCATCCGAATCACTCCCTCAGATTCCGCAGCCTTGGAATTTTTCTTCTGCCCATAATACGTTTGCCTTGAATTTTGTCTTTGACAATCAACTGCAGAAGTTCATATTTCTTTCCTCTCATAATATGGCCTCGATATTCCAATTTTCGTTTTTTAATTACATCTACTATCCCCTTTTCTATGCCAATGCATTTGTTACTTTATCCAGGCACGTATTTAGGGGGGTCCAGGGGGTCCGGACCCTCCCCCGAAACGATATAAAATGCCGTCTAAAAAATGGAATCCACAAATTTGCACCCCCCCCCCCCACAAATTTAAGGATTTAAGGTGGCAACGCTAATCTGGACCCCCCCCCCCCGAAAGGTCAACCAAGTGACACCCATAATCTGGACCTCCCAAAACCAAATCCTGGATGCGTGCCTGACTTTATCCATCCACGATATTCTGAGGATCTTTCTGAACACCCACATTTCAAATGCCTCAATCCTCGGAGTTGCGTCATTGACAGTCCTAGTTTCCGCTCCGTATAGAGGAGAGTAGAAAAAACGTAACACTTAGCAATGTAATATTTTATGAACTTGGCGAAGGCTTCAAATCCAATTAAAACAATGTAGATTTGTGCTTTCAATTTTATAATTTGTTTATTAGATCGCGGTGTTTTATATCGTTACTTAACAATAGCACTGTCAAAAACTTAATCTTGATTTTGGAGCTAGGTGCTCATATTAAACCACTTGAGAAACCTCTAATCGAACCCCTGTTCAATTAAGGCCACTCTAAATTTCTGAACTTTCGTGGTTCTGAACGCAAGATTGAAGACCAAATTGAAATGATTCAGTGCCTGCACTGCCACACTTGGATTCATTGAAAATGTGTTGGTGTTGGACCAACAAAGAAAATATTCAAGTGTACATGTCTTGCAATACAGAATTTTCTTACACATTTTCTTAGCAATTATTAGAAAAAAAAATCATGTTTCGGTGCTTACCAACTTTTCTTAAAGAGACATTAGTTCAGTTTAATTTCTTTTCCTGGAAGTATCATCCCTACTTTATTAAGATTTGAGGGCAGGTTCAATTTAAGAGACTACGGCCCGATTTTATCAACATGCGCAATTTAACAAAGACTGACCAATCAGAGCAGCCCTTTCAATGAAAATTATTGATTTCTCTTGAAGTTGACCTCAAAAAGCTCAAAAAATGACATACTTTATATACAATCGAGCATTATAAATCATCCAGCATCTTTTCCAGTCTGATTTTCCACCCTAAATGGGCGAAACATTGCATTTTCTTGTTTGATCAAAAGTTTAGCAATTGCTAATCTCAGCCAATCAGATTCCAGATTCCATTTCCATTTGATCGCTGGTTTCATGCTGTATTAAATGTGATATGACAAGAAATTCACTCATTGCATTATTTGGATAAAACAATTTACTATCGATAATAATTATAAATACATGCAATATATCTTTGTTTTATAGTAAAAAGGGGTAAACATAGCACTTTGTTACATTTTAAAAGTTAAACAAACGATTTAACTGTTAGGCAAGCTATTTTCCAAGCATACACGTGCATTACTGGTTGCCTATCCAGAACGTCATTATTTAGCTGCGTATAACCTGATATTTTATATTATAAATGCTGCATCTTTAGATCCTCTGTGAATATTTCTATAAGATGATCTATAAAAAACATGTATCCAGTAAATGAAAGATTGATTCTTCATAAACGTATGTATATTTTTTTGTACAATCCATCTGACTGACGGAGGTGGGATTTGTAATATTATTAAACAAGGTAGTTGCTGTGATTGATACTAGGTACTTTTATGATTCTGTCACAAATTATCGCAGTTTGCAATTAGTAATTATAGAATAATTATAATGTAAACATGAAAAATGTGGGACTAATTTGCAAATTAATCGCTTTGTTCTAATATCCTGCTATGATTTTGATCCATGAATTCTAAAATATTTTTGACAAAAGTGTCATCCAGTTTTGACATTTTGTTTTTAAATTGATAAAATACTATTGGATGATACTTATTAACATAGCCCTCAATACCCAATAGAAAGCTTTTGCTAAATAACATCCAATTGAAAAGCTTTCTCAAAGTCTTTGTTAAATATACGTGTTGATAAAATCGGGCCTACGAGCTTAATTTGAGCACAGATATAAAAATAATTTATGCTACTCAATATATTGTTGAGAGATTTGTTTTGCGTTATCGGTTTATTTTATTTTTTTAATGCCACACGGACAATTTTCCAAAATTTGGTTCAATATGGGGAACCGCACTCTATAGAGAGGTTGGAAGGCGATAGCTGAAATTTGCGACTTGCACTCCATGATATGGGAAGTATGAAAAAGGCAAGGCATTGTCTATAGATGTGGGGGTGCGAGAAAGAAAGATTCCGTTCCGTGAAGGGTGGGTGTTTGTGAGCATACACGGTATACGGTATTTTATCCGCTAGCTGAGTCTCGAGACAGGCAACTGGCAAGCCGACCAAGCCGACCGAACCGAACCGAGCCACGCTGGCGCTGGAGAATGCTCCTCACGTAGTTCTCTGTAGCAGCGTGCTTGCCATTTATAATGGCTCTGCCGGGGCCCATAATCAATAGGGTATTTGCAACTGCCGAGAAAATGGCAGACCTTACAGGAACACGTACATATTATCACCTACAATGCCTCCTTGGACAACGATTTTTAATATCCCCACGTCGAACTGTCACACTCCTAACTGATCTATGACTGTTTGGGCACACAGCCTCGACTGATTTTGGAGCTACCTCAAAACATTGCTTCTAACATATTTAGTATAACGATCAAAAATAATAAAACTAAATATCTTATCCAGATAAAGATTTTTTATTTTCTGGGTAAACCTGAGGATCTGAAAGATATGCATTTTTTTGGCCAAACGAGACTTAAACTCAAAACCGCCACCGGATTTGCAATCAGCATCCTCAAATTATACAAAACATGCAGTTTCATATTAGTAGGAGGCCAAATAAAGATTTTCGATTTTTAGACAAACCTGAGGATCTGAAAGATTTTTTTTTTTGGTTCGTCAAATGAGACTCAAACTCGAAACTGCGACCGGATGTGTAATCAGCACCCTCAATTTATCCAAAATACGAGGTTTCATCTCAATAGAAATTCAAATAAAGATTTTAGATTTTTTAGGTAAACCTGAAGACTTGAGATCTAAATTTTTTTATTTTTTCAAACGGTACTGAAAGTCAAAACTACGACCAGATTTGTAATGAGCATCCTCAAATTATCCAAAACAAGAGGATTCATCTTAATAGAAAGCTAAATAGAGATTTTCGATTTTTTGGGCAAACCTGAAAATCTCAAATGACTAAAATTCATGATTTTTGTGAAACGATACAAAGACTTAAAACTGCGACCGAATTTCTAATCATCACCCTCAAATTATCCAAAACAAGGGGTTTTATCTTAATAGAAAGCTAAATAAAGATTTTCGATTTTTTAGGCAAACCTGATAATCTGAAACATTTGAAATTTTTGATTTTTGTCAAATGAGACTAAAATTTTTAACCGCGACCGTATTTGTAATCAACACCGTCAAATTATCCAAAACACGAGGTTTCATCTTAATAGAAGGTCAAATAGAGATTTTCAATTTTTTAGGCAAACCTGAAGATCTGAAAGATTGAAATTTTTTATTTTCGTCAAACGGAACTGAAATTCAAAATCGCGATCGAATTTGTAATCAACATCCTCAAATTATCCAAAACACGAGATTTCATCTTATTAGAAAACCAAATAAAGATTTTCGGTTTTTTAGGCAAACCTGAAGATCTGAAATGTTTGATTTTCGTCAAACGAGACTGAAATTTAAAACCGCGAGCGATTTGCGATCAGCACCCTCAAATTATCAAAAATACGAGGTTTCATCTGTACCGAAAGTCAAATAAAGATTTCCGATTTTTTAGGCAAACCTGAAGATCTGAAAGATCTGAAATTTTTTATTTTCGAGACTGAAACTCAAAACTGCGACTGGATTTATAATCACCACCTCCAAATTATACAAAACAGGAAGTTTCATCTTAATAGAAAGCCAAATGAATATTTTCGACTGTGAGATCTGTGGAATTTTCAGTCCAGTATTACAGAAAATAATGGAATATTTTACTGAAAAAAGATGGACAGGTAGCAAAATATTATAATGCAATTATCCAGAGAAAATGTACAAACCTGTGAAAGTCCTAAATATATTGATACAGTCTCTGAGATATATAAAAATCTGCCATCCGATGCAACTGCCAGTGCAAACCCATCTAACGACTGAAACAAAAAGAAAAAACATTTCAATTTCAATTTGGAAGGAACAAAGCATGCAGTAAAAAAGTCATATTACCTAGTATATGTACCAAACATCAATAGATTAAAAAATATTGAGTCAAAATATAAATTTTCAGAATGTTTTACTTAACAAGCTTTTACCTGAAGTTACCTACAACCAAAACTCAGTTTTATGACAATAAACCGAATTTTCTTAAAAATATCCTGTCGTATTTATGAATGACTCAAATTAAATGCACTATATTCCTATTATATATAGTATCTATAACATGAATCATTATTTTTGTTACTGTTTCGCAAATATGACCAATAAAAGCAAAGACGTAGCTTCTGTAGGATTTTATAGTATCCTAACCTATCAAGTCAAATGTATATATCCTCGTATATATCAAAGTTTATAGTACAGGCTACCACTGCTCGATCCTGCAGGTATGTGTTTTTTATAACGATTAACGAGAGCTTCTCTTTTAAAAATCAATTCGCTAGTATAACTTGCAACGGTTTGTTAATTTAACCATTTTTTTTCAATTCTCTATATTATTTTTCTTTCAAATGACGAATAATTGACTAAAAATACATACAGTCAGTTTTATTAGCGAATTAATTACCCTAAAATTAATTACATGTATTTGCGGCTGATTTTCAAAAGGCAACCTATCGTTAATCCATTCTATACTTTCTAGAGATTCATGTAAAATTAATGTTATCAAAATAAAAACAACAGATACCTGCAGGATCGAGCAGTGGGGTCTTAGACTATCAGATAGGCTTCATCGACAGTTTCATTCAAATGAGTTAGTCATTGTTTTTTCCTGAACGCCATTTTAATTTTTTTTTGCCTGATTTGTATTCCTCTGGTATCTTTGAGCATGTAAGTTTGACTACGTCATACGTATCGTGAAATAAAACGCTTCGAGGTAAGTGGCAATAAAACGTTTTGTGACAGTGTATACGTACTCACATATACGAACGTATATCTACAGGATGTGCTTCTTGAAGGTGCATAAATAACTCAAATATCGCTTCTTTGGTTTATTGGAAATAAATAAATCGTGAAACTCTTAGGAATGATGAATAACATGTATACATAAACACAAAATAGAAACATAGAGTAAGCAACAATAATGTTATTGTTGATTCTAGTCCATTTATTGGTTAGAAAATAGCTAACCCGCCTATTTCAAAAGTGGCATCGACGAAGTAATATAATATTAATAAATATTTCTTACTAGCAAAACCCTAATTAACTATAAATACGCACCTGTAGTATGTGTGTGCCTTGGTGTTGTTCGAATATTTCCATTGCTAACCCTGCCGAAGACCTATTTCTACCAGCTGAAAAGAAAACAAAATGGTTGAATGAAGTGTTAAGCTGGATAACAATCCAATGAATATAATTACAAGGGGCGTAATAGGATATTGTTTAGTACCGAGGGTCCATTGTGAGAGATTGATGACGTGTAACTCACTCAAGCTAGAAAATGCTAGGTTAACGGACCGAGAATGTTCCATGAATCTAAATGGTTTTGAGGGTTAGCGGTATTTGTATGCACATAGCTTAGATTTTTGCAGGAAATTGCAAAGATGTATACCCAGTTTGCTGCTTACTCCAACTGGCGAATTTAACAAAATATACTAACTGATAAAAAAAGGAAAGCAATCATGCATGCATGTTTCATACACGATATTACTACTGTCTGTACTATCTGTCTTCAACTATTGCAGTATCGTCTATTTTTATTTTATCATCGAGCAAACTAAGAACAGAATCCAAATTGTTCAAAATAGTTGTATCCGATTTATTTTTAGTTTAAAAAAATTTGACCATGTTTCGGAATTCTCCGTCAGACTAAATTGGATGAGAATGGTTGACTTCATCAAATACCAATATATAGTTTTTGTCCATCGTATTATGATGAAATCAAAACCCAGCTACTTGCGAGACAAACTTATTTTTCGTTGCGATACTCATAGTAGGCACTTGAGGAATCAACATAGTCTCTGTATTCCTTATCATCGAACTACCCTCTTCAAAAACTGCTTTTCATATTTATCTGTAAAATTCTATAACAGTATTCATAGTACCTGGAAATCCTTGCCATTGCCAAGTTTCAAAAAGAAAGTTAAATTTTTATCTTAGGCACCTTTTAATCCCTGTGATACATTAGTTTCTGAATCAGTTTGTGTAAGTAGATAGATATGTGCAGATAAATTTATTCGCTGGTCCTTTTACATAGTGATTTAGGTTGTTTTGTGCAACATTTATTTGCTAATCGTTGTATTTTTACATTTTATGTTTCTTTTGTACTTTTTTCTTACACCTTTTATATACTGTGTTGGAGGTTAAGTGTAAGAGTAGCTTTAGCTAAACTTCGCCTCCATCACACTCACTCTAAGGTATTGTACCATTGAAAATAAAGACGGTTTTATTATTATTACTATTATATTAATGTACTGTCATCTGCGAAGCTGTAGATTGGATCGGATGTTATTCTCAGCAGCTCGTTAATGTTTAGCAGAAACAGTGCAGGGGATAGGACAGATCCCTGAGGAACACCGGCGTTCATTGAACATACGTCTGATGAACAGCCTTGGACTACAAAAAACAAATATCGGTCGTTCAAGAAGCTATTGAGCCACTGGCGCAGACCAGGTGGTTGTCCATAAGCAGCGAGCTTGACCAGAAGTCCCTCATGCGACACTCTGTTGAAGGCTTTCGATATGTCAAGTGCAACAACACGGGATCCCTTGATGGCTGAACTTTGGCTTTTTGTAAAACATTGCAAATAGGGACCTTTTGACCTTTTTTAGTATAATTATAATCAAATGTGCGTTTTACACCAGGAATCATGAATACATCCATGAATCAAACATAATCCACTTATTCTCTTATTTGTCTAATTATGGTTGCGAATCCACCAATAACAAAAAGTATTTATTTTGTAATGTACCCAGTGCAATCTGCATGCATAAATACTGTAAGTAAATATTGCAAAACGGAGCCAAATCAAGTTAAAAGCGAAAACAAAACTTTATCCCCATTTGCCAGCTCGATGTCAATTCATTAGTCTGTTTGAATATAAGATTGTTGGAGCGAGGCCCAATTTTCCATAATTATTTCACTTAACAACCAGGGGCGCAGACAGGCTCGGCTTTGCTGGGTTCACACCCCGCTTTACTCCGATACTGAGAACTTTAAATTAGGAAGTATGATGCTAGTATTGAATGACCAGTTAATACAAAGAAAAAAGTAGTACATAGTGTCGATCAATCGTCGTCGTCAATTCTTTGAACATTAATTCTACAAATCTGTCTTTAATAGTTTTAATACATCGATTTCTGATCTTAGGTTAATGACGAAATACATCAAAACAGTGAAAGAACTGTCATTACATTCTGAACGCAAAATATGTGAAAATTACTATCCTTTTCGTTAATATTATGTAAATATCCAATGGATGGATGGATCAACGCTTGGCGATTTGTTTTGTACTCAGAGTAACAACTGAACATAGAGGTAGTAAACAACTAATCCTAATAGGCCAACATCTTTTCTTACGTTGTCATATTGACCACCAGATACGGCAATCATAATTGTTTACTATCGTCTTAATTGTATAGTATCCAGAAATATTCCATTTTACGTTAAAAAGACGGTATTTTGATGGTTCAGGAATGATTACAGCAAAATCAATAGATATGTTGACCTCTATTGCGTTACTGCATGTTTCTTCATCATAAACGCAAATTCTGTCTTACATAAATTTTGAGGAGCTGGCAACGCCTATATAATTTCCCTGCAATTTGTTTACGGTAAACCCCGACTGTCAAACGTTTGTTTTGTTTGTGCGTCTTTTATGCTTGGTCAGTAAAATCGAATTCGTTATTTGTTGGTAACTGTAGTGAAGCTTTACGGACTTGCTGTGCTATATTCGAGCGTAGTTTAACAGTTTTTTGAGATGGGACAGTGCAGAGCAGTGTTTATAACATGGGTTGCATTGGAAGAATTTTCAGGTTAGTTGGCAATGTTTGGAGGCTGAAGTGTCAAAAGATGATGGCTTTGAGCACGCCATGCTGAAGTGATTTGTTTACTACCTCTATATTTAGTTGTTACTCTGAGGTTTTGTATAACAATGATTTCGTCGACTGTGATCTAGGAACAGCAAACGTCAAAGATATTCAGCGAACACTAAACCATTGATCTTATGACCTCCGACATCAAGTTTCAGAAAACTTGTTAGAGCTGATGCAGGAAAGTTATAGATCAACCACTGTTGACATTGATATTAAGAATAACTTTTGTTGTTTGTAATATTAATGACCAGAGGTCATAGATTCATAGTCACTGTAGCCGTCAGATGATGTATTTCGGTTAATTCATTAAACTTAGAAATGGTGTCTCCGTCTGATCCTTTTGACCAGAGTGCACAATAAGCCTTAAGGCTGAGTGGCAACCATTAGAGTAACTGAACCCTAATCCTCTACTACTAAAAAAAAAATGGTTACAGTAGTCAAGAGTGTATAGTCAAACACTGTTACGAATATAAGCCCTTCAAACAATAGCCTAGCTTCTTTTGGGTAGACTACTAAAGAACTCAACCTTTCTTTTGGGTAGTACGAATGCTAATGGACTGCCTGAAATTCATTGACCGCTAGAAGAGTTACATTTTAATTGTATATAAGCTGCTATACATACGTTTTAGCTAGCTAGCCCCATTAGAACTTCATTTCAAGTGCCTTTGAAGTCGTTTCTTAGGGATATTTATTTGATTCCTGCCAGAATATAGCATTTTTTTGACATATTGATTTGTAGAATTTGGTACTGAAGCATTATACGAACGTAATACTCCAAATTCATGATCATGGAATTTAATGTCTGCTTTGAAATGTAAATTAACCTTGACCATAAAATTTGCTATGATGCTATCTGATACGGCAAAACTTGTCTGCAACTTTTTATAAAAATAAACAAGATCTACATTTGTTAGGTGCGAGATCAAATGACTACGCCAATGTTTTGAGGGTGCTCTTACCACAAGTAGAGAATTACCATGAATTTTCCAAGTTTGGTTTACAATAAGCAATACCTAATTTTATCACTCTCGGTCTGGGGTCGAATTGAATTTACAAATTTAACCAGCGAGGGTTGATGATTAGATTTATATGCTGTAGTTTAGTTAGGGGGGAAGAACAAGCGGTTCAAGTTAGGCTGATGACATACTTTCAATCAGACCACACGTCACTGTTAAAATGCCGACAGCCTCTTGTTAAACCTATCAGCAGGGGTGGCTGTACCCTTGCATGGACCAACTTTATCCCATTTCTAACCAAAATCAGCCCATTTGAATATGAATCACTGCTGATTTGGAAACAGCATTCCACGGATCATACCGCGTGTTCAATTCAGCGACATTTGCCTTTTTTTATAAAGTACACTGAACGAAATAAGTACGTGATATTAATAAAACAGTTCATGAAATTAACGAACATCTACATCAAATTTGCGCTAATGACGTGAGTCGTTCGTACAATGAAAGGCCGTAGATTCATTTTTGTGTTCAAGTTGAGATTGCTGTACATTGAATCAATGACCACCGTATATGAATCCATGTTTGCTACCATCAGCCTTTAAATTTTATCAAATCGATGCAACGTTTACTGGGACTATGCGATGATAAAAATGGCAATTGTCAGACAGACCGACGGAAACATACCTTTTGGTGATGTAGATATAATTAAACATCAAAATCGAACGAAGTCATTCTACTTGACAAAATTTTTAATAGTAAAACTCAAACTAGCTCTCACAGTTACGATAATAGGGGGTGAAAGATATTAGTAAAGATTTCTGTTCTCTCAAGGACACCAGCCAGAACTAGACAGAGACAAATTGTTCCACAATGTTTGGTGGAAGAAAAAATAAAAATGAGCTGGACCTAAATATCCCCCAACGGCTTATAAAGTTCGGTATCAAGAGGTAATGCAATATTTCAAAGATGACGTTGCAGGCAATTTGTTACGGGGGCCAGGGGCCTAGGCTACTTTCTGTGTAGCGGGAAGTCAACTTCACAAGTGCCTCATATGTCATACTGTGTTCGGCAACACCAATATACAAGGACATATATCACGGGATCTTCCATTACTGCGGCATCGTTTTTCATTTCAAATTCGATAAGACGGCTGGACAACGTGGTTCACTTAATTAAATACTCTCATAATTAACAATATGTGCTATAGATTTGGAAAAAACTATTCGGTGTCATGCTGTTTAGTATGGAGAAACGCGAGTCACGACTTTTTAATTTGTATCTTTGCAACCCTGACTTCCAAGTCAGTAAGTCAGTTCAAATTAACATTACTTAACATTGGAAACAAACCAGATTTCACTAAAAATTTGCTATGCTTTAGTTTAGATTTCCATGAAGTTTGAAGCAGTTTCAACTACAATACATTCCCACCTACTCCTATGTGGCAAGGCACCTTGTTGACCTTCGCCAGTGTCTTCAGGGTGTTATGGCAGTCCCACACTATTTTTGGTGTATAGTGGTTACTTGCCAAGGCCATCAGAGCTGCTTTTCCCTTTATCCTTTATGGAAAACCGTTTTGGAAAACGGTAATCAATTTACCTAGGCTGATACTTATGTTCCGCCCAGGCTTACACCGTACCTGATGAATTTTTGGAGCCATTAGTATACCAGGTGATACCATTCGACATTTATGTCGAGGCTCTTCCAGAACCCACGCCTATCTGTCACTCAGTGTCCACGACTCTTGGCATTCTGTCGGATGGTATCTCAGAGTAACAACTGAACATAGAGGTAGTATACAACTAATTCTAATAGGCCAAAATCTTTTCTTACGTTGTCATATTGACCACCAGATACGGCAATCATAATTGTTTACTATCGTCTTAATTGTATATTATCCAGAAATATTCCATTCTACGTTAAAAAAGACGGTATTTTGATGTTTCAGGAATGATTACAGCAAAATCAATAGATATGTTACTGCTTTACTGCATGTTTCTTCATCATAAACGCAAATTCTGTCTTACATAAATTTTGAGGAGTTGGCAACGCCTATATAATTTTCGTGCGATTTGTTTACGGTAAACCCCGACTGTCAAACGATTGTTTTGTTTGTGCGTCTTTTATGCTTGGTCAGTAAAATCGAATTCGCTATTTGTTGGTAAATGTAGTGAGGCTTTACGGACTTGCTGTGCTATATTCGAGTGTAGTTTAACAGTTTTCCGAGATGGGATAGTGCAGAGCAGTGTTTGTAACATAGGTTGCATTGGAAGAATTTTCAGGTTAGTTGGCAATGTTTGGAGGCTGAAATGTCAAAAGATGATGGCTTTGAGCACGCCATGCTGAAGTGGTTTGTTTACTACCTCTATGTTCAGTTGTTACTCTGAGGGTGGCATCTTCAGTATGCCGCACCCTAGGTTGTTAGGTACCGTGGTGTTTCATGTTCAGGGTGGTGAAACTAGTTGCCACGGTACTACTTTCTGAATGCAGCCATTTTTGCCTTCCTGTCTATGTAATTGTCAAGGGGTGGGATATTCAGCAGCAGGACCTCCAATGCTGCTGTTGTTGTACCCTTCATGGTGCCCACTATGCTCACACACGCAGCACGCTGCATTTTTGTGCGCGTTTTAGACCATCGTGGTGCTGATTACCCTGGTTTTTAAACCCCAGGTACAACCGATCGCCCATCTCATCATCGTTAAGGTAATCTGAGATCGGCTCGTGATGTTCTCCATGTGGCTGTTCCAAGTTAGGTTACAGTCTTGGTAATTAGCGACAAACAATTTAGCCAAAAAAGTTACCATCAGAACGAACCAACCACATCAAACTATTATTATTATTATTCTTATTTATAGTGATGTCAGTTGACCTGAGTCAATGACCCTAGTAGTATATCCTATACGTTTCAGACCTAGATAAAGGTGCATTCATTTGTCTTAAAAAAGAATTGGTGGCACATTCAATAGTTCCATGACCATTGATAGACTACTAACTTATTTGTAGTAAAATGTCTACAATTTGCAAAATAAACAAATAAAAAAATTATTTCAAAGTGTTTTCGGTGGTTTTTGAGCTGTTTTGGAAGTCTCTGATCATTTTGAGAATACGTGCGTAGTGAAATGGCGACTGATAAAAACGAGTGATAAGTAGTAACAATAAATACTCGAATATGTCGATTTATTATTTTTTCATTGTTTTAAGTCTTGTATCACGAAAATTAGATACCTGAGCATACACAGTTGCATGAATTTTCGGCACTTCTGTATTTTTGTAAGTCTCTTCCTAGACTTTTGCGACTCGAAAATAACATCTCTCATCAGAATTCCATTGGAAATAAGAATTTTCTCAAGTAATTTTTGCCAGCTTAAACGGCAACGGCAACGGCGGCGCTGGCCAATTTCCTAATTTCTCCTTTGCCGAAATCGCTGATGGGCGAATCGTTGATTGAATTACACTTAACTAAATACGATGACCAGTGGCCAAACCTTTTGCGGAAAGACCGGCAGCAGAAAGACTAACTAGAACAAACTGAGGACCCGAGGGCGAACGATATTCCCCAAGGATCCACTCCCTACATATTGTTTTACGGACGGAACGGTGTGAACCTATTTCCAGATAGTGTCAGACAATTTCAGCCGAAGAATTATTATTTCTGATATGGGGTGCTCGCGTTTGTACAAATGTGCCCTCTAAGGGAGCTGCAATCCTATTACACATACAGTGTGAGCAATTAGACGTTTAATATACTATCGGCGGTGATATTATCACTTGCCACACCGTAGGTGTGGCAAAAATGTTGGTAATCAGAAAACACTCCACTTTACCGACCTATATAAGTTAGTATTGCCTTAGAAGACATACAGGGTGAGTTTTTAGTACCGGTTGGATCGATAACTCCACTATTGCGAAAATGGTTGTAGTCAAGGATATGTTCCTTGCTCAAAACTATTCTTATTTATACAGATGATTCATAACTATATGGTGATGCAAACATACATTTTTTTAATGAGACACCCTATATATTATCTCATATTTAGATTCTACTTATAATCCCTGTTCTCACAATATAAAGTATTGTAACATTATACAAGCTTTTTCAAAAGTTATCACCATTTTTATATCCAAATCACTGTCAAACGAAATATGAAATATATATTGAAAATTAATGAATCAAAAATTATTTCATTTACAAGGCAAGATAAAAAATATCCTCTGGTTTTAACGCCTGGTGTAAAACAGTCGACGACGTATATTTATATACAGGATGAGGTAGAATGCAAAATCTCAATTTTCTCTTTTTTTGAATGTAATCCCTCATACTATATTTTACCAAAAAATTGTTTCTAATATTTGTATAGAATTTCCTACACCTACATTCATCGGTTTCCGAGATATACCAATTTTTCAGCAAATTTTAAATATACCTTCAATTTTTGTACTGAAATTTATTTATTTTGAGAAATTACTATACATTTTTTTTATTTAACGAACAACTGAAATATGAGTCTATAACAGTATTTGATGAAGTCAAAACCCAGAATTATCGAGAGCCAAGTATGCTGAATAAATAATTTTATATATAGATGTGATGCACTATTTATCAAGCAGACTTATCTGGTAGGCTTTGGAATATTGACAGTTTTAATAACCTTCTTTAAAAACAAATAGACATGATTTGGGTATTTAGAAGAATCTCTAAGAAATAGCGTACTTTGACTAGAATATATATCAACAGCGATATCCAGAACGGAGGCACCCTAAATCTGATGCGTTTGGAAGATTGAAGAATCGTTTTATTCGTACTGGGTCAGTTGATATTTTAAAGCCTACCTGATAATGTTGATGATGCTTAATGTTCGGTTTTTAGTTCGACTGGAAAAATATACGGAAAAAATTATAAATAAGAATACTTACTTTTTAACGTTTTATTAGGAGGAGGCCCGTCTCGATTCCATGGCGGTTCCCCGTGACCCGAAAAGTCCCTTAACTTAAGATATGATATCGTAAGTCTTATTATACTAGCTTTGTCTAACTGTGAGGTGATAGCTGCAGGTAGAGGTAGCATTTTGGCCAGTTCGTAGAACTCGAAGTTCTCCTTTCCCCTTCTCGATCGCGCTGCGTCCCTGCTCTTCTCTTTTCGAAGTTCCAAGATACTGTAACAAAAAGAAAATACGTTAGATGATTTGCTCTTATTTCTATTTATTCAGTAAGCATTTGATGGTCTTACAAAGCTTATCAGAAAAGTCAATGAGCCTATTCTTGCTCTAAATGCTTCAATAAGATTGCAGAACCTATTAACACTTCATCAGCGGCGTAGGCACGAAGGCAGGTTTGACATCAGATCCCCCTCCCAATGAAGGCAAATTGCGTAAGAAAACTTAAAAATTAGTATGGTGAAAGTAAATTACAAATATCCGGTTAATTTTGGACTCTCACCTGGCTAACAAAACATTCTTTAGAAACATTTTTGAAGTGACAAAACCACCTGCTTTTCATGTCACTCCCAACTTTACCTCCTTCCAAACTTTTGGATTAAGGATCAATGATATCAAAAACGCCTAAAAATGAATTTTTGGGATTGTTGGTATTTTTCATTTTTTATTATTTTACCGCCACCACTGGCTCGATCTCAAATTTACGGTTACGCTTTTGTGTTTTGTTTTTACTGCATTGGTAACGTATCATGCAGGTTTTATTAACCCTAAATCAATCTTTTCCAAATTATCGATGAGCTTAGGAACAGCCTTTTCAAAGATTTTAGATTTTTCAGTTAAGTACCCTTTTTTCATTATGACTGCCGCCATTGGATGGATTTCCGAGAATTATAAAGCTTATTCTCGGTAAGCGAGACCGAGACTCAAAGCTGCGACTGTATTAGTGATTAGCACCCTCAAATTATCCAAAACACGAGATTTCATCTTAATAGAAAGCCACATAATGTTTTCTCTTATTTTCGTCAAACAAGACTGAAACTCAAAACTGTAACAGGATTTGTAATGAGCACCCTAAAGTTATCCAAAACACGAGGTTTCAGCTTAATAGTAATTTATATAAAGATTTTCAATATTTTAAGACAGCCTAATGATATGAAGGATCTAAAATTTTTGATTTTCGTCACACTCAAAACTGCGGATGGACTTGTAATCAGCGCCCTCAGATTATCCAAAACGCAAGGTTTCATCTTATTAGAACGCCAAATAAAGATTTTTGATTTTTTAGGCAAACCTGAAGATGTGAGCGATCTGAAATTTTTGATTTTCGTCAAACGACACTGATACCCAAGACTGGTACTAGACAACCCCCACATAATCCAAAACGCGAGGTTTCATCTTAATAGAAAGCCAAATAAAGATTTTCGATTTTTTAGCCAAACTCTAATATCATTTTTCTAATTATTATTTTACCGCCACTGGACAGATTTTCGAGAGCTATAAAGCTTATTAGTTTGTTCCTGTCATAATGATAACCTACTGTGAAACTTTTCATCAACAATGCATATTTTCCTAGTTATAGGGGGTCAAGGATTATCGGATACACAGACAAAGGAAAATGAGTGTCACTAAACGTCTAAAAAACTGGAATTTGAAAATTTTCAATACTTCTCGCCTCTGTTTTTTGGCCCTGGAAGTAAAAATTTTTAATCTTATTCTTATGGGATGTAATTATTTTTCTCCGTTAATATGCACTCGCTAGTTCAGTTTACTTTCTTATCTGTATAAACATCGCCATTGAAGAAATGTACTCGACAAGGTTTGTTAGAAGGATGCCCAGAAAGCTTTATGACGGACGTTTTTCCTTTTTGTTCCTCGACATTGGGGATAATGCCATCAGATCCCGCCGTTCACCCAAATGCTGACTGGCATGGCATCAGACGTATTAGGTCCGTTGGGGTTGCTGCTGCCATTGTTGTCGGTGCTGATTCTTTTTAGCAAATCTAGTGACTGAAACTCAAAACTGCGACCGGATTTGTAATCAGCACCCTCAAATTATCCAAAACAAGAGGTTTCGTTTTAATAGAAAGCCAAATAAAGATTTTCGATTTTTTAGGTAAACATGAAGATCTGAAATTTATTATTTCCATCATACGAGACTGAAACCCAAAACTGCGACGGGATTTGTAATCAGCGCTCTCAAATTATCCAAAACAAGAGGTTTCGTTTTAATAGAAAGCGAAATAAAGATTTTCGATTTTTTAGGTAAACCTGAAGATCTGAAATTTTTTATTTCCGTCATACGAGACTGAAACCCAAAACTGCGACCGGATTTGTAATCAGCACCCTCAAATTATCCAAAACAAGAGGTTTCGTTTTGATAGAAAGCCAAATAAAGATTTTCGATTTTTTAGGTAAACCTGAAGATCTGAAAGATTGAAATGTTTGATTTTCGTCAAACGAGACTCATAATCAAAACGGACCAAATTTGTAATCAGAACCCTCAAATTATCGAAAACACGAGGTTTCGTTTTAATAGAAAGCCAAATAAAGGTTTTCGATTTTTTAGGCAGGAAATTTTTGATTTTCGTCAAACGAGACTCATAATCAAAACTGGGACCGGATTTGTAATCAGCACCCTCAAATTATCCAAAACATGAGGTTTTATCTTATTAGAAAGCCAAATAAAGATTTTCTATTTTTTAGCTAAACCTAAAGATCTGGAGAATCTGAAATTTTTGATTTTTGTCAAACGAGACTGAAACTCAAAACTGTAACCGGATTTGAATAAGCACCCTCAAATTACCAAAAAATTCGTTTTATTCCTGGAAGGCCTGCATTTATACCCAATTTTGTACAGTAAAGTTGCTGGTTGTTATAAAGTGTGTGACAGTGCTCCAAACTATGGTCACCTACTATGGTGTATGGTTTATTATATAATGTGAGTAGAATTTTGAGGTTAAATGCAACAAGTTTACATTTTTACACTTTATTTAGGCATCTAGACTGAGATGTCTAACCACCTTTGACCATCTGCCGCTCGTAGGTGCCATTATTTTTGGAACAGTATCCATAATTCCCTAAAAATGTTTTGTATATGAGGTAATTTAGACAAAATGTTCCTAGAATATTCAAAAACATTCTACCACGATTGTTCATGTAATATCCGTGCGGAATATTCGGCGGAATATTCTAGGAATATAGGGTGTTTTTCCCATTTCGAACGTTCACAGAATATTCTGTAAATATTCTAATTATCAATGGAATTTTCTCAGAATATTCATAATATCTGTAGTGAATGTGAACAGAATATTCTCATATCATCCAGTGCTATATGGGTTGGTCCTTCTGTTGGCACGTGAAGCCCTTCTGGTGGGCAGCAATGGTCGCTACCGTTCCGTCACCCGCAGGGCGAATCGACGCTGGCCGAACAACTCATCAATCGCTCTTTGATCATTTGTCTCAAATTCGTGATACTTGGTCCTTCTGTTGGCACGTGAAGCCCTTCTGGTGGGCAGCAATGGTCGCTACCTTTCCGCCGTCGCCGTCGCGCGTCAGCGGCGGCAACGCGGATCAGTTTACGACTTGCGGCTACCGAGCCACCGAACGTGAGATCGTGTGTCACTAATGAATGTCGCCCTCTGGGGAGTGCCCGGAGTGCCCGTCTTTGTCCGGACAGAGAAAAGCTTCCGCGTGTACATACGCGCTAAAGAAGAATAGCTTTTTTATTGTCTTTTCCAATCAGATGGACCGTACTACGTATAATACTGCAGCCACCGTATACCGTAGGTAACATCACCGGCCGGCGGGGCCCCTAGGGTTTTATGCATTCTCCGGTTTCGCCAAAGATGCTGCGACCGCGTCCTATTTAGGGTCGCCAGCACACTTCTTGCACTTTCTACAGCTTCTATGTCCTTTAAGGGTGCGAAGACGACTGAAATGTTGGAAATTTCTTGACTTCCCACGCTCTTGGGGGAGTTTTTATAATCGCAAAAATGCTTCAAAGACTTTACGTTCTACGTGGAATGTTTGTTTCCTAGGTTACAAAAAATGGCTTGACTCAGCACTTCCCACATAGCCCAGATACTAACAAGGTATCAAAATTGCATTACATTCAATACAATAAGTATGCAAATCTTTATTTTCAAGATAGGTACTTATCCTAACGATATAATAGATAAGTATCAAAAGCTCCAATATAACAATGGAAGGCAAAGTTAATATTTTTAATGATTTAAAAGAGCTCTTACATGATGTTCTTTGCGAAATGCCTCACCGTGCTCTAACTGCTCTTTTTTGTACTTTAAATATCTGTACGGTCGCAGATGTTCTACCCAGGAGTAGGCACCGTACCTTAATCTCGATGACACATGGGCATTGTAGACAGAAAGAAGTTGTTCGGTAAACACTATGCATTTGAGACTCAGAGTAACAACTGAACATAGAGGTAGTAAACAACTAATTCTAATAGGCCAACATCTTTTCTTACGTTGTCATATTGACCACCAGATATGGCAATCATATTGTTTACTATCATCTTAATTGTGTAGTATCCAGAAATATTCCACTCTACGTTAAAAAAGACGGTATTTTGAGGGTTCAGGATTGATTGCAGCAAAATTAATAGATATGTTGACCTCTACTGCGTTACTGCATGGTTCTTCATCATAAATGCAAATTCTGTCTTACATAAATTTTGAGGAGCTGGCAACGCCTATATAATTTTCCTGCGAGTTGTTTACGGTAAACCCCGACTGTCAAACGTTTGTTTTGTTTGTGCGTCTTTTATGCTTGGTCAGTAAAACCGAATTCGCTATTTGTTGGTAACTGTAGTGAAGCTTTATGGACTTGCTGTGCTATGTTCGAGTGTAGTTTAACAGTTTTTCGAGATGGGACAGTGCAGAGCAGTGTTTGTAAAATGGGTTGCATTGGAAGAATTTTCAGGTTAGTCGGCAATATTTGGAGGCTGAAGTGTCAAAAGATCATGGCCCTGAGCACGCCATGCTGAAGTGGTTTGTTTACTACCTCTATGCTTAGTTGTTACTCTGAAGGTAGCCTGAACTCTGGAACCCCATTTCGGTTTCCGCTAAAACGAAGTCTTTTCGATTTGGCTAGACTTCGTTTGTCTATGGTTCGTTGTCTGCAGTTTTTCCGCCTTGTCTATGTGTTCCCTTATGAGATAGATGTCTCCTCTCTTCAACCAGCAGATGCAAGGGTGGTGTCCTCCCTGTCACCTCTCAAAGCTTTGCTGGATACTGTGCGATAGGCACTGGCTTCATTTTGTTTACTGTGGCAGAATAGTAACAGGAAACCGTTCATTTGGGAAGAATTCTTAATTTATTGTTCTGTGAACATGAGAATGATGGGACAGCCGAGTATTTGATTCTCAAACAAATACGAGTATGTGCCTATATGCTTTAAGTTGGTCGTATGAGCCTTGCCCTCTTTAATGTGTGGATGACATACCGATTCTCAGAATAGCTTTTGAGGCCGATATGACTTCAAATACATAACTATTTATATCAATGTATAAAAAAGTCGTCATAAAACTGTTTTTACGCAACAACAGCCGCAACAGTATGCCGATAAAATAATGATTAGTAACATATACATGTAGACGTTTTAGATTTAAATCGATTCACCATATTAACATTTCAGCGATCCATTCAAGTTAGCTATTGACTGTCAAACACTGACTGACTATCAATGAAGTGAAATTAGGATATTCTCCAAATTCTTTAAAAGAAAGCTTATTGCATTTACGACATCCTTCTAGTAACTTATTAGACATTCATGAAAAACGGTGGTGATATTGATGAATTCCTGAATTTCATGAATCTTGTCATCATATCACTGAAGACAAAATGAAGTTAACGGTAATATTACATCACTAAATACAATGCTATTGTAGCTTGTCTTTTGTTATCTTCTTATGGAAAATGCGCAGTTTTAAAAAGCAGGGAAGGCGTGAGAAAGCTGCTGAACACGTCTATTGAGGCATGAACTCATGTCCAGCATGTTGTCCTGCACTCGTTCCATAGATGCACTGCATTTCAGTCATCTTGGTATCCAGACTGGTATTTGGACTTTCACTTCCCTTTAGGGGATGCACTATGATATTCCAGGTAAACAGTTTCCCGATTTTGGCTTGTGTATCTTGTATTCAAGATCAGGGGCCCAAAAGATGCACAATGGGTCTGTTGTGACCTAACCCACATAGCATTGGATGATATGAGAATATTCTGTTCACAGTTACTACAGATATTATGAATATTCTGAGAAAATTCCATGGATAATTAGAATATTTACAGAATATTCTGTGAACGTTCGAAATGGGAAAAACACCCTATGTTCCTAGAATATTCCGCCGAATATTCCGCACGGATATTACATGAACAATCGTGGTAGAATGTTTTTGAATATTCTAGGAACATTTTGTCTAAATTACCTCATATGTGAAACATTTTTAGGGAATTATGGATACTGTTTCAAAAATAATGGCACCTACTAGTGGCAGATGGTCACAAAAGTTAAGTGGTTAGACATCTCAGTCTAGATGCCTAAAATGAAGTGCAAAAATGTAAGCTTGTTCCATTTAACCTCAAAATTCTATTCACATTATATAATGAACCATGCACCATAGTAGGTGACCATAATTTGAAACACTGTTACACACTTTATAACAACCAGCAACTTTATTGTACAAAATTGGGTATAAATGCAGCTTTCTGGAATAAAACTCGTGGATTCGTGAATTGCTAAAATGCCCACATCACATGTTGAACAATGTTGAAGCGCAAAATGACAGAGCACCTGAAGCGAAGAATAGAGTGACAACCAGGCAAGATTGACAAGTAACGACACCATAGTTACCATACATCAGCCTAAGATGCTGTCACTTTATCGTCGGTGGATGCCGTATCTGTATTGCTGGCAATGGCTAATGACTAATAAACTTTTGAAAATTGCACATAATACTTATTAGGTATATTTAGGATGAACGCAAAACGAATGAAGGTTTTTTTAATTCACTGAGAAACGTGCAAATATAAATTAATAATACCTCATATTGAATATTTGCCTACATACAGATATTTCTATTACAATTATTACTAAATTTTCATCGGAAAATAGCTACATCTTGTTCTTAGTAGATTATTAAAATAATATTCTATGAAGAATATTACTGGTATATTCTGGAATAATTCAGACATTAAACGAATAATCACTGAGTATCCTAAGTGGATAAAATAATAATATTCTATAAAGAATATTATTTTAATAACCCAGAATAATCAAGAGAAATAACGAGTATTCTATGATTCTACTGAATATTCATGGAACATATAGGAGATTTAAAGAATATTCATAGAATATCCAGTGCTATGTGGGAAGTGCAGTAGGAGTGGGACTACTCACCCTCCCACTTTACAGATACAGATAGGCGCGTACCTTTTTTTTAGCCAGGACGCCAATGCAACGAAGCTAGGTTCCTAAATAACCTAATAATCACCTCGTGTCGAAAGAGACCGAGGGAGTGAGCGTAGGGATCGAATTGACAGTTGAACTAGCGAAGACCAATTTGTACCAATTTCGGCAAAAGTTCCGCTTAATTTCGTTTTCGGCCTACTGACGCGCTTCCCTACCAACTATCATAAATTGAGCAAAACCGGATGCCAAAAGATACAATTGTTTCGTTGAATCATCCAACTGATTCCCTGGAGTAACACAAATGGGTATCCATCCACCTACAGCTCATCAGGCAATCAGGGCTGCTATTGATAGTGCGCGACATACATTGTCATTTCCATTTGTATGGCTTTGGGGAATATGTATGTGTTTTATTGCAAATTGATGTTCACTTTTCCGCACACCAAGAAAAGTATCATTGCATTGAAGGGTTCGTTTATGCTCGACGTAGTTCTACTTTTTATTTTTCAGTATTAGACTAGTCAATATTTTCGAAAAAAGAATAATAAAAGGCTTTTTGAAGTATTGTCATATACAAATGAGCGTTGGACGAAGTCTAGCTACTGCTACTCCATTTAACCCCATCCAAGTTTAAAATAAAGGAAAATATATGAACTTAAATATAAATTTATCAAAACCTTGCATATTTTGACACAAAAGGTAATGTTTTTTAATATTTTCTAGCAGTATTAAATGTAAATGTTTACTGTATTATACAGTATACCCCAGCTAAAATTTGCCATCCACCTTCTCTCTGAAATGATTAAAAAAAATAAATATCGCCGAATATTAAAGTAATTTTTGTATATCTAAGGAATTTACCGGTTTTCTTCAATTTTTCCGGGTATAAAACCCGGTTTTTACGCCACCCAATTTTTCCGGAAATTTTGAAACACTTAGTCCCGATTTTATCAACACGGGCATTTTGACAAAGGTTTTGACCAAACCGTGCAGCCCATTCAAGAACTTGCATCTGTCAAAGTTCTCTGAAAATTATTGATTTCTCTTGAAATTTACTTCAAAAAGGTGAAAAAAGACATGCTTTATATATAGTCGACATTGTGAACTCTCTTGTATCTTTTTAACTCCGATTTTCCATCCTAAGTGGGTAAAAACTTGCATTTTCCTGTTTAACAAAGAATTTAGCAATTGCTAATCTCAACCAATCAGATTCCACAAAACCGATTTTTTTTTAATTTGATCACTGGATAAAATGTACTGTTAATTTAATGATGATGATTACAAGAAATTCAAATTACTGCACTATTTTGACAAAACAATAATTTACAATCGATAATAATTATAAATACCTCCAATATACCTTTGTATTATAGTGAAAAAGGGTAAAAATAACATTTTATTGCATTTCACAAAGCTATTTATTATAGGCACACACGATGCAAGCTTGCATTACTTGTTGCCTGTCCTGCTTAACAGCAAAGCCTTGCGATCTGGCAAAAGTGTAACGTATATCCTTATTTTTCGTAAACCTTTCGTATAGTCAGAAAGTGAATAAGGTGCTTTAAATAAATGTGTTTCTGCGCTACGGTGCTTTTTACGCAGTGCCTACAATCTTTACATCTTCTGTGAATATTTCTATAAGGTCTATTCTATAACAAACATGCATCCAATCTATAATCATTCTGACTGCAATTGCAATTGGTAATTGTACAATAATTATAAGGTGAACACTAAAAATCTAGCATTAATTTGCAAATCAATCACTTTGTTCTGATTTTCTGCTATGATTTTGATGCATGAATTCTAAAATATTTTTAACGAAAGAGTCATCCAGCTTTGACGTTTTGTTTCCAATATTGATAAAATACTATTGGATGATACTTATTAACCTAGCCCGCAATACCCAATAGAAAGCTTTTGCTAAACAACATCCAATAGAAAAGCTTTGTCAATGTCTTTGTTAAATATGCGTGTTGATAAAATCGGCCCTAAGTATAACACACCATTGGTTCAGCCATGTTGGCGTTTTTCCGTATGTGCAGGTTCTTTCCGGAGATCATTTTGTAGGATTCTCTATTTCCCTGTCGGATTTCCTCAAGAGAAAAAGTACTTGAGAGTGATTTGTCCTTAGCGCGGAATAAAGCAATTCGCACATTGTCAACGGTGATTGAATCATCCACTAGGGGGCTAGAAAAGCGAATCTTTATTTGAGGAAATCAGGCGACTGGACACTTTTTCGTTTTATTTCGGTGTCCGAGTGTTCTGTTCCCCTTAAGGGGTGCTACATAATTTCATTACGTCACTGCGTACGTGTATGGCACCCTTCTCGCGGCATCTGGAATTGCTGAAAAACTACAAAGGGATTGTGTCATTGTGTGGTTGTTCCCGATATGCTCAGAATTCGCTGATTGCGGGTAACTACGCACGGATAATCAGAAGGGTTTGCTTTTTATTGACAAACCACCCATAATAGACGAGACAAGGGGAAACATCTTCTATAGGCCAGTCAATTCAGCAGCGAAGGTACACACTTAAAAAAGATATTCTTAATTCGAGATATCCTTGGCCTTTGCTTATTTACATTTTTGTCTTAATTTAGTTCATTATTATTATTTACCTTATTTAAATGAAGTATCTATCTAAGAATTCCGATAATCTTGTAAAGGCATACTTGCGGCAAATTTTCCAAATTTAATTTCATACCAGGGCAAAAAAATTGTCAGAAGTAAATAATTATGTAAATTTTTGCGTTTTTCACAATTTTTGAGTTTTCCAAAAAATCTTAGCTGTCAACCTACATTTTTGTTATTTCTAAGCGATAGTACATGGTGTTTTCTAAAAAGACAGCTGTCCATCTTAGCACTAAGTAAAGTAGTTTAGTAGCTAAGGTCTCTAATGGTTTGAATGTGACCCTTTATTGTCTACTCCGGCAGTAGAGAAGGCAATAATATTACAGATCACCTTTACATCTCTTAGATATATAGGTATATCTTAGATAAAAGCAAATTCTATATCCTTAGATCTAGCATGGTATCACCATAGAGAGCTGCAAAATGTAAAACTATCCATCGTCCCTATCACGATTTGTAGAAAAATATAAAATCGGAATAACTATTTTTTACGTAAATGTCTATTTCGGTAAAATGCATAGAAAGCTGGCTTGAAAAAATTATATCAGCCCTATGCAAATACTATTACTATCAGGCACTATATTTTAGTCTAGAGTTTTTGGATGAGCTTTTGTTTTTTCTTCTTCATCCATCAGTACATACTTACATACTAGCCAAATATATAGTTGCTTTTTTATCAGAATAGGTATGCGTTGAGTAAATTTGATTTACATAACAATATAGAACAGCTTGAACATTTCGGCCTAATGATAGAATTATAGAATGTTCTACAATCTAAAGTCAAATCTTTATTTTTTATTGATTGAGCTTATGAATGCCCTCAAAAGTTATTTCAGATTCAGGGTACTTTTGGAAATATTTTGTTAACTTTCGGTTGAAAAACACTCAATCATTCATTTGCTTCTGATACCCTAATTGTTTTTTAAAGGCATCTATCATGGTTGGTAATTCATGGACAATGATCTTATGATTTGTACTTCATTTTGGCAAGAAGAACGAACGTTTTTTGACATGATTAATGAAATTTTAACTGTCACATTATCAAAATATACATTTATCACACATCTGACTTCATTATATGTTCACTGCTAGGGACAGATGTGTTTTACAGAGTTTTTTTATTTGGCCAGTAGTGTAAGCACGTACTAATATGCTAATATACTACAGGAGAAAATAGAAACTACTCTTAGAATAACCGAACCAACTGAGTGTATTAAACGTATTTTTCACAACTACTATGCAGCATTGAATTAAGATCGACTCCATCTGATCTATCGTATAGATATTATGGGTCCATAACTGAAACCATATACATTGGAATAATAAAAGGTTTGCTAAACTTTGGGTTACCTCTTCATCCTTCTCCAAAGTTAAAATTGACTAAAAATAAATCATCTGTTTTCACAATCATACTAGTATTTTTCATTCATTATTGTTTTCAGCTTGTTTTAAAAATTATTTTTAACTTTTTAGTCCGATGTTCTTTAATAGCGTGTTTTTAGTTTTTTGAACTATAATTATTTTCAATTTTTTAGTTAAATTCATCACTATAGGGTATTTTTTTATTAAACTGTATTTATTAATACTTTCTATAATGAAGATGAACAATTGTTTTCGATCAATATTCATAGCATAATCATTACTATTACTGCCTTAACGATAGTTAAAACTTTCCTGACGTTCCTGAATGAATTTCCCAAAAATACCAACTCCTAAACAGTTGGATATCACGCCTTTCAAGCTCTCTTCACTACGCCTCTGTGTAATATTGAGAACCTTTAAGGGTCTAGGGTATAGCGCGCGAAATTGAGAATCCAAGAAAAGACGTATTCCCGTGTTAGCGAGGAGGCGTGGCCGCCTGTTCCCTTTCTCCAGTGTGTGTGTCTAAGATGAGGGGAGATAAGTCCAAAAATCCAAAAGTGAGGTCAAAAGGTCCAACGGTTCAAAGGTCACCATAAACATGAATTTCACATTTCCAAGCTCCTGATGTTACCTTTAAACTTACAGTAATGACTCAAAGAGCAAATTGAAGAAGAAAGCTTGCGCTTGTGCAACTATTTAGCCTTATTTTGATATCGAGTTTAGTTGTTAAATTACAGGCATTTATAGAATGTATGATTTTGCATTGCGAGTTTTTTTGCACATTAAAAAATTTTTTTGAGAAAATCGAAAATAGTTGTCATTCATTAAGGTCTTAACTATCGCCTTCTGAAATATTATATATGTAGTTTGAAAATAGAGTGAGTTATGCGAGAAATTGTGAGTCCGTGTTTTACATGGCAAATACGTATGTATAAATGTGTGTATCCAGGCCCATTAAGGTGTTTGCGCATTCTCTTAGTCAGCACACACCCAGCATACCTACTTACTCACAAACATACAGATGATGCCAATAAAAGCGTGTTAAAAAACTATGAAATTAGGGTTGGTTATTTCAAGTGTGTGGGTAAAAATACAATCATACTGTTCTACTTAAGTCTAAGATTAAGTCTTCAGATAGTACCTTGAATAGTAAACCAAAAGTTAGCAACCCTAATGGTTCTATATGCTCAGTTTGTTCGGTATAGTGCAATAAATAGAAGGGTTGTGCAGATGTGACGAAAACGATAAATAATAACATAAAAACAGAGATAATAATTTGACATGCCCTGGTTCGAGGAGAGGAGTCTGTTTGTAGGGGACACAGATATCCGCCGGTACCAACCAGGAGTGAGTGAACGCTGGGTTGATGTTGACTCCCAGACCCAGTGATGGCTGATGCCGCTGGAAACTTGATGACACCGCGTAGTCCATCGCGACTGCCTGGTAAGGCAGCATTTTCACTATACACTTTTGTATCCTGTTTATTGGCACTAACACGTTCCTCTTTACTCCCACATACTAACGTCTCTATCTTAATGTCACTTAGGAACTACACTTTGGTTATCTCCATGCTTGTTTCTTTTGGACAAATAAAGAAATTAAAATATTAGTAAGAGTAGTAGTGATGGTGAGGCACTTTTGCGAACCCCACGGAACCAACAATGAAAACACAAAAAAAATACGATCTAGAAAGCTCCTTGTCGAATCTACCAAACCTATAGACGAAAGTCAGTATAGTATGTCCGACCATCTCGTTGAATAAAGTGACTTCTCCACGAACTCAGCGTGCCGAATATCTGAACCCTGAGGTTGCGGTACACTGCACATCTGCCCAGGAAGTGGAAGGCTGTTTAGTCTTCCTCCCAGTATCTAGAGCAGATGCCATCCCCTACAACTCTCATAAGTGGCAGATGTCTGGCCAATGAGAACTCCGACCAAAGGTTTGAGCGTTTCTCTGCCTTTATTCAGGAGCCATAGGATTCGACCCTTATCAGGACCCGCTATGAATCTTTTAGTTTGCCTGCGGTCATCTCTCTCTAATCAGGCTTCCGCCAGTTCCTTGTAGGCCCAGCCATCCAGGGCAACATTGACCTGGCGCCTGTTTATTTCAAGCATCGGTTCTGGGCCAATATAGGGGCTGCTGGCCCCTATCCTAGCTAGAGTCTCTCGTTACCTGGTACACCAATGTGTCCGGGGACTCACAGCAGGGTGACCTTTTTGAGGCTTGCTAGTTTCCCAAGGGCAACAGGCAATAGAACATTTGTGAGCTAGAGCTGATCTGGCTCTGACTTTGCACAGATTGGACTGAAAGGATAGCCACGTTGCATTGAAAAAGACTTGTCAACAAAGACAAAACCAAAAGGGTTATAACAAGCAATAATGCATCAGAATCTCATCAGTATAAGAACAGTCTGCGAGGAGGAGTTACAACACTTCCCTAGATATTGTACCATACAACAGGGAGTTTTTGGATCACCTGAAATAGCGAACTCAATCACTGAGCGACTAGGTAGAAAATGAAAGTGTTTGCCAGTTCCGAATGTCATCATTTTTTTGTAGTGAGGAGGTTAGGGTTAAGTTACCCTAATGGTTGTCGCTTCAAACTTAAAACTTATTGTGCACCTCTGGTCAAAGGGATCCCATACTAAGTTCTTTTCGAACCTTGAGATGCATTGGATACTCTCCTTTCTTCCTTTCTGTCCTACGTTCAGATAGGAGTTCCTGGTTTCACTCTAAAGGCAGGTAACGTTCCTAGCTGTTTCCTGTCCGTCACAGCACTTCTTGCATAAAGGATTCCCCTACATCGATCCTCAACTCTTGCAGGTGTGCACTGAACGTCCAATGGCCAATCCAACCACCTTTCGTAGTACCTTCCTGCTCAATCTGAGAGCGTCTGCGGTATTAGAATACAAGGGTCCTTCCAGCATCCTCTTAGTCTGAACATCCCTACCATTTTGTCCTTGCGCCTCTCGTGCTTATTGGACACACAACTGGTGACAGCTGTCCCAGCTGTTGTATGATACACCACATGCTGGTTCTGACCCGATGAGAGGGAGTTCTGAGCCTTCCTTGGCACACATGTCGGGCCTCTCATCTCTACCTACTCCTATGTGACTAGACACCCAGGATAATGATACCTTGTGGTCTTTGCCAGTGTCTTTAGGGTATTATGGCCACCGTGATCTATGATTTATATAAATTCATCTACACGCTGTTGGCACTCGTCATAAGAGCAAGGCCTTCATTGACTTGACTCTCATGCTGCCAGGTTCGACCAACTTTCAATTTTTATAATTTATTTTCAGCCAGTTTTTTCCATAATCATAACTTTATATGTGAGGCGTGAGCCGTCATTCCAATAAGCTCATCAATAAGCAATGTTGCCATATCTACTCGTCCAACAAGCAACGTCATCGACTGCAATATGAAATATACTTTTGGAGTAGGTACATGCAGTTTATTATTTGACGTTTGCTGTATACCAGATTTATGTTTCTATCATGACAGAGATCGATGTAGAACCTATTATAGCCATCTATATAGCATGTAGGTAAGAGATAGTTAGATGTTTCTTTGGATATGTTGATATGCTTCTGGGTGTTGTTTACCAGGTTCTTTTTATACGGTTTTGCCTGAAGGTCCCACAAATAGGGAAATGCCATTATGTTTGATGAACATAAATATTCCAAAAGATGCTCTTCGATGGAAAAGCGTTTCAGTTCTAGAAAGGCACAACAACACTTAGTACCAACAGGAGAACTAGTTTGCACTTATTGGTCATATAGTAAGTTATTGTATTACTCTGCTTTCAATAGTTTAGGTGATATTGGCTATTGAATAAAATCTCAAAAGCCACGTTTTGGAGGTCGTTGTGTACTTGGGGTGAATATTAGAGAAATATGATTGTATCAATCCTTTTTGATCCTTTTAACGAGACCTTTACTCTATTATGTTGTTTGAAAATTTGAGCACTTTTGATATTAAAATAAAATGGTTGAAGATCGCAGTTATGTGTAAACTTTGAAATTTAGTTGTATTTAGATGTTGACTTGTAGAAGTGGGATATATGAATGGGCGCCAACGAAAATACACACATTTTTTAAGGCTCTGGCAAATACAATTTTGATCTCAAAGTTATATTTATATAATTTAATACAAAAACCTTGAAATTTTTTGCTCCTTCATTAAATAACTACTACGGAACAAATTAATATAAATTTAGTTGATATATAACTATTTCTTATAATAGGTATTATATACATATACTTAAGAAATAATATATGTATTTTTTGTGTGAAAATCTTTTATAAAAGATAAATGATCGATTCTCCAAGTGGTTGGCAACTGCCAGCTGTTCCCCTTGGTGGCGCCCATGAATATATGATGATATACCGGGTGTCCCCGAATTTTCTTGACACGTGATATTTTCGTAACGAAAAACGGCTCAAGCAAGAAATGAATTGTAGTTCTGAAGGTACCAAAATTGGTTTGTTTATGAAATCAAAGGCACAACTAGATTTTAAGTTAATATTCAAATAATATTTGAGAAACAATATGGGGGTGAGTTTTAGGAGTTGAAGTACAAAAAAAAAATATTTCTAAAGCAAGGTACTATGATAGGTTGTTCAGTACACTTGAAAAACGTATTACGTCTCAATTAATTTATCTCATGCTTGAAAAAAGATTTGTATAAAGTCAAATGTACTACGAGGCTTTAAATAAAATAAGCACTATTGGGTGCTATTTAAAAAAAGTAAGGGGTGAGTTTTAAGGGTTGAAGCGCAAAATATAAGTTTTCAAAGCATGGTATGATAGACCTTATATAGTACTTTCAAAAATACCACTCAGTTTTCGTTTGAAGTTTTTTTTTGTTAGGAGAATATCATGTGTCAAGGAAATTCTGGGAAATCCGGTATAGCAACACTTTTTGTAAATTTTGTATGAAAAACAAACAGGATAATTTGTACAGGTAGGAATCCGAAGGGTTATGGTGTCACTGAATCGTATAGAACCGGCAACACTGTCCCATGATCACAGAAACGCCAACACGCCAACGCACAAAACACAGAGTAACAGTAGTATAACACGAGTTGTGTATCGCGATTTTGGTTGCAAGACGGCACGGCACGATCGGCGATGCTATTGCTTTTGCTTTTGCCTACGACGAGTTACTAATGAAGGCCTGCAGTAACGAGTAGAGGGCTATGAGTGGGCGGTAGTGGGCGGGTCGGCGCGCTGCCATTGGCCGGAAATCACGCAGCGGAGTGCGCGCCTGCACGCTATTTGCCGGCCGTCACGCCCCCAACCGGCATCAACAAGTAGCCAATACTACAATCTTGGCTGTTCGTGTTCGTAGTGCCAGTGTCGGCAGAACGACATGTCATCTATCAGACAACCGAATCCGAACATCACGGATGCATACTTTTGAAAAATGTATCCATATACAGGGTAGTGCTTCCAATTTTCGGGATCGAGATCACATGTGCGGATGGAACAGTTGCAACTGCTTCCAAGGACGAAGCCGAAATATTCGCCAAGGCATTTGCAGCAAATTACGCTATAAATGTCCCATCCAGTGTCCAGGTACCAGAGATACTTCCTCTCATGTCCTAGTTTGTCCAGAACATTCTGGTCTGTAGCTAAGGCTGTTATAGTCAGAACTTCTCCTATTCGTCAATACCTACCACCCTTGACCAGAGAGGACAAGTCCAAAAGTTCAAGCGCTTCTATTCCTAAAGAAAAAGTATAATACATCTTTTACAGCTTTTCGCAGCTAACTCTACCTGTGGACTTCTATGGAATTACTCCGACCACCGCCGTAAAGGCGAATTCGAGAATGGCAGAGGTCAAATTTCAACATAGAGATCTAAAAAACATCCTCCAAAAACTAAACACGAAGAAAGCTACTGGCCCTGACCAAATTTCTGCCTTGAACGCTGTGCCGCTGAGCTTGCACCTATTCTTTGCAAGCTCTTCAAACTATCGTATCCAGCGAGGCGTGTTTTCCGCTGCATGGAAGATTGGCTGCGTACAACCCATTCTTAATAAAGGCAAAAAACCGTTCCCATCAATTATAGACCTGGCCTCTTCTCTTCTCTTCTCAGCGTCATGTCTAAAGTTTTGGAGACTCATTAATACACATTTCCCGAAATACCTTACCTAGACAATGATCGCCAGTATGGCTTTGGTAGGCATGGGTCTACGGGTAACCTCCTGGCCTACGTCACTCACTTGTTGTACAGAGCAATTGAAAATCATGCAGAATCTCGTGTTGTTTCACTTGACATATCGAAAGCCTTCAATAGAGTGTGGCATGAGGGACTTCTGGTAAAGCTTACTGCTTATGGACTACCACCTGGCCTGCGTCAGTGACTGAATAGCTTTTTGAACGACCGACCTCTGTCGTAGTCGAAGGCGTATTTTCAATAAACGACGGTAGTCCGCAGGGATCTGTCCTATCCCCATACACTGTTTCTGCTGTACATCAACGAGCTGTGGAAATAATATCCAATTCGCAGCTTCGCAGACGACAATACATTAATATCGTGCATGGCACCAGGCAAGTCACAATCATCCCAGGAGACGGTACGTTGGCAACAGCAATATACCTCAAAGATCAACGTAGATATCAAAACAATCGAGTAGAGATATTAGTAAATAAAATACAGTTTAACGTACAGAAAACTGAGGCAACAATACTGACAAAGAAATATCACGTTGGCTTACCAACTGTGGAAATGGAGGGTTACCCAATAGTCAAGTCACCTTCCGTCAAACTTTTGGGGATCAACATCAACAATAACATGTCCTGGCACGATCATGTCGTCAGTATGGCTAAAATGGCATCCTAGAAGCTTGGAATTTTGTTCCGCAGTAAGAAGCTGTGTACACCAGAGCAAATACTGCTACTCTACAAGGCACAGTTCCTACCATCGTTGGAGTATTGCTCCCATGTTTGGGGATACGGTCTAAAACACTGTATAAAGATTCTGGGCACTATCCAGACGAGAGCAATTAGACTAATTGATACGCCTAACCTCACAAAGGACCTCCATAGCCTGGGACATCGAAGAAGAGTGGATGACCTATCTCTGTTTTACATCAGACTCTATCATAGGAGCTGTTCGAGCGAGCTCTCCCAGATAATAACACCAAAAGCTGTCCGAACGAGGAACACTAGAGAGGCTCTGCGAGCTCAGGCCAGTCCCTTAGGCCCAGCCCAGGTCGAGGTTCCTACTCTCTGAACCAATCTCCTCAGTATTCCTTCTTGTGAGTACTTCGACGGTATCGAATGAGCTGCCGGGGAATTTGTATTACGACGGCCACAACCTGCAGCATTTCAAAACTAACGTGCACCGACACTTATCCTCTCGCAGTGCTTCTACAGCGGGAGGCTAATCATAAAGAAACTTTTGAACAAGTTAAGATACATAAAGATTCTAATTTTCTCGAAAACGAATCGACCGATTTTGAAAAATCAAAGGTCAAAATAAAGGACTTCGACATACCTTTGAAACAAGATATTACTCTATACCCCTCGTCATTCAAAGTTGTTAAGGGGATGATCCTGGGAGGCAGGTACAACAAGGGGGTGAAATAGTTTTTGGTTAAAGTTGTCCCCCTTGACAAATCTTTTGACGTGTCTCTGCGTTTTATAAACTAGCTGGATAATATACGAACCATCCAAACGCCTGCATATTTTAGTGGAAAGTCGCCTCTCAATTATTAAAATAGCAATGAATGTTGGTTACTTTATACTATTCAGATAGTTGGTAAACTAGCCAAGAATTGTGGCTAAAGTACAAACCACAGAGGAATTTCACAAATTAACCGATGGTATTGGCTATAATTTACAGACTATTATATTTGGATGAAGTGTGAACTTAATATTCCTAGTATCCTAGTAATATAAAATAATTAACTCTGTAGTTGTGGTCTTGTTTCGGATATCTGAAATGTTAAAAAACATACTTTAAATTTTACAAGCAGCCAAATTATGGCGTACCAATAACGAAATCACAGCATGTATTGGTGTTTTAATATGCTGCTAGACGTTTATTACCATAGAAGCCAGGCACTTTTTATCACGTATATTATGCACCCTTAAGTCTATAAAATCCCTACCCTAGTACATGCTCGTGGCCTACATTTATATAGGTTATCACATCCCTAACTGCACTCCCTATTCCTTACATCATAAAAGAAAGAAGCTGTCCTCCGTTTGTTTCCTTACTTTTGTTAAGCATCATTATCGCTCTTGAAAATGTTGAATAATAAGGTACAAACAAATTTCTTTCAGATATTTTGCAGTCAATAAAAACTATTTGATTTTGACAGGGGAGAATTATTATTCTGAGGAAGTACGTAAGTTGGTGGCTTATCTATAAACTCCCCTCTCCCCCCGATGATGGATATTTTGTTGTTGATCAACTCTTCTGGTCAAGCAAAATTAAAAGGTGGCATCCTAACCTGAAGCCCCCTAAAACTAAAAAACACAATATATAATGCCACTAAAAATGTAAACCACAAAAATGCAATGCCCCCTGCCCCTTGACGACTAATATTTTATTGCTGATGAAATTAAAATGTGGCAACCCTAATCTAGGATCCCTCCCCCCACAAAACTAAATCCTGGATGCTCCTCCTCCTAACTTGATTGCTGAAATGTTGATACATTGTTAGTTGCTAGAACCTGGAAGTGCTGTACAAGTGGAAGGCTCTAAAAACGTTCTATGTTTATAAATGACTATCCCTTTCCTTAACTCTATAGAAATTTGACTACGGTGAAATCTTGAACTATTCAATCCTGACCAAGCATGAGCTAATTTGTCTTCATAGAAAAAGGTGGATCATTTGATAGGAACAGAGTTAGGAACAAGAAGCAGACGTCTCTTTTTGAAAGCTATGAGTTAACGCTTGAGAGTAGCCACACTATATCAGAGAATGACATTCTAGGAAATAGATATTTAATGAATTAGTTCATAAATTCTATTTTTTGCATAAAAAAATTACTGGGATCTCATAATGTTACTTCATGGGACATTGATATATTATCAAACCCAAATCGGTATCACCTTACCCAAAGCTCAAGGATATCACAATCCTTGTTTGGAAGATGTTTTTTTTATTGTCAGTCTCCCGCAAAGGTTGAAAGCCTATGGCGCTGCGAGAAGATAAATGTCGGTGCACGTTAGATTTGGAACGCTGCAGGTTGTAGTCGTCGGGAAACAAATTCGCGGCTGCTCGTTCCACAGCGTCGGAGTTCCCCACAAGAAGGAATCCTGGAGAAGACAGGTTCGGGGAGTAGGGACCTCGACCTCGTAAGGATGAGCTCGCAGAGCCTTTCTAGTGTTCCTCGTTCGGACGGCCTTTGGTATTATTATCTGAAAGAGCTCACCCGAACATCTTCCGTGATAGTATCTGTAAAACAGGGACAGGTCAGGCCACCCTTCTTCGGTGTTCCAGGCTGTGGAGGTCCTTTGTGAGGTTAGGCGTATGGATTAGTCTAATTGCTCTCTTCTGGATAGTGTCCACAAGCTTAAGAGAGTGTTTCGGAGCGCATCCCCACACATGGGAGCCAATAGTGTAATTTAATGCCGGTAGGTGTATTTGCCCTGAGTGTAGTTGTTTTCATTGGTTCACTGCTTTCAACCTGACTCCTTTCAAGTCTCTAAGTGCCTCCTAAATTGTTTTGAACATTTATATTATCCAGACCACTTTCTGGCGAATTGTAACAAAATTAAAGCCCCTTCATAAAACATCTAGTAATTTGCATGTAAATCAGATATGAGCTCTTCAAGTCACCCCCATGTAAAAGATACTCGCACGTTGTACTAAAACGAACAACAGATTAGCTTATGCATTTACATATACGTACGTATCTCCTAGAAAGGGTTAAATTGTATTTAAGCATTAAAATTATGTTTTATCGTATTTCTGGATCTAAACGAGGGAGCTGCAATTTTTATTAAGACTCCCTTTTGTCCTAATTCGGGTCTCTGGGCATAGAGAGTGCTGAATAGCATCCCTACACAATTGTTTTACCCCAAGGTCGTACAAGAGGGAAGGGTGTTGTGGGTATTTAAACACCCCTCTAACTTATTTGAACGATTTGGAATTGTGGCATGTTCCGTCTTAGGAAGTAGTTTCATGGATATACTTAGATACTCCAAAGTGATGTGCTAACAACTACACAACACAGATTTCTGTGTGTAAAAAATTACCCTCTTGATCTTGTACTAAGTGGCGATTGGGTTCAAAATACAATTTGAAATTTACAAAATTTTACTTCTTAACTTTCCAAGGTCATAGTGATAGGCAAATAATTGAAACATTTCCAGTTTGAGATATTTTTGCTAATAATTTATACACGATTGGCAAGGTTAGACCTAGAGTATGAAATCTCCAATGCAACTGACAGAGCAGGTACATACGGGCAAAGCCATCAGAGACACCTACCGCTCATACATTCTACATTCCCACAGCCAGGTGCAGTAAGAAAGCAGTTTCGGCGGAACGCATTGACGTCTTACCCAAAGCAAGTATTTCATATTGTCAGGTTATCAATACTTGTAGCCAGCTTTTGGCATGACAATCGCTAGAAATCGCCAATCTTTGGCATAAATACTATACTGCATCCAGTAGATGGAAGTTTCTTCATAAAAGTATGTATTTGTCTATAATCAATCTAACTGACTGAGGTGGGATTATTAATTAAGGTGGCTCTGATTGATACTACTTTTATGGTTCTGTCGCAAACTATCGCAGTTTGCAGTTAATAATTATCTCAGAGTAACAACTGAACATAGAGGTAGTAAGCAAGCCACTTCAGCATGGCGTGCTCAAAGCCATCATCTTTTGACATTTCAGCCTCCAAACATTGCCAATTAACCTGAAAATTCTTCCAATGCAACCCATGTTACAAACACTGCTCTGCACTGACCCATCTCGAAAAACTATTAAACTACACTCGAATATAGCACAGCAAGTCCGCAAAGCTTCACACAGTTACCAACAAATAGCGAATTCGATTTTACTGACCAAGCATAAAAGACGCACAAACGAAACAAACGTTTGACAGTCGGAGTTTACCGTAAACAAATCGCAGGAAAATTACATAGGCGTTGCCAGCTTCTCAAAATTTATGTAAGACAGAATTTGCGTTAATGATGAAGAAACATGCAGTAACGCAGTAGAGGTCAACATATCTATTGATATTGCTGTAATCATTCCTGAACCATCAAAATACCGTCGTTTTTAGCGTAGAATGGAATATGTCTGGATACTATGCAATTAAGACGATAGTGAACAGTTATGATTGCCGTATCTGGTGGTCAATATGACAACGTAAGAATAATATAAAATCGCTAATCGCCCAACCACGTTGTCTGGTCGCCAACTCAGTTATGAATTCCCCATTTTGGCGGAACAATCAATACACCAGGCAACCCTGCGAGCGCGTATTCTAGAGAATGGAAAGTGGGAGGTAGGGGATAAAGTGTTCTCTATTAGGATAAGTTATCTTCTCGGCTATCTGCGTCCGATGCGTTTATGTCGATATTCTAGATTCCGGCTCGCATGTCTATCTGTACTATAGTCCTTGTCTCCTTCATAACTGTGAAAATATTGATCTGATTGCAACCAAACTTCCACAGGCAGCGACGAAAAGATTCATACCATGTTATGAAAGAAGAATGCCTTTAACAAAACTGACAAATAGCTCGGAATGTGTATAGCGAAGGTGAAAGCTTATATCCGTCATGCGGAATACCGATGATCACTGAATGACCAGTATGTTTTATTTCGCTATTTCCTGTCATTTCAATCGCATGTCAGTGTTGACCTCCAGTAGGCGGCAGTTCTCAAAGTCAAAAGGTCTCCTGAACTGCAAAACAAGATTAATTTATTAGTCCGACTAACCTTCTGCAGTCTTACAACAGTCAGACTAGTATCTCTATCGTCCCCATACAACAAAATTAAACGGAACACCAGAATACATTAAACGGAGGGTCAAGCTGATAACTGAGATACAAATTAAGATATTCTAATTGCACCCCTAACAAGAACACAGAACATAGTGGAGTCGAAGATCTCTCACATGGACCCCGGAACCCTGAATCAAAACACCACAGGCGGGTCTGGATAGATTACAAACGGGTACATGCATGTCGATGAACAACACATACAAAAACTCTTAATTTTTTACGGCGCTTTCTAAAAATAGATGTTTATACTAAAGGGAAGTACTATAAGGGTATTTCCTGATATCTATAAGTTCTTTCATGGTACAATTAAATTTTAATAAACCGAAAATGTTATCACAGTATACTATGTAAAACGAAAATTTGTGGGAGGTACTGAGTCAATCAAGTTTACCTCATTTTATAAGCAGCGCATATGGGTTGTATTATAAGAGCTTTGGTGGTTCCTACATATATGTCGTCAAAGTCAACCAATTTAATCTTTTAGGGTTACCATATCGCCAGCCCTAGCCACCATCCCAATTTCACCCGAGATACATTTAAAATGATCCTAGTAACCCCTAAACGTCTAAAACGCAGATTCTGTTAATTTTAATGTTTGCTAATGTACCGATTTCGAAAAATGTAGCAGCAGTATGACCTTACATCACATCCCAAATTTTATCAAAATCCGTGCGGCGGTTATTGAAATTAAACGGCTAGAAAACTTATAATCTCAAAATCTTCACGATCACAATATTACTCTTACCTTGCCCAAAAGGGAATATGAGTTCCTTACGCCATTACTACTACTAAATAGCATGACTATTCTCTGTCTAGCGAAGAAAAAGAGTGATCACGCGCAAGATGAGTGAATTCTTGTCGCCTGGCCGTAGGCAAGCTTAAAACACAGCAGACCACCTCTTGAAACGAACACGATGTGGATGGCGTTGTGCCATAAGGAATTTAACATAATTTTGGTTATAATCGTTTATTTGATACCAAAACCTGGACGTTTCATTCTACATTGAGCATAAATGTCCTAAATCACTGTTCACATTTTGGCGGCATCTGTGGGCATGTTCCTATTCCATATTGTCAAACCAATAATCTAATGAAGAAATTCATTAATATCTATCCAGCGGAGAAACGGGAAAACAGGTGAGCAATTAGTGAGTTCCCGTGGCTTGGCCAGATGCAAGCTTACACCACTTGGAAATGCCAATGCCTAAACGCACGCCTGGCACCGACAAATTTGGAGAACCTGGCCACCTTTCCTGAAGAATCAAATAGACATCTGTTTGTCGACATCTCCTCATGATATGGCCGCGGTCGTATTGTGGTCTAAACAAGTTTGCCAAACATCGAAAACACATGAACGAACATGAACATCATATTTTTTTGTGCCCTGTTTCTTCGCTGGATAAATATAGTAGTATTATATATTGTGGATTATCCTATATCCACATATTGTGGATTATAGTATAATCGTATAGTATAGTATAGTATAATCGTATAGTATCGTATAGTATATTATAGTATAATCCACAATATGTGATATATACACCATTATTGAAAAACTATAAGTCGTTAGTGTAGATTGCTAGATGAAATATGATATCAAAACTGTACAAGATTATAGGTTAAACGTATTCCTTGAGGGTATATTCGTTGGCAGACCAGGTAGTGGCATTTTCAATATTTGATTAGAATATGATGCTAAGTAAGTTAGTTCCTGTTCAAGTAAATATGTAAATACAAATAAACATGCTTCTGTTAATAAACTCATATAGTCAAAATCCTACGATGGTCACAATATTAAGCTGGTCTCCAAGCTCATTCACGTTTTGCATAATCATCTCTCATTTGAAAGAGTCTCCAAAGTTAAGATTTTGAAAACATCTTTGAAGAAGTGGTCGTGATTCAGATTCAGAGATTGAGGAAAAACAGCTTTGTTAAACTCAGCGTACTTCAGCTTATTTGGGTAGATAGGTAGTCCATTCCTGCTAATAAATCTTATGTCTGGTTTGGTAATTTTTTCCTAATTTTATTTGAATATAAAAAAATATAATAAGAGTGCTTTTTAACCAGTACAGTCCAGAAGGCAGCTTAATACAAAACCAATTTTTTCAAAACAACAGATCGGTGGCTCCGTCACTATTGTAGACTGTTATCGTCGCGTCGGTGGTTACCGTGTAAACAGGTCTCGCAAATATCGAAACACCATACATTTTTTGCACTCTTTTTTTTTCGGTGGACCGAGTATAGTCCCCCTCATTCTAAAGTAGGCCACCTTGGGCCTTTTTTGCCAACCCCACTGAACCACACTAAAAGCCTACGTCCTAGAAAGGTCCTTGTAGACCCTACCAGATCTCTTGACAAAAGTCAGTATGTCCGACCATCTCCCTGGATATAGTGCTCTCCTCCCCGGACTTCATCGTGCCAAATATCTGAATCCTGAGGTTGCGGTACACAGCACATCTTCACGGGAAGTGGAACGCTGCCTTTATTCAGAAGCCCTTATTCTGACCCTCTATGAATATTTTAGCTTGCCTGCAGTCATCTCTCTCTAACCAGGCTTTCGCCAGTTTCTTGTAGGCCCAGTCGTCCACGACAACATCGACATGGTGTCTGCTAAATCCACGCATCGGTTCTGGGCCGATGCAAGGGCTGATGGCCTCTATCCTAGCTAGACGGTTCGCTCTCTCGTTGCCTGTTACACCAATATGTCCGGGGACCCACAACAGGGTCACCCTCTTGTGGCTTGCTTTTGGCTGAAGGCTGACAAAACTTTCTTGAGCCCTCGGAGTTGCCACCTGGCTGTCAGAGCCAGAAAAATCGAGTAAATCTGATAAATTTATAGAATCACAAGTATCCAAACGGGCCCTGCACCTCTGAGCTTCCTCTATAACTCCGACGCTCACCGAGGCTATTGGCTACATTCTCAGAACTGTTGCATCTCACTCATCAGTGAAAAGCGGTGGTCTTTAATACGCGTACGTCAAGAACTGAGCGGTACGACCGCGCGTTTGCTCCAATGGTGTTCCAGAGTTTCTAAAGGACTGCCAGGAGATGTATTTATTGAGCCTACCGGTGTAGGCAAGGCGTGTCTACGCCGGCCGAACAGACCCAAGAACCAAGAGTTCATCAAAACATACAGGGTTTACATTAGCAACGCCACTGGTTGCGGCGGCCTTTGCATTGTTCTTCATTTGTAACAAGCACGCGACTAGAGATTAAAAATTCGCCTGCCCAGAAGGGTTTTTCTTTATTTAATTAACTGGGACCCTGATGCGGATGAGGGTGAATAAAAAATACTGCTTTTCATAAGGATGTTTCGAGAGACTAATGCTGGACAAAAATTCTGTGAAACAGTGCTGTACAGGGGTAAATATCTTCCGATTGGACTTGCAGCATTAAAACAACAAGTCAACATATCAGGTGATGAGTGACACGTTACATCTGGCTGATCCATTAATCTTGTATCTTCACTTAAAGATAGGTCATCTAATAAAACAGCCAATAGTGAATTACCTTCGTTCAACATTTCGTCAAGCTAAAATGTTCCATTTTGTCTACTTCAGTTAAAAGATGATCGTCATTTTCTGCTGAGGCGTTAATTTCGATTCAGCTAAAACGACGTTTTATTTTCCTTTTTTTTATATCATACCGTAAAATTGAACTCTTCCAATTCCAATTTATAACCTTTGATGGGGCCATACATTGAGCGAATCCCCAGAGATATATTTTTTGTTTACATTTTACTAATACATTTGATATTGCCAAACTATCTGCTTTACTTGTTTAATATGTTCAAATGTTTCATCGTATGTTATTTGAAAATGAGTGAGGTTACTTGACGCAATTTTCATAATGACTTTTAAATATATTTCTGCCCCAGTTTTGAATCTTTACATTTCCCTAAAATAGGTGCACAGTGTGAAACCGCCTTAACAACATCGGACAGTTGGATAGGCTGAATGAGTTTTTTATATGGCATAGAAATAATAATACACAAAGGTGCCATGCAAGGTTTTTGCAGGACCAGTGCTAACCTAGTATCTCCTCACCGCGCTGTCTTTGTGTTGTGTTGTTGTGTAGTGCGTGAACTGATATAGGTCCAAGGACGTTAAAACAAAGGGGGACGCAGCTATTTACACTAAAAGGTGAAGCCCGATGGTCACCGTCTAAGCTCAAGCCAGATTTGCCAAGTAGCAATTTTCAACCGCTAAATACAGAAAATAAACAAGATTCTCAATGTGACATATCGTGATTTTTTTCCAAAGCAATAAGCAGATTGAATTGGTAACCAATCGAAATGTCGTTTGCTATATGTAAATTAATAAGATTGGATTTTTTCTGGAATTTACGCGATATTATTTGTTCACAGTCGGGAAATATTAACCTGTAAATCCGGCAACACCACACAGCCATCTTGTCTTATCGTATCGCAGCTACCAGCGTTGCCAAAACCATGAGACCAACCGGAGAATGAAGAAAATAAACAACATTTACTGAGATTACAAGAATGACAGTCGCGACTTGTTTCCAATATAGAAGGTAGTTTTGTGCGATGAGGTCACGGACGAGCGACGATAAAAAACATTTTATCGTCGGTGGATGATGTCATCTGAACGATCGATTTTTACGTCCCAAACATTAAAATAATTCAATACTGCGGTATTGATAAATGATCGGAATTTCTGTTGCGCCAACCGACAACATCGCACGGGCATATACGGCGCAGTGGTACGGGGTACAGTTGTGTCAAAGTATCTCTCAACAACGACTAAACGGCGTTTGGCTTGGCCGCTTGGCGTGTTTTACTGTTTTTGCTTGATTGCGATTTGAGAGTTTCGAAGTTGTGAGTATTATCTCTGTTGTGAGTATTTGGTTTTCTGCTGTGCTATTTGTAAAAAATTGGACTACAAGTACCAAGCTCCAAAAAACCACTTGAGTTATAAACAATACACATGAGCATTTTTCACTATGATTAATGTTTTTGGGCGGGGATTTGGGAACCGACATATAATAAGTCCTGCATAATATGTCACCGGACCTAATTTTTATAATACACATGTATAGAAACTTATGTAAATAGTTTTGATGTATGGGACTTTTATATTGACAGTTTATACATATTGTATGTACAGTTATTAGATTAGTGTTCCTTTTTTCATTTTGTTGAGTGTTTACTTGCTGTATGAAAGCAAATATTTGTATACTAATGTGAATAAATGATTATTATTCACAGTATTATTATTTTATTCATACAGTCAAATATACGCTTTAGACAAGGTTAGGCTTTGATGGGTTAAATAAGCAAAGCGTACTTGAGGTTCCGTTATATAGATGTCATATAGTAGGTACATTACAGTATTTTGGAATAACATTAATTTCATATATAAATTACATAATACATTACTGTAGAGCTAAGTTCGTTAACGAATAAATCTTCATGAATAAAAACAAATTTACTTTAATTGTAGAAAAAAATAGTATTAAAAATTAGTTGTTTATGTTGCTCTTAGCATGATTTAACCTCTCGATTTCTTTCCAACTCTAAGCATCAAATCATGTAAGTAGCAACACATTTTTTTCCAATGAAGCATAATACACAATTTGACAACGTCTTTTAAAATGGATCATTATGAACAGTATACATACTCTTAAGCGTCAGAAAATACAAAGTTCAAAATCTCTCAACATCCAAACTTTTCAGTCAGATGTTAAATAAGATTCCACCTAAAATCTAGCTGTATTGCGAGATTATTTTTGCTATTGTGGTACCCCAAAAAAATGCACGTCACTGTTTTTTGTTTACTTCGCTAATTCCACCAAGAACCAAAACAAATGCGAATGTAAATATTTTGGCTTCAAGTTTTATACAGGATAGACTGTGACATGCTGCGTCCCCCTATTGCTTTAACGTCCTTGTATAGGTCGAATTTTTACGAAATACCTTGCATTTTGGTAAGTTGATTTGTTTATAATAATAATAATATACTCTATACTGATTGGAAGGTTTAGTGCTTAGTTTTATCTTGGTCTACTTAGCATCGTACAGTTTTATAGATAGGTATGCATATAAGTTCGAACTATCGGTATCCCAGAATTTCCTTGACACGTGATATTTTTTGTAACTAAAGACGGTTCAAGCAAAAACCGAGTTGAAATTCTGAAGGTACTATAAGGTCTATCATACGATGCATTCAAAGCATTTTTTGTACGTCACCCCCTGAAAAGTGACCCCAACTTTTTGTTTTCAAGTAGGTTTTTCTACGTATAAATGATATCCCTATTTCATTTAAAATCTCTTGGTACCTTTGATGCTATACGCAAACTAATTTTTTTCCTAAATTCATAAGCATAAAATAAATGAATTATAATTTGTTTGACGCCTAATATTTATACAAAAAAGGGATGAATAAGAGAACTAAGTGGATTTTTAGGGTACTAAATGACCTATCATATCATGCTTTCGAGAAAAAAATATCTTTTTCATCCTTTTTTATTAGGAAAATATTACGCCCCAAACAAATCCTTATTTTATTCTTCCTATGCTTATGACTTTATGAAAAAATAGGTTTGTATATAAAATCAAAGGTACTTCAAGATTTTAAATAAAATATGAACTTAATTTGTGTAGGAAAAACTATTGGGTGCTTTCGCAGAAAAAAAAGTTGGGGGTGACTTTTAAGGGTTGAAGTGCAAAAAATGTTGTGAAAGCATGATATGACAGACTCTATGGTACTTTAAAAATACCACTAAATTTTTCGTTTGAAGGTGTATTTCAAAGAGGACCATACAGCATGGCTTGTCAAAAAAAACATAAGTTTTTATGCTATTTATTTAATTATTTGTAACTGTTATACAAATGTTGAACCCCTGTAGCCTCATTAGTCTTTTTTTTCAACTTTTCAATATGTAAACAAATGTATACATAGATGGTTTGATCCTATTCTATAAATTGAAAATTCATTTTCGGCTTTGTTAAGTTTCTTGTGCATTGAAAAAGCAGTTTCTCTTGTTGTCCTTATCATTACCGCAACATTACAAAAATAGAGTCAAGTTGAAAGTCAAAAATCTTTATTTGGCTTTCTATTAAGACGAAATCTCGTATTTTGGATAATTTAAGGGTGTTGATTACAAATTCAGTCGCAGTATTGAGTTTCTGTCTCGTATGACGACGAGGTATCGGAAATTTTTGATTTTTGTCAAACAAGATTGAAACTCAAAACTGCGCCCAGATTTGTAATCGGCACCCTCAATTTATCAAATATAAGAGGATTCGTTTTAACAGAAAGCCAAATAAAGATTTTCGACTTTTTGGGCAAACCTGAAAATCTAAGATATCGGAAATTTTTTATTTTCGTCATACGAGACAGAAACTCAAAACTGCGACTGAATTTGTAATCAACACCCTTAAATTATCCCAAATACGAGGTTTCGTCTAAATAGAGAGCCAAATAAAGATTTTCGATTTTTTTCAAACCTGGAGATCTGAAAGGTCTGAAATTTTTTATTCTTGTCAAAAGTGACAAACTCAAAACTGCCACCAGATTTATAATCAGCACACTAGAATTATCCGAAATACGAGGTTTTGTCTTAATAGAAAGCCAAATAAAGATTTTCAATTTTTTAGAGAAATCTGAAAATCTGAGAAATCGGAAATTTTTTTTTTGTCAAACGAGACTGGAACTCTAAACTGCGACCGGATTTGTAATCAACACCCTCAAATCATCCAAAATACGAGGTTTCATCTTTATAGAAAGCCAAATAAATATTTTCGATTTTTTAGGCAAAGCAAAGAAAGGTCTGAAATTTTTTATTTTTGTTAAAAGCGACTGAAACTCAAAACTGCCACCAGATTTATAATCAGCACTCCCCAATTATCGAAAATATGGGGTATAGTCTTAATAGAAAACCAAATACAGATTTTTGATTTTTTTGGGCAGACCTGAAAATCTGAGAAATCGGAAATTTTTGATTTTTATCAAACGGGATTGGAACTCAAAACTGCGTAATTAGCACCCGCAAATTATTTAAAATACGAGGTTCATCGTAATAGAACGCCAAATAAAGACTTTCGATTTTTTAGGCAAACTTGAAGATCTGTTATGACTTTTTCCATTGATTTATATCACATGCTTGAAATGTCGATTTTTTATCATGTAATGGTGATGATGACATAAAGTGCAGCTATTAGTTACAAAAGTATGTTCAGTGTTCTAAAAGGAGCCAGATCCCACCAAAGGGAAATAAAATACCGATTTTATCCCTCCATTTTTCGACCGGGTTATTCTGAGCAAGGAGGAGGAAAGACAACTTCTTAGTTCAAAGGAATGCATCCTTGCAGGAGTGGAAACGTCATGTATTCAATTTATCACTGACGGTCATCGTGCTTTTGTAGTACAGGTTGAAATTCCCAAAAGGAATCCATTGAAAGCTGGGGTGTCGATTGAGGGTGCTTACAGTTCACGGTTAAAGCTAATATGGTCAGCCATTTACTTGGGCGCATGTCTATATAGTACACGGGCTAGTGACAGTTTATTTGCCCATTTTCTGCTTTCGGCTTGAAGAGGTGAAGCTTAAAAATACAAGATTTATTCTTTTTTTCGGGACATGCAATGTTTTTACTTTTTTGGTTTTCTTAAGGTACAAGTCTTGATTAGATAAACAATTTTTAGCTATGACCAGGCACGTATTTAGGGGGGTCCAGGGGGTCCGGACCCCCCCCCCCCCACTACACTACACTACACTACTGCACTATCTGACAGGTACAATGCCTGATCGATTTGACAATAATTTGAGCAGAAAACTAAACATACACAGACTAGGTACGTCTTGATATCATCATCATAGTCACAATGTCTTAACAGACATGTTGCGAACTCGTAAAATGCATTAAGTCGGAGCTAGAGTATTGCCGACACGAATATTATCAATAGTTTTGAGCACTGTAGCTCGCCATCGTTCGCGATTTGTTGTCAGTTTAGTGGCGCTCTTGATACTCATATCCAGCAACTGTTTCGTCGTATACACCCGGCGTGTAGGGGGACGGCCACGGCGCCGCCCACACGGGGCATGACCCTGAACTACAAGTTTCTCCATATTATCGCTTCTGTGTATATGTCCGAAGAATGTAAGCATTCTCGTCGACACAATGGAGGACAGTCTCTTTGGATTACCGACATCATCCAGTGTGGAAACGTTAGTTCGATGGGCGGTATAAGGAACTCTCAGCATTCTCCTCCATGTCCACATTTCAAAAGCTTCTATGCGAGCTAGATCTGCCTTTTTAACAGTCCAAGTTTTCGAGGCATACGAAAATTTGGAGAACACAAGAGACTGAACCAGCGACATTTTTGTAGCTTTAGTGATGTTATGGTCACGCCATATTTTAGTAAGCTTTGTCATGGCCACACGTGTCTGTTGAATGCGCCGTCGAGTCTCATTTTCACAGCTACCCGAATTGTCGATCAAAGAACCGAGGTATACAAAACTTTGAACTACTTCACAACGGCCTATTGACTTTATTTCTCGATAATTATCATGCTCTCTATCTACGATCATAACCTTGGTTTTATTGTAGTTAATACCACGACCATACGCTAACCTATGTTGTTCTAAGATGTTTAATAGAGATACTAGTTCTTCCTGAGAAGCTGCAATAAGGGTTGTATCGTCAGCAAATCTTAGATATTTTGCTTCCGCCAATAGTTACACCACCATTCCAGTTGTCTAATACCTGTCTCATCACAAATTCAGAGTAAATGTTAAACAACATCGGAGATAATACACATCCCTGACGAACTCCTTTTCTGGTTGCACTTTGACTAGACAGGTTACCATCAATTCTTACACGACCCGAATTAGACTCGTAGAGTTGCTGTATGAGAAACCCTAGGTGATAAGGAACTCCCATAGAGATGAGGATTTCCTACAGTTTAGGCCACTTTACGTTATCAAACGCCTTATAATAGTCCACAAAGCAGATAAAAACTGGAAAATAATGCTCTCTGGCTTTTTCAATAATTTGTCTTAAGTTTAAGATCTGTTCACGTCTTGATATACAAGCTCAGATATACTTTTTTGATTCTGTATCTTGCTTACTTCTCAGCTTTTTGAAAAAAATTATTCGGAAAAGTTGTTTATTTTAACGACTTTCATACACAGTTAAAAGAAGTATCACCTTGTATAGTATTTTTATAGGTTGTTTTGATATGCCTGGTTCAAGATTCCTATATTCTTAGTTTCAAGACTTTCCCAGCTTTCAATTGAATATATACTTAATGCAACCTTATATGATCAAAAATACCATATTCTTGGTTTATGAGTATTACAGCTTTGCGCATATAGGAAGATCTGTTATACTTGAATGAAAGTATACATTTACATTTTATACATTTGAAAACTTTGTCAAGGGGGACAATTCCTTAACCAAAACCTACTTCACCCCCTTGTACCCTCTGCCCTCCAGGATCATCCCCTTAAAAAATTTAAATAAGGGGTATCGAGTAATATCTTGTTGCAAAGGTATGTCGAAGTCCTTTATTTAAATAAAGTTATTAGTATATTCAAACCAAAACTCCTTCTGCTGATTTTTTTTATAGATCATACCCCGTGTACTATAAAAAAAGAATACCGGTAGCGCGGCAATGGCGAATTTTACCAGGCTGACCCTTACTCGTGAGTTTTCTTTGGCTGAAGGCGTAAAACTATCCCTAGGGATGCGATATTCAATACTTCCACTACTGCCCGGAAAACTTAATCAGCTGGAGACTGGAGACGCCTTTCGGGCTCTGTTCAGCGAGTGTTGAGGCATTTTGATGCCCTCAGCTCCTTTACTTCACTAAGGAAATATAATATACAGGGTGGCCAATCGGGTGACGATAATAATTTTTTTTTAGATAGCCCATACCGAGACCTATCCAAAACACCCCCATGTATGTGTACCGATTATTGATAGTTTTCGAGTTATGATTTTTTTTTGAAAACACCCCCATGTATGTGTACCGATTATTGATAGTTTTCGAGTTATGATTTTTTTTTGAAAACCTAGAGATTTTCCAGTTTTTCCCAGAAATCGTCAAAAACAAAAACAAGAATGCTTTTTGGCTTTTATTTTTTTCTGCAATCATACTCAGTATTAAGCCTATTTTCATATCCAATAAAGAGAACCTGTACACCCGAACAATAATTAAGTACATTTTGGGCGCAAAGTTTGAAATCTCTGTTTTTAGTCAGGAGAGCAAAACATTCAAAATAAAATTAAAAATACTCACGCCTGGTTCTGGAGCTTCAAACTAATCTTAAAAACTTTGCAAGATATTGCACTTTCGAAGTAATAATGAAAAAGTAGCACTTATGGGGACATTTTGCGCCGTACGTGAGTGTTAAATGTAAAAAGGTGATAATTCACGAATTTCCAAAATGATTTAAAAAACTATTATTTTGCTTTATTATGACAAATTATAGAAAAAAAGACTCGTAACAACTAATAAACCCGATAATCATTGATGTTTTGATGACATTTAATAAAAAAACTAATACCGAAATTGTGATTTTTAAAGTGTTTTTGCTATGTACTATTGAACTTCTGCTAAATTAAGTTGTATCGAAAGTTAACAAAGGAAAGGGATAATAAAACAATAATCTCACTTACAATTTCATGGCAGAATTACCTGGGAAGCGATGTCGTAGCATACGCCATCCCTTTCTTTCAGAGTAGCTTTTTGCGAGCTCATGTCGGCGAAGCGCAGTTATTATTATTATTATTATTATTATTATTACAATTCTAGCATGAGTAGAGCGCAGGGCGCTATAAACTCAAAATGCAAATAACAATTAGATACAATACAAATATAACTAAGCTAAGACACATCACGTACGCATATTATTCCAGTTATCGAGTCTGTTTTTGAACAAGTTCACGGACTCACTATTCACTACGCTAGAGGGGAGCTTATTCCATGCATCAAATACTCTGTTGGGCAGGACATGCTGTCTAACGGTGGTCTTGAAGGATTCCTTTTTTAATTTCATTGAATGACCTCGCAGATGGCCAGTATATATTAAGGCAGAACAGAGATGACAAATCCACTCCGAAGAGTCCATGTAGTGCGCGATATGGAACGATCAAGTCACCTCGAGCTCGTCTACTCTCGAAAAGTTGTAGATCTAATATTCTTAGCCGCTCCTCATACGATGGACGTCTTACTCCATATGATAGTCTAGTGGCACGTCGTTGTAAACATTCAAGTGCATTTCGATCACGTTGCAAGATAGGGCTCCAGACGGGTCCAGCGAATTCGAGAAGAGGGCGAACATAGGTTTTATATAAGAAAGAGGAGACAGCAGTGTCACATCCACGAAATGACTTCTCCACCAGAAACAAAGACTTTTTGGCTCTAGAAGAAACAAGGTTGATGTGTTCCGACCAAGATAAATTGTCACATACCGTGACACCTAGGTCGCAGTGACTTTTGTGGGAAGGGACCGTATGACCATCGATGAAGTAAGTGTATCTAGGATTGTTTTTACCGATGTGAATAATACAACACTTGCTCAAATTGAGTGGTAGTGACCAGTCGTGGCACCATTGAGATAGTCTGTTCAGATCATTTTGAATAACAGTAAAGTTGTCAACAGGAGTGTTATATATTTTAGTATCATCAGCATATGAGGAGCACGTTGAACTTATTAGATTTGGTAGATCGCAGGTATACAGAAGAAACAGGATCGGGCCTAGGACAGAGCCCTGCGGTACGCCACTGAAGACTGGTCTAGGAGATGAAACAGAATCCGAAATCTTCACAACAAGTTCCCGTCCAGAGAGAAATGCTTGAATCCAAAATAGTAGATCACCCCTAATACCAAGATGCTCGAGTTTGTGGAGAAGCTTCTTATGAGACACCCGATCGAAGGCTCTCGAGAAATCGAGGTAGATTATGTCAACAGGAGTTCCATAGTCATATAGGAAGCTCCAGTCGTTGACACATTTCAAAAGGTTGGTAATGATGGAACGGCCAGGTAGAAATCCATGCTGATTTTCAGGAAACAGTTTACAAGACAAGGCGAAATTGAGAATCTTGCTAACCATAATTTTTTCTGCAATTTTGGCTATGATGGGAACTAGACTAATTGGGCGGTAGTTCTTGGCATCGTGTTTGTCGCCTTTCTTGAAGATGGGGGTCACGGATGCGCGTATCCAACATAAAGGAAGACAATGCTCCTGAAAGGATGAGGTAAATATCAAACTTAGTGGAGTAGAAAGAGAGCTCGCGCACTTTTTAAGGATGTCAGCTGTAATTCCATCTCTGCCAGGGGCAGTTGATACATTAAGCTCTGAGAGGTGTTTTAGGACCTCATCTGGTGAGAATACTACATTTTCCAATGATAACTCGTTCCGAGGAAAGGATATTATGGGCAAATTATTGGGTGCAATGTGGCTGACATCGGCAGCAAACGTATCCGCAAGTATTTCTGCAGATGAGACAGGATCTTCACATATATGGCCATCGGGACTTCTAACTGCAGGAGTAGAAACAGTGGAGTTTAAAGTGGACCTGATATATCTATACAACCTTTTCTTATTCCTCGACTGTACTAACTTTTTTTCAAAGCAGCTTTTCGCATCTGCAAGTATTTTAGAGAGGGAGTTTGAGAAGTTCCTATGATTTTCGTAGTCCATCTGTCGCTTGCTTCTGGTGTATTTTTGCCATAGTGCCTTCTTATGACGAATCAATCCCAAAATGTTCTCATTAATCCATGGTTTGTTTGGAATGGTTGTAATAGTTCTGTATGAGGTACAACTAGAGATGAATAGACGCAGCTTGTTGAGAAAAACATCCCACATTGATTGCGTATCGAGGAATTGGAAAAGCAGGTTCCAGTCAACTTCTGAAAGACATCGGTTGAGGCGTAAATAGTCTATGCGTTTGATGGTTTTCATTAGTCGAGAGGGTTGGATCACTATACTGAACTGTAGTTTGGTGAAGAGAGTGCAATGGTCAGATTTACCGAATGGCGGCAGATAATCAATATCACTGACAAAGTCGGCGTCATTGACAAATACAAGGTCCAATGTCCGAGGAGTTTGATTATTGCGAAATCTGGTGGGACGGTCGATGAGTTGCGTGATGCAAGTGTCACGTAGCAGATCTAAGAAGGGTGCAGAACGTGAGTTACAGACAGGAACCTCGGTCAGAGGCCAAGTTACGTCATGTAGATTGAAGTCACCTGTTATATATAAATTGTTGGTTTGGGTAGACAGGTCACTTATAAGTTTACATAAATTGGCATCACAAATAGCAGGGCGAGGTCTGTAAATACAACCAAGAATAAAGGAAAAATGTTGGTGCTTGACTGACAGAAACAGATTGTCTATACCAGGAAGGTCGTCTGAGAATGAAGATATAGTAAAAGTAGATTTAATACTATCTCTGACAAAAACACACACTCCACCGTGACCTGGTGTCGTAATTGAGTCACTGCGATAGATATGGTAACCTGGAATATTAACTCCTGAATCAGGTAAGCCAGGGTGGAGCCACGTTTCTGTTAAGCATATAAATGTAGGACAGTTGGCGCTGGCGAAGGCAAGTAGTTCAAGAAACTTAGAATTCAGAGATTGAACATTACTATAGCAGATTGACCATTCGAGGGAGGTTAGTTTTTTGATGATGTGGAATATTGCGTTGGCAAAGTGATTATTTCCGGAATGCCTCTGACATATTTGATTGTGATGTCCCTCTCACCAGCTGCTTGCCTTCTTCGTAGATGTTCCCGTAGCTGGACTAGTTGAGCCATTTGAAGAGGAGTTTTATCATCATCGATGATGAGATGCTTGTAACTAGGATTAGATAACAGAGTTTTCTTACGCCTTAGAATATTTTTTACGGTAACAGGATTGGAAAAAGAAATTTTAAGTGGACGGGATCTATTGGCCTGAGGAGCACCAAGGCGGGAAACATTTATAATGTGGCTACTAGCGGTAGGATCAATTATGTTCAGAATCTCTGACACAGTTACATGATCATTAGAGTGTGCATTCTCAGCTACATTTTTTATTATGATATTGTGTGATCTGCGGTATCTTTCAAGCATCTCAGAGTCAGGAGATCTATCAGGAATAGCGGGGACAGAAGAGGTCAAACTAGCAGAATTGACAGCAGTTTCCTGTAGAGTAGTAAATCTGTGTTCAATGGCAGTCAAATTTGAGGACATATTTGCCTGTGCGGTACGTAATGACTGAATATCAGTAATACATGTCTGGATAGATATGTCATGCTGCGATAGTCTGTCTGAATGTTGCTCTAAGAGTGACTTGCATTCTGATATATCGTTAGAAAGCCGAGTTTGACAGTTCTTGACGTCCTTTATATCACTAGCTATACTGAGCAATTGATTCATGATGAGTGTCAATTGGTCAGAGGTAACCGGTTGATTTGAAGTGGTAGCAGTTGCAGAAGATATAGAACCGCTCCGCGTAGTGCGACCTTGTTTGCAGCACATGGGGCATAGCCATTTCTCGTTATTCTCTGTGAGAAAACTTACTTCATTGGCGGTTAAATTTACACAGGAGGCATGGAAAGATTTGCGACATCCTGAACAGGAAACAAGATTCTGGGAGCTACTTGCTGACTTAACACAAGTGGGACATGTCGGAGCCATGACAAAAGGTTAGGTGTACCAAGTAAACAAGATTATTATTATTATTATTAGTATGGCACGAGGAAGGGTGAAGGAAGACACGCTTCACTCTCTTGGGTCGTTAAGAGAGACTTTCAAAACAGACGGGTAGACCACGGTGAGGGAACAGGTTATGTGAACGAAGGGTAGTGCCAAACTCTGTCCGCGTATTGTGTTCAGCGTATTGATAGTGTAAAGTTGTACACACCGATATTAGATCTACGTTGCGACTGAACGAGTAGCGACAACAGATAACGTTGATATATCCACCAAGAGCTGGAACCGTTGCGTCTTGGAGGGGAGGACGAACGCCGAAATTCGTCCTATATCGACGTTGTTTATGTAAATAAGTAATGTAATTACTTGTGACTTACGCAACCCAGGACTGGTATTCAACTGGCAGTAGATCACAAACACTAATGTAACAGTAATATGTAAGAATTATAATTTTTACAGCACTAGATATAAGCAAATTAGAACGAAACTAGAGGAGATCAAATAAACACGTCTGCACAGCACAGTAGCGTACGGTTATATGTTGTGTTAATTAATTTTCGGTAATAGGCAAGGCAAGGTTCGGATGGACCTAAAAAGGTGATTTATATTGCTAGGTCTTCCTCGACCGGTAAGTAGACAGCCTATCATGAATACAACAAGTTTTTCAGTTTTTCAACCCCCCACCCCCCAAACCCCCAAATTTCACCCCAACCAAAAAAAAAACGCAGAAAATGATCAAGAACCTCTAAAACGCCTAAAAACGAAGTTTGAGGAATATTTGAAGTTTTTGTTTTAATTACTCCGCCGCCTATGTACCGATTTCCAAAATTATAGCAGCATTACCTACTAAGACGCAACAGCATATTGCTGCCCAAATTTCATCACAGTCCATGCAGCGGTTACTGAGATTACGAGGCTAGAAAAACGCGTACAGACAGACAGACCGACAGACAGAACGACAGAGATGAGTGACGCGGATTTTCGTTATGTAGGCATTATAAAACGCCCAAAAAACCTATTATCTCAAAATCGAAAATGTTCACGATCACAATCCTCCCCTCACCTATCGGTGTGGGAAGTAAAAAGGATGGCGTATGCTACGATAACGCTTCCCAGGTAATTCCGCCATGGAATTAAAAGTCAGATTGTTGTTTTATTATTCCTTTCCTTTGTTAACTTTCCATACAACTTAATTTAGCAGAAGTTCAATAGTACACAACAAAAAGCACAGGTATTAATTTTTTTTATTAAAAGTGATTTAAACATCAATGATTATCGTGTTTATTAGTTGTTATGAATTATTTTTCTTTAATTGGTCATAATAAAGTAAAATAATAGTTTTTTAAATTATTTTGGAAATTCATGAATTATCACCTTTTTACCTTTAACAGTCACGTACGGCGCAAAATGCCCCCATAAGTGCTATTTTTGCATTATTATTTCGAAAGTGCAATGTCTTGCAGAGTTTTTAAGATTAGATTGAAGCTCCAGAATCAGGCATAAGTATTTTTAATTTTATTTTGAAGGTTTTGGTCTCCTGACTAAAAACAGAGATTTCAAACTTTGGGCCCAAAATGTACTTAATTATTGTTTGGATGTACAGGTTCTCCTTATTGGATATTAAAACAGGCTTAATACTGAGTATAATTGCGGAGAAAAATATACGCTAAAAAGTATTCTTGTTTTCGTTTTTGACGATTTGTTGGAAAAACTGGAAAACCTCTAAGTTTTCAAAAAAAAAATCATAACTCGAAAACTATCAATAATCGGTACATATACATGGGGGTGTTTTGGATAGGTCTCGGTACGGGCTATTCAAAAAAAAATTATTATCGTCACCCGATTGGCCACCCTGTATAATCTTGAAAAAGAAATAAATAGAATTTTCAAAAATCGGTTTAATTACTACAAAGGTCATTGATTCGTTTCTTCGATGTTATGAGAGGAGATGTCTGTTGGTCTGTTGCCATTTTCTACCTGCGGAATCTCAGTAACCGCTCAACCGATTTTGATGAAAATTTGAGAACAACTCTTAGTAGCCTGTATTTTCGAAAAATATATGTATTGTCGATGGAGTTACTATTAAAAAACCAGAAAAGGTCAGAACGTCGTTTGTACGTGTCTTAGAGGTGACTGACCATTTTCCTTTTTTTTGATGGGGGTAAAATTAAACATTGTAGTGTGAAATACTGTCTACTTCATCTGAAAAATAAAGCTAATGATATCCCATACTATTCAGGTACCCACACACTCCTCATATACAGGGTGTTAATTAAGTATGTTAACAAACTTTAACCACGAATAGTACTCCGAAAAATAGAAAGAAAATGTCATATGAACGTGGACCCGGAAATGCTTCCTAAGGGAGCTACGCTCCTTTGCATGGGGCACCCTGAAGACGGGTTTCCCTCGATATTCTCGAAACCATTCATAACAAAATTACGAAATTAGGTACGATGGGTAAGCTTTTGACGCTGAATCTGATTCTGAATTCAGAATTTCATAATTTTAATTAGAGGCGTATCATACGGGAGGAGTTAAGGGTAAAAATAACCCCATTTTCTAAATGGTAATTTTTTGACATTTTTATTTTAGAATATGGTATTTCAGAGATTTCTACGTAAAAATGGTCTCTTGGTACATCTCGATAGGGCTAACCGTTTTCGAGAAAAATGCATTTATTTATTTACAATAGCAATAGCATCGATTCAATAATTTGCATTTTACGTTATATCGATGAAAAAAGAAGTAATTTCTGCATATCTTGCGTTCACAGCTTAATGTTGGTTCTTTTACTGTTTGCATTTGCATGTATAACATCAATCTAGAATCAAAAGTGATTGTGACAATCACCGGTTCATAGAATGTATGTACAAAATATTGCACCTGGTAAAATAAGAGCTACTAGTCAAAGTGAAGCTTGATTTGGTTTGGTGGCAGATTCTTTGAAACCCGGCTATGCCCTGTTTAGACCCCTTCCCTCTTCAGTGGTATATCAACGACATAAATTACTCATTGTATTTATCGCCACTGGGCGTAAGGTACCCTATTACTTGCCCTTTCTCGTTTTGCTGCTCATTTATTTCTATCACTTTACATCTTGTACATTTTTCAAGTATCTTTATCTGGAACTTAATTAAAATATCATTATGAATTATTGCCCAGAATTGTGTCATGGATTTTTTTGATAAACGACCTCCTGTCTGCCGCTTATATTTATTAAGTCTTCTTTCTTATGTATGCTCTTTCATTTCCTCTGTTTTATCTGCTCACTAGATGGCATGGGCTCTTTAATGGAATAGTTTTTATCAGTTGTTCGAGTGTCTTTTCACTTTCAGTCCTCACCGACGATTTTTTAGCTGCTTCATTATACAGGGTGTTCACTTGAAAAACTCCCATCCCGGATTTCTCGAAAACCACCGATTAAAAAAAGGGGCGAGACACGTCAAAAGATCTGTCAAGGGGGACAACTTTTTAACCAAAAACTATTTCACCCTCTGCCCCCTTAAACATTTTAAATGACAAGGGGTATCGAGTAATATCTTGTTTCAAAGGTATGTCGAAGCCCTTTATTCTGATTTTCGAGAAGATTAGAATCTTTATGTATTTTAACTTGTTCAAATAGAATACAAAAACATACGGAAATGTCACTTTTTATTGCAATAAGTGTTCAAATGTTGCCCATTATTGGCCAAACAATAATATAGACAATTTTCAAATTCCTGAAGGGCAGTTTGGATGACCTTCGTCTACGCATTATCGAAAGCTGCCATGATATCCCACAACATGTTTTTGAAAATTGCCTATATCATTGTTTGGCCAATAATGGGCAACATTTGAACACTTATTGCAATAAAAAGTGATATTTCTCTGTACTAGTCCACCAATAAATGGTTGTACTTTTGGTGGTGGATCAAATAAATAAATAAACTCGCTGTGTATTTTGCGCCACCAAAAATCGTCACATATGGCAACTCTGCGAACGCGTGTTCCAAAGAATGGGAGTGAGAGGTAGAGGATATTGTGTTCTCTGATGTTCAATCTGTTAAAGGCTAAGTTATCTTCTCGACTTATCTCTATGGGAGTTCCTTATCACCTAGTGTTTCTCACATAGCAACTCTTCGAGTCTAATACGGCTCGTGTAAGAATTGATGGTAACCTGTCTAGTCAAACTGAAACCAGAAAAGGAGTTCGCCAGGGATGTGTATTATCTCCGATGTTGTTTAACATTTACTCTGAATTTGTGATGAGACAGGTATTAGACAACTGGAATGGCGGTGTAACTATTAGCGGAAGCAAAATATCTAACTTAAGATTTACTGACGATACAACCCTTATTGCAGCTTCTCAGGAAGAACTAGTAGCTCTATTAAGCATCTTGGAACAACATAGTGCACCGTATGGTCTTGGTATTAACTACAATAAGACCAAGGTTATGAACTTAGATAGAGAGCATGATAATCATCGAGAAATAAAGTCAATAGGCCGTTGTGAAGTAGTTCAAAGTTTTGTATACCTCGGTTCTTTGATGAACAATTCGGGTAGCTGTGAGATTCGACGGCACATTCAACAGGCACGTGTGGCCATGACAAAGCTTACTAAAATATGGAGTGACCATAAAATCACTAAAGCTACAAAAATGTCGCTGGTTCAGTCTCTTGTGTTCTCCATATTTTTGTATGCATCGGAAACTTCGACTGTTAAAAAGGCAGTTCTAGCTCGCATAGATGCTTTTGAAATGTGGACATGGAGGAGAATGCTGAGAGTTCCTTATACCGCCCATCGAACTAACGTTTCCATACTGGATGAGGTCGGTAATCCAAAGAGATTATCCTCCATTGTGTCGACGAGAATGCTTACATTCTTCGGACATATACACAGAAGCGATAATATGGAGAAACTTGTAGTTCAGGGTCATGCCCCGAATGGGCGGCGCCGTGGCCGTCCCCCTACACGCTGGGTGGATACGACGAAACAGTTGCTGGATATGAGTATCAAGAGCGCCACCAAACTGACAGTAAATCGCGAACGATGGCGAGCTGCAGTGCTCAAAATATTGATAATATTCGTGTCGGCAATACTCTAGCTCCGACTTAATGCATTTTACGAGTTCACAACATGTCTGTTAAGACATTGTGACTATGATGATGATCTTCTCGGCTATTTGCATCAATCGTGTATAGTTTGGGCACTTGGACAGTCATTTGTGATTAGATAAATAAGTCTAGTATGAATGAATAAACCGACTTGAATCCTTTTTATAGCTGCATGGCTGCATCAGTCTTTATAACAAGTGTGTATATTTTTCATTCCGTTTGCTTCAAGACTAGACACGGCTGCTTTCTAGAAATGCCGAGTGCTACTGTAATAATTCTCAGAAGTAGCCAGTGAAGATGAGTCTTGGTTGTTTTTTTGAATGGAGAAAGGAAGTGATATAAATATGCAAACAGGCGACAACACAGTAAATTTTTTGTGGTTGTTTATGAGCGGTGTGCCCTTCCGTACCGCAACGCGGTGTAACGTAGATGAAGCTCCATGATATCTTGGTGATGTACGAGTGACCTGTGACGACTGACGAGATTACTACTTCTACTCGAGGAAATAATAAAGTTAACGGACTAGGGATGGGATGGGATACGTACTGGATGATTATATAGCCCTTCGCCGTTTCTTTTCAGCCTATAATCACGTTGCCACATCTTAATCTTGCCTCGTAAAAATTTCATGAAATGCTTCCGTGGAAAACTTATTGCTATAATCGATAATCTGAGTATAAGAATTATCTCTACCTATGTATAATATGATTAAAAGCTACTTCTAGCACCTCCTATTTTTGTTGGTCTCTTTGTCTGTTATTACTTCCTGCACCGATAGGTGAGAGGAGTATTGTGATCGCGAAAAATTCTCGATTTTGAGATAGTACGCTTTTAGGCATTTTATGATGTCTACATAATGAAAATTCACGTCACCCGTTTCCGTCAGTCTGTCTGTCTGCTGATCTGTCTGTCGCTCTGTCTGCCGGTCTGTCTGCCGGTCTGTCTGTCGGTCTGTCTGTCGGTCTGTCTGTCGGTCTGTCTGTCGGTATGTCTGTCGGTCTGTCTGTCGGTCTGTCTGTCGGTCTGCCTGTCGGTCTGTCTGTCGGTCTGTCTGTCTGTCTGTCGGTCTGTCTGTCGGTGTGTCTGTCGGTGTGTCTGACGGTCTGTCTGACGGTTTGTCTGTCGGTCCATCGGTCTGTCTGTCGGTCTGTCTGTTGGCGTTTTTTACCATTGTAATCTCAGTAACCGCTGCACGGATTGTGATGAAATTCGGGTAGCTATATGCTGTGGGATCGTAATAGGTAATGCTGCTATAATTTTGGAAATCAGTTCATAGGCGGCGGAGTAATCAACAAAAAAAAAACTGAAATATTCCTCAAACTTCGTTTTCAGGCGTTTTAGGAGTTCCTAATAATTTTCTACTTTTTTTTGGGTGGTGGAACTTCTCACAACCCCAACTCAGCAACAATCCTTTCAGACACAGGTAAAAAAAGTTATGTATATAGGCTGTCTGCAGACCTTTTAGGTCCATAGCCTTGTGATTTCTCTCCATTTCTTCCTGTCTTTTGCCTGTTGCCTCCAGTTCTAGATTTTCTTCTCTTCTAGATCTTCCTCCACTGCCTCTCTCCATCGTTTCTTTGGTCTTCCTCTCTTTCTTTTTCCTTCCGGTATTTTCCATGCGATTCGTTTCACTTCTCTTTCCTGTTCCATCCTCTCCCAATGTCCAAGCCACTGCAATCTTCTTAATTTGACAAAATTACTTATGGGTGTTTCATTGAATAGCTCATACAATTCTATATTCATTCTTTTCTCCCATCCTAGCTCTGTATGCTTGCCTCCAAAGATTCTTCTTAATATTTTCCTCTCCCAAATTTCCAATTTTTGTTTTACTTTGTTTGTCATAACCCAGGTTTTACATGGATAGGTTAGGGTTGGTCTTAATATTGTTTTATAGAGGTAAAAAAGTTATTAACAAATTATTATAAGTCCTGTGGTGATCTGTCAATATGCAAGACCAAGATCATCATATTCTCAATGGAGAAGCTCCAAAATTCCCAAGCTGTTGATCAAAATAATAAGAGCTCAGTTGGCAAATATGATATTGTTGCTGAAACTTTATGAAACAATTGGTCCAGAGCATTGAAATTTTAGTTGTGAAAAAATTATATTCTCAGTCAGAGCATATTTCTTTAGAATGAGTATTGAAATCAAAAAGTATTTGTCTTGGCTTAAACTAACCATAATTTCCTCAATTTTCTCGAGTATTTCTTTTTTTGTGTGAGTAAAAATATCGGAGATTCCTCGACAGCAAAAATTAAAATTTGTATATCTCGAAATATCCGAGGCAGCCCACTTGACAGTTTATTACAACAGAGATCGTGTACCTCGACAAACCCATATAAATTATAAAGTTAAAAGATAAATGACTGTACTTATTTTATTCAGCTCCTGGTATTTACTTGAACAAAACAGTCCCATGGGGAGCAAGTAGCAATAAAAATCATAATTTATATAAGGACTGAATAACATGAGAAGTACTCCATATTTCGATGTAATTCACTGTTATACCAGGACACGGGGGCGTGGGAACCTAGAAACCAGTCTCAGACTCAGACTGCTTGAATGAGACGATAGACGCACGGAAAGTACAAGATAAACTGACATTCTTTAGAGGTGATTTCATGATTCTATTTCATATTTAGCTTTCGCGAAGCGCCACCATGTTTATTAGCCTAGTAAAAGAAGACGTTTGACTTGGCAAAAATTGCAATATGGACGGGCGTTTCAATTTAGTTGAAGTATAAGGCTCTCGCGGCCATGATCCTATGAACTGTTGGTCTTGGCCTCTTCGGCCGACGTCGACTCGCTTGGTCACCTTGGTGGGCGAGGTTCGCTGCTTGACCTTTCGCCAACACGAGTGGTTAGCATCCTCAGAAGCTTTTACCTGTTCGGCGTGTTCTGAGACCGCGTCACCGGGTTAAGCACTTATATCCTCCGGATTAGGCCAATCAGACCCCATATGGGGCCAAGGAGAACCCAATGGGAGCAATGAGACCCCAATGGGTTGAACGATAACCCCGATGGTGACCAACGAGGGTCCCAGTGTGGGACAAGAAAGACTCCAGTGGGGGCATAGAGCGACCCTAATGAGGGCTAACGAGGACTCCAGTGGAGGCTAAGACAGACCACAATGGGACCAACACGGATCCTAATGGTGCAGAGACAGGTCCCTATGACCAAGGTAGGCACCAATGACCAAGACCGGTCCCAATGATCAATACAGGTCCCAATGATCAAAACAGGCCTCCCAATGACCAAGACAGGCACCAATGACCAAGACCGGTCCCAATGATCAATACAGGTCCCAATGATCAAAACAGGTCCCTATGACCAAGACAGGCACCAATGACCAAGACCAATCCCAATGATCAATACAGGTTCCAATGATCAAAACAGGCCCCCAATGACCAAGACAGGCCCTAATGATCAAGACAGACCCCAAATGTTCGAACTCGCCACTGAGTTTGGTAGGTTCATACACTCTCGCCCGTTCCTTCGGTATTTTGATGATTTAGAACTTCTGGCATGGATGCTAGTTCGAGTTGTTGTGTACAAAGATCTTATAACTTTGAAGTTTTAATATTTGTGACACACTGACAGGGGTAACTTTAGTTCATTTGAGAGATAGGATAGTTAAACAATTAGACTATCAGGTAACTAAAAAAGTATTTTTTATCCTATAGATAGACAATGACTCAGACTTGCAAAGTGTAAAATAAATATAATTTTATGCACCTCTGTTACATCGGACCATTTCCGTAAGACAGAAAATTAGAGGTTTTAGGTAGGCAATCGTTTAACTACCCTATTGCGAAGGGATCGAGTAGGTAATTATCGAAACTCTGCAGTATTGATTAGCAAATCTATTGGGATCCATTCAATAGGATTCGTTAAGAGCAATTTAAGATCAACCGCTAGGGAGACGAGTTTATACAGGGTATTCCATGATCATTGTGGTGCAGAAAAAAACCTCAAAAACTTAGAATATAATTTTTATCTACTTACATTAGATTATACAGCGATTATGAAACTACCTTTGAACAGGTAACACTACCTATAAACAAATAGCGTGGATTATTTTTCATAACTTACGCTCCATCCGTGAGTTGTGAATAACGCCTACTAGATACCAATACAAAGACGGCCATGAAACGTCAAACGCAATCTGTATCGGTAGACTGAGGAGGGTGAGTAGTCCCACTGTCTTCGCTTTCACACATTCTACATATCGGTGTGTCACTTAACCCCATAATGTAGAGGTGTTGCCTAAGTTCACAATGGTCAATCAGGAATCCTACTATGAGACGTAGGTTTGACCTGGTCATTGCCAAGTGCTTCTTGGATATTGCCGTGCCAAAACCTGCATCCTTGTAGTTCTTCCCATCGATTTACCATTTGGACATTTGGACATTGCATTGCGTATCTAAATTAATTATGAGCTTCATTTATATATCGAAATTATTACTACTATTTTGCTAAGTCAATTATATTTTACAACAAACTACCATCCTCCGAATCTTTCAAAGCAACCCTCAAAAACACTGTGTCGAAAAAGTAACCCTGCGTATCAGAGTACTAATGAACTCGAGAATTGATCAAAGATTCCCAATTAGAATTAATTTGATCCTTCTGATTAAATATATCATGCCCGGTCCAGAATCCCAATGACGAGCAGAACAAATATATTCAGGGCTTAACACTCTTAAGCAAATTTGGTGTTAGCCTCAATTTGATCAAATTACCAGTCATTTTATTTACAAAGAGGACGGAAAATTTGAAATCTCTATGTAGTATGTAAATAAGCAGCCGGTACGTCAATTAGGTAATAGAATTATACTAACACTAATATGCATATGAATTGGGTATAGGACTAGGGGAGACTGTCACTACGCCATTCAGTTCGACTTTGTACAACCAGTGCTGCATGTGAGGCGGATTTAGACTGGGAAGTGGGGATATTAACTATGCCGGTGCTTCGTTTTTACTTCCCACACCGATAGGTGCTTTGCCTATTACAGAAACCAAGGGACTTAGAATTTTGTGATGTATATGTTACGGTTAAAGTGTTTACTTTGATAGTTTATATACTAGCTGGATAGTATACAAACTATCCAAATCTCTCGTTATTTTGATGGAAACTCATATTTCAACTAAAATAGCTATGAATATTGGTTGGTTTGTATACTAGCCAGCTAGTTTATAACCTATGCAAGATATGCCGCTAAAGTATATACCACAAAGATATCACACATATTAACCAGTGTTTCTGGTTAGTTTACAAACTATCCACATCATTTGGATGAGGTATGCACCTAACATCTCTAGTAATACATAATAACCAACTCGTTGGTTAGTATGTAAACTAACCAATCTTCTTTGGTTAGTATGTAAACTAACTAATTTTCTTTGATCAATTAATACAGAAAAGTGAGGTTATGTTTATGACAAGTGCGTTAGAATGTCAATGGGCAAGTGCAGGTGTGACGTCTTGGTACTGTTTACTGTCGTGCTTTGTGAAATTTGTTTAAGAACAGGTATCTAGTTTCCAAAAATGGATCAGCAACAGCAATTTGAAAAGTTACTATTAGAATGTTACGAGAAAAGGTACCAAAATTCAAAATTAATGAACGACAGTGATTATAATGTACTTCTGCAATATATAAAGAGAATACACGAATAAGAACCTAACACTAATAATAAAATTGATTATCATGAAATAAATACTTATGATTTACAGAAAATCGAATCATCTTATGTAATCTAATATAAAAGATCTGGAAAGATTATTTTACGTTTGAGTGAAACCTATGATGCCATTAAAGCTGTCCAGGGTCTAGAGATTTATTTTATATGAATATTTGTTACACAAATAGTATTTTCGTTTGATTTACTTATTTTTAGGTAATTATAGCAATTGTATGTTGTATTTATGAATAAACTTTACTTTTGATTAAAAATTGTTTTTTTAAACTAAAGTAACCAAAGAGGATTGGTTAGTTTACATACTAACCAACTAGTTGGATACTATGTTGTACTAGAGATATTAGGTGCATACTTTATCCAAATGATCTGGATAGTTTGTAAACTAACCAAAAACACTGGTTAATATGTGTGATATCTTTGTGGTATAATAATTTAGCGGCTTATCTTGTATAGTTTATAAACTAGCTGGATAGTATACAAACCAACCAATATTCATAGCTATTTTAGTAGAAATATGATTTTCCATTAAAATAACGAGACATTTGGATAGTTCGTATACTATCCAGCTACTACATAAACTATCAAAGTAAACACTTTAACCGTAACATATACAAAGCTAGACAGTGAAAGAACCTAGAGAAAGTCATAATACGCCTACTATCTCCGGCCATAGCAGGCTGCAGTCAACCCCACATCTTTTTCTACCTGGACTGCATGATGCATATACGCATTATAACTGTCAAACTTTCGGCCTATCTGATGAAAAAAGTTTCTATTACTCGACCTTCCTTGAAAAGAGATGTTCTTCTTTTTAATGACGCTGCCTTTTCTGCATTACTCGCCACAATCTAATGGCAATATTTTTTAAGACGACTGCGTTTTATTTTTCACCTAACTGGGAAGAAATATGTTGGTACCTTTTATTTTCCATATACCTGCTTCCGTATATCTGATACCATCTCAGCGAATTTATTGTTCCTTTGATTTGTTCAGGTGTTAGGGTTAGTTATTGTCTTTCGTTGGGGATAACGTTAGAAATGATGTTGACGAAAGTTTGCAGTTATATAAAATGTGAGTTAAGATCTTAATGTACCACTGTTCTGTTAAAAAGTTTATATTTATACAGGGCGAGCCCTAAGTAGACACTTTTTCTGTGTATAAGTCGTTAAAATAAACAACTTTTTCAAATAACTTTTTTCAGAAAACTGAAAATTAAGCGAGATACAGAATTTCAGATCTTTGAGATCTTCAGATTTGCTCAGAAAATCGAAAATCTTTATTCGGCTTTTTGTTAAGATGAAACCTCGTGTTTTGGATCATTTGCGTGCTGATTGCAAATCCGGTCGCAGTTTGGAGTTTCGGTATCGTTTGAATAAAATAAAAAAAATCAGATCTTCGAGATCTTCATAGGTTTGCCCAAAAAATCTAAAATCTTTATTTGGCTTTCTATTAACATGAAACCTCCTGTTTTGGATAATCTGAGGGTGCTGATTACAAATCCGGTCACAGTTTTGAGTTTCTGTATCGGTTGACAAAAATAAAAAATTGCAGGTCTTTTAGAACTTCAGGTTTACCCATAAAGTCTAAAATCTTTATTTGGCTTTCTATTAACATGAAACCTCCTGTTTTGGATAATTTGAGGGTGTTGATTACAAGTTCGGTAACAGTTTATCGTTTGACGAAAATAAAAAATTGCAGGTCTTTGAGATCTTCAGGTTCGCCCATAAAATCTAAACACTTTATTTGGGTTTCTATTAAGATAAATGTTCGTGTTTTGGATAATTTGAGAATGCTTATTACAAATCCGGTCGCAGTTTTGTGTTTCAGTATCGTAATAAAATAAAAAATATCAGATCTTTGAGATCCTCAGGTTTGCCCAAAAATTCTAAAATCTTTATTTGGCTTTCTATTAAGATGAAACCTTGTGGTTTGGATAATTTGAGGGTGCTGATTACAAATACTGTCGCAGTTTTGAGTTCCAGTCTCGTTTGACAAAAATCGAAAATTTCAGATATTCCAGTTCTTCAGAAATTCGAAAATCTTTATTTGGCTTCCTATTGAGATGAAACCTTCTATTTTGCATAATTTGAGGGTGCTGATTACAGATCCGGTCACATTCTTAAGTTTATATATCGTTTGACGAAAATAAAAAATTGCAGGTCTTTGAGATCTTCAGGTTCGCTCATAAAATCTAAACTCTTTATTTGGCTTTCTATCAAGATAAATCTTCGTGTTTTGAATAATTTGAGAACGTTTATTACAAATCCGGTCGCAGTTTTGTGTTACAGTATCGTTTGAGTAAAATAACAAAAAAATCAGATCTTCGAGATCTTCATAGGTTTGCCCAAAAAATCTAAAATCTTTATTTGGCTTTCTATTAACATCAAACCTCCTGTTTTGGATAATTTGAGGGTGCTGATTATAAATCCGGTCACAGTTTTGAGTTTCTGTATCGGTTGACAAAAATAAAAAATTGCAGGTCTTTGAGATCTTCTGGTTCGCTCATAAAATCTAAACTCTTTATTTGGCTTTCTATCAAGATAAATCTTCGTGTTTTGGATAATTTGAGAACGCTAATTACAAATCCGGTCGCAATTTTGTGTTTCAGTATCGTTTGAATACAATAAAAAAAAATCAGATCTTCGAGATTCTCAGGTTTGCCCAAAAAATCTAAAATCTTTATTTGGCTTTCTGTTGAGATGAAACCTCGTGTTTTGGATAATTTAAGGGTGCTGCTTACAAATCCGGTTGCATTTTTGAGTTTCAGTGTTATTTGACAAAAACAGAATTGCCTGCTCAGTTATAAAAAAAAACAACTGACGATGGCAGTTACTCGACTTTATTTACAAAAATATTTCAATCGAGAACTCTCGTGATCACATAATTTGTTCGCCTAAGGCGCAGGCGTGTGAAGCAAAACAAGGCAGTGTGGCGTGTGGCAGGTAGAAACGGTAGCATATTGTGTGTAGGAATTTATGATTTTATTCAGTTGCACCCAAACACGACGACAGTTCCACATTAAACAAACCTATTATGTTAGCATCCGAAACAGAAAAGTCCACACTTTCTTCCTCTCTAAATCTGATGTTTATCGCCGCGCCGGCTTCTTTATGTGAGTTACGTCGACAGTAGAACCGAGATGATAATCGAGATAAGTTGATATTTGTTGCTTGCCGTTTACCCAGTTAATTCATTGTCTTATCGCGAAACCTACCTACAACGACAAAGTGTTTTATCTCATTCCTGGCTTGTTATAAATGGTTGGCCGTTGGGGTATGGATATATCGCATCGCTCTGCTCTGCTCTGCTGCAACTCTCCTAGCCGTTGTGGAGTTTGTTTTCAAAACCAATCATAGATGCCGTTATTTTATGTTATTTATTTTATGGTGCATTTTTACAAACACCTTGGAGGTAATTACAGGCAAATGTAAAGTAGGAACTTAAAACTATTCACACAAACTAAAACAAAGACAGATAAAGTTAAAACAGTTGACCCACCAACTGTGAGAAGCTAGCATGAAATGTACCAAATGAGCTTTGTATTTTCTAGTCTAGGCAAAGTATTAATAAAAAAAGAAAAGGTCCAGGTATGTTGCCCTAGGACACCCCTGATGTAGCCCTAAACCTTGGGGAAACCTCTACCTATTTACGTGTAACGGAAAAGTGGTAAATCTGACAACATAGCTGTTAGCATTTTTGAATTCTGCATGTCAAAAAGCCCCACGTATTGATTTTATCCTTCCAACTTTGGCAGTTTTGGAGATATTTAGACGTTCCGATACTTTTTACTAACCCGGTGTACACCATAATATTACTAATTACGTTTAGAGGTAGAAACGGTGATCGCAAACATTTATCTGACATCTTTAATCGCATGTTTCAAGTATTTTGTATAATGACCCGTAGCGTGTGAGTTTGTCTGCAGTTTGTATGCGAGTTCAACTTTTATTATTCGTCCTGATTACCAGCATGATAATAACGCAAATACGTGAGATAAGATTCAGTTCCTCGCGTCGAGGAACATACACACACACAGAAACCGCGAATGAAGGAAATTACTATAGTTTGCTCCAAGTTAAGCTCGACATAAAGTAGTCGTGCGAGTCTTATTTGCCATTCATGATGAACGCTTGGTACATAGAATTCATAAATTCTCGAAAGAAATATCCAATAGTCATTTTAAGTCTCATTTATTGGCACGCTTTTATTAGATTTACCTGTATGTTTGTGAGCTTGTAAACTCTTTCCAACTCCAACTTTGCCGCTAAAATAATTATTTTGACGGCTTCAAATCCGTCGAAAAATTACGTATCGGGGGTTTTTAAGGCACAAATCCAAATTAGATAAAGGGCGCCACCTACGCCACATTGAACTCACTTTAATTATCAAAAATTTTTTCTGGTTTGGCACATCAATATGAATATAAAAATTATCGTTTCCTCAATATGTTTTACGTGAGAAATGTATACTTCATTTAAGTTCCTAGAGGTAACCGTTTTCAAGACTAAAAAAACGCCGAGACAGACACGTCAAAAGATTTGTCAAGGGGGACAACTTTTTAACCAAAAACCACTTCATCCAATTGGATGGATGGAATTAGAAAATAACGTCGGGATTGGTCCTGGAGTGCAGGAGGGCTCTTGACGACATCTCAGCTAAACCCAAGGTATCACTGATGTGGGTACCTGGGCACGCTGGGGTAAAGGGTAACGAAATGGCGGATCATCTGGCTAGGATGGGATCCGGCAACAGTTTTGTGGGCCCGGAACCAGCCTTAGGACTATCTGCAAACTTGATTAGGAAAACAACTGGAGAGTGGATCCAGAATCAACACTCTTTGAGATGGAACAACATCTCTGGTCATCTCCGTCAAGCTCGGGAACTATTAGCAGGGCCTGCAGAGATAATAGGACGATTTTGTGTTTCTCTGGATAGGAGTAACTTGAGATTGCTAGTAGGCCTATTAACGGGTCACAACACCTTCAGGTGTTACTTGTTCGTGATGAGCGTGGTCAACGACCCAACGTGCACGTGGTGTGGTGAAGAGGAAGAATCCTCGGCACACATCTTGTGTCGCTGTGAAACCCTGGGTTATCACAGGTAGACTATGCTGGGCTCAAGAACCTTGGAACCAATAGAGATAAAACGGATAGGACCTAAGAATGTACTTGCCTTTGCCAAAAGGGCAGGTCTTAGGAACTAGCGCGGATAGAGGCGCAAAAGGGCCCATCGTGTGGCCTATGAACGAGCCACATTCCGTGCTGGATAGCCTCTGGTCCTTACTCATTCATTCATTCACTTCATCCAATTGCACCCTGTTCCCCCAGGATCATCTTTTTTTTAAAAAAATTTAAATGACAAGGGGTATCGAGTGCCTAATACCTCGTTTTGAAGGTATGTCGAAGTACTTTATTTTGACGTTTGATGTTTTAAAATCGGTAGATTCGTTTTCGAGAAAATTAGAATCCTTATGCATCCTTAACTTGTTGCAAAAACAGGTTTTTGTGTTCTATTTGAACAAGTTAATAATACATAAAGATCGTAATTTTTCTCGAAAACGAAGACTTCGACATACCTTTGAAACAAGATATTACTCGATACCCCTTGTCATTTAAAATGTTTAAAGGGATGATCCTGGGAGCAGAGGGTACAAGGGGGTGAAGTAGTTTTTGGTTGAAAAGTTGCCCCCCTTGACAAATATTTTAACGTGTCTCTGCGTTTTTGCTTTAAATCAGCGGTTTTCGAGGAATCCGGTATGGGAAGTTTTCAAATGAACACCCTGCATATACCTAAAACAGGTTAGAGTTTCGTTGAGTATGCAAATAACCTCGGTTTTTCGCTCAAGTCATCCATAAATCATCGGAGGATGAAAAAATGATAAGGGAATACCTCATTATTATGAAACAGGATAAAGAAACGAATATTCCTTTATCAAAAACATATGTCAGAGTATCTTTTAGAATGCAATTCGGCGAGATAATGCGAATACGAGCGACCCCAGCGTAAAAAAAGGAAGAGGGAGCGACAAAAACAAATGTGAATTACATTATGTATTCATTCAAACGTTGCCTTGTAGACAATACAGTCTTCTTGGTATTCCTTCTGTTGCGATTTAAATTGCTCCGCAGCGTGCTGTGGTAATCAAACTATTTATGTTGGGATTTGTGTTATTACATATTTATGCTAAATGCTATGGAGCGATATAATAGCCTGTTACCACCAGATGGAAACATTATACTTTTATGACACGATATAGACACCCCACTTTCAGATCGTATTCTTTCGCAAAATTTTTATCCTGTATGGTTATTTATGGGACCTAAGATTGAGTCATATTCGATGATCAGTTTAGTAATGTTATCGTAGGGCTTACCATGGCAAGCTTTCGTTTCCCCTCACTAGGACGTGCTGCACAGTATACTTTCAGTTTTATGTAATTTCTGAAAGACATACTTGTTATAAACAATCAGATCATTCTGCAAGTGAAATCCGAACACTTAGAAAAAAAGCGTTAGGACTAAAGGCGATAACAAACGCCATAATTAGTTTATGCAAAAATACAGAAAGTCAATATTGGATGTTGATGAACGCACTCTTCTAGCCTACACGCCTTGCTCCTAATCTGGTTGTTAATAAACTCTAGAGGTACAGCCTCCCAAGCTGCCCTCACAGCATGTTCCAGTCCATCCAGCATGGTAGGAGGATTGGGTAAATCGCGAATGTAGCGAACCATCCAATCCCATACTTTTACTTCCCACACCGATAGGTGAGGGGAGTATTGTGATCGCGAAAATTTTCGATTTTGAGATAATATACTTTTTGGGTGTTTTATGATGCCTACATAACGAAAATCCACGTCACTCATTTCCGTCGGTCTGTCTGTCGGTCTGTCTGTCTGTCTGCCTGTCTGTCGGTCTGTCGGTCTGTCGGTCTGTCGGTCTGTCGGTCTGTCGGTCTGTCGGTCTGTCGGTCTGTCGGTCTGTCGGTCTGTCGGTCTGTCGGTCTGTCGGTCTGTCGGTCTGTCGGTCTGTCGGTCTGTCGGTCTGTCGGTGTGTCGGTCTGTCGGTCTGTCTGTCTGTTGGCGTTTTTCTAGCCTCCTAATCTCAGTACCCGCTGCATAGATTTTGATGAAATTTGGGTAGGGATATGGTGTAGGGTCGTAGCAGGTAATGTTGCTACAATTTTGAAAATCGGTGCATGGGCGGCGGAGTAATTAGCAAAAAAATTTCAAATATGTCTCGAACTTCGTCTTTAGGCGTTTTAGGGGCTCCTGATCATTTTCTACTTTTTTTTGGGTGAGAGTGAAATTGGGGTGGTTGGGGGGAGGGGGGTTGAAAAGCTGAAAAATTTGTTGTACTCATAATAGGCTGTCTACTGACCTGAGAGAGAAAGACCTAGCGGTATAATACACTTTTTAGGTCCATCCGAACATTGCCTTGTGTATTACAGGAACCAAGGGACTTAGAGAATTTTCCGATATATACATACGAGTATTGCTTTAGATCGTTCTGTATTTTATAATGTTGAAATTACTGAATTGATGATAATGAAATTTCGGCACAGTATTACTGCTTTGGCGAGGATGGAAAACGCGTCTGATTTTTATAAATCGTCTCAGTGGCGGCGCAACAATATCAAAAAAACTAAAAATATGAAATCAGCTCAAACTTCGTTTTTAGGCGTTTTAGGGGTTCCTAATCATTTTCTACTTTTTTCTGGGGTGGGGGGTTGTAAATCTGAAAAATTTGTTGTACTCATAATGGGCTGTCTACTGACCTGAGAGAGAGACCTAGCGGCATAATACACTTTTTTAGGTCCATCTGTCAAGATGGCCGATTGCCGATTACAGAAACCAAGGGACTTGAACTTTCTGATGCATACAAAATACATACGAGTATTACTTTGGATCGTTTTGTATTGTGTTACGTGGAAACTTCTGAATTGACTTTAATGACATTTTGACACAGATTTATTACCGCGACGAGTATGGAAAGCACGTTTTTAGAAATCATTTCAGTGGCGGCGCGGCAATAATAAAAAAACTAAAAATATAAAAACATCTCAAACTTCGTTTTAGACGTTTTAGGGGTTCCTGATCATTTTAAAAATTTTTTTTGGTTGGGGGTGAAATTGGGGTGGTTCGGGAGTGGGGGTTTGTGAAACTCAAAAAGTTGTTGTATTTATGATATATTGTCCATTGCCCCCCCCCCCCCTCATACTTCCTTACGCATTTTTCCAGCCCTCTAAAAAAGTTCCGAAACGGATTTTTCGTTGCTCTTCCTTGTCCTCTCTTGGCGGTGCTTCCATGGCAGGGTAATTAAATACCATAACAGCTATGACACACGTGCTCATCCATGTGAGATGATCATAACTTTAATGTATCGTGAGGGGTCCACGGTCAATTCGTCTTAGGAAGGCATCGATCTTATCAAATGCAATTCCCTGGGAATAACTAAGATATGTCCGTACCCTGTCCCCTAACAACAATCGCAACCCTTTCTTTAATCAGTAGCTTTGAGCGTAGAAGGAAATTGCAAGGAAGTATTATCATATGTATTAAGACGATGAGACGGTGATGTTGGCAGGCTTTCTAGAAATTCTCTTTCCACCACTCCACCCCTTTGATTCGTTATTGAATTATTTGCTATTCAGTGCACTAATCTCTCTTTCTCCCGGTGTGCAGTCGGTATTTCCCCAAGAAGTATTTTACTTCCCACCTTATAGACACGAGTGTAGTATTGTAATCGCGAAATATCTTTGTTTTCAGTTAATCGTTATTTTTTTTATCACAAAAATTCATCTGGTCTGCCGTTTAATTGTCTGCCCGTCGATGTCATTTCAGCAACAGTTATACCGATTTTATGAATTTTAGGTTAGATTAGGTTGGTTGTGAGTGAGGTGATTATACCCCAGGGCTCTGATTCTTAAGGCGGGTTCTCACGATTCAGTTTCGCTGAATCTGTTTGACTGATTCAGTGATACTGAAAGCAACGTTTGTTCTCACTGTTCAGTTTTAATCAATAATTTTAACCTATTTAGCATTAATAAAAGTAACGTTTGTATTCATTTTTCAATACTCATTCAGTCAAAATGAATGAAAAGTAGGACTGGCTTTCAGTTTGACTGGAAGCACAAACCCACTGATCAGTTTTACTGAAAAGGTGTTCTCACGTTCATTATCTATTCAGTATCACTGAATCAGTCAACTGATTCAGCGAAACTGAATCGTGAGAATCCGCCTATAGTGACTAACACGTCGTATACTCTCATGTAGGCTCATCTTCCATTGAAGATATTTTATCTAATAATTGGCTGGACTGAGACTCATGTTGCACTGAACTGAGAACTACTTTAAATAATTCATATGCTCATATAATCACTTAGGTACATCTTACAACAATTTTAGATATACTAACAGAAAGCTAACAAAAAGTTTGCATAGATAGCATTGATAGTCTATAATTGATGGAAATGTTACTTAGGCACTCCTTACAATGGACCCTTCAATTATCCCTTATGAAATGATACTAGCTTTGACAGCTCCCTGTAGAGACTTCGACAGATAAAATCACTGACAGGTTAATTTGGTTTTTAGAGTTAAAAAAAAACTTAGCTAGACCTGATTCTATCGCAATATAGTGGCATTTTATGGGAAAACTTCCTCCAGATACCGTATATTACCACGGTGCGGTGGCCGTAGTGCCGTTATAGGTAGGTATATACTACAGGCAAATATTTCGGTAGATGCAATCAAAGATATCCGAAGCGGCAAATGGTAATTGGGCGGGAAAGATAATGTTATCTGAGGGCAGTAATTGAAAGGTAATTGAGCAACTCAGGCAGTTAGGAGAAAATGAGAGGCAACTTCACCGGCATAATGCAGATTTAGTGGTTCGGGGTGGTGCGTGTGTGGAACGACTTAAAGCCTCCGGCCATCGATAAAGGGCTCCAGACGATCCAAATTGCCAATTGTTTGAAAATATAACTGTTTCACGAATTACCTGTTTTTGCCTTTAATCTGTTCCGGGGGATTTAGGAGAAGGGGTTGCCCGAAGGAGTCGAATGAATGCACAATTTCAGGCTAGCTATTACCCAACATGAATGCAGTCTTCAGTTGTATGCCATATTGACCCAAATTTTGAAAAATTGTCCGTACGTATGTCGGCAAGTCATCAGGTATCACCTATATGTGGGTGCTGAGTCATGCTGGAATTAGAGGCAATGAAATGACGGACGCGCTCGCAAGGCGAGGGTCGAGGAATAACTTCCTGGGTCCTGAGCCGGCTTTGAGGCTGGCAGTAAGTACCATTAGGAGGAAAACAGAGGTGTGGTTGCAAAATCAGCATCTTATCAGATGGAGAGGAATCTCTGAACATCTCCGTCAAGCTAGAGAACTTATTTTAAGACCTCTGGCTAAGGTGTGGCGGCTCTGTCTCTCATTGGACAGAAACCGACTAAGGCTACTTGTCGGCCTGCTATCCGGCCAAAACTCCTCCAGTCGCCAATTAGAGATTTCTTAAGTGGTTCAATATTAGCACCTAGCTTGAAAATCAAGATTAACCCCATATTTAAATAAGTTTTTGAAAACGCTATTGTTAGGTAGCGCTATAAAACGCTACTATGTAATAAACAAATTATGTGAAATTGGAAGAACAAACCTATATTGTTTTAGTTAGATTTGAAGCTCACAAAATATTACTTTGCGCGTGGTCGAAATCTTCAGCACTTCACAGATCTGTATTACGTTGTACGTTGTCCTAATCTAAATATCAACTGAGTCGCAAGAAGGTTTAAAGCTGTAGTGTCGAAAGACCATGGAAAACCTTCGGAAACACAGAACTGTTAAATTGGTTGATAAGTGGGAGGGACGTTACGGTGCGAAAAATTTAATATCTAACCCTTTCTTTCAGAACCGAACCATCTTTGAAGATAATTTAGTAGCTATTGAAATGAAAAAGTCGAATATTTTGTTTAATAAACATCTTTACATTGGAATGAGTATTTTAGATATATCAAAGATAGTTGTTTATGAGTTTCACTATGACTATATAATGAAAAAGTTTTCTACGGGTGACTGTAGGATACTTTATATGGATACTGACAGTTTGACGTATGAAATAACTGGTCATGACGTGTACATGGGCATTATCCGAACCTAATGGCAAGATTGCCATGTTTTACGGAAAGTAACAAAAATGGCAAAAGTTCAATATGGACAACTGCACCCTATAATGATTTTTCAACAACATATTTTGCATAAAAGTGTCATAAAAGTCTAAATGAAAAAAAGCTGAGACACCTCAGCAAAGCCAGAAAGTCCTTCTCGCCACTCAACCTTCTTCACTGCATGAAGCCCGCATAAGATCTGGCTTGTAGTATTGTTTTTACTTGAGATTCAGCCCAAAGAAAGGTTCACACGATCAGTGAGCCAACCTTAACGCGCCACCTCCAGCCTCTATCCGACCGGCGTCCAGCTGGTTACCTACCACTTTTCTATGGGTATTCACTCTTCATGCAAGAAGGGTTTTTGAATCAACATAATACTTACTGGTATTATTATTATTATTAAATCCGCACAAGACACACAAGAATTTCCAACATAAATAGAATATTAACGTGTGAGGTGGAATCATCGGGGACCATGATGAATTACCAGTTAATCACTAATTAACTACTTAATCAAAAAATCCAAACATGGAATATTTGCCTCTTTTGATCCCAGGAATTATGTGTCCGAGTTTCAAAACACCCTGTATATTTAGTTAGTTTTATGCAGTTTGAGATATCTTCCACATGATTCAATGTTTTTCGTTTGCGTTGTAGGTCAAACCTAGTTACCTAACTAGTTAAAAATATTGATCAACACGAACCGCATGTTTGCAAAAAATGGTGAATGCTGCCAAAAAATGGTGAAGGCTGTCAATTAGTAATGAATGCACTCCCACCATATTTTGACATTCAGCACACTGTTGATGGTGGAAGTTAATTCTACTGCAATAATATTTTTGAATTCGTGGCATTGTCAATCCCTAGTTTTTCTATCTCATCATGATAATCTATATCGCACGTTGCAGCTATCAGACTATTCTTATCACCAAGTAATCACTGCATTTTTACGTGAAAAAAGTATAGTTTGTAAATGTTGCTCCGAGCTCCGAGTATACCTTTTCCAGACAATTAGTCAGTGAACAGTCAAATTTTCAAAAGTTTTTAATCGAAATAGGTTGTGATTAAATCAGATGTCAGTTGCAGAAACAGATGCTACACATTTAGTTACTATCAAACTTTCCTAGTACTTGTAGACATTTTGCATGTATCTGATGGCTCTTGAAAGATTGTTTACATATTAATTGATAAATAGACAGATACTGTTATTGACGTGCGAAACCATATTACTAAATGACTAGATAATGTGTGTTCCATCCTAGATGGAACCCTAAACTTTACTAAGGTTATGTTCTCTGCAATCAAGGAGGGTTGCTTGTTGAAATAACAAAGTCCAATCCAACCTCCGGAAAAACCACAACGCAAAATTTCATTACAGAGGAAACGAAAATATTCCTAGATAGGCTCGAATAAAGTCAATAAGAGTGTATAGCATTGGACAAATGTGAGCTACTCCATAAAAATATTAAACGTATACCTTAACATCCTAACAAGTTTAAACAGACTACTGACTATTGATAAAAAGTAGTGATAAACAAAGATTTACTTAGGTTATTTATATCCTTATTCAGACGCATTAACAAATTTGCCACATCTATTGCCTTAGTACCGCTATATACTATGAATAAGTAAAGTGATATCTGAAATGGATATAAGGGTACAAGATCTACTACTGCTTTTTATCTGTATATAGTTAGAACATGTTTTATGGTTACCAGGCTGTCGAATGGCCATAATCATAGCGTGTCTAGTTTGGACGACACATTTCTTTTTTGTGTCTAATTCTAATGTCTTGTCTTGTAAAACCAAATTTAAAAAAAAATCGTAGATCGAGTGACTTGCCTTTTATTTTATATTGTTTGTTTATTCTACAAATGTGATATCTTTTTTACTGCTGGTATTTATTGAAAAATTAATTAGTATTCTGGTTTTGTTTGCGAGATCTAATTTCTTGATATTGATAGCAAATTCAAACCTTGGCATGTTGCGTGACTCGTGCTACTTTTTTTTCTGGAAATTAAATTATATATTTCTCGGATTCCTGCTTATTTCAAATCCTAGTGGAAAAAGTTTTGAAGTTCAGTTTTATGAATTCTCGTAAGTTCAACAATAATTGTTTTTGGTGTTTAAGAGTGTTCAGCTTCGTTATTATCTGTTTCTTTTATACAAACTAATTGAGAATAATTTTGATATTTGTGTGTCGTTGAGAAAACAAATGATCTAATATACGCACTGGAGAAATAACAATTATTCAAAAATGCTTGAAACATCCTGAGTCTATCTACGTACATCGATCTCATCATATACTTTAGAGCCTCATAGCTATTTGAGCTGCAAGTTGAGATGTGTGCTTATAGATACATCAGCACTATGTGACTAATACGTCAAGTATCTTTCCTACTTAACAGCTCACTTGCTTAGCTTGTAATCATTTTATTATTCACATGGGTAAGATTATTGTTATCATATTCAAGAAAGCTAAAATAGGTATTTTCTGTAAAACTAAAAAGCATTAAATTTATCCATTTCCTATAATCGATGTCTTTCTATGAATTTTTTCAATAAAAACATATTCAGAAATCTTCTTAGGCCGTAGATTTACTCAAATAGCTCGTTTTTCGAACCCCAATTTTTTCATTTTTGTGCTTACTCAGATGCGATACTTTTGACAACGAGTATATGACCTCTTGCTCATCCCCTTGCCATTCGGTCCCTATCCTGGCATTAAAGAATGTGTAAGAAGGTGAATAAGGCGTAATCATAAAGTTCATTAGATACTACCCTGTTCAAATCAACCCCAACCCTATATGTACACACATGCACAGATTACCTCCCCTAAGGCAAAGCCAAAACTACCACTATTTTATATTTACCTCGATCAGAGTGTGACGAAATCCTTTTTGGAAGTTGGGAAGCTGGGGATTTACTTTTATACGAATTCCCTATAGCTGCAAATATTGCCGTTTGAAGGAAGTGGATTTTTGACTAACTGGGTTTGAAAAGAGGTAGAAAACATTGTCTTATTTATGTTGTTCTGCACGTATTACCTATAGAATCAGTGGAGGGTTTTAGAAGGGGCATCCCAAAAAGACAGGATTTTCAAAATTCAAATTTTGCCACACTCTCGAAGGCTTTTCGATACGTCTAGTGCAACAACACGGGATTCGCCATGATTTTCGATTGCTTTGTTCCACAAGTGAGTGACGTAGGCTAGGAGGTCACCCGTAGCCCTATGCTTACGGAAGCCATATATACTGGCGATCATTTATGATGTTATTGTTGTCCAGGTATTTCAGGAGCTGTGTGTTAATGACAGTCTCCATAACCTTAGACATGATACTGAGAAGAGCCAGATGGAATTGATGCTAATCAAATGTTCCAATTCTTTAACAGTATACTTTTGACCTTACTTCTTCTATATACAAATACTGAAATACCGTATACACTCACAATTAGATCTAATCATCCTGTAATTCAGGAATCGATGTTCGAAAAAATCATCAATCACGTTAGTAAACGCATTGCATCAAGTCGACCCAAAATACTGTCATTTACACAAAATTGATGTGTTTTGTTGGCATGATTCGCCTTTGTCTTTTCCTCAAATCGTATTCGTATCGACTTGGAGAACGAGCAATGGTCTGTGAAATAACTGTTACATACCGAAACTAGAAACTGAACTGTTGGGGTGAGGATTGATGGATAATGTTATTATGATACTTTAAAACGCCCTGGTGTGTTGTTTTACACTACATTCGGGATCCGAGAGAGAATTTAAATTTATCGCATTATTTTTCTTAAGAGCATGCTGACACTTTTTTGCGCTGTTCTACGTCACACGTGATTCGGAACTATTGCTACCGTACAGAATTTTGAGCAAAATCATCAACTATTCAACGTATATGAAATGCAACCACCCTAAATTAGTTTCACCGTTATAATGTTTGACAGGCTCGTCATACACTCACTATGAAGTTATAAATACATTCGTCTACAAAACTGGTCATCACAGAACATACGCGGTCAAGAATACTGATGGCGATAAACCTGCCTAATTCGGTTCCGAACAAGTTTAGAAAATAATTTACGTTATCAGTTACAGATAGGAATAAGTGTAATTCCAACATTTTTGTTCTTGCAGAGAATTTTTTTTAATTTGGTTAACAATTTTTACTATTTTTTAAATCCACCCATGTTCACGTATTTCTATAATGAAAGACCTATCAGATTTGAACGTGTAACGCTAGGGATTACATAAAACAATCACCCTTTTAACCTCGGAAACAAAAGGCATACGGTTCCACACCCTAAACCCTAATTGGTCTGCCTAATTTTTACCTAAACCACGTCCCCTGCTGTTTTCTTTCTCTGATACCGGTTGAAACAAGATGCAGAATTAACTTTTAAATGAACACATTTGTAGGTATCTTAAAGGGTTGGATTGCGCTTTTAATTTCACACGCTATAACGCCCAGCGTCAAGAAACGTGAAAGGGTCAGGTTTTATATGTCTCGATCGTGCTATTTTTGCATGTAATTTGGCGGTTAAGAACTGGTGTCATTTTAAATATCCAGCTATATAGGCCATCTGAGACTCGAGCGTCGGTTCTTTTAAACATTTTATTGTTGCAGGGCCGCGAACTTTTGATGAGACCGCCCTTCTGGGTGCAACTTGATTTTTGTTTGATGAGATTCATAATGGCGGCTGAGCAGACGGTGACGAAATCTTTCGACGAGCGTTGATTATCTTATAAGGGTCACACAATCTCTAGCCCTTATACTTCCTATGCTAGCGCTGGTTAGATGTTCCGAATATCCTCTTGGAAAATGAAACAAAAAATGTTATTGAAAAGGTTCTTCGGATAAAAATACTGCAGAGGTTTTTTCTCAAAAAGCTGACGTTTCGGCGTTTATTTTACGGCTTCTTCAGGGCTATCGAGCACACCCCTATAGCACCAAAGGATAACATATCCCTTTGGGTCAAATAACAAAAAACATTCTAGAAGATGGCTAAAAACAATAACGAATATTGTTTGTCAGCACCTGATTTTTCGTATTTGCTGCTGTACGTCATTACCATCTTCACGGAAGATGTTCGAGTGAGCTCTCCCAGATAATAACACCGAAGGCTGTCCGAATGAGGAACACTGGATGCCCTGCGAGCTCATCCTTACCAGGTCGAGGTCCCTACTCCCCGAACCAGTCTCCTCCAGCATTCCTTCTTTTGGTGAAATTCGACGCTGTGAAATGAGCTGCCGGAAATTTTGTTTCCCGACGGCTACAACCTGCAATGTTTCAAATCTAACGTGCACCACAGCTTCTCCTCTCGCAGCGCTTCTACAGTGCCATAGGCTTTCGGCATTTGCGAAAGGTTGACCATAAAAAAAATGGAGTCAAGTTGATTGACTCAGTACTTTCCACACATTACGGTGATACCAGTTTTATTATTTTCCCACAGCATGAAACTGTAGTCCCCTGCCCCTGCAACCAAACCATCGCTCGCCCGACCGCAAAAAAGTGTTTTATTCTGCTAGGTGTTTCTTTCACAGGTCAATGGACAAGCTATCATGAATACAACAAATTTTTAAGTTTTACAAACCCCCACCCCCGAACCACCCCAATTTCACCCCCAACCAAAAAAAAAATTAAATGATCAGGAACTCTTAAAACGTCTAAAACGAAGTTTGATGTGTTTTTTACATTTTTAGTTTTTTTATTATTGCCGCGCCGCCACTGAAATGATTTATAAAAACCATACGCGCTTTCCATACTCGTCGCGGTAATAAATCTGTGTCAAAATGTCATTAAAGTCAATTCAGAAGTTTCCACGTACACAATCCAGAACCATCCAATGTAATCTCGTATGTATTTTGTATGCATCAGAAAGTTTTGCCCCCTCCCCCTCCCTTGGTATCTGTAGTTGGCAAGGAAATGTCCCGATGGACCTAAAAAAGTGTATTATGCCGCTTTCACAGGTCAATGGGCAGCCTATTATGAATACAAAAATATTCAGTTTTACTACCCCCCACCCCTTAATCATCCCAATTTCACTTCCACTCCAAAAAAAAGTAGAAAATGATCAGGAACCCCTAAAACGCCTAAAAACGAAGTTTGAGCTGTTTTCATATTTTTTGTTTTTTAATATTGCTGCGCCGCCACTGAGACGATTTCTAAAAAGCAGACGCGTTTTCCATCCTCGCCAAAGTAGTAATACTGTGCCGAAATTTCATTAACATCAATTCAGTAATTTCCACAATATAAAATACAGAACGATCTAAAGCAATATTTGTATGTATACATCGGAAAATTCTCTAAGTCCTTGGTTCCTGTAATACACAAGGCAATGTTCGGATGAACCTAAAAAAGTGTATTATACCGCTAGGTCTTTCTCTCTCAGGAGTAGACAGCCTATTATGAGTACAACAAATTTTTCAGCTTTACAACCCACCACCCCCCAACCACCCCAATTTCACCCCAACCCAAAAAAAAGTAGAAAATGATCAGGAACCCCCAAAAACGCCTAAAAACGAAGTTTGAGGCATATTTGAAATTTTTCGTTTTTTGTTAATTACTCCGCCGCCCATGCACCGATTTTCAAGATTATAGGAACATTACCTACTACGACACCACAGCATATCGCTGCCCAAATTTCATAACAATCCATCCAGCCGTTACTGAGATTACGAGGCTAGAAAGACGCGTACAGACAGACAGACCGACGGAAATGAGTGACGTGGATTTTCGTTATGTAGACATCATGAAACGCCCAAAAAGCATATATTATCTCAAAATCGAAAATTTTCGCGATCACAATACTCCCCTCACCTATCGGTGTGGGAAGTAAAAGGTATAAAAATCTCCTGTTTTCCATGACACTAGAACAATGTTGAAGAAGCAAGCAGTAATGGCAAAATATACTTATTCCAATCATTTCATCTCGTACACCGGCTGATGTTAATTCAGCAGTCTTACATGCAGAGGGGCGAAAGCGTGTAGGCAATAAAACTGCACTTTCCATATTCTTGAAGTAGTACACGTAGACATATATCAAGGTTAGAATGTTGGCAAACCTGACTCCCGGTCCCCCTTTTTCTCAGACTCGACATTACGTTTCGGCTGACTAAAACGATTTAATGTTCCCCAGAGAAATGCCTCCTTATTATTTGCGAGGTACGTTTTAAAAGACATTTTACAGTACATGTGCACTGTCACATGCCGGCTTGGCTTTATTGTTACAAACCGCCCTTTTTACAACTTGATGTATCTTATTTATAATTTTATTGCGAAGCTTCCTTTTGGTAAAAGAAATTGGTAAAATCTCTTCTCAGGCGGAGAAACATCACAAAACTCTTCCATTGGGCTTTTCTGCCTGAAGTGTGGGAATCTCCGCAAATTCGGCTCGTTATGCATCTTAAGAGCCTCCGCACACGGGTCGATTGCCGATATGGTCGTCGCGATTGTATTGGAGCGCCACTAACTGGTCGTTTGATGGTCGTCTCGAGACTTTTCTTTTCAATTTCCTTGTTTTCAGTCACATGCGATCAGACTGGAAGTGTAGTTCGAGTGGTTCGAGCATCTTGCGCGTCCGATGGCTGTAAATATTTGAGGTTATACTGTCGAATCAGTCTTGATTTTAAAATTGTATGTAGTGATATGAGGACATTACAAGCTTCTGGGATTTAGGCGTTCCACGTGTAATCATTTAATAAGATAAAGGTATCAGCGATATTAGTAGTTTGCCCTTAGCTGCCCTAGTACCTATATATCGCCTTCAAAACTTTTTGTTGGCTCTCTTATTTACTTCTCAAGGCCTTTAACATGTTAAGCGAATCCTGCAATTCGAGAACTGAAAAAATAAATATATACATGCTTTTTAACAACGCTGTAAAACAATCTGACCTTAAAAAATCGTTTACTTAAACATAAATAATTACAAATATTTTTTTACGGTTTTGAAAGAAATTGATAGTCAATGCACTATTCTTAAAAAATAATCCAGATCTAAGTAGATACAACAGGCTCACGTCATATTTTTCCTGAAGTTTTTCAAAACATAGTGGTGCTGTCAACAAGTTCAAAAATTAGCATGAAAACAAAATTAGAAATATAGTCATAAGTAATACCGCTTTTTACGCATTGTTACAATTACAGCGCTTATCTAATGTAAATATCGATATATTGAAATTGAAATTCATGATCCTTTGGTGAAATCTAAGGGGCTCTATAGATTTTTGTTGAAAGCTCCTTTCCCTCGAAGCTACAGCTCTTGGACAGACAAAAAATACTTCTATTTCAGTATCTCTTCAATGGAATAGTTTGAAGAAATGAAATTTTTAGGGGCATATAGCTTATAAAATCGTGGTTTTTGAGCTCTAAAATGTTATCATAAGAAAACCAACCCTTACGATAATTTGTTTTAGGTCTTTTTAATATGTCTATGCAAGGCTTCTTTAAATACCCTCCTTGAAATTTTTTACATTAATTTAGAATATTTTTTTTATTCATTATTTATTATTATTATTTCTTTATAGTTATACAAAAATCCAAATTTTATATTTACTTACACTTGGTTGGTGCATAATGCTTACCTGAAAAATAAAATTGGTGCATTAGTAGTGATTAGATAACAGACAATAAATATATCAATAAGAAAAGTTTCTATAGTAGTTAGAAAATATAATTACTGCGAACAGTTTTTCAGGTAATCTGGTTTTACTTAGGTTTTACAGTACCTTCATTGTTTGTAAATATAAAAATATGTTGAAAGCAGTAAAGTTATCGAAGAAGTTCAATTTCCAGTGAGAATGGTATATCATTTGTCTCAAAATGATAACCCCTCAACAATAATTGTTGCGATTTGTAGAAAACAAATAAACCGGAACCGTTTTCAACCTAGTGCCATCTAGTGGCGGGTGGAAAAACTGTTACTTAATCTCAGGCTAGGATGGGGTAGCAGGAATTAAAGGAAATTTCTGTTGCAGGAGCAGACTTCCTGCGGACTAGAGGCGGCAAATGAGCCGTGTTGTCAGATGAGCACCATGTTCGGTGAGTCCAATATTTATTTTCAAACCTTTGGTGCCAAAGTATACATCTAACCTTCGTTTTATAACATACAGGATACAGGAATATGTGTGTTGACATTTGTTTGGGATATTTACTGTTGAACAATATTTAAAAGAATAATGTCAACATTCGTCCGAAAATTCTTACGTTTTCAAAAAAAAAATAGTGAAAATTTTACTTTCCACACCATAGTTGAGGGGAAGTTCTATAATCGCGAATATTTTGGAATTTCAGGTGCATTTTTGGATATCACGAAAATATATGTCTCTCATTTCCCTCGACCTGTCTTTGTCACCACCTCGTCTCAGTAACACTTGCATCGAATTTGATAAAATTTGGAGTGCGATGTGAGGTCATTAGTCAATTATTTCGTCAGATATGACTGACTGCGACCCAAATCAGTACCCTCAAATTATTCAACATGCGAGGATTAATTTTAATAGAATGCTAAATAAAGATTTTCGATTTTTTAGGTAAACCTGAGGATCAGAAAAATTTGAGATTTTTGATTTTCATCAATCGAACGATACTGAAACTCAAAACTGCGGCCGGATGTGTAATCAGCATTTTCAAAATAAAAAAAATCGAGGTTTCATATAAATATCAATCCAATTAAAGATTTTCGATTTTTTAGGTAAACCTGAGGATCAGAAAAATTTGAGATTTTTTATTTTCATGGAACGATACTGAAACTCAAAACTGCGACCGGATTCGTAGAGTACCCTCAAATTATCCAAAACACGAGGTTTCATCTCAATAGAAATCCAAATAAAGATTTTCGATTTTTTAGGTAAACCTGAAGATCTGGAGGATTTGACATTTTTTATTTTCCTTAAACGAGACTGAAACTAAAAACTGCGACCCAACTTGTAATCAGCACCTCCAAATTATCCAAAACAAGACGTTCCATCTTGATAGAACGCCAAATAAAGATTTTCAATTTTTTAGGTAAACCTGAAATTTTTGATTTTCATCAAACGGCTTTTTATTTCTGTAATATATTCAATTGTTCTATACACAATTTTGTAGCTAGTTAGTCTACCCGAAGCGAATTTGTATCGTCAACAGACGTTTAAGCACTATCAACAAAATAAACGATTAATATTCATACAGGTCTGGTAAAGCTGATTTGGATTATTTAAACAAAAATATAAAATTGCAAATTGGGTCTGCGCTTCGAAGCAATGTCCATTAAGTGAGCAGTTCCTTACGGTTTATGAACTTTTCCTCGTGTTTTTTCCCGGGGAGAGATAAGACGGCTGACGGCTGCAATAATGCGTTTTTCTGAAGCAGTTTGTCACCAGGGACTTGAAAAGGAATTCGCTCATGAGTTGGCAATGAAAGTAAGAATTCAACATGCGTTCTAATTGCGCGATCTCGTCCTCACTAAGCCGCATTCTTTTCTCACCCCCTTTGATATACAGGGTGTCCCTATGGAATCAGAAATGCCCAGCCCGAATAACGTGTATTTTACTTCCCACACCGATAGGTGAGGGGAGTATTGTGATCGCGAAAATTTTCGAGTTTGAGATAATACGCTTTTTGGGCGTGTTATGATGTGTACATAACGAACATCCACGTCACTCATTTCCGTCGGTCTGTCTGTCTGTCGGTTTGTCTCTGTTGGCGTTCTTCTAGCCTCCTAATCTCAGTAACCGCTGCATAAATTTTGATGAAATTTGGGCGACGATATGGTGTAGGGTCGTAGTAGGTAATGTTGCTACAATTTTGAAAATCGATGCATGGGCGGCGGAATAACTAGCAAAAAACGAAAAATTTCAAATATGCCTCAAACTTCGTTTTTAGGCGTGTTAGGGGTTCCTAATCATTTTCTACTTTTTTTTGGGTGGGGGTGAAATTGGGGGGTTGGGGGGTGGGGGGTTGTAAAGCTGAAAAATTTGTTGTACTCATAATAGGCTGTCTACTAACCTGAGAGAGAAAGACGTAGCGGTGTAATACACTTTTTTAGGTCCATTCGAACATTGCCTTGTGTATTATAGGAACCAAGGGACTTGGAACTTTCTGATGCATACAAAATACATACGAGTATTACTTTGTATCGTTCTGTATTGTGTACTTGTGTACGTGGAAACTTCTGAATTGACTTTAATGACATTTTGACACAGATTTATTACCGCGACGAGTATGGAAAGCGCGTATGGTTTTTAGAAATCATTTCAGTGGCGGCGCAGCAATAATAAAAAAACTAAAAATATAAAAAACACCTCAAACTTCGTTCTAGACGGTGTAGGGGTTCCTGATTATTTTAAATTTTTTTGGTTGGGGGTGAAATAGGGGTGGTTCGGGGGTGGGGGTTTGTAAAACTCAAAAATGTGTTGTATTCAAGATAGATTGTCCATTGACCTGTGAAATAAGCTCCTAGTAAAATAAAACACTTTTTTGCGGTCGGGTGAGCGATGATTTGGCTGCAGGGGCATCTAGACTATAGTTGCTGTGGGGACATAATAAAACTGGTATCATCGGAATGTGTGAGAAGTACTGAGTTAATCAACTTGACTACATTTTTTTAGTTTGAGGTCCTTTGAATTTTAACATAACTGGCTGTTTGATTCAAATAAAGCTATTTTTGAGTGAACCAACAAAAACAACTACTCCGAGGGCATTGAATTACACTATTGGTTTGAGTGCTTCCTTTAGGAAAAGGTCATCTCGGTCGGTCTGCCTGTCTATTGATGTTTTTGTAGCCGCGTAATCTCAGTAACCACTTCTTGAATTGTGATGAAATTTAGGTAGCGATATGCCGTGAGGTCGTGGTAGGTTTTGAAAATCGGTGTATTGCCGGCGGAAAAATGGGCAAATAAAAAATTATCAAAACTCCTTCAAACTTCGTTTTCAGGAGTTTCTGATTCTGAAAAATTCCAAAATCGCCTAAACCCCGTTTTTAGATGTTTCAAAGGTCACTGATCATTTTTTACTTTTTTGATAAGAATGGTGTAGGGATAGAGGAACTCAAAATTTTTTGTTAGCACAGATAAGGCGTGACACTTGACGCCGTTTTTTTTGTTGCTAGAGGAGTAGATAAAGAGTTCACATTCAGTAAGGTGTGCCACACACGTTTCAAATAACTTCACAAGAAAACTTTAAGAAACAAGAATATTAATTCAAAGATACATTTCGAAACCTAGGTTACCCTAATGTCTTTTCCAAAAACCTCAAAGCAGGTCGATTACCAAGTTATACTAGGCCGTGGGAAATGAGACATACATTTTCATATTGTAGACATGACCGTGTGATCTCAACAACCAATTTTTTGTGACAATTCTTCCCTCACCTATGTTTTGGAAAGTAAAAAAGTTTAACTTCCGATTCGACTAAGTGTCCCTGCTTCTGTATCTTATTATAAGTAAAATATCTGTTCTCATTTAAAGCGAGCGTCATTCTCGTAATTTAGTACCTCACAATTATCTAAAGAAAAATCCAATTAAAATTTATTACCCAGAAGTATTAGAAGGTAGTAATTACGGCGGGGCAGTAAAAAAGTACAGGAAAAATTCGCCCCCCGTTCAGTTGGATGGGGTAAGTCGTCGTAGCCGGGTTGGGTGGCTGGGTAGCTGGGTTTTATCATTTGCAAACATTAACATCGAATGAACTGAGAACAGACACGGTGAAAAACGTAAAAAATTTATTTATTCTGGAATTTTAATTGTACACTATCCTAGCTGGATGCAGGATGAACTGGTTTTGCGATTTGGTTAATTGACGAGAACGTGTTTACGAGTCAATTACCAGAAACTAACCTTACTCACATAGTTTTCTCTCTTATGTAATGACACTTAGGAGCATTCTATTGGCAAATTTTGAACTATTTATTTTCCTAAAGATATATTTCCATAGGAATAATCACATAAAAAAAGAACATCATTTTCATAAGAAGTCATTCACATTATTATATAGAAACATCTTTCTATATTTTCTCATAAATATGTGTCTACAAGATTCAACATTTTCAATTTCTGCTGAACACATTAACACATATGCGGTGAGAATGCTTCTTTCGTATTTTATATATGATCTTACAAATCCTACAGGTCTTCAGAATCACATACACATAGAAAAATCTGTCGTTTTGTCAAAGACTTACTCTTGGATTCAATGGAACGTTACACTCAGCATTCCTCAAATACAGCGATGTTTTATCCAATGGGAAGTGTATAGTTGGTAACGAACTATATCGTATAATTCAATTGCAGCCTGTCGTTGAATCGAATCTGTATTTGATAATTGATTCTAAACTACTTTCTTTTCCTTGGACCAACAGATTTTATTGCGAGGACAGCTGATCGATTCGTCTGGATGTTTAATTGCGCGATTTTTGTATGAAGTTATAAGAAGAATGATATAAGAATTAGACATAAACCTCCACCAGTTGTTGTATTTTTACCTGAAAAACTATCTGACTAATCTAAATACCTACATTCAAATGTGGGTGTTAGCTCTTCTAAGCCCCAATTTCTCAGTAGGTCCTCCATTTAATATATAACTGGACACATTTAAATTACACAATTGCTGATGCAATACGCAAAACCACGAGATGACACAACACGGCTAACACCGAAACAACACAACGAAACAACCCGTTACCGAACAACCTCGTCCATGTTGGCGCAAATAACGGATAACACTGAGATAATCCTCCTCGTCTTTCTTTTTACGTTCATCAAATCGGGACATCAGTCCCGCCGAATACTGATTATAGTTCAGCGAACACCAAGGGCCATTGAAACAAAATTAATTTTTATCAGGTGAATTATCACGCACTGCTGTTGCACTAATAATTTTTGTACATTGAATAGATTGTATGCTTTGCTTAAATGAAACATAGGATAAATTTCGAAAACAAAAGGATGTTTTGAAAGCATTATATGTCAATACTGGTATTAGAAGGGTTATACGTATCGTTAGAACGAATATAAAATTATTTTGAATTTGTTGGCGTACCTGTGATTACTTCGAATATAAGGATTGAATTCTTTCATTGACATGGATTTGAAACAACTGTACATATATTTAAAGCGATGGAAAAACATCCAAATACTAACAATTAATTGGAAACGCACAGTATTTTTTTCTGTGTATTTTAAGAATGTTCTTTTACGTTCTATAGTTTATATCAAACATTTCCGGGCAATTATACAATTATTATATTATTATACAAGGTGTCCCATGACAATTAGGAGTATGGAGTATGTTCATTATTATTATCATTAGAATTCTGTATTCCCTGTAACGAAAAAAAAATGAAAGTATCATTACTTCTATTCACAGGAAGCGAAAGCTATATTCCCGAACCAAGAAATGATAAAAATAAATCGCGTGACATGCACGAGAAAGTGGCTAAAATCCCACGAGTGTTTGTCTTAATTATTAGCAGAATTCAAGACAAGCTAGTCATTAAAAGTAAGTCCCTTCGGACCAGAGGGAGACTGTACAACGTACATCTCATCAAACACCTAATCCCGAATTGTAGATCCAGATCCGTGTCGTTTGTATTTCTTCGACAATATTGTGCCCTCCTTGACAGGACATTTGTTTGCTGCCATTCGGATGGCAAGGGAAGGGGGAGAGAGAGGGGAGTGCGGCCGCGCCGTCAATTCGCGCACTCAATTACAAAAAAAGCAATAAAACGGTGAGCGATGAGGCTAGACTCCCTTTCAGTGATATGTGCCGTTTGTTTTGTGGCCCTTTCATATTAATAACAGGTGTTGTTTGGCTAGTGACAATATGGATTCCCATATCAAAGGTCAACTGGAGACCTCCTGGCTTTCGTTTGAAGAGGTTCACGTCGTTGCTCTCGATATTTCAAAAGCATTGGATCAACTGTGGCATGCGGCTCTCCTAAACAAGCTTCCGTTCTACGGTCTGCCCGCTAAACTGTGCGGTTGTTAGCAGACTTCCTCTCTGGTCGCAAAATCTCTGTCGTGGTAGACGGCTTCTCCTCTTTCTTTCATAATATCTACGCAGGGGTACCGCAGGGATCGGTATTGCCGCCAACATTGTTTCTGCTAGTAAGACAGAAGGAATTCTGCCGGTGCGCCATCTAGTACGCGAAGGTGACGGCAACCAAAGAGAGAAACGCCACTAGAAGCAGTTTACCTCTCCTTGGTGGAACGACAAGGCTCGCTCGCTTTTTGCCACTAGAGGCGCGGATTTTGACGCACGCAGCGTGAAGCCGATATACGAGGGTTGCTCTATACCTCCGTCAATCCACCAGTACGCAGACAGCTGTTTCACGCTTATTAGCGATCATCAGTGCGCCATAGGTCGATTGACGAAAGTAGAGAGCATCAATTTTTCCATGTTTAATAAACATGTGAAAGATGTACGAGTAAGACAGAAGGAATTCTGCCGGTGCGCCATCTAGTACGCGAAGGTGACGGCAACCAAAGAGAGAAACGCCACTAGAAGCAGTTTACCTCTCCTTGGTGGAACGACAAGGCTCGCTCGCTTTTTGCCACTAGAGGCGCGGATTTTGACGCACGCAGCGTGAAGCCGATATACGAGGGTTGCTCTATACCTCCGTCAATCCACCAGTACGCAGACAGCTGTTTCACGCTTATTAGCGATCATCAGTGCGCCATAGGTCGATTGACGAAAGTAGAGAGCATCAATTTTTCCATGTTTAATAAACATGTGAAAGATGTACGAGTAAGACAGAAGGAATTCTGCCGGTGCGCCATCTAGTACGCGAAGGTGACGGCAACCAAAGAGAGAAACGCCACTAGAAGCAGTTTACCTCTCCTTGGTGGAACGACAAGGCTCGCTCGCTTTTTGCCACTAGAGGCGCGGATTTTGACGCACGCAGCGTGAAGCCGATATACGAGGGTTGCTCTATACCTCCGTCAATCCACCAGTACGCAGACAGCTGTTTCACGCTTATTAGCGATCATCAGTGCGCCATAGGTCGATTGACGAAAGTAGAGAGCATCAATTTTTCCATGTTTAATAAACATGTGAAAGATGTACGAGTAAGACAGAAGGAATTCTGCCGGTGCGCCATCTAGTACGCGAAGGTGACGGCAACCAAAGAGAGAAACGCCACTAGAAGCAGTTTACCTCTCCTTGGTGGAACGACAAGGCTCGCTCGCTTTTTGCCACTAGAGGCGCGGATTTTGACGCACGCAGCCTCCGCGCCTCTAGTGGCAAAAAGCGAGCGAGCCTTGTCGTTCCACCAAGGAGAGGTAAACTGCTTCTAGTGGCGTTTCTCTCTTTGGTTGCCGTCACCTTCGCGTACTAGATGGCGCACCGGCAGAATTCCTTCTGTCTTACTCGTACATCTTTCACATGTTTATTAAACATGGAAAAATTGATGCTCTCTACTTTCGTCAATCGACCTATGGCGCACTGATGATCGCTAATAAGCGTGAAACAGCTGTCTGCGTACTGGTGGATTGACGGAGGTATAGAGCAACCCTCGTATATCGGCTTCACGCTGCGTGCGTCAAAATCCGCGCCTCTAGTGGCAAAAAGCGAGCGAGCCTTGTCGTTCCACCAAGGAGAGGTAAACTGCTTCTAGTGGCGTTTCTCTCTTTGGTTGCCGTCACCTTCGCGTACTAGATGGCGCACCGGCAGAATTCCTTCTGTCTTACTCGTACATCTTTCACATGTTTATTAAACATGGAAAAATTGATGCTCTCTACTTTCGTCAATCGACCTATGGCGCACTGATGATCGCTAATAAGCGTGAAACAGCTGTCTGCGTACTGGTGGATTGACGGAGGTATAGAGCAACCCTCGTATATCGGCTTCACGCTGCGTGCGTCAAAATCCGCGCCTCTAGTGGCAAAAAGCGAGCGAGCCTTGTCGTTCCACCAAGGAGAGGTAAACTGCTTCTAGTGGCGTTTCTCTCTTTGGTTGCCGTCACCTTCGCGTACTAGATGGCGCACCGGCAGAATTCCTTCTGTCTTACTCGTACATCTTTCACATGTTTATTAAACATGGAAAAATTGATGCTCTCTACTTTCGTCAATCGACCTATGGCGCACTGATGATCGCTAATAAGCGTGAAACAGCTGTCTGCGTACTGGTGGATTGACGGAGGTATAGAGCAACCCTCGTATATCGGCTTCACGCTGCGTGCGTCAAAATCCGCGCCTCTAGTGGCAAAAAGCGAGCGAGCCTTGTCGTTCCACCAAGGAGAGGTAAACTGCTTCTAGTGGCGTTTCTCTCTTTGGTTGCCGTCACCTTCGCGTACTAGATGGCGCACCGGCAGAATTCCTTCTGTCTTACTCGTACATCTTTCACATGTTTATTAAACATGGAAAAATTGATGCTCTCTACTTTCGTCAATCGACCTATGGCGCACTGATGATCGCTAATAAGCGTGAAACAGCTGTCTGCGTACTGGTGGATTGACGGAGGTATAGAGCAACCCTCGTATTGTTTCTGCTCCATATCAATGATCTGCTCTCTAGTACCATAAACCCAGTCCACAGTTTTGCGGATCATTGCAAAAATGGAAAATTTCAGACGCCCGGATCCTGAGGGTAACCTACAAAAAATCTAAAATATTTATTTGATCCTCCATGAGAACGAAACCTCGTTTCCTAGATAATTTGAGGACGCTTATTACAAATCCGGCGGCTATTTTGAGTTTCAGACTCGTTTAACAAAAATGGAAAATTTCAGACGCCCGGATCCTGAGGGTAACCTACAAAAAATCTAAAATCTTAATTTGATCCTCCATGAGAACGAAACCTCGTTTCCTAGATAATTTGAGGGCGCTTATTACAAATCCGGCGGCTATTTTGAGTTTCAGACTCGTTTAACAAAAATGGAAAATTTCAGACGCCCGGATCCTGAGGGTAACCTACAAAAAATCTAAAATCTTAATTTGATCCTCCATGAGAACGAAACCTCGTTTCCTAGATAATTTGAGGACGCTTATTACAAATCCGGCGGCTATTTTGAGGGACGATAAGCAATAGGCCAATCTCTGTGGCCGAGCTCAAACTCAGAAGGCTAGCAGTGGTTGCTTTGCTGTCAAAGGACCTGGAGAACATTACCGGTTGGGGGTTCAAAAATATGGTAAAGTTCAATGCTTCCAAGATTCGGTGCTGTGCACCACTGAACAATCAGGCGCTGACAAGAAGTCACTTTTTCAAGCTTTTCGGGGTCAACATTACAGAAAACATAATCTGGTACGACCACGTTACCACGTTTGGTCAATTGCAACGACTGCCAGAACAGAGCTCCTATTCAGAGCCAGAAAGTACTTCACACCATCTAATCTTCTCACGCTGCGGATAAGACCTAGCTGGATCATTGCGCTCAAATTTAAAATCCCTGCTACCCTGTTCATACTTGACGCAGTCCAGAGAAGGGCAATTCGACTAATAGGTAATTCAACATTAACGCACCACCTCCAGCCTCTATCCCATCGGCGTGCGGTTGATGACCTCTCACTTTTCTACCGGTATTCAAACGGAGTCACTTATTTTCCAGGGTGTCCAAGGCTTGGAATGGACAAACTTCCCCTAACCTTTTCACAGCAGCCGCGGTACTCTGGTATTTAGGCTCTGCCTATGCGGTCTGCTCAGTCATATATAAAAAATTACCCTTACGGCATTATCGGAATTAGAGTAGTAGGTCGAGAGAGAGATATATGTATAGAGGGAGGTGTTTTATATAGAGTCAGTGGGTATTCAAAGATGCAGGCTGACGACCACCCTGGGATCGAAGCCGACTAGATTGTCGATTTATTGCGGCATATCCTGTATTTATGAATACTACTTCAATTGCACTGATACACACCGAATGCTGCTGTCTGTCTCTCTAGTAAATTATGCATTTATCTCTCTGTGGCACTTTTGAACCCCTCTCCATTTGTCTTGATGAATGTATGAGTACTTTATATATGCTCGGAAAATAGTTGGTTTGCAAAGAATCTTCATTAGTAAACTCTTAGTTTAACAACCCAAAATTTAATAAAAAAGGGAATCGGATAAAGTCTGACACCTTGAGAGTCTCTGTTTACGCCCTATAGACTCAAAAATTCTCAAAAAATTATCTAATCTTTTCAGAAGGGTTTATGTTTTTTGGGATTATTGGGATTTTTCTAACGTATCGATACTAGCTTTGTCACTGAAACTTTTCCAAAAGGTCAATGTGGGACTTCCATTGTCTATTCACTTTTGATTGCAATATTTTGATTGATCTACTATCTTCAATCGTCTTCAGGTGATTTGTTCACCTTCTTTGGTACATTGTTGTCCAAAGCTAAAAGGATTCTTTAAACACAACGCCAAAAAATAGAGATATAAAACTGAATTTCAGATACCTAACGTAATTAAGGTGATTTGGATGGAAAATAAAAAAAGCTAAGTTAATCGAGAACAACACGGTAATTTTCTCAATTCATATAGTTGATTGAAACAAGATGGTCGACAAAATATTCTTTATATATTTTCTGCGAAACGAAAAGGTTGAACAAGTAACTAGATTGCACCACTGCACAGATGTGTTGGGAAGCCAAAAATTATATTTCACATTTTAATTCCTCAAACTCATTCTGTGGTTGTCTCTTTCAATCTACATCTATTAAAATAATTATATAATCTTTACTAACAATACGGGCATCTCTGTAGCATTCATCAGATTAAGTTTCTGTCAAACATTTTGTACTGTGGTAAAGGTTACAGATGTGGACGAAACGTTAGTCAGGAATTCATATTTTAACAGATATGGTTTTAATTATGAAACAGTGAAAAGCATTGAGCTTTTGCATGTTTATTGATATCCTTGATTTTTTAGGTGAACCTGAAGCTCTGAAAGATCTATTTTTTATTTTCGTCAAACGAGACAAACTCAAAACTACGACTTTATTTTTGATTAGTACCCTCAAATTATGCCAAACACAAGGTTTCGTCTTGATAGAAAACCAAATCAAGATTTTAATTTTTTAGATAAAGCTGAAAATATGAAGGATCTGTAATTTATGGTTTATGGTCATGTATTTTTGTAGGCCACATCATATTAGGAATTCAGAATTTAGATTCAAACTGAAGTAGTGTTCTTGCATTGCATTATTTCAAACCAATCTGAACACGCAAGCGAACCTTCTTGTTTTGTCTATGTTCGATGACAAGGTGTCCATACTGCAGGGAGCAAGGTCTGGAGCCTTGTTCTAATACCGCAGACAGTCTCAGACTGAGCAGGAAGGAACTACGAAAAGTGGTTGGATTTATAATTGGCCATTGAAGGTCCAACTCCTATCTGAATGTAGGTCAGAAGGAAAGACAGGAGGGCATAGTCCAATCCATCCAAAGTTCGCAAAGAACTTAGGATTTTTTTTTATGGTCAGCCTCCCGCAAAGGCTGAAGGCCTATGGCGCTGTAGAAGCGCTGCGAGAGGATAAGTGTCGGTTCACGTTACATTTGAAACGCTGCAGGTTGTAGCCGTCGGGAAACAATTCCCCCGGCAGCTGATTCCACAGCGTCGAAGTTCTCCAAAAGAAGGAATGCTGGAGGAGACTGGTTCGAGGAGTAAGGACCTCGACCTGGTAAGGGGATGAGCTCTCAGAGCTTCTCTAGTGTTCCTGGTTCGGACGGCCTTTGGTGTTATTATCTGGGAGAGCTCACTCGAAGATCTTCCGTGATAGAATCTGTAAAACGGATAGGTCAGCCACCCTCCTTCGATGTTCCAGGCTGTGGAGGTCCTTTGTGAGGTTAGGCGTATCGATTAGTCTAATTGCTCTTTTCTGGATAGTGTCCAGAAGCTTTAGAGAGTGTTTCGGAGCACATCCCCACACATGGGAGCAATACTCCAGCGATGGTCGGATCTGTACCTTATAGAGCAGCAGTAGTTGCTCTGGTGTATACAACTTCCTACAGCGAAACAAAACTCCAAGCTTCTGGGATGCCGTTTTAGCAATACTGACGACGTGCTCGTGCCAGGACATGTTATTGTTGATGTTGATCCCCAAAAGCTTGACGGAAGGTGATTCGACTATGGGGTGGCTCTCCATTTCCACGGTTGATAAACCATCGTGAGACCTCTTTGTAAGTGTTGTTGCCCGAGTTTTTTGTACGTTGAACTGGACTTTATTTGCTAATCCCCACTCGACAATTGTTTTGATATCTGCGTTGATCTGTGAGGCATGCTGCTGTCGCCGATGTATCGTCTCATGGATGATAGTGGCTTGCCTGCCTCCATGCACGACACTAATGTGCTGTCATCTGCGAAGCTGTAGATTGGATTGGATGTTATTTCCAGCAGTTCCTTGATGTACAGCAGAAACAGTGTAGGGGATAGGACAGATCCCTGAGGAACACCGGCGTTTATTGAAAATACGTCTGATGAACAGCCTTCGACTACAACAAACAGAGATCGGTCGTTCAAAAAGCTATTGAGCCACTGGCGCAGCCCATGCGGTAGTCCATAAGCAGCAAGCTTGACCAGTAGTCCATCATGCCACACTCTGTCGAAAGCTTTCTATATGTCAAGTGCAACAACACGGATGGGACTCTGCTTGATCCGTTTGACCGGGGGTGCACAATAAGCCTTAAGGCTGAGTGGCAACTATTAGGGCAACTGAACCCTAATCCCCTGACTTCTAAAAAAAGGGTAAATCGTTCATTCTCTCCGCCATGACGATGATAGGGTCGGCGAAACTCGTAGCAGCTTAGCTGTAAAAAAGCTTTCCGAGTCAGGCCGTCCGGTTGGCGTGTTCACCGTCTGTGGGAGCAATTTAAATATTATGTCGGTGGCTGGGATGTTGTCGCATGCGGCCGGCGGATTAAAGAAACTGGCAACTGGCAACTGGGCCGCACTTTAAAAATTGGCTACTTGCATTTAATACACGCTGCTGTTGTGAAGGGAACAAATCTAAAACAATGACTCATTTACATAACTGAACCTCCACTGGAACGTTCACTTTGATTGATATCTGTCGTTTACAATAGACCATAGGAAAACGAACTTTGTTATTGAATTTTCATTAAATCAAGTAGAGGCTAAGTTTAGAGGATGCCTTTTACGGTGGTAGCTTTTTATATATCGCCAGCATATACGCAGCTTTACATGCTGCCTCATTTAGGCCTGGTTTATCACTTGTTTTGTACAAATACTGAGGATGTGCAGTGGCGTAACTGTTTACGTAATATACAGAACACTCCACTCCGTTCACCCCCCCCCTACAAAAAAAAGTTGCGTCAAGTGAAATTCCTTCTTTTTTTATGGCCAAAGGCGCTGTAGAAGCGCTGCGAGAGAAAAAGTATCGATGCACGTTGGATTTGAAACATTGCAGGTTGTAGCCATCGGGGAATAAATTTCCCGGCAGCTCATTCCACAGCGTCGAAATTCTCCAAAAGCAGGAATGCTGGAGGAGACTGATTCGTGGAGTAGGGACCTCGACCTGGTAAGGATGAGCTCTCAGAGCCCCTCTAGTGTTCCTCGTTCGGACGGCCTTCGATGTTATTATCTGGGAGAGATCACTCGAACATCTTCCTTTCTGTAAAACAGGGACAAGTCGGCCACCCTTCTTCGATGTTCCAGGCTGTGAAGGTCCTTTGTGAGGTTGGGCGTATCGATTAGTCTAATGGGCTAGTATCACGTTCAAGTATCAAGTTAAGAACAATGATTTAATTATTATAACCGCTTAGTGCATACAAAAATAAACGTACTGCTACATTTCGTTACTTTCTACATCATTTTGTTTTTTAGTAATTCCATTCTAAAGTTCAAAGAAAGGAATCCAAATTCAGCCAATCAGTGCCAACCGCGCGAATCATCAGCAGTGCATTGTTGCCAAGAACAGCTCCGACTCGCAGACGGGAACAGACGACAAGATAGATGATCCAGCCGGCGTACAGCTCCGGCATTTCGCGCGCCATCAGAATGCGGCAACACAGCACACATATCTGTCTTTTGATTGGCTGTTCGCCTTTAGGGCAGTGACGTCACTGCCCTAGGAGAATTCAAATGTTTACCTTATTTTCACGGCTTTCCTGTGTCCAAAAAAATCGGAGAAAAAAATGAGATGCTTTTTATGACGTACTCTATCATATGCAACAAAAAAAAATTCATGAGTGTCCATTGCTCTCTTCTGAATAGTGAGCAGAAGCTTTACAGAGTGCTTCGGAGAGTATCTCCACACATGGGAGCAATACTCCAACGATGGTCGGATCTGTGCCTTGTAGAGCAGCAGTAGTTGCTCTGGTGTATACAGCTTCCTACAGCGGAACAAACCTCCAAGCTTCTGTGATGCCGTTTTAGCAATACTGACGACGTGGTCGTGCCAGGATATGTTATTGTTAATGTTGATCCACAAAAGCTTGACGGAAGGTGACTCGACTATTGGGTGACCCTCAATTTCCACAGTTGGTAATCCAACGTGAGACTTCTTTATCAGTGGTGTTGCCGGAGTTTTCTGTACGTTAAACAGTACTTTATTTGCTAATTATGTTGTGTGTAATGTTCGCTTTGGTGTACAATCGTGTAAATTTTATTTGTATCAATATGTCCACGGACAAGCGTAGGTTCATTGATTTTTGTTTATATGTTTATATGTTTATATTTTAGATCTCCTATAATTCTATAAACTCGGTCAATAAACATTACTACAAAAAAAACTAAAATCATAAATTCAGCACAATTGTTTATTGTTATGCACCTTAAGGGAAGTTCCATCTTAGAAAACACCCTGTATTATAAGTGCAACCAGGCGAATTTGAGCTAAATTGCCTGGACGTCAATTAATCTGAAAATCAACCATTTATCGTATTGTCGTCGTGTATGAAAATATTCAGCTAGGGCCTAGCACTCTCATTTCTGCTGTCAGTCACCAGCTAATGTACTCGACACCCTGACGGGACTTTCATCAGCAGCGAAGGGTTGGTTGTGTCAAATTAATCAATTCCTCCGGAGACATTTAATCAGATTGATGATATTCACCCAATTTGTAAGTCAGCGAGGAATTTCAAATGATTGTGCAACGGGTATGCAGTAATTATAATGTATCACTATAAACTACAGTGACATTAGAGATAACCAAGTCGTTTCGTGGATGCGACATTTTTGTGGCTTCTTTTTAAAAAAAGTTAAGCAGCTGCCAAAAAAGAAAATGATTTTATGTATTGTTCAGCGCAACACAACGGAGATATCCAAAGAACAACTATAAGAACTTAAATGGGCACACTTAGAGTTAGAGTTTAGTCACTTTCGGGTGCAGTCATACAACTATCGAGGGAACCAAGAAACCAGAATGGCTATGTATGTTCCTCACATTCAAGATCTTGCGCCGTAGTCAAAAAAATACTTTATAGCTTTTCGCGTCACTCAGAATTGCTTTGGTTTGTCCATGTCAATGAATACAACAATAAAAATTATTTTATATCAGTCATACCACTATCACGCTTTAACGTCTTAAATCTGAAGTAACCTGAAAGGCTCTTTTATCAGCATTATTCCATTTCTTTTCTATTGTATTCTATCGGGTCGTACAGTAGAAATACATTAAGGGCGGTATTGCCGTAAGTACGATAATTCACGGTCAGTTGATGCGTTTTTTATGTTTGAGGGTTGTGAATGCCCACTGACACATACCCTTATGCGCACAGGGGGTGAACTGCCATTATTTATATTTTCACTTATGATAATATCGTCATATATATAACCGAATTAGGTGCACCCTCACCATTCGTTTCTTTTCTTTTTCGCTGTGTGACGACCGGAACACCTGTTACATTAGTTTCCCCAACTATTCTATCACATAGAACGTGTTCTATATTTCTAGGTAGGTTTCATAATTTTTTTCATACGTTCTAGTAGTACAACATCATTATCATTATAGAGTAAACGGTTGACCATCAAACAGCAGAACTTTTCTTCAAAAAACAATAAAAAATAGATAGTGACATCTATACACAGTTTAAAAAAGTATCACCCTAGGAATCACCCTGTATTCCTGTATAGTTAACAATAATTCTCAATATTGGTGGTTTTTGAGTGTTTCAAAAAATAATGTATTATTTACGCAATGACAGAGGAGATAGAATGTTTTTATAAAACTTGCCAAAGAGATCAAATAAATGTGTATTTAGTTGCAAATGAAATGGTAAATAACCAAAACCTGTTGTTGTAATGTTACCGCTAATAGTCCGTAATTAAGCACATCCGTTATGCTTAATAAAGTTAAAGGTATAACACATCGTTACTTTGTCGATTCCTTATAAGGATAACCATGATTGCAGTGACAAATATGCATACCAAAAGCTCTCTTGCTTATCTTTGACCTCACTGTTATGATCGAAGTTAGGTAACGAATATCTGGTTTTACTTTCGGTGCCAAAAGGCAAGCAGTCTTGAAATCGCTAATATGTTCAAATTGTTTTTTGGACATTTTATGACATCCACATCATGAAAAACTATGTCATTTGTTATTCCGTTATTATTGCTGTCTATCTCAACCTCAAAATTCGGATATTTGGTAGTACGGAGTTTGGGAAAGGGTCACTATGCTCAGTCAACTGTCCTCCTCCCAGCATCTGGAGCAGATGGGGTCCCCTACTGGGGATGCAGTTGGCAATGGCCTGCGAGAACCCCCACCAAAATGTTGAGCGTCTCTCTGCTTTATTCAGAAACCATAGCGTACGGCCCTTGTCTAACCAGGCTTTCGCCAGTTCCTTGTAAGCCCAGTGGTCCTGGTCAACATTGACCTCACCAGCCCCTATCCTAGCTAGAAGGTTTGCTCTCTCGTTACTCGGTACACCAATGTGTCCAGAGACCCGCAGTAGAGTCACCTTTTTGTGGCATGCTAGTCTTTGAAGGGCGTCAGAGTATTCTTGAACCAGAGCTGATCTAGCCCTTGGAGCTGCCAACGCTTTCAGAACTGCTTGGCTGAGAGACCTGGGGTAATACAGCCATATTGGAACCTAGGAACTATGTGATGTTAGAATAGTATGATCTAAGGCCGAACCAGCATTTGCTACAAAGACGGGTCTTGGAAACTACAGCAGTCAGAGGTATAATAGGACCTAGGTACCTATGTTACCCAAGTACCTCTTTCGTGCCTATTCATTCATTATTTTATTTATTCACACAGGGTGGTAGGGAATGTTCAGTCTAAGAGGATGCTAAGGGGACCCTTGTGTTCTAACATTGCAGACGCTCTCAGATTGAGCAGGAAGGAACTACCATTAGGGTAACTGAACCCTAACCCCCTCCCTACTATAAAAAAATCGTGGGAGGTACTGAGTGAGCCTGCCCGACTCAATGTTTTTTTTACAATCGGGAACGTGATGAACCCTGTATAGCCTGCGTCACTTCAGCCGTGACCTACGATACCTATATATTACACCGCAGACTGTGCCTTGTGGTGTATCGGCCGTTATTTCTGAAGCTGGATGTATTATTAGGGTCGTGCCCAATCTGTCGAGGACATTAAGAGAAGGAACCAGCTTTCTCTGCGACTTATTGTGTCCCAGCACTCAAAGATTTACAACATCATTAATAAATGCGTCCCCGTAATATCCCCGGTACAAAATTACCTTTATTAAACTATTAGGGGTAACATGTGCCATCAAATTTCCTCTTGCTAATTGAGGTTGGAGTTGGTTTGAGAGACAAACAGGTCATTGGACGTTAACCTTACTGTTGCAGATTCAAACATTCTAGTTATTCTTTGTTGAAACAACATTAATTTAAGATTGACATTGAATGTAGTTTTTACTTCCCACACCAATAGGTGAGGGGAGTACTGTGATCGCGAAAATTTTCGATTTTGAGATAAAACGCTTTTTGGGCGTTTTATGATGCCTACATAACGAAAAACCACGTCACTCATTTCCGTCGGTCTGTCTGTCGGTCTGTCGGTCTGTCTGTCTGTCGGTCTGTCTGTTGGCGTTTTTCTAGCCTCCTAATCTCAGTAACCACTGCATAGATTTTGATGAAATTTGGGCAGTGATATGGTGTAGGGTCGTAGTAGGTAATGTTGCTACAATTTTGAAAATCGGTGCATGGGCGGCGGAGTAATTAGCAAAAAATGAAAAATTGCAAATATGCCTCAAACTTCGTGAAATTGGGGTGGTTGGGGGGTGGGGGGTTGTAAAGCTGAAAAACTTGTTGTTTTCATAATATGCTGTCTACTGACCTGAGAGAGAAAGACCTAGCGGCATAATACACTTTTGTAGGTCCATCCGAACATTGCCTTGCCGATTACAGAAACCAAGGGACTTGAACCTTCTGATGCATACAAAATACATACGAGTATTACTTTGGATCGTTTTGTATTGTGTTACGTGGAAACTTCTGAATTGACTTTAATGACATTTTGACACAGATTTATTACCGCGACGAGTATGGAAAGCGCGTATGGTTTTTAGCGGCAATAATAAAAAACTAAAAATATAAAAAACACCTCATACTTCGTTTTAGACGTTTTAGGGGTTCCTGATCATTCTAAAAATTTTTTTGGTCGGGGGTGAAATTGGGGTCGTTCGGAGGTGGGGGTTTGTAAAGCTCAAAAATTTGTTATATTCATGATATATTGTCCATTGACCTGTGAAAGAAGCACCTAGTAGAATAAAACACTTTTTTGCGGTCGGTCGAGCGATGATTTGATTGCAGGAGCATCTAGACTATAGTTTCATTATTATTATTAGTTTGCACAACAGGCCATGAAGGCCTAGGGCAGAAATGAGTACAGTCTGATCTTATACCGCTAAAATTTATATAACTTAGAATTGTCTTTGGATACTTTCACCACCTATTTCTGAGTATATCCTGGACTATTCCACGCCACCTATTCCTGTCTGCCGTCTTCTCTTTCCATTGTTTAACATTAATTTTCTTTAAATCATCTTCTGCCTTCTTCAGCCATCTCTCCCTTGGTCTACCCTTCCTTTTTTTCCCTATTGGTCTCCGGTTGAGAACTAGTTTTGCCATTCTCGTCCCATTCATCCTCTCCACATGTCCCAGCCACCTCATTCTCTGCGCTTTGATGACTGCTATAATATTGGGGTTCTCATACATGTCTTCCAGTTCCTGGTTTGTTCTTCTCCTCCATCCCTCGTTTGTTCTTACGCCTCCATAAATAGCTCTCAACATTTTTCTTTCCCATCTTATAATTTTTTCTTCCTCCTCTTTGTTCATAGTCCACGTCTCACAAGCATACGTCGCTGTTGGTCTTATAACAGTTGTATAAATTCTCTCTTTGGTCTTTCTGGTTACATATTTGGATTTCATAAGATTTTTCAGGGCTCCATACTTCTGATTTCCTTTGATGATCCTTGCCTGTATTTCTTGTTTCTCTTGTCCTTTTTGCTCTATGATTACCCCTAGGTACATAAATTCCGTAGTCCTTTCAAAAGTATACTTCATGTTATTGGCCGTAAAAGTTAGGTTCGATTGATCATCAGAAGTTTTTTCTATTTGTCCCATGACCATATATTTTGTCTTACTCTGGTTTATCTCCATTCCAAATCTCCTTGCTTCCGCAGCTATCCTTGCCGTAATTTTCTCTAGTTCTTTCTTTGTTTTTGCTACTAGTGTTAGGTCATCTGCATATGCTATACATTGGTGTTCGTTATTAAATATGGTTCCATTCGTCTTGATTTTGCTTCTTCTAATTATTGCTTCAAGCGCCAAGTTAAAAAGTATCGTTGATAGAGGATCGCCTTGTCTGAGTCCCTTTCTCACTTCAAATTCCTGTGACTCACTTCCCATCCATGTAATTTTGTTCTTGGTTTTTTGTAATGTCATTCTTATTAGCCTTATGAGTTTTCCTGGAATTCCTAGCTGCACCATTGCTTCATATATTCTCTCTCTGTTTATACTATCATAGGCTTGTTTAAAGTCTATGAAAAGCACGTGCAGTTCCATTTTATATTCATAGCTTGTTATTTGTAGTTCCTTGAGAACGAATATTTGATCTGTCGTACTCCTGCCGCTTCTGAATCCAGCCTGATATTCCCCTAAAATTGTTTCTGCATAACCGTCCAGCCTCTTTCTTATTATCTGTCCCAGTACCTTGTAGCATGTGTCTAAAAGGGCGATACCTCTATAATTTTCGCATATTGTTGGGTCACCCTTCTTATATATTGGACATATTAAAGCATTTGACCAGTCTACCGGCATTCGTTCTTTTAGCCATATTTCTCTCATCATTTCGTGGATCTTTTTTCTAAGCTTTTCTCCTCCAACTTTTAACATTTCTGCTGTTATATTGCTTTCTCCAGGGCTTCTATTGTTCTTCATGTTTTGTACTATGATTTCTATTTCTTCATATGTAGGAACTTCCAAACTATCTGCGTCACCGTCCGTCACTAATTGAATTTCTTGATTTTCTATCTCTTCCTCATTCAACAGGTTAACAAAGTGATCTTTCCACGTTTCTAGTATTTCGTCTTTGTCTGCTATTAACGTTCCATCTTTGTTTTTCAAAAATATTTGCCCATTACAATATCCTCTCCCCATTTTCTTTGCTTCTTGGTAGAAAGACCTAATCTCCTTATTTCTAAACTTTTCTTCTATTTCCCTTACGACGTTTTCATTATATTGTCTCTTCTTTTTTCTGCATAATTCTTTCATTTTTCTCCTGATTCTCTTGTAGTTTTCGATATTTAGATCACTGCCATTTGTCAGCATAAGTAACCTTAACTTCTTTTTTTCTACTTCACATTTCTCGCATTCTTCATCATACCAGTCTTTTCCCTTTGATTGCATTGTTGTTGATGGTATTACAGTTTCATTTGTATCTTCTATTATCTGTTTTAGCTGCGTCCACTTATCATCGATTTCTTCTACTGGGCACGTTTTCTCTAATCTTTTATTTATAGATTGTTGGTACTCGTCTCGTGTTCTTAGCTCCTGTAACTTTTCTATATCATATTTCCTTTTTCTCTTTACATTCTTCTTAAAATTCCCAGAACTCTCTAATAGGTTCTTACATGTGGCTCTAACGAGGAAGTGATCAGAGTCAGCCTCAGCTCCTCTCATACTTCTTACATTTGTAATTTTGTGTAGGTGTTTTCTTTCTATCAGCACGTGATCTATTTGATTTACTACTCTTCCGTTGGGGGATTTCCAGGTTCCTTTATAAATTTCCTTTCTTTCAATTTGTGTGCTCCTTATTACCATATCCCGTTCTGCTGCAAAGTTAATCAATCGCTGCCCATTGTCATTCGACAAGTCATGTTTACTGTGAATACCTATTATTGTTCTATATATAATCTCCTTCCCTATCATAGCATTGCAATCCCCAATTACAATTTTTATGTCACGTTTCGGTATTTTTTCATACTCATTCGACAACATCTCATAATACAGTTCTTTTTCGTCCTCCTGTTTGTCTTCCGAGGGGGCGTGTATATTAATAATAGTAATATTTCTATCTTTTCCTCTCAATCTTATAGAGCACATTCGGTCTGTTATAGGACTGAATTTCATCACGCTCTTTTTAATAGTTTTTTCTACAAGAAATCCCACTCCCATCCTACGGTCTCTTCCACCACTTTTAAATAAAATCATACTATCTATATTTACAATATCTGTTCCTGATTGTTTTGTCTCTTGTAGGGCAACAATGTCCATCTTGTACTGCTTAGCTTCTCTTACCACCTGTCTAAGGGCTCCTGCTGTGTAAGTTCCTCTCACATTCCAAGTACCGATTAACAATTTGCTATCTTTTATTTTCCGATTTTTGCACTCTTTTCCTCGCGTTCCTTTATGTCGATAGTCCGCTTTTTGATTATTAAGGTCATTCCTGTTACATTTTCCTAACTGTATTTTACTATATTTTTCCTTATTCCTTCCTAATAGAGCAATTCCTTGTCCATTGCCTTGTCCATCAGCTTTGTAATTCGCCACCTCTTTATGTGTTAGTTTTTTTGAGCTGTTCGAGTTACCTTACTGATTTGCTCTGTAGAACTGCCCCCCTCCGGCGATCTTTCAGACACTGTTCTCTTGTTCGCGGCAGTACCATGGGTTTCTTCACCAGCTGTTTGGCTTCCTTGTTCCACTTCATGTGCTTTATATATGTCTCCGTTGATTACAAGTTTATTGTACCTTAGCGTTGCTCTGTATCCTCTGTTTCTTGCCTCCTTGAGTTCTGGAATCAGTTTTCTTCTATCTTCTCGCACCTCCTTTGGATAGTCCTCGTCAATCCATACATTTGTCCCTTTTAGATTTCTTGTGTTCTTCAAAACTGTAAACTTAGTAGGCTCTTTCATGAACTTGACTAAGATTGGTCTATCTCTTTCACTGTTGTATCTTCCAAGTCTTCGTACTTCTTCTATATCCTCTTTAGCATTGATACTTACACCCATTTTTTGTAGAATTGTAACAATTTTGCCACTTGTTTCCTCGTAGTTTTCAGTTGTCTCATCTGCTACTCCTTTTATGACTATATTTTTTTTCCTTATCTCTCTCTCGAGTTTTTCTATTCTTTCCTCTTGTCCTTTAACCCTATCTTTCAGCTCCTTATTTTCTTCCGCCATCCGTTTTATTTCGAGCACGACCGAGTCCAGCTTCTCATTCATTTGTTTTATACTTTCCTTAATTTGTTTAAGGACGCCTGCTATTCCTTCCATGTTGGCCACTTATATTTTCTATCTTACCGTTTTCTTGCTTAGTCCAGTCCTGTTTTCCGTGGATATGAAAGCCGGAACTATGTATTCTGGTGCAATAACCTACCTATTATCAGTATCAAATTCTGCTACCGCGCAAAAAATCCTCAGCCGGTCGACCCGTCGGACCTTGGACTTTTATCGGTGTCTATGCGGAATGTCCGTGAAATCGCTATGATATCTAATATCTAATTTACCTTGTTTACCAGATGCAGAATTTTTGTGATGCTACACTAAGTACCACTTATATAAACCACTGATCACTTTTAATTGTTTCTACAGCTCGTAATTCCCAAATTATTTGGAGATTATTACGGAGCCGATAAAACTACACACTACTGTCTACACTGCAGGACCGTACTCGAGACTATAGTTTCATGCTGTGGGAAAATAATAAAACTGGTATCATCGGAATGTGTGGGAAATACTGAGTCAATCAACTTGACTACATTTTTTTTAGTTTTAGTGTGCTCTGCTCAGGTACTGGCTTCACGTATTCTTCACTTATTATTCCATTTCTACTAGAATATGAATTTTCTACAGTTAGATAAATTTTAATAATTTCATTTCATTATAATCAATAAGGTAATTTCCGGGTTATAAATCGGCAAGGATTATTGCCATTGGATAGACGGATGATAGGAAAGCAGATCAACGGAAATGACCAACACTGTTACATATTTTTTTCCAAAAATCTATTGGATATATTTAATATGCTTCAAAGTAATCACCTTTAAGGTCTACAAATTTTTTACACCAACTTTCCCGGAGAACCCTCTTCCTTAAGCTATCCAGAACGTTTACGTAGTAGTACGGCTAGTATTCAATAAATCAATAATACGATTGACATTTTCATCGATTCTGCCCTAAAAAAAATTCATTTCATGATATTTGGGACACTCCCTGTATATACACTACGTCCAACAAGCATATTAGATTTAGATCCGAAATTTGTCGTGATTACAATACTCGTGTAGGGTCAGAACCCTCTCGTGGAGAAAATTTGGGCTAGGCCGGCTAGGCATTTTAAAAATAAAGTCAATTTCACTGGCACCTGATATTTAGTATTTGGAAAAAAGTGTTCTTCATACAGCAGTAGGTTTCAAGCATTTGTATATACCATAGAAATGGTTAAATTCAGGGGGCAGGTTACATTTGATGGCAACTCCAACATTTTTTATCTATAAAACACTCTCCATTGCCCACGACTTCAATGCTATTTTGTACCTATCCAAGTCCATTGAAATCACCTCACTGTTTAAGATATACTAAACCAGGTGACTTGACTAGACCAGATCATAAAATCCCTAAGCAAGCATTGTAGTAGTATCAATGTTACGCGCCCTATGGCCCTATTTTTGCGGGACACCCTTCATATTGCTCTCTCAGACACTATATTATAAACGGGAGGGAAACAAGGCATTTGTAATAAAGGGATTGAAATCAAGGGTGGCGGCTTGACCGGCTGACCATTATTTCCCCTTTAATCCTTCCATTGGTCACGGGACTTTGTGTGAGATTTACTTTTTAATGTTTCGCGATGGTTTCCAATCAAATTGGGCTTATGCTCTAACCGGACACCGCACTTTGAAGCCGCAGCAATACTTGAAATAATAGGCCAGGCATCTTTTATCTTTTTACTTCCCACACCGATAGGTGAGGGGAGTGAGAATATGCTTTTTGGGTGTTTTATGATATCTACATAACTAAAACCCACCTCACTCATTTCCGTCGGTCTGTCTGTCTGTTGGCTTCTTTCTAGCCTCGTAATCTCAGTAACCGCTGCATGGATTGAGATGAAATTTGGATAGCGATATGCTGTGAAGTCGGAGTAAGTTGTTATAATTTTAAAAATTGGTACATGGGCGGAGGAGTAATTAGCAAAGAATAAAAAATTTCAAATATTCCTCAAGCTTCGTTTTTAGGCGTTTTAGGGGTTTCCGACCATTTTCTACTTTTTTTGGTGGGGGTGGGGTGTTGTAAAACTCAAAAATTTGTTGTATGCATAATGGACTTTCCATTGACCTGTGAAAAGAATTCTTAGCAGAATATTACTTTTTTAGGTCCATCCGAACATTGCCTTGCCTATTACAGAAACGAAGGCATTTAGAATTTTCTTGTGTATTCATACGAGTATTACTTTAGATCATTCTGTCTTGTGCAACCTTGTAATTATTGAATTGATTTTAATGAAATTTGGACACAGTATTACCACCGTGGCGATTATGGAAAACGCGTAATACGCATAATACCATATTATGGTTTTTAGAAATCGTGTCAGTGGCGGCGCAGCAATATTCAAAAAATTAAAAATTTAAAAACAGGTTAACTCCATTTTTAGGCGTTTTTGGGGTTACTGATCGTTTTTTTTTTTGAAAATTTTCAGTCTATTTTTTATTATCGCATACTCTGCAATATTGGATGTCAATTTGAAAATGCATAGTACTGTAACAAACAAACAAACAATAATAAAATATTAAAATTATACAGTTATTCTGTATGGTCTAACAGTAGATACATGCTACTAATACTATTTAACAATAATCTCAAAAACACATATACACATTACAATAAACATTAAATCACCCTTAATCATTATCATAAGAAACAATGATAGACAGAGGCACAGAAAGCAGCAGAAAATTATAAGAGAAAGGCCTATATCCAATTTGTTCTATCTATAAAGTATTCATCTGAATTGTAATACGCCTTTGCAGTGAGAATATTTTAAATGAATTTTTTAAAGCAACATGGTTGCATAGCTTTTATGGATTGAGGCAAATTAGACACTTTAAACAACGTGCATAACATGCGCTTTACTTGCATCTTTGCTAGCCTTTATTAATTTCTAGTCACTCACAAGCGAAATAGAATTTATCTGTTAAGGGTCTAGGGTATAGCGTGCGAAATTGAGAATTCAAGAAAAGACGTATTCCCGTGTTAGCGAGGAGGCGTGGCCGCCTGTTCCCTTTCTCCGGTGTATGTGTCTAAGATGAGGGGAGATAAGTCCAAAAATCCAAAGGTAAGGTCAAAAGGTCCAAAGGTACCTTTAAACGTACAGTAATGACTCAAAGAGCAAATTGAATTGCATTGCGAGTTTTTTTGCACATTAAAAAACTTTTTTGAGAAAATCGAAAATAGTTGTCATTCATTAAGGTCTTAACTATCGCCTTCTGAAATATTATATATGTAGTTTGAAAATAGAGTGAGTTATGCGAGAAATTGTGAGTCCGTGTTTTACATGGCAAATACGTATGTACAAATGTGTGTATCCAGGCCCCTTAATACTGAACGAATGCCCTAATTTACTGGACTATACACGTATCTATGTATATGGTCTCTGTTTGGGGTGCTTGGGGTGCCCTGACCACTTAGATTTGAACAGATCTTTCTAGAAAGTATTGTAGCCAGGATCGCTAGGGACGGGGTAGCGAAAATCTACATATTTATGATTTTTCAAAGCAGATCTATGGATCTTTGGGATATTTATTGATCGAAATCAGTACTCAGTTAACGTAATCGGAAAAAGAGGTATGCATAATAGAGGAAAAAAGCTAAAGCATGCATTACGGTTACAATTATTGACGTGAAAAAGGGGTTTGTTTCCCATAATATCGTTTAGGCATATAATGGGAAAATGACCCTGGGGATATACTGTTTACAGACCTATCCCAATATTGCCTTAATAAGCACACCTGTGGACTTTTCTGATACATGTTACATTGAATAACCCTATAACGTATAACTTCGAAAGTATTAGCTTGATTGTAATAAAATTGGATAATATGTAAGTTGATATAATTTGCAGTGGTAAGACGCTAGCCACTAAGATGATGTGAAAAAACTCTGAGACATGTCAAAAGATTTGTCCTCCTTGTCAAATCATTTGACACGTCTCGGCGTTATTTCTTTTTAATCAGCGGTCTTCCAGAAATCCGGAATGGGAAGTTTTCAAATGAACACATAAACTTTTCACTTGAAAAAAGACTTTATTGGTTCAATGTATGATAGTAATGCATTGAGAAGAGCTAGTATCGGAAACAACCTCGTATTGTAGGGTATGCACAGTAGGACTAAATATGACAAAATACTACAAAACCACGAGATTGTTTTTTGAAGTCGGCCGCAGACAGAGAGATGGACCATATCTAAGTTTAATTTATGGTTCTAAATTATACGGTCCACGTACGCTTTATTGTTTGACAGCCAACGGAAGATAGTCAGTTGCGGTCTTCGGCTTGATTACACGACCAAAATGGTTACCTCCCAGCCGCACCGTACATCTCTGCAACCGTAGAATGCAATCTACATATTGTCATTGCTCTAAGTGGCGTAAGCGCCATGTATGACAAAAATCACGTCGAGTCACTTGACACAATACACACAATCTCGGAAGTAAATATGTTGGAGTTTATTCCCCAACCTCACTACCATCCAAATGTCACCCCCATGTCTGTGGACACCAACTGCATACCACGCCATGTACAGACATTGGGGAGTGGCATTTGCCAGTGAGGCGAATAAACGTTCAAGTATAGGTTTTTATAGGGCACGTATTTTATGAATTTGCATAGATCACCATTAGTAAGTATATACATATACCCAGAAAAATCTTAGATCTTATCTTTAGTCTTCCTCAACTATAGCAATGATTTATCCAATGGGAAGGGTATATTTGGTAATTAATTATAGCCTGTTGTCGATCCAATGACAAGGAGTAATTAAATTCCAATGAGTTACACAGAGTGAGTTCTAAGTTGATAGTTTTTTTAACAGTGTACATAGCATAAATGCCGGTGTCCCGCAGGGATCAGTATTGGCTCCGACATTGTTTCTGCTTCATATCAATGATCTACTCCCTAGCACTACAAACCCAATCCACAGTTTTGCGGATGACAGTACGCTGCATGCAGGCATTATGAGCAATAGACCGATCTCTGTGGTCGAGCTGGAACGCAGAAGACTGGCAGTGGCAGCTTCACTTTCAAAGAACCTCGATACCATTACCGCTTGGGGGCTTAAGAATATGGTTAAATTTAATGCCTCGAAGACCCAGTATTGTACGCTATCAAACAAGAAGTGCCCAAGCCAACATCAGGTTCTAATGAACAACCAGGCTCTGCCAAGGAGTCACTCATTCAAGCTGTTACGAGACAACATTACAGAAAATCTGATCTGGCACGAACACGTCGCGGCAACAGCTGCTGGTAAAAAGCTTGGGTACCTATTTAGAGCCAGAAAGTATTTCTCACCATGTAACCTCCTCACGCTATATAAAGCCCAGATAAGACATTGCCTGGAGTATTGCTCTCCTGTCTGGGGAGCTGCTGCCCCTACTACCCTGTCTATACTAGATGCCGTCCAGAGAAGGACAATTCGATTAATTGGCGATCCGGTCTTAACGCGCCACCTTCAGTCACTTTCTCACCGGCGTGTTGTTGGTGACCTCTCACTCTTCTACCGATATTCCAACGGAATCTGCTCCTCTGAGCTATCCTCTATCGTTCCGCCGCTCACAGCTCCTATCAGATGTACCCGTGCGACCGCTGCATCTCATCCTAAGACGGTCGTTCTTCATACATCAACAACTGAGCGGTACAACCGCACATTTATTGCCAGGGTGTCCAAGGCTTGGAATGGACTGCCAGAAGATGTATTTATTGGGCCTGCGGGTATTGGCGCATTCAAATCTCGCGTTAACAAACTTCCCCTAACATAACCCTTTCACAGCAGCCGCGGTACTTTGGTAATTAGGCCCTGACTGCGCGGTCTGCTCAGTTATATAAAACAAAGTGAAAAATAAGCGAGGTAGAGAATGGAAAAAGTATATCTGTGCTTGTGTATCAAGACGTAACTAGTCTGTTTATGTTCAGTTTTTCGATCGGCCTTTTCGTTACCATTTTTGCGGCTTTGAGTTTTGAATTAACACTGTTGTATTTAGACCGGAGTATGATCCCACAGACTTACAACGTTCTATCTCAAATCACAAAACGTGGGTGTGTAAATATGTTTATTTTGGATAGATGAAATGTCCCGTTAAATTACCAATAAAAAATCCCTCATACGCCCATGCCTGGGGGTTGTGCTACTGATTTAATCAGGTGATGGGGAGAAGCATGTTCCTTGCATAACTGGAGCCGATCAATATGGCTAGTCAGTAAGCAACCGATGATTCATTGCCTTTTAATAGTTACACATGTTAGGTGTGCATGAATTACTGCCTGCTGGTGAAATCGTCAGATTAGAAAAGGGGAAGCAACAGGTAGCTGCTGTTTTATCGTATTTAAAATATGCATGTGTCTCTCCTGTTTCCTAATTCGCGATTTGGTTGTCCGCGCAACCATTTTCGATTTTGTTGCACTTCCTCCACCACTAGGCGGGGAAGTATTATAATCGCGAAGTAGTTTGAATTTCTGAAACTTCAAGTGGCCTATGGCTTAAGGGGCCTGGATAGACACATTTATACATACGTATTTGCCATGTAAAACACACTCTATTTTAAAACTACATATATAATATTTCAGAAGGCGATAGTTAAGACCTTAGTGAATGACAACTATTTTCGATTTTCTCAAAAAAGTTTTTTAATGTGCAAAAAAACTCGCAATGCAGAATCATACATTCTATAAATGCCTGTAATTTAATAACCAAACACGATATCAAAAAAAGGCTAAATAGTTGCACAAGCGCAAGCTTTCTTCTTCAATTTCCTGTTTGAGTCAGTACTGTAAGTTTAAAGGTAACTTCAGGAGCTTGGAAATGCGAAATTTATTTTTGTAGTGACCTTTGGACCTTACCTTTGGACCTTTTGACCTTACCTTTGGATTTTTGGACTTATCTGCCCTCATCTTAGACACACACACTGAAGAAAGGGACAGGTGGCCACGCCTCCTATCTAACACGGGAATATGTCTTTTCTTGGATTCTCAATTTAGCGCGCTATACCCTAGACCCTTAATGGGGCCCAAGCACGTATCCAGGATTTAGTTTTAGGATGGGGGGGTCCAGATTAGGATTTCCACCTTTTAATTTTACTTGTTCAGTTTCTGACAAGACCTTACTAGTTCCTCTTTAGATCGAGCCTGAGCAAACTATGTACTTTGTAAAGAAGTATCAGTACTTAGCAGGTGTCAAGACAATCTACTTAATTCTTTTATAAGGTATCTTCTTTTTCTTAAGGTACCAACACCATTCAAAGAAGATCTACAACAATCACCTGAGTCGAGTATGACAATCCAGTCGCGTTCAGTCTCTGACGTTTTTCAACCATGACTTTTATCTGCTTGCCGGCCCTTTTTTGCCTTCGACTTTTCAGAAGGGCATATTCATTAATCCTCATGGTTTTTTTATAACTGAGCAGACCGCGCAGGCAGAGCCTAAATACCAGAGTACCGCGGCTGCTGTGAAAGGGTTATGTTAGGGGAAGTTTGTTAACGCGAGATTTGAATGGGCCAACACCCGCAGGCCCGATAAATACATCTTCTGGCAGTCCATTCCAAGCCTTGGACATCCTGGGAATAAATGTGCGGTTGTACCGCTCAGTTCTTGATGTATGAAGAACGACCGTCTTAGGATGTGATGCAGCGGTCGCACGGGTACATCTGATACGAGCAGTAACCACCCAACGATAGAGGATAGCTCAGAGGAGCAGATTCCGTTGGGATATCGGTAGAAGAGTGAGAGATCACCAACAACACGCCGGTGAGAAAATGACTGAGGGTGGCGCGTTAAGGCCGGATCGTCAATTAGTCGAATTGCCCTTCTCTGGACGGCATCTAGTATGGACAGGGTAGTAGGGGCAGCAGCTCCCCAGACATGAGAGCAATACTCCAGGCAAGGTCTTATCTGGGCTTTATATAGCGTAAGGAGGTTACACGGTGAGAAATACTTTCTGGCTCTAAATAGGTATCCAAGCTTTTTACCAGCAGCTGTTGCAATTGACGCGACGTGTTCGTGCCAGATCAGATTTTCTGTAATGTTGACTCCTAACAGCTTGAATGAGTGACTCCTTGGCAGAGCCTGGTTGTTCATTAGAACCTGGTGTTGGCTTGGGCACTTCTTGTTTGATAGCGTACAATACTGGGTCTTGGAGGCATTAAATTTAACCATATTCTTAAACCTCCAAGCGGTAATGGTATCGAGATCCTTTGAAAGTGAAGCTGCCACTGCCAGTCTTCTGCGTTCCAGCTCGACCACAGAGATCGGTCTATTGCTCATGATGCCTGCATGCAGCGTACTGTCATCCGCAAAACTGTGGATTGGGTTTGTAGTGCTAGAGAGTAGATCATTAATATGAAGCAGAAACAATGTCGGAGCCAATACCGATCCCTGCGGAAGCCCGGCATTGATGCTATGGAAAGAAGAGGAAAAGCCGTCTACCACGACAGAGATTTTCCGACCTGAGAGGAAGTCTGCGAGCCAACCGCAGAGCTTAACAGGGAGCCCATAAGACGGGAGCTTGTTTAGGAGAGCTGCATGCCACAGTTGATCGAATGCCTTTGAAATATCGAGAGCAACGACGTGAGCCTCGCCAAATGACTGGATGAGTTTGCTCCACACATGTGTGACGTAAGCCAGGAGATCTCCAGTTGATCTTTGGTGTCGGAATCCATATTGTCTGTCGTTGATTAAGTGATGGAGCTCTAGGTATTTAATGAGCTCTTGGTGGTGGTTTGTCCAAGATGGGCGGTTTTTCTTTTCTCTATGGTGATTAAGAGATCACGTGCCTTGTTCATTCGCCGCAGACCTTCTATATTCGAAACACGGTATCTCCAAGGTATTCCTAACATTCGGCAGTACACCCACATCTCAAAAGTCTCCATCCAGTCTGTTCATTGTATTGAGCTCCATAATCCACGCTTCGACTCCATACATCAGCACAGCATTTGACGAAACTATGTCTTATTTGTAAGGTATAAAAAGTTTAATCTCTATGATACAAGGTGAGAACTGAGCGACTAAAACGTGTTGTTAACGTTGATGCCACATAACTGTATACCTTCCATTTCCATTAGGGCATTATGCAAAATTCCGAGCCGGAAAATGTAATACAAGAAATAAGATGTCTCCAGTCGGCAATGTAGCATCTTACTCCTAAAACTTCCCTCAACTCCAAATAGCTTATTATGGCTTTAAAAGTTGTTAACTGTCCGGGTTGTTTCAAGACATGATTCTTAGATTTGAGATTAGCCTGATGGGTAAGGAGTTTAGTCTGGGGAATAAATAGGTGTAAGAGCGGTATACATAGCACCGCCAAATGGCCATTAACGAAATCCTTTCTTTGTCAGGGACGTCAGTGACGGGGTTTTTTCCTCCCCTGTGTTAAAGGCTTATAATATACTACTCGCAAGTAAATGACTCTTTGCCAATCCCACCAGATACTGAGTAACACTGTCCACGACATGAATATTTGTTTTTTGCAACAAATGTTAATGGACGCCCGCTTTTCTCCTTCTAGAATTAGAGATCAAAATGCAAAAGACGCCAAAAATAAGTGTGGGGACGCTGTAAAGTGGCTACTAGGGTGAAGTAGATGGCAAAGGTTAGGGGGCCTAGTTACGTCCACACTCTCTCTCTCTCTGCTTTCTGTAATCAGTAAAGTGATGGAGAGATGCGTCAACCAAGAGCTCATTAAATACCTAGCGCTCCATCACTTAATCAATGACAGACAATATGGATTCCGACACCAAAGATCAACTGGAGATTTCCTGACTTACGTCACACATGTGTGGAGCAAACTGATCCAGTCATTTGACGAGGCTCACGTCGTTGCTCTCGATATTTCAAAGGCATCCGATCAACTGTGGCATGCAGGTCTCCTAAACAAGCTCCCGTCTTATGGGCTCCCTGTTAAGCTTTGCCGTTGGCTCGCAGACTTCCTCTCAGGTCGGAAAATCTCTGTCGAGGTAGACGGCTTCTCCTCTTCTTTCCATAGCATCAATGCCGGGGTTCGGCAGGGATCGGTATTGGCTCCGACATTGTTTCTGCTTCATATCAATGATCTACTCTCTAGCACTACAAACCCAATCCACAGTTTTGCGGATGACAGTACGCTGCATGCAGGCATCATGAGCAATAGACCGATCTCTGTGGTCGAGCTGGAACGCAGAAAACTGGTAGTGGCAGCTTCACTTTCAAAGGATCTCGATACCATTACCGCTTGGGGGCTTAAGAATATGGTTAAATTTAATGTCTCCAAGACCCAGTATTGTACGCTATCAAACAAGGAGTGCCCAAGCCAACACCAGGTCCTAATGAACAACCAGGCTCTGCCAAGGAGTCACTCATTCAAGCTGTTAGGAGTCAACATTACAGAAAATCTGATCTGGCACGAACACATCGCGTCAATTGCAACAGCTGCTGGTAAAAAGCTTGGGTACCTATTTAGAGCCAGAAAGTATTTCTCACCATGTAACCTCCTCACGCTATATAATACCCAGATAAGACCTTGCCTGGAGTATTGCTCTCATGTCTGGGGAGCTGCTGCCCCTACTACCCTGTCTATACTAGATGCCGTCCAGAGAAGGGCAATTCGACTAATTGGCGATCCGGCCTTAACGCGCCACCTTCAGTCACTTTCTCACCGGCGTGTTGTTGGTGACCTCTCACTCTTCTACCGATATTCCAACGGAATCTGCTCGTCTGAGCTATCCTCTTTCGTTCCGCCGCTCACTGCTCCTATCAGATGTATACCCGTGCGACCGCTGCATCTCATCTTAAGACGGTCGTTCTTCATACATCAAGAACTGACCGGTACAACCTCACATTTATTCCCAGGGTGTCCAAGGCTTGGAATGGACTGCCAGAAGATGTATTTATTGGGCCTGCGGGTATTGGCCCATTCAAATCTCGCGTTAACAAACTTCTCCTAACATAACCCTTTCAAAGCAGCCGCGGTACTCTAGTATTTAGGCTCTGCCTGCGCGGTCTGCTCAATTATAAAAAAACACTGTATGTTCATTAACTCTTAAAGCAAGTACCCTGTACCTGCCTTCGCAATAATCATCATGTCAAGCCTAAAAAGCAGACCATTTATGAGATATATGGGGAAAATAATAATCGAAAAGTAGAAGTACGACGGCGCATGTTGTTTTTGAGTATCCTTTGTACTCAAATTATCCATGAAATGAAGTGCTTTATTAACACGAAGGCTCGATTACTTGGTTTTTTGTGTACATTTTTTGTATTTACTTTGATCTTCATCTCGTTCGATCAGCGTTGTAAAAAGCTTCAAAACGCCTTCATTGGATCGATCGAATCACCATCTTCATTATGCTCAAACGATATGTCACAAAAAATAAGTTAACGCGTCTGCCTGCCTGCGTTTGCTGTCTTGTCGCTTCTCTTGACATACAAGATTGAAAATTGAACTAATGCTTTTAAAGGGCTTAGCCGTTTTTGTGTTTGTCTGAATGTAGCGACTGAACTATCAACCTTATTTTCATGAATAAATTTTGGATAGATTGAGGGAGTTAATTAATAAACAATCCTAATTATCCTGGTGAGAAAATTGGAAATAATTTATTGAATTATTTTATTGACGGCAGTCAAACTTTTAATTAAAGTTTTGGTGACCAACCTTTGGAACTTTAAGTATTTACAAAATGTTGAAGTGTATGCAACATGAGTGAGTGAGGGGGGGGGGTTAGGGTTCCGTTACCTCAATGGTTGCCGCTTAGGTTTAAGGCTTATTGTGTACCCCCGGTCAAAGGAGTTCCATCCTGATTTTGCGAACTTCTATTTCAAAAAAAGAGGATAGAATTATTTTTATAGAGCTCAGGCAATGCGTCCCTGTATTCTCCCTATCAGCATATTTTATAGGGGTGTCAGTAATTAAAAAAACAGCTTTTTACTACTCTGGTATTTATCTCACCCTAGTCACAATTCCGCTGCGTCTCTTCACTTATTTTTGGTGTCTTTTGCATTTTGGTCTCTAATTTCTTTCAATTAGAATTGTTCTCCCCGTATTCCTTTTCTTTATTCGAATGGTTTTAATTCAGCGAGACGTTTTGGGGCTATTCATTTAAGCTAATCCCTTTGATATCGTGTTTAATGTCTTAGAAATATTTGTAAGTGGAAAAAATAGCCCGTTTTCAAAATAAGCGGGTACTGCTGCCCTTTTATTACCGTTTTGAAGTTCGCTGCTCAAGAAAAGCGTTAAAAATTACTTTTTCACCGATCTCAAAGCAGAAAAAAGCATGCTTGTTATTTGCAGGGAATCGGGTTGATCATGGTTAGATAACCTCTAATAAGAAACTGGAAATTTCTTCACGTATTTATCGCGGATAAACATTTTCATCTATAGTCTAAAAGTTGATTTGACAAAAAAAAACAGATTTTCTACTTGCATCTATATCTGTATATGTATTGATTCGTCATTTTATCAGACTGACCAAGACATCGAGGCATCGGAAACATAACGAATTTTTATAAGCAATTTTTTTCGAATTTTTCTCCAGCCGAATGTAATAAAAGCTGCACCGGACGGATGCTATTGACATTTGGATGGAGGGAGGAAAGAGGGCTCGATGGACATTTGGCCGTAGAAGGACGGTCATTATGTAAACAGGATGACCGCTGGTCGGTCGCCGTTGCGACTAAGACGCTATCCGGACCTCCGGGGGGGTCACGCAGATCTATTATACGCTTAGCCGGGCATTTTAACGCACGTGCCGTGTGACAGGACTTCGCAATTGCGCCTCTGGGCCTGCCTGCCTTTAGTTCAATCAGGAATCCATCTATTTCATAGGTGAGGGGAGTATTGTGATCGCGAAAATTTTCGATTTTGAGATAATACGCTTTTTGGTCTACATAACGAAAATCCACGTTATTCATTTCCGTCGGTCTGTCTGTCTGTTCGCGTTTTTTTACCCTCGTAATCTCAATAACCGCTGCATAGATTTCGATGATATTTGTGCACCGATCCTATGCTGTGGGGTCGTAGTAGGTAATGCTGCTATAATTCTGAAAATTGATGCAGGGGCGGCGGAGTAATTAGCAAAAAACAAAAAAAAATTAAATATTCCTCAAACTTCGTTTTTATGCGTTTTAGGGGTTCCTGATCATTTTCTACTTTTACTACAGCAATAATAAAAAACCAAAAAATATAAAAACAGCTCAAACTTTGTTTTTAGGCGATTTGGGTGTTTCTGACCGTTTTCTACTTTTTTTTTGGGTGGGGGTGAAATTTGAAGTGGTTGGGGGAGAGGGGTAGTAAAATTGAAAAGATTGCTGTATTTATAATAGACTGTCCACTGACCTGTGAAGGAAGACCTAGCAACATAAATAACTTTTTTAGGTCTATCCAAACATTGCCTATACAGAAACCAAAGAACTTTGTATTGTATTGTGTAACAAGGAAACTATTGAATTGATTTTAATGAAATTGTGACCGTGGCGAGGATGGAAAACACGTATGGTTTTCATAAGTCGTGTCAGTGGCGGCGCAGAAATATTAAAAAGAACTAAAAATACAAAGACAGCTCAAACTTCGTTTTTAAACGTTTCAGAGGTTCCTGAACATTTCCTACTTTTTTTTGGGTGGGGGTGAAATTGGGGTGGTTGGCGGCTGGACGGTTGAAAGATTGGCTGGCGAAGATTTGGTTGCAAGGGAATCAGATTATAGTTTCATGCTATGGGAAAGTAATAAACTGGTATCACCGTAATGTGTGGGAAGTACTGAGTCAATCAACATGACTTAATTTTTTTTATTGTTTGGTGAGGTTTCATTGTTTTATTAACTTATACACAAATAAAGCAACACGTTTTAAGTAATTTCTAACATTAATCAACCACAAAAATACTACAATACTACAAAAAAGCATAAATTGGTAGTTTGCTAAAATGACCCTAAATTATTGAAAAATGAAAGGAATTACTCGCAAAAATTGGCAGGGAGTTTTTTTAGTAACGAGTGTTCCGCGTGCCCGAATGATTGCTTGCATTCTTCTTGGCATACCTAAAATCAAAGAACGAATGTCTTCTTGAGGAATAAGGTCCCATTCCTCTAAAAGAGCGTGCTGCAATCCATTTAAGGTTAAAGGAATAGGAATACGAATTCGTATTCTTCGCCCAAGCGTGTCCCGGATATGATCAATTGGATTCGCATCTGGACTTAACCCTGGCCACTCCAAGACATCATTGTCTACATTGTTTAAGTATTGTTGAGTAATTCTCGCGGTGTAGGGTGTAGCATTATCATGCATCAGAATAAAATTATTTCCAATAGAATCAATATAAGGAACAACAAACTCTTTTTGACAATAACATTCTGTTTTACTAGGGTTTTGGTTTGAAGGTCTGGAATTTAATGAAAATCTCTATAAATCAATTTATCTCTGAAACAGTGGAAAATTGGACCCTAATTTATATGACAATTTTTATTGGACAGTCTTCTTCTAAAGTATTTTCCGATCGTCATAGAACACCCTGTATATGATCTCTTTTGGGCATTGATAAAACAAGAAGTCTCCTTTGGTGTTAACTATTTGCTAGAGTTGGAACCGATCTTCATTAAATAGCAATAGTACATTCAGGAGAAGATCCTTATACGTATTGGTGAATAGTGCCTGGATGCACCTGGATGTATTTCCGCAAACTCCGATACTAAAAATACAATAATGCAATAACTGCAAGCTGCAGACTTGTTTAAAAGTCAGCGATAAAAGAAAAGCAATTTTAGCTTTCGGAATCCAGTGTATACCTATCTTGTGGGGAATCGACCGGGATCACCATCACAATTGGAAATTGAAATGATGCTATAAGTTGGGCCTTGCGGGAACGTAATAGGACCTTTACACGCTGATGGCCAAAGCCAGATGTGTATCCCTGTTAAAAGATGGAGGCAAGTGGAGAGTGGAGAGTGGCGAGTCCAGCTCGAAAAGCTCTATCCGATCGACGAAATATTATTATTATGACCGTAAAAGGTCGTTCGGACTTCTGTCTGCCCTTTGTCCCCTTTTATTTAAGGGTTCGTATTACTACTGGATACATATTTCGATGCAGATTCTATTATTTGAGGAGCAGACTTTCAAATTGCATTTTGTCGATTATTACAAATTTTCAGGAGAAACAAAAACTAGTATAGAGAAACCACATCATCATTTTCACATAAAAACATTACACTTACTTTTACTTCCCACACCGATAAGTGAGTAGTATTAATTATGAAAACATTTTTCGATTTTGAGATACCTAATACGCTTTTTGGGCGTTTTATGATATCTACGTAATGAAAATCCACGTCACGATTTAGTTGCAAAAGGATCTCAGACCATAGCTTTATGCAATATGAAAATAATAAAATGATATCACCGTTATGTGTGGGAAGTATTGAGTCATGGCCGACTCTACACTAGGCCGGAGCCTTAGATGTGGCAACGTGGCTTTGCTGTCGAATAGTGGGCCTATAGTTTCAGAATAATTATTACATTTTATATGTATTAGAGTTCATCTTGGTTAATAAATTAAGAAAAATACTTTTTAGAACTACTACTACTACTACCACTTACATCTGATGTCTGGTTCATCGTACTCAAACACTACAAAATAAAAATAAACGCAACCTGTTTCCTGCTGCCACTTCCACTTAAATGAACACTCAATTTACTTTGTAAATTGTCACTTGAGCTAGAAAAATTCACTATTAGGTCACTGTGAAGCCATTCTTGCTAGTCTTGATTCCCTTTCACTATCAAATCTTTTCGTAGGTATGCCCAGATGCATGCCCAGATGAGTTCTATTAACTGTATTTTTCTGTGATATTTGGGAGGTCCAGAAAACATTGTAGGTACCACATTGTGCTTTAAAATAGGTCTTATCCTTTGAAATGTTTGTAAAGTATTGTCTTTATTCTTGTAAATATAACTAGCCCATACGAAGAATCCGTTCACCCACACCTTAAAAATCACCTTCCACTCTTCTTGTTTACTCTGGAATGTTATGGTTGGTATGTCCTTTATTGGAAGCACAATTGCAAGTGCAACCTGGTACTACACACTTTGCAGGCATCTTTTTATCTTTATAGTTTCGTTTGTGCAGGTAAATAATTAGAAACACATTAAAAATCACCTTCCACTCTTCTTGTTTACTCTGGAATGTTATGGTTGGTATGTCCTTTATTGGAAGCACAATTGCAAGTGCAACCTGGTACTACACACTTTGCAGGCATCTTTTTATCTTTATAGTTTCGTTTGTGCAGGTAAATAATTAGAAACACATTAAAAATCACCTTCCACTCTTCTTGTTTACTCTGGAATGTTATGGTTGGTATGTCCTTTATTGGAAGCACAATTGCAAGTGCAACCTGGTACTACACACTTTGCAGGCATCTTTTTATCTTTATAGTTTCGTTTGTGCAGGTAAATAATTAGAAACACATTAAAAATCACCTTCCAATCTCCTTTTTTGTTCTGGAAGATTACACTAATGACTTAACAACAAATAAAAGCTCGGTCCCCGATTCAGTGTTGCCATATTTCAATGCCCCGGCCTAGTGAGTAGAGTCGATCATGATTGAGTCAATCAACTTGCATTTTTTTGCTCTCACTTTTACTCAATGATCCTAGAAATATGATTAGGCGATCATACAAATCTGAAATTAAATGCTCAAGCCGACATCACCCCTGTGAACGTAAAAAGAAAATCCTTGCAGAACTAAACATCTCGCCTCCATAACATAAAGATGGGTTTCCCCTTGTAATTTGTCAGATAAGGAAGGAAGGCATCGTCTCAAAATCGTCCTTATTAGAAAGTCTGAAGATATCGACTTGCTTATACATATATCTCATTTGCATGTTAACAAGATGCTACCTTGAAGTATCGACAGGAGCAGGAACAGGAACAGGGTACATATGCTTTCGGATAGGGATTACCGCTGTCGCCTCGTCAACTCCTGATGATCTGGACCAAATAAGCTAATCATATACATAGATGGTCTTAAAGAGCCCGTCAGTTTCCTCACCGTCAATGCATCCATAAGTAACACGTCGGTATCAAGATATTCATCATTTGGCTGATTAAAATTCAAAATGGGGGAGATCGATATATTATACATTGCACACAGGTCACGTGTCCCTGTCTCTTTTTTCACTCATCGCGCGCAAAAACGTCAAGTGCTCAAGTGACTTGACTGGGCAATCTCAAGCGTTCGAAATAAATGAATTAGATATACGGGGTGAGTCCTAAGTTGATACTTTTTTTGTAACACTGCATAGGAGTCTCATATAACTTTTTTTTCCGAAATCTGAAAAATCAGCGAGATACAGATTCAGAAAACTAAATCTGGACTGGTGTATCAAGACGTACCTAGTCTGTTTGGTTTTTCGCTCGTTTGTCTTAGCGATTAGGCATCAGTAGTCACTTTCTGTTTATCGCTGTTAATTTTAAATTGGTGAATCCTAAAAGTAGCACATTATTATGAAACACTTTTGAGATTTACCAAGGTAAAAGTAACAACGATAATCAGAAAGCGACTACTGCGCTATCTGACAGGTACAATGCCTAATAGATAAGACAGAAATGCTGTACCTACACACGGAAAAATCTGTCGTTTTGTCAACATAGGCGTAGTTAAGTCTCTGAATCTCTGGGGGGGGCTTAAGTCCCTGGATCTGGGGGGCTTAAGTCACTGCACTAGATACAGTAAACTTAACAGAAGGATTTTTTTGGACTTTTGGGGGGGCTAATTTCATTCTTGGGGGGCTAAGCCCCCCCGAGCCCCCACTTAACTACGCCTATGTTTGTCAAAGACTTACGCTTGGATTCAATGGGACGTTACACTCAGCATTCCTCAAATACAGCGACGTTTTCTCCAATGGGAAGTGTATAGTTGGTAGCGAATTATATCGTATTGTCAATTCAACTACAAGATGTCACTGGATTCCAATGAATGATTCAATCGCAGCCTGTCGTTGAATCGAATCTGTGTTTGGTAACTGATTCTAAACTTTCTTTTCCTTGGACCAACAGATTTTATTGCGAGGACAGCTGACTGATTCGTTTGGATGTTTAATGATGTGATTTTGCGTGAAGTAATAAGGAGCATGATATAAGAATTAGGCATAAGCCTGCGCCAGTTGTTGCATTATTACCTGAAATATAACTGTCTGACTAATCTAAATACCTACATTCAAATGTGATGGGTGTTACCTCTTCTAAGTCCCAATTTCTCAGTAGGTCCTCCATTTAATATATAACTGGACACATTTAAATCACACAATTGCTGATGCAATACGCAAAACCACGAGATGACACAACACGGCTAACACCGAAACAACACAACGGAACAACTTCATTCATGTTGACGAGTTCGTGGCGATAGTAGCACTGAGATCATCCCCCTGTTCCTATTCTTACCTTCATTGAATCGGGACATCAGTCCCGCCGTATACTGATTATAGTTCAGCGAACGACAAGGGCCATTGAAACAAAATTAATTTTTATCAGATGAATTATCACGAACTGCTGTTGCAGTAATAATTTTTGTACATTGAATAGATTGTATGCTTTGCTTAAATTAAACATAGGGTAAATTTCGAAAACAAAAGGATGTTTTGGTTGCATTATATGTCAATACTGGTATTAGGGGGATTATACATATCGTTATAACGAATATAAAATTATTTTGAATTTACTGGCGTACCTGTGATTATTTCGAATATAAGGATTGAATTCATTCAATGACATGGATTTGAAACAACTGTAAATATATTTAAAGTGATGGAAAAACATCCAAATACTAACAATTACTTGAAAACACAACAGTATTTTTTTCTGTGTACTGTAAATACCACAATACGTCTAGATTTGAGGAAGAAAGTAAATATTCAGAGTAATGATGCGTAATTTTAATGTCGAGAGAAAAAAACTAGTTTTAAAACTTTTTTGTCTTTAATTGCACCATAACTCCAAAATGGGAGGGATCGTAGATAGAGGTGGTGTTAAAAAGTGAAAAGAAATCGTTAAGTAACCGAATGAAAATGCTGCATATTCAATCGGTTACTTAACGATTTTTTCACGTTCTAACCCCCCCCCCCCTCTATCTCCGATTATAGGAAGAAAGTAAATATTCAGAGCAATGACGCGTAATTTTAATGTCGAGAAAAAAACTAGTTTTAAAACTTTTTTGTCATTAATTGCATCATAACTTAAAAATGGGAGGAATCGTAGATAGAGGGGGTGTTAAAAAGTGAAAAGAAATTGTTAAGTAACCGACTGAAAATGCTGCATATTCAATCGGTTACTTAACGATTTTTTCACGTTCTAACCCCCCCCCCCCCTCTATCTCCGATCCCTCCCATTTTGGGGTTATGGTGCAATGACAAAAAAAAAGTTTCCAAACTGCCTCTAGAACCCAAATACCAAGCGTCATCCGGTTTGTTTCTCGACGCTAAAATTACGCGTCATTACCTTAACTAAAAGCTTTTATTATTTAAACTGTGTAACTGATAAATGACATCCATAGGAACTCATCTGAAGAAACTTCATTGGATAAGAAACGATACGTTAAAACATATACATCTAGATTTGAGGGAGATAATACCCCTGGCTGCATATGATGCAAGGGTCAGTCGTCCCCCGAAACAAATGCCTAGCTCAGTCCACATTCCGAGTCAATCATAAAATATTACAAGTTTTCTATCGATGACATTTCCTATGCATTCTAAATTCGTGCTATCGAGTGGTCTGCAGGGTTTGCAGAATCACTGACATTGTTGCCATATCCACGCGATTTACGGTATATTCGCCTCAAGGCGAGAATTCTTTCAAAACGTTCTTCAGTGACATTGACGTCAAGAAAGTATTGAAAAACATCGCTATCCAACAAGCTGGTTTTTTGAACTAATCAAAGATATAGTAATCAAGACCTTTCCTTAACAAGCTACATAGAATCGCGCTTTCAAAAACAGCTTTACTGTATTTGTTGACCTATCAGTCGCATATGATACTGTATGGAAGCATGGTGTACAAAGCCCTGCGTAAAAAAACTTGCAAAAATGTATTACTTCTGATTCACAACTCTGTACCGTATAACCCGATGCTTCATTCAGCATGCCACTTGAAGGTTCCAGAAAAATTTTCTGCGCGTACTTACTATAAAGAACAAGAAAGCAAACGCTTGTTTTTGGCAACAAGTGACTAGTGATATTTTGGCAAATAAATTGCATTTAATACATCAATAATAGAAGCTACTGTAGCATTTTCTGTACGCAACTAATGTTTTTCTAAATTAGTTGTAACGATATCTTTTCCAAAAAGATGTGTGGAGGTAAATGAGCAACACTGCATTTTTGATAAAACCAACTAATTTCCTAACAAGCTGAATTTAGATCCGGTAAATCCTGCTGTGGATATTTCGGCAGCAATATGATACCATTAATCAAAAAAACCTCCTCGAAAAAATCTTTAATTTGGCAGGAAATTACCATCTGACAGAGGTCCTAAAATCACTCATCCAGTATGGAAACGTTAGTTCGATGGGCGGTATAAGGTACTCTCAGCATTCTCCTCCACGTCCACATGTCAAAAGCATCTATGCGAGCTTGATCTGCCTTTTTGACAGTCCAAGTTTCCGAGGCATACAAAAATATGGAGAACCCACACGTCAGTCTCCAAAGAGGTATATGGAAGCAGCGGCTAACAGAGAACCACATACCATCTTGGAACCCAACTGAAAGCCTCTCTGTCGGATCACAACTGGAATTGAGGACCTGGAAAAACCTCAACAAGATTTGATGCCGAATGGACAGGTCTGGAAGTAACCTAGTGAAATGAGGATATGCCGATGGCGATTTATGCGCCTGCGGGGAGAACCAGGCGATTGAGCATCTCCTTTCTTGTCCATCCTTGAAAACTTGCACAATCCAGGACCTTGGGAAGCAAACGACGCGGCAGTGCAGTGTGCCAGACACTGGAAAGAGATATGAGCAAAAACAGACAATCATTTCTGCCGTGTGACGTCTGGGATTGTCAGATACATAGGTGTTTTTTTTCTTCTAATTACTAACCAGTCACATACTAATGTATAATATAAAAAAATAAAATAAAAAATAAAATTAAAAAAAACAAAACATAAAAACAATCAATTAATTCATGTTCAGAGACGATTAAATAAATAAACTGGATGTTTTACTTTTTTCAAATGTGCGGAAATGTAAGTGACCCATATGTCGCTTGCAGCATTTCAATTCTGGCAACACTGGTTGGGTTTGCCGTTCTCTCCACATACACGTCGATTTATAAAGATTGATCCTTCTTCATAAGCATAACCATTTGTCTGTGTTCCCGGTTGACTGCCAGTCCTAAAATTGCATCATTTATGTACACCGCACATTTGCATTAAACATTTATTTTGGCGCTTTTCTAAATCTAGGAACTTTAACCAGAACACCGTCATATTTCACTGGTATGCGACGTGTTTCCTGGACACAATCACCGCTATCTTTCTCTATTACCGTAAATATTTCTACTTTAATTGAAGGACACGAAGGGCTGATGTACACCATTATGGGTTTTGTTTCTTTTCACCATTTAGGGAAGTGACAAATGATCAGCCAGCCAAAACCGGGGCCTAAATGTCAATAATTTTACTTCCCACACCAATAGGTGAGGGGAGTATTGTGATCGCCAAAATTTTCGATTTTGAGATAATACGCTTTTTGGGCGTGTTATGATGTTTACATAACGAAAATCCATGTCACTCATTTCCGTCGGTCTGTCTGTCTGTCTGTCTGTTGGCGTTTTTCTAATGCCGTAATCTCAGTAATCGCTGCATGGATTGTGATGAAATTTGGGTAGCGATATGTTGTAGTGTCGTAGTAGGTAATGTTCCAATAATTTTGGAAATCGTTGTACAGGGGGTGGAGTAATTAGCAAAAAACGAAAAATTTCAGATATTCCTTAAACTTCGTTTTTAGGCGTTTTAGGGGTTCCTGATCATTTTCTACTTTTTTTTGGGTGGGGGTCAATTTGGGGTGGTTGGAGGGTTGTAAAACTGAAAAATTTGTTGTATTCATAATGGGCTGTCCAATGACCGGAGAAGGAAAGACCTAGCGGTATAATACACTTTTTTAGGTTCATCCGAACATTGCCTTGCTTATTATAAAAGAAACCAAAGGACTTAGAATTTGTGATGTATACATCCGAGTGTTGTTTTAAATTGCTCTATATTGCGTAACGCGAAAATTATCGAATTGATTTTAATATAATTTTGACACAGTATTGCTGCGAGGATAGAAAACGCGTATGTTTTGGAATAATCGTATCAGTGGCGGCGCAGCAATAATAAAAAACTAAAAATATAAAAATAGCTCAAACTTTGTTTTTAGGCGTTTTAGGGGTTCCTAATAATTTTTTACTTTTTTGGGTGGGGGTGAAATTGGGGTGGTTAGGAGGTGGGGGGGTTGTAAAACTCAAAAGTTTATTCTATTCATAATAGGCTGTCCATTGACCTGTGAAAGAAAGACCTAGCGATATAATAGATGTCTGTTAGGTCTATCCGGACACTGGCCTTGGCTCAAACTTCGTTTTTAAGCAATTTGAGGGTTCCTGATTGTTTCGTTTTGTCCAGTTGATAAAAATTGTGTCGTTTTAGTTCCTAAGGAGAGACTTAAGAAACTATTTCTAGTTTTTGTGTTGAATGTTTTTTGAGGACATTACGAACGATTACTTGGTTGCAAGGGACCTCAGACTATAGCTTCATGCAAAGGGTATATAATAAAGTGATATCACTGTTATTTGTGGGAAGTACTGAGTCAATCAACTTGACTCCATTTTTTTTATTTTGATAAAAGCTGTTTAATTCATTAGCATTTGGCAAGACGTGATAGATAAGAAACCAGTTGAATTCCGTTTCCAAACTTGTTGGTTGATTATGTCAAGTCAGAACACTTGGTTCATTTTGATTCCAGAATTACTTACCGCTACTAATATCTGTCTGTCTGAAGGACAGTAAATCACTAAAACGATATTAAAGCCTGGCAAAGCCATTCTAAATAACGACCTTGACGTATAGCGTATAGAGGTAAAAGGTTATTTTATGATGAAGTAAACTCCAAGCAATTGATAATTTTTAAAAGTTTTATTACATGCTTATTTTTTCCTCAGTATAATGAATTTCATTGTTACGGTAACAGAAAAGATATAATATGATAGCTGAGATACGAGGTCGGATACATTTGATTATTTAAAGAGATGTAATCAGATGGACTGAAGAATGCTTGTAATGAGGAAGAGGTTTGTTAACAAGCGACTCTGCTAGTTCTCACTGAAATTATGTCTTGTTTAAGTTTAACGAAACCTTAAGACTCTGGATTCGTTTGCTCTGAATCTAGTGTATTACAAAAGTATTTATTATAGGTCAGTCATTTTATTTGCCAGCCGACACTCGCTTTCTGGCATAGCGTGCAAAATACTGGATTAGGTTTCATACAAAACCTCCCACCACGGATTTATCGAAAACCACCGATTAAAAGAAAAAATGGAGTCAAGTTCATTGACTCAGTGCTTCCCACACATAATGATGATACCATTTTATTGTTTTCCTATTGCATGAAGCTATAGTCTGAAATCCCCTTACAATCAAATAATCGCCCACCCGCCCGCAAAAAAGCATCCAATACAAAAGCTCTCGTACATAGTTTCTTGCGTCTACCTCCAAACCGTCTAAAAATCTAAAAATGAGCTCTTGTATATTTTTAGTTTTTTATTATTATTGCTGCGCCGCCACTGACACTGCAAAATATATGCGTTTTTCATCCTCGTCGCGCCGCGGTAGTAATACTATAAATTTCATTAAAATCAATTCAATAATTATCGCGTTACGCAGTACAGAACGATCTGAAACAATGCTCGTATGTATACATCACACATTCTAAGTCCCTTGGTTTCTATACTAGGCAAGGCATTAGGCAACGTTCGGATGGACCTAAAGAAGTGTATTATGCCGCTAGGTTTTTCATTCACAGGTCAATGGACAGCCCATTATGAATACAACAAAATTTTCAGTTTTACACCCCCTCACCCTCCAAGCATCTCAAATTCACCCCCACCCAAAAGAATGTAGAAAACGATCAAAACGAAGTTTGAGGAATATTTGAAATTTTTTGTTTTTTGCTAATTACTCCGCCCCCCGTACAACGATTTCCAAAATTATAGGAACATTACCTACTACGATCACACAACATATCGCTACCCGAATTTCATCACAATCCATGCAGCGGTTACTGAGATTACGACGTTAGAAAAACGCCAACAGACAGACAGACCGACGGCAATGACGACGTGGATTTTCGTTAAGTACGCCCAAAAAGTGTATTATCTCAAAATCGAAAATTTTCGCGATCACAATACTCCCCTCACCTATCGGTGTGGGAAGTAAAAACGACGATACACGTCAAAAGATTTGTCAAGGGGGACAACTTTTTAACCAAAAACTACTTCATCCAACTGTAACAATGACCTAATCACTTTGCTTCTCAAAATGCCTGCCCATACATTATTTTTTTGGGGTTACTAGGTATGCCCTTCTACAAAAGCATGATGATTTTCATTGTTCCAATACCTGCAGTTATGCTTACTGATAATAAGTTGCACTGTAGTTCTGCTGACTTATTCAGTACGTCCCACATATTGTGGTCTTTCATAGGCGTTTTTTTTCAATCCACTAAAATGTAATTGCCCCACGAATGGCACTATATCATGAAATCTGCTTGTAGAATCACTCAACATTAAACACGTATTGTCGAATGCTCCAGTAAAAAAAATAAATCTCTTGCATCTGTTGTTTTGCAACGTGCATTCATGGTGTGTGAAATCAGATAATTTTTACGTAACGTATTTCTGATATACTAGAGGAAATCATATTTTGAAAAAAAAAATCACGAAACGCTAAGACGGCTAAAACTGAGGTAAAAATGTAAAGTACCGGTCATAATAGCGTTTGCGAAATAAATGGTTTTTAATCAAATTTATGATACTTATTATGCACTTATAAATGACTGTATTTATGTGTGCGTATATGTGAGAAGGGTGTCAACTGTGCAGCCACGCAGCCACGGCACACAGCCTCCAGCCCACAGCCCACAGCCCAAGGCTACAAACGAGTTCATCCCGCAATATGTTCGCCACTATAAATCATTGTTTAGGATGACTAACAGCTTCTAAAGGCTACCGCTCACCCCCCAGATCTATATATATGCGATATAATTTATATGAAAATGCATCCGTATCTTGGTCGCTTTTTCCAGATATGTATGAAAAATTCAGTTTGTGAGGAGAGCTTCGGCTCCCATGTGTTTGGTAGATAGGTGAATCCCTCTCATTTGCTAACTTATATTTGGCCCTCTTGTTGATTTTGTGTGAAAGAGGTTTTGATTTATGGTTCGCGGCAAATCCCTTTATTTCCCTTGGTGGGACATGTTCTGAATCCGAAAAAGACGACTGATAGGGGAAAGCGGCATTGTATCGTTGGGCAGCGAATCAAGCCCTACAAGACTTAAAATGCTGGAAGTTGTAGGCGTGTTGCATGAAAAAAATTAGATTAAAAAAAGTGTAGTCAAGTTGATTGACTCAGTACTTCCCACACATTCCGATGATACCAGTTTTATTATTTATGTATAGCAAGGGCATCTAGACTATAGCATGAAGCTATAGTCTAGATGCCCTTGCAACCAAATCATCGCTCGCCCGACCGCAAAAAAGTGATATATTCTACTAAGTACTTTTCTCACAGGTCAATGGACAATCTATCATTAATAGAACAAATTTTTGAGTTTTAAAACCCCACACCCCCGAACCACACCAACTTCACCCCCACCCAAAAAAAAGTAGAAAATGATCAGGAACCCCTAAAACGCCTAAAAACGAAGTTTGAGCTGACTTCATATTTTTAGTTTTTTTAATATTGCTGCGCCGCCACTGAGACGATTTCTAAAAATCAGACGCATTTTCCATCCTCGCCAAAGTAGTAATACTGTGCCGAAATTTCATGAACATCAATTCAGTAGTTTCCACATTATAAAATACAGAACGATCTAAAGCAATACTCGTATGTATACAAAAGTCCCTTTGGTTCCTGTAATAGACAAGGCAATGTTCGGATGGACCTAAAAAAGTGTATTATACCGCTAGGTCTTTCTCTCTTAGGTCAGTGGACAGCCTATTATGATTACAACAAATTTTTCAGCTTTACAACCCCCCACCCCTCAACCACCCCAATTTTACCTCCCACCCAAAAAAAGTAGAAAATGATCAGGAACCCCTAAAACGCGTAAAAAAGAAGTTTGGGGAATATTTGATATTTTTCGTTTTTTGCTAATTACTCTGCCGCCCATGCACCGATTTGCAAAAATGTAACAACATTACCTACTACGACCCCACGCCATATCGCTACCCAAATTTCATCAAAATCCATGCAGCGGTTACTGAGGTTAGGAGGCTAGAAAAACGCCAACAGACAGACAGATCGACGGAAATGAGTGACGTGAATTTTCGTTATGTAGGCATCATAAAATGCCCAAAAAGCGTATTATCTCAAAATCGAAAATTTTCGCGATCACAATACTCCCCTCACCTATCGGTGTGGGAAGTAAAATGACATCAAACGCTTAATGCAGTACGTACTACATATTATAGGTACTACACAAAAATAGCAAGCAGAAACATCCTGTGGTGGCTACCTGTTTCATATTATTCATTATTTCTTATTTCTGGTGCTTCAAAAACGCCTCAATGTCTCAAAATAAACATTATTTGACTGGAGCTGACTAGTAAATAACCAAATTACCCTCAGAGTTTTAAAATAAATTGATCTCACTGGGAAGTTGTTTTAGTTCCAATCAGATGGATAGAGAGTTAATACTGAAATATTTTTTAAGTAAAAAAATACTCGCTTTGAGTAAGACATCAACGCGCTCCTCCGAAACTGCTTTCTTACTGCGCCTGGCTGTGAATGTAGCATGTCTGAGGGGTAAGGTGTTGCTTTCTAACTTGGCCAATCGAAATTTGACGTGACATGGAAAATAATGATTACTGAAGATATGCAACCCTGTATAAATTTCCCGTATCATAAGAGCTGGGTATAATATTATGAGGCGTATATTTAGTGGACTTGCCCTGAACGATACCGGCGTGGTGGCGGCAACTAACACCAGGACGTCAAATTAGCGAGACGAGTTCGTGTTTCCTCTCCTTGTAGGCATTAGCTGTTCAATTATGTCCAATTACCTTCATATATTACATCTGTAGCGGCGGTGGAGTAATCCCAAAGAAGTTGTAAAAGACCAGAATTCGATTTCGGATGACCGAGGGGTCAGGTCGGGTGATTATGATGCTTGCACGCCAGAGCCGTGGAATAAAAACCCTCCTAAGGGGGTGGGCAGTACGGGCCTCCATATACCAAAAGGTAGTTCACAAAAAAATTACCCAAAGTGAGCTCAAGGATATCACAATCCTTGTTTGGAACGAACGATGTCCATAGATAGCGCTGTTTCGATCTTTCAGATCTCATCAGGTGGACCCGGGTAAAGCCAGGTATCAGGCTGATATGAAAGCAGTGAACCAATAGAAACAACTACTCCGAGAGCAAGTCAACGTAGATATCAAAACAATTATCAAGTAGGGATTAGTAAATAAAGTACATTTTAACGTACAGAAAACTCAGGCGACAACACTAACAAAGAAGTCTCACGTTGGCTTACCAACTGTGGAAATGGAGGGTCATCTTATATAGTCGAGTCATCTTCCGTCAAGCTTTTGGGAATCAACATCAACAATAACATGTCCTGGCATGACCACGTCATCAGTATTGCTCCCAGAAGCTTGGAGTTTTGTTCTGCTGTAGGAAGCTGTATACACCAGAGCAACTACTACTGCTCTACAAAGCACATATCCGACCATCGTTGGAGTATTGCTCCCATGTGTGGGGATGTGCTACGAGGCACCCTATAAAGCTTCTAGACACTATCCAAAAGAGAGCAATTATACTAATCGATACGCCTAACCTCGCAAAGCACCTTCACAGCCTGGAACATCGAAGAAGGGTGACTGACGTGTCCCTGTTTTACAGATTCTATCATGGAAGATGTTCGAGTGAGCTCTCCCAAAATAATAACACCAAAGGTGGTCCAAACGAGGAACACTAAAGAGGCTCTGTGGGCTCATCCTTACTAGGTCGAGGTCCCTATTCCCCGAACCAGTCTCCTCCAGCATCCCTTCTTTTAGAGAACTTCGACGCTGTAGAATGAGCTGCCGGAGAATTTGTTTCCTACAATCTGCAGCGTTTCTGGTCTAACGTACACCAACACTTATCTCTTCGCAGCGCTTCTGCAGCGCCATAGGCTTTCAGCCCTTGCTGGAGACTTAACTAAAGAGTGGGCTACAAGATCAATACTCTCTAGGCTAGACCAGTCTCTCAGGTCATCTAGGCTAGGCTTAGAAATTATTAACTTAAACTACCTTGCGTATTTACTCAAAAATAAAAATTAAAGGGAACACCTAGTAAATTCTAATCCCTTGTTCTGTGGAAACCATCGGAAATATTCAAAAGGAGTGATTCATTTAAATCCCTTTGATTCTCAAGGAGGTTACCTCAGTTACCTGACGATTTGAGCTTATTGATTTCAAGTGTTTCTAGGAGACTTAATTTACGATACACTAGAAATCAATATGCTTAAAGCATCACCACTGTCAATATTTTACCAATTTTACCTTTATTTTCTCTTACGCCCCACCAGAATTGTTTATCAATCGATAAGTTGCTCTTGTCTATCACAAATGGTTAGTATTGCTGATTCCCAATTCAATTTTGTTTCTTTTGTTAAATATATCGGAGAAATCTGGACTACCTGAAATTAGAATACCCGGCTGCTCTTCTCCAGACTAGTCTGAACGTGTCTAGACGTGTACAACAGTCCAAGCCGTTTGTAGGAATACTTTTCATAATGTTCACGGTTCCCGTTTTGTGATCGTGTAAGGGTGCTTGGGCCACACTGTACATGTATATCCGCCACTGGAGGCAGGAGGGTTGTGCCGTTGTGGCCTACTGTTATCGGGTAGTAATGGCAACGTCGAAATGTGTCGTAAAGGGAAGCCTGGACTCAGCATCAGAATCTACGGTGCAATCAAACTCTGAATCATTTATCACCAACTGGGAGCCGTGGATGCCTACCAGCCTACCCGACTGTTTGTTCCTTCTAGTAAGTGCAGGCTTGCACTTCGTATCAATAAAACACAACATCTGATTGATCGATACATCTGTAGACTTTTTTATATTAGCTGGTTTTGTGTATATTTAATCTTCACCTTCATACAGATACCGGCTGAACCTTTATTACCAGTGAGATACATAATTATGTTACCTCGATAACCTTAATAATAAATTGCGTGAATAGGGCCTGAATGAATATAGAACCACTACCAAAAAAAATATCCATATTACCAATTGAAAGTTCATTGAAGCGGTTGGAAGACTTTTCCGAATAATGAATGATATCCAAACTAATATGCGTCAGTGGCTGAATAGCTTTTTGAACGACCGATCTCTGTTTGTTGTAGTCGAGGGCTGTTCATCAGACGTATTTTCAATAAACGCCGGTGTTCCTTAGGGATCTGTCCTATCCCCTACACTGTTTCTGCTGTACATCAACGAGCTGCTGGAAATAACATCCAATCCAATCTACAGCTTCGCAGATGACAGTACATTAGTGTGGTGCATGGAACCAGACAAGCCACTATCCTCCCAGGAGACGGTACGTCGGCGACAGCAGCATGCCTCACAGATCAACGCAGATATCAAAACAATTGTCGAGTGGGGATTAGCAAATAAAGTACAGTTCAACGTACAAAAAACTCAGGCAACAACACTTACAAAGAAGTCTCACGATGGCTTACCAACCGTGGAAATGGAGGGCCACCCCATAGTCGAATCACCTTCCATCAAGCTTCTGGGACTCAACATCAACAATAACATGTCCTGGCACGACCACGTCGTCAGTATTGCTAAAACGGCATCCCAGAAGCTTGGAGCTTTGTTCCGCTGTAGGAAGTTGTATACACCAGAGCAACTGCTGCTGCTCTACAAGGCACAGATCCGACCATCGCTGGAGTATTGCTCACATGTGTGGGGATGCGCTCCGAAGCACTCTCTAAAGCTTCTGGACACTATCCAGAAAAGAGTGATTAGACTAATCGATACGCCTAACCTCACAAAGGACCCCCACAGCCTGGAACATCGAAGGAGGGTGGCTGACTATCCCTGTTTTACAGATTCTATCACGGAAGTTGTTCGAGTGAGCTCTCCCAGATAATAACACCAAAGGCCGTCCGAACCAGGAACACTAGAGAAGCTCTGCGAGCTCATCCTTACCAGGTCGAGGTCCTTACTTCCCGAACCAGTCTCCTCCAGCATTCCTTCTTTTGGAGAACTTCGACGCTGTGGAATCAGCTGCCAGGGAATTTGTTTCTCGACGACTACAACCTGCAGCGTTTCAAATCTAACGTGAACCGATACTTATCCTCTCGCCGACCATAAACAAAAATATTGGTGGATTCGAGAAGACTTACAACGTGATCCTTGCTTGTCCCCATAGTATTTCGTGTTCATATTTATACACAAAAAATAGCGCTTAATACATTTGACCTTCAAATAAAAAAGACATTCATAACGTGCAAAGTAAGATAGTGCTCCTTAAATGTGCCTTGTTCCCACAAGATTTAGTTATTTAACATGACCTCGTCAGAGCCGGAGTCTGATTATCAACGCAGCAGCCCAGCAGCTTTCTTTCTCATCTTTTCCGACGAGACTTGTATCAGTTCAATCTTACACGGCAAGCTAATAAGGTTTATGCGTTGTACACAGCGTACGACAAAAGTATGGTGAGCATTCGTAGTCCTATTATGGATTAAAAGAGTTCAGATTGTACCACTAGATAGTCTTTTAATAAATAGTAAATGATAATAATGATAATCCAAATGAAGATTGAAAAAAAAGCCAGAGTTATCAAATATGGATGTCTTACGATTCCGGCATTTTCCCAAAAGACTGGAAAACAGCTTGCATCCAGCCGGTGCCAAAAAAGGGATCCAAAACTGATCCGACCAACTACAGACCTATAGCTCTGCTCTCTGTAATCAGTAAAGTGATGGAGTGATGCGTCAACCAAGAGCTCATTAAATACCTAGAGCTCCATCACTTAATCAACGACAGACAATATGGATTCCGACACCAAAGATCAACTGGAGATCTCCTGGCTTACGTCACACATGTGTGGAGCAAACTCATTCAGTCATTTGGCGAGGCTCACGTCGTTGCTCTCGATATTTCAAAGGCATTCGATCAACTGTGGCATGCAGGTCTCCTAAACAAGCTCCCGTCTTATGGGCTCCCTGTTAAGCTTTGCGGTTGACTCGCAGACTTCCTCTCAGGTCGGAAAGTCTCTGTCGTGGTAGACGGCTTTTCGCTTCTTTCCATAGCATCAGTGCCGGGGTTTCGCAGGAATCGGTATTGGCTCCGACATTGTTTCTGCTTCGTATTAATGATCTACTCTCTAGAACTACAAACCCAATCCACAGTTTTGCGGATGATAGCAGGCATCATGAGCAATAGACCGATCTCTGTGGTCGAGCTGGAACGCAGAAGACTGGCAGTGGCAGCTTCACTTTCAAAGGATCTCGATACCATTACCGCTTGGGGACTTAAGAATATGGTTAAATTTAATGCCTCCAAGACCCAGTATTGTACGTTATCAAACAAGACGTGCCCAAGCCAACACCAGGTTCTAATGAACAACCAGGCTCTGCCAAGGAGTCACTCATTCAAGCTGTTAGGAGTCAACATTACAGAAAATCTCATCTGGCACGAACACGTCGCGTCAATTGCAACAGCTGCTGGCTGCAAAGTAAATTGAGTCAAAAACTTGGGTACCTATTTAGAGCCAGAAAGTGTTTCTCACTATGTAACCTCCTCACGCTATATAAAGCCCAGATAAGACCTTTCCTGGAGTATTGCTCTCATGTCGGGGGACCTGCTGCCCCTACTGCCCTGTCTATATTAGATGCCGTCCAGAGAAGGGCAATTCGACTAATTGATCGATCCGGCCTTAACGCGCCACCTTCAGTCACTTTCTCACCGGCGTGTTGTTGGTGACCTCTCACTCTTCTACCGATATTCCAACGGAATCTGCTCCTCTGAGCTATCCTCTATCGTTCCGCCGCTCACTGCTCCTATCAGATCTACCTGTGCGACCGCTGCATCTCATCCTAAGATGGTCTTTCTTCATACATCAAGAACTAAGCGGTACAACCGCACATTTATTCCCAGGGTGTCCAAGGCTTGGAATGGACTGCCAGAAGATGTATTTATTGGGCCTACGGGTATTGGCCCATTCAAATCTTGCGTTAACAAACTTCCCCTAACATAACCCTTTCACAGCAGCCGCGGTACTCTGGTATTTAGGCTCTGCCTGCGCGGTCTGCTCAGTTATATAAAAAAATATATACCAAAAACAATCTAAATATTATGTGCTACTTCTAGAAAACATTGCTTAATTCCAGACTTTGATGTGCTATGTATGTATATCATACTGTCGATTGAGTAGATTGATTATACCTCCTTCCACTGCAACCCTATTGTGGCTTACACCTATTTAGAGTTCACGGTTCTTTCCACATATTTTGACGAATGCGATGGTCATGTTGGGTGAAACTTCCTTGAATGTAGGTTCTAGATCGGTGAATCTGAAAATTTGAAACCTAGCTCTTTCTACTATTGGGCAGGAACGCAATATGTGCTCCGTTTTTACATTCCAGAGTAAACAAGAAGAGTGGAAGGTGATTTTTAATGTGTTTCTAATTATTTACCTGCACAAACGAAACTATAAAGATAAACAGATGCCTGCAAAGTGTGTAGTACCAGGTTGCACTAGCAATTGTGCTTCCAATAAAGGACATAAACAGAAGTGGGTGAACGGTATTCCTCGTATGGGCTGGTTATATTTATAAGAATAAAGACAATACTTTACAAACATTTCAAAGGACAAGACCTATTTTAAAGCACAATGTGGTACCTACAATGTTTTCTGGTCCTCCCAAATATCACAGAAAAATACAGTTAATAGAACTCATCTGGGCATGCATCTGGGCATACCTATGAAAAGATTTGATAGTGAAAGGGAATCCAGACCAGCAAGAATGGCTTCACAGTGACCTAATAGTGAATTTTTCTAGCTCAAGTGACAATTTACAAAGTAAATTGAGTGTTCATTTAAGTGGAAGTGGCAGCAGGAAACAGGTTGCGTTTATTTTTATTTTGTAGTGTCTGACTACGATGAACCAGACATCAGATGTAAGTGGTATTAGTAGTAGGAGTTCTAAAAAGTATTTTTCTTAATTTATTAACCAAGATGAACTCTAATACATATAAAATGTAATAATTATTCTGAAACTATAGGGCCACTATTTGACAGCTAAGCCACGTTGCCACATCTAAGGCTCCGGCCTATTGTAGAGTCGGCCATGCCTGAAACTAACCCATTCGGCATTTTTTGTACGTGTCATTCGAATGTGTATTCGATGCCGGTCTCGACCGTATTATGCACCTGATGGTCCTGAGTCCTGATAGTATTCCGCAGGTCATCGGGCATGGGGCGGGTAGGCATGGTTGACGTGAGAGCGGCAACGCGTGGACGTGGACGGCTGCCGACTGGCTGTGGGCACACCTCACCTCACAGCTTCGCAGCTGTGTCACGTTTGTAGACGTGTTTCGGATTCTGTTCGCCCTTTGGGATCCACCATGGCCTTCCACTTTCAATTTATAATTCACCTCAGGGCCAAGGGATCTATAAAAATGCACTGTGACGTCTTTACGCACACGTTCGCGCTTTCGCTTCGACAATTCATAGGAGACTTCCGAATCCGAATCCGGACGGTTTGTTTATCGGAAAACCGGGGTTTCCCAACAGCGAATTTTAATTCGATCGGACAATGTTTGCTTAAAGGCCTGTATTCACGTTGATTAGCGATTAGTACTGGTGATTATTTAGCTACTTAGTAAGGTGATGTTGGTCTGCTGACGGGCCATGGTCGTCTGAGGAACCACATACGGAAGTTGAATGAATGAATGAATAAGGACCAGAGGCTATCCACCACGGAATGTGGCTGGTGCATAGGCCACACGATGGGCCCTTTTGCGCCTCTATCCGCGCTAGTTCCTAAGACCTGCCCTTTTGGCAAAGGCAAGTACATTCTTAGGTCCTATCCGTTTTATCTCTATTGGTTCCAAGGTACATGAGCCCAGCATAGTCTACCTGTGATAACCCAGGGTTTCACAGCGACACAAGATGTGTGCCGAGGATTCTTCCTCTTCACCACACCACGTGCACGTTGGGTCGTCGACCACCCTCATCACGAACAAGTAACGCCTGAAGGTGCTGTGACCCATTAATAGGCCTACTAGCAATCTCAAGTTACTCCTATCCAAAGGGAGACAAAATCGTCCTATTCTCTCTGCAGGCCCTGCTAATAGTTCTCGAGCTTGACGGAGATGACCAGAGATCCATCTCAGAGAGTGTTGATTCTGGATCCACTCTCCAGTTGTTTTGCTAATCAAGTTTGCAGATAGTCCTAAGGCTGGTTCCGGGCCCACAAAACTGTTGCTGGATCTCATCCTAGCCAGATGATCCGCCATTTTATTACCTTTTACCCCAGCGTGCCCAGGTACCCACATCAGTGATACCTTGTATTTAGCTGAGATGTCGTCAAGAGCCCTCCTGCACTCCAGGACCAGTCCCGACGTTATTTTCCAAGCACTCAGTGCTTTGATGGCTGCCTGACTGTCAGAGCAGATAGTAATCCGCCTCCTAGACCCGTCATGCGGAAGTTGGGTCTTGAACAAACATCAGACTGTCGCTTCTGCTACGTGGAGGACGAAACAGCGGAGCATATTCTTCGCTCCTGTCCAGTACTGGTTAATGCTAGGTTCCAGACATTCGGATTTGCCCAACTGGAACCTCATGACTTCAAGGAAGTTTCACCCTTCACGTTGATCGCTTTCGTAAAGAGGTGCGGACTGTACGGTAAACTCTAAACAGGTGTGAGCCACAATAGACACAATTGAGTCGCAGTGGAAGGAGGCATTGTTGTCCCACTCACTTTCAACCTCACCTAGTAAGGTGATCAGCTGCGTGTTTTATTTTTCTGCAAGTCGACTGAGAGTAAAGTAATATTCTTGCGTATCTTCAGCAGCCCATTCCTTAAAGAGCTGGTAGCTTGCACCGTGAATGGGTCTTCTATGAATCCCTCTTAGAACCCATTCTTTTCAGCTTCCAAAAGCTCTTCAGTTTCAAACACTACCCGTTTAATATTTATTTCAATAGTTCTTCCAATTTAAGGGTCCAATACAAGAACCGGTTAAGTCCATAAGTCAAGTCTCGGATTGAACCATTTTTGCACAGTGTAAAGAACCAGTCAACTAACACAACAGTTCTATTTCCCCTATCCCTATAGTTTAAGACAGAAGCCTTTTGCTTACGTTAAACGATGTAGAATTCTAGAAATTATGTAAGAATAACTGGTTAACACAAGTTCGTTAAAAATGGACTTAACCGGTTCTTGCATTAGACTTTTCAATTGCAAGGGCGGTTTTTGGTGATTGTTCATACTTGACACAGAGTCACTAACCAAGAATTGATCACCACTCGCACTACCATAATTTTTAAACGATGAGATATGTTTCACCTTTGCTTCAAGGGCATTTTTTTGTAGTAAAGGGGTTAGGGTTCAGTTGCCCTAATAGTTAAGGCTTATTGTGCCTCCATCCATTGCGACTCAATTGTGTCTATTGTGGCTCACACCTTTTTAGAGTCCACCGTACAGTCCGCACGTCTTTACGAAGGCGATCAACGTGAAGTCATGAGGTTCCATTTGGGCAAATCCGAATATCTGGAACCTAGCATTATCCAGTACCGGACAGGAGCAAAGAATATGCTCCGCTGTTTCGTCCTCCACGTAGCAGGAGCGACAGTCTGAAGTTTGTTCAAGACCCAACTTCCGCATGTGGTACCTTAGACGACCGTGTCCCGTCAGCAGACCGACCAGAATGCGGAGGTCGTACCTATTACATTCCATGGTCCTCGGGGGGGGGGGGGGGGGGGCTGACTCGAGGGGTATCTTATAAACGCCTTCGAGTGCAGTAGCCCTGGTGTATCTCGCCAGTTTAGGAGTGCTTTCCTCACTGCCCAGTCTGAGATGGTATTTTTAGCGGTGCTTTTTGCAATGCCCGCGAATGGTTCTGCTCCTACGAACACAGATTCAGTTCCTCCTTTCGCTAGCACGTCGGCCAATACATTGCCTTCCACTCCGATGTGACCCGGAACCCAAATCAAGGTTACCCTGTTTCCCGTTCCCAGTTTGTTGAGGAGGTGCATGCAGTTCCATACCAGTCTTGAATCAACCCGACTGGAGCACAGTGCTTTTAATGCAGCCTGGCTGTCTGAAAAGATTTTTATAGATCTGTTTGTCAGGGGCCAGACTCCCAGCTCTATGGCAATCATTTCTGCTTGGAAAACTGTGGTATACCTTCCAAGGTTGACTGAAGTTTCAACTCTTGGATTGGTACCCACTACTCCCGCTCCAGCCCCCAGACTTGGAGATAATGTTACCTTGTTGGTCTTTGCCAGTGTCTTTAGGGTATTATGGCGATCCCACAATATTTTTGGGATACAGTGGTTAGTTCAAAGGTCATCAGAGCCACCCGGCTGTCTTGTGTATACATAGATAGTATTTTTGCCAGAATTTCAATGACTTCTAGAAGTTTCCTTTCAGAAGTATCCAACTCCCGTCCTTTGTGTCGGACCCTGTACTATCCTCACCCAACAAGATATTGGACTGCATCGATTGAGAAAGTATAGTTTATTGCATAGTGAATATAAGCAGCCTATACCGACTAGAGCATATCTCCACACAATTTCATTACAGCACACGGACCTGAGGAAAAAATCAAATATCTGGCGCGTTGTCGTTGTTATTGGTCTGGACGTCCAATGTGCCGCTGTACGTGCAACCGCCACCGGTTTTCTGGTAACGTCGCGACGGAGACGGCGACGCTCTCGCCATTGACGTTAACGCCCGACGCGCGACGGTACGCGTCTTGCCGCATCACGTCTCGAAATGCGTCGTGACGCCGCCGCGGCCACGCGCCGTCCCGATAGGATTCGCCGGATGGCTAGCAGAGCTTTTTTTAACAGGCTTTTATTGTTGGTTCTCATCGCTACGCCCCTGTGTGATATTAACAAACTTCAAGGTGTCTGCGCCATCTCTTGGTCAGCGGATACAACCGCTGGTCCGACGGATTTGAAGCCGTCAACATCGTTTTCCGACCCATCTTTCCAAAGGGGAGTTAAGTACCCCTCAGAGCCACGTAACCAAAGTTTACGGAATACATACAAGTTGGATCACTCCGCAAAAATATCAAAACGGCCTGCCCCTTGCCCCGTCTCCCCGGTACACCGGTAGCAGTGTACCGACGTCAGCCGGGAGATACGGGGCGGCGCAAAGTAGTGGTTGAACGTGTTTAACGCGAAGTCTATACAGTGTCTCAAAAATATCGGATTTTGTTTTCTCGGATTTGTTTGCAAGAAATGGATAATCTTTTTAGAAATTTGAGAGTAATCAATTTCGCGAGAAAAGATATTACCAACAAATTTAAATTTATTAACGTATGGAGAATGACAATCAGATCCATCCTTATTTTACGGTAAACCTTGAAATATAAGGGATATAAATACAGGGTATTCCACGACGATTAAGACAAGAAATATGTCGGAACTGGGCAGTAGTAGAGAATTATAATTTTGGGCATGTAAGTTAGAGTAGATGTTGACTTTTTTTGTCATTGTACTACCCAACGAGGTATTTGTTTTTGGTCACGTGACATTCGATTCAAAATTATTAATGGGACACCCTCTATATTTGTGCCTGTGTTCCTCCTGATAAAACAATTCTAACAAATTAGCGCACTTGGGGTCTAAAGTGATTAGTTCAAGAGCTACAGGTCCTTAAAGGATTGTATCAAGCTAAAAGCGTATAGTGAGACAAAATATTCATTCGGTGGTCTTACCATACCACCCAGAGACATTGTAAATTAAATTTTAGAGCTCGAAAATGTTTTTATTGATAACTTTAACAATTTAGTTTCTGCAGTAGCAATTGGAATGACACTGAAGAGCAAAATGTCAAAAATAATTTATTCATATCCGTGTAAAGCATTTCCACATGATTATCTTTTTAAATTGTACATACGAGGTCGTATATACTATACCATAAAATGTATAAACTGTGATATCAAAAATAAGCCAAATAAACAAAACATTAAGGTAAAAATACTACAGCACCTTTGAACCATCAGTTTTTACTTATCTACGAAATAGCTACAATATGTGAAATCATTTGAGATTCATTAGTAATAGTTTTACTAGGCTTTTTTTTGATATCCATTTATGTAACTTAGTGCATTAGCAAAATAAACGTTATATTTGGATTTGTATGTCTAAATCGGCCGTCAATAAATAGTTTTTCAATGACCCTCGTATATACGTACAACCCAGGCTTTAGCAAGTCTCCGCTAAAAGACCCTCGTACATGAGCAAAAACTAACGCAAAAACTAACTGGCGCGTGCGGCCGCGGCATCGCTTTCATGTGAGTTCTTCAAAGTGCCGACGGAGAGTGATCCAACTTATATGTATTCCGTAAACTTTGACGTAACCTAAGACATAACGTAAGCAAAAAACGCATTCATAAAGGGCTGGCTATCGGCTAAAGTAACAGACAGGTGCCTGCAGGTGACAAGTTTGCAATGTGACTCACAGATGGGTCTCAGAGTACTGCCATAATTGAGTTTCGTGAATACAACCTAACCCTTTGACCAAGAAACATAACCTTTGTAATCATATTTTTGACTTATGTCACCACAGACTATAATCAAAATCCATCGACGTCAATGACAAAATCCATGTTTGTATGACCTCCAAAGCAAGCTTATCTGTGTGCTTGTGTAAATCGTATTCGGGAAATTGACGAGTCTAGGAGGCGGATTACTATCTGGTGTGACAGTCAGGCAGCACTGAGTGCTTGGAAAATAACATCGGGACTGGTCCTGGAGTACAGCAGGGCTCTTGACATCTCAGCTAAACACAAGGTACCACTGATGTGGGTACCTGGGCACGCTGGGGTAAAGGGTAACGAAATGGCGGATCATCTGGCTAGGATGGGATCCGGCAACAGTTTTGTGGGTCCGGAACCAGCCTTAGGACTATCTGCAAACTTGATTAGGAAAACAACTGGAGAGTGGATCCAGAATCAACACTCTCTGAGATGGAACAACATCTCTGGTCATCTCCGTCAAGCTCGGGAACTATTAGCAGGGCCTGCAGAGAGAATAGGACGATTTTGTCTCTCTCTGGATAGGAGTATCTTGAGATTGCTAGTAGGCCTATTGACGAGTCACAACACCTTCAGGCGTCACTTGTTCGTGATTAGGGTGGTCAACGACTCAACGTGCACGTGGTGTGGTGTAGAGGAAGAATCCTCGGCACACATCTTGTGTCGCTGTGAAACCCTGGGTTATCACAGGCAGACTATGCTGGGCTCAAGAGCCTTGGAACCAATAGGGATAAAACAGATAGGACCTAAGAATGTACTTGCCTTTGCCAAAAGGGCAGGTCTTAGGAACTAGCGCGGATAGAGGCGCAAAAGGGCCCATCGTATGGCCTATGCACCAGCCACATTCCGTGCTGGATAGCGTCTGGTCCTTATTCATTCAAGCTTATCTGTCATCAGTTGACCACAACAAACCTCAAGATAACCCATACTTTATTTATTTATTATTAAACGAACTTTTTTCGGTAACCTAGTTTTCTTTTAGCTACTAGTTAACTAACGATTATGAAACTTGTCCTTACAGTTCTTAGAATTCCTTATGATAGGTCTTTATTCCGAACATTCGGTCAAATTTGTTTCATGTTATCTTTCACAATATCTATAATGTACGTTTTAGAGTCGTCTTAGAGGGCGTTTAATGAAGACGTGGGTCTTGAAAAAATCTACCTGTATTTTACTTTTGAAATACGATAAAATGCCCTAATTTTTTGAAGTAAATTGATCACTTACCGAGCGTTTACGGACGAAGGGTTCCCAACGTCATCTATCGAAGGTTTCCTGGAATATAAATAAAAGTCAGTACACATCAGTCCAAGGTCGCACAGCATCTTCAAATCATCAGTCCTCTAGAGTCACTCATATTGCTGCACTATAGATGAGTTCTATAAAGTTTATTCAACAATATTTATTCTTATTCTGTCCTATATATGTAAAAAATGTGTCAAATTTTTCACTCTATTTTCTCTATTTTTGATACTATTTTGAGTACAAATTATTATCTATTGTTGACACTTTTTCTAAAGCATACTGGTTATTGTCTACTTCTGTACCAGGTTTCATTAGTTAAATCAGCTTGTCAATCCTTCCTACTTATCTATTAATTAATTATATCAGACTTCAATTTCAATTAGGATTTTCGGAGATATTTTGGGTATTATTTATTAAATGGCGAGTGAAGAATAACACAGACGACAGAAGTAAGTTACATACACGAGTGTGAGATTGGTGTTTGCTAGAATCACAAGTATTTCACAAAAACAAGAACTTCAACTACCCTCCCCAGGTGCATGTAAGGTTTTGCACTAAAAATTATAACATAATAGTTTTAGTGAAAAGGATCTGGGATGAGTCCTAAGCTTATTATACTGCAATACCGTATCTAACATTAATAAAAATAAGATCAATTAGAATTAAGTTGGTTTTTTAGGCGAACCCGAAGATCTGAAATTCTTATTTTCTTCAAACGAGACTGAAACTCAAAACTGCGACCAAATTTGTAATCAGCATCTTTAAGTTATCCAAAATCTGAGGTTTCATCTTAATAGAAAGCCAAATAAAGGATTTCAATTTGTTAGGCAAACCTGGAGTTCTGAAAGGTCTGAATTTTTTTATTTTCATCAAACGACATTGAACCTCGAAACTGCTACTGGATTTGTAATCAGCATCCTCAAATTATCCAAAACACGAGGTTTCAACTTAATAGAAAGCTATGTAAGAATTTTCGATTGTTTTTGGTAAATTTGAAGTTCATAAAGATCTGATTTTTTTTATTTTTGTCAAACGATAGTGAAACCAAAAATTGCGATCGGATTTGTAATCAGCTCCCTCAAATTATCCAAAACACAAGGTTTCATCTTAATAGAAATCCAAATAAATAATTTCGGCGAATCCGAAGATCTGAAGGATGTGATTTTTTTTATTTTCGTCAAACGATGCTGAAGCTCAAAAGCTGCGATGGATTTGTAATCAGCACCCTCAAGTTATCCAAAATATGAGGCTTCAACTTAATAGAAAGCCAAGTACCCTCAAATTATCCAAAACACCATGTTTCATCTTATTAGAAAGCCAAATAAAGATTTTGAACTTTTTTTTTTGGTAAACTTGAGGATATGAAAGATCTGAAATTATTTACTTCGTCAAACGAGACTGAAACTCAAAACTGCGATAAAATCTAGTTGTATCGATATTTGTATGCATGAAACTTGATAAAACTTAGATGACTGCTATTACAAATGAGAGACATGGAATAGAATAAATCACCGAAAAAAGACCAAATAAAAACTGTTAAAATTCTGTAGTGCTCGATATAATGATTCCTTGTATAGAAGTAGAGACACATTACCAACTTTGCTGTGTTCAGGTTAATTTTTTACGCACCGAAAACGATTTAAATTGATGCACTAACACAAAACGACACATTTTGAGACATATTCTGCCAACATTTATGTTTTTTAACGGTTTACAAACGAGTTCATTCCATTTCTATAAAATCTAGGTTAGGACAGAACAGGAATCGAATGCCGGTGCACGTGTCAAAGTCAAGGGATGCACCCTACACCACACACCCCTACCGTTTCCGTTAGAGGATATCGCCACCGCGGCAAGTGCAACTAGCGGACTAGCGGACTAGCGGGGTTGCAGTTGTAGTAGTGAGTACACGCCGAAATGGACTGTCTGCCGCCTACTGTGGATGTTGTTTAAATCCCCTTTCCGTATGCGACACCCTAAAGTCTTAATATTATGGTCGATTCGCGCCCCAGCCCCATTTACTGGCACACTCTGATAAAGAATCGCACTTCCAGATAGCGACCTCGCGTCGCGTCGTCGGTGGTGTCTTTCCTGCTGAAATGCTTGTATGTATGTACGCTGCTCATACTCTAAAAAATTGCGCGATGCATGTTTCAAAACAACCATCAAAGAAATGCTTTGTTTTCGCACTGGATGTCGTCATAAATACAGAAAATACCTCGGTGCCTTGCATATATTTTATAAAGCAGATCTGAGGAAAGCTCTCAGTGAAAGGGCTTGGGACACAAGCTGTTAAGCACTCAAACCCGAAGTTCTTTTATATTTTCTAAAGTGCTTTACGAGTCCAAGCGCTGAATGTGATGTGTGAAGTGCTTAGAAAAGGGTTTTGGGTTCCTCAAAGAAGCAACCAGGCAAAGTTGTTCGAAAAACTTTCGAGTTTCAGCCTCATGTAACAAATTTTCAGATCCTCAGACCTTCAAGTTGACTCTAAATATCTAAAATAGTTATCTGGCGTCCTTTCAGGACGAAAACTCGTGTCGTATATAGTTTGAGGGCGTTGATTACCAATCCGACCTTTGTTTTGAGCTTCAACCTCAGGTAAAAAATACCAGAAATTGTTAAATCTTCAGATCTTCAAGTTCACCCACCCGGCCATTGTTTTGAGTTTCAGCCTCATTGTAACAAATGTATAGCTTGATGATGCTGATTACAAATCTGGCCTTTGTTTTGAGTTTCTGCCTCAGGTAACAAACATCAGAAATTTTTAGATCTTCAGATCTTCAAGTTCACCCTAAATATCTAAAATCGTTATCTGGCTTCCTTTCAGGACGAACACTCGTGTCGTGTATAGTTTGAGGGCGCTAATTACCAATTCGACCTTTGTTTTGAGCTTCAACCTCAGGTAACAAATATCAGAAATTTTGGAATCTTCAGATCTTTAAGTTCACCAAAAATATCTAAAATCGTTATCTGACTCCCTTTCAAAACGAAAACTCGTGTCATGTATAGCTTGATGATCCTGATTACAAATCCGGCCATTGTTTTGAGTTTCTGCCTCAGGTAACAAATATCACAAATTTTCAGATCCTCCGATCTTCAAGTTCACTCTAAATATGTAAAATCGTTATCTGGCTTCCTTTCAGGACGAAAATCTGCGTCATGTATAATTTGAGAGCGCTGATTACAAATCCGGCCTTTGTTTTGAGTTTTTACCTCAAGTAACAAATATCACAAATTTTCAAATCCTCCGATCTTCAAGTTCACTCTAAATATGTAAAATCGTTATCTAGCTTCCTTTCAGGACGAAAACCTGCGTCGTGTATAATTTGAGGGCGCTGATTACAAATCCGGCCTTTGTTTTGAGTTTCTGCCTCAGGTAACAAATATCAAAAATTTTTAGATCCGCAGATCTCTTATATTCAAGCATATGTGATTTCTGTTAGAGTGAAACAAGATTGAACAGATTTTCTTGAACCACATCTAAAAGCACTATTGATGACTACAACAAAAAAAACATTGGTCCATACTTTTCGAAAATTTCGATGCCTTAAACAGACACACACAACCATGACCCTATTTTTGGATCTGGGGTTAAAAGTTCTTGGCACTATGAAGCCAGTTATCAGAGCTTTAATGAGAAACAACAAGTAGCTCCTGTATGTCAATGATCGATCGTTAATTTTCGTGTGGAGCTTTATTTCCCACCTCTGTCAATTAAAAGCTTAAAAGCAGCTTTATTAAGAGTAATAAATAAAAGTACAGAAAATCAATGTTGTTTCCTAAAACCAATTAGACCATAATTGGTAGTTGCAGATTGCTGAAGGTTAGTGACATATATGGAGTTGTATTTGTTTCAAGAAACGATTGAATGGTGGTCTATATGATATTATCTGCAGAGACCGACATAGCGGACAACTGGAGTCTTAAAGAAACAGTGGCACACCGGGCACTTAGGCGCACACTTCTTTCATTTCAAAAGGTTTACATCGCTGACCTGGAAAAACATGTATTAATTCGAAAATATTGTCATTTCTGGTTCTAACAAAACTTGAAACTCAGTCGGGTTCAAATCAAGTAGCTATAATCTCAAGAACTTGAAAAATCAAGCATTTGGTCACAACTACTTGATTTCTGTCTATACTACTTACTGCTCAACTTATATTAATGCTGATTTGATATTTTCAGGAACAAATCATAAACTATGAAGCTATTTTTGGAGTCATGAATTATGTATGTCTTTATCTGTAAAGCTACAACATTTAAAATGAGTCTTCAATATTAATATTGCTCTTTGTTATGAACGATCTGAGACACATAAAGCTTTAACAGCATTTTCGCCTAATTGGTTTCAAGTTTTTGTAACAGTTAGGGCTGCTTTGGAAAATTGTGTTTCTTCTTTTCTATTGAAAATCTTGTGATGCTTTTGTATTTCGATGGCTTCTCTGTGGATTCTGGCATAGTATGAAGTCGTTGCGGCAAAAACCTGAGTTTCTTCAAACTTTATCCTCATGTCTCCTTCCTTCATCGCGTGTTCGGCTACTGTTGATTTGTCTGTATAACCTAGTCGACAGCTAGTCTTATGCCTGTGTAAGCTTTGCGTACCCCACATATGCATGGTATGCGATAAACCCCTGGTGTCTTGAGTGGATCTCTTTTATCCTTGATCGTTCTCAAATACTCCAGTATCTTCTGTCTGTTATTCCAGGCACATACTGTAAAAAAAACTTTTGTTATCGGTTCAGGTTGTTGGTTTGTCCTCTTTCTTCTCATTGGTATTGTTATTTCCTTCTCTGTATAACCGTTTAGCCTTAAGAGAGTTCTTTACTTCGATCATATATAACTAGATAAATCATGCAGAGGATAGTTCTGAGTCCAGACAGGGATAGATACACATAAGCGTCAACTCGCGTATACATTGGTAGATTTTAAATTTGGCGCGCTTTGTCTGTCAACGAAGAAAGAGACAGAGGTTAACCGGCCAGCGTTTAGGCGTCGTTTCACGATTTAATCTTTGTTTACGTTGGTGGTTGAGCGTATTTTGAGTGGTATTGTGCAAATTGTGATTAAAAACAATGGTTGAAACCTGTTCTCTGTGCAAAAAGGAACATATACCGGGTGAGGGTCGATCTTGTAATGTTTATGTCATATTTGCAGTGGCGTAACTTTACGGTATGTGCTTGCAACAGTCTCTTAGCACCTGACGTTCCTTTATCAAGTTTCCATTTGAAAAAAGCATATGGGCAGTTAACAAATGCATCTCAGTTTACTATAAATATTTGTAAATCTGCGGAAAAATATCTCAAAGTCCAGTTATCTTTAAAAAAACTGAGTCCACGATTTTTAAAAGTACCGAGTTTTTGTGACATCATGCAATGAGGAATGTACCTCATACAGTTTTTGACACATTTGACAATCATTTATCTGATCAGGAGCACTGTCTTGATCTAACAAAACTTGTTTTAAAAATATTTTAGTTTAAGATTTCACCATGAAACCTCTAAGTTGAAGTCAGTTGAAAGGATCAGAAATATATTCACCAAAACCATTTTATTTAAAAATCAATGTATTATGAGGATCGTCCCAGTTGAATAATTTCCGGTGCGCCACTGAGTGACGCGTTCTTCAGCAAAGAAAACTTTATGTTCCAGGTCTGCGGCATTTAAGCGGCACGCGAACAAAACGCGTTTTAAATGCTTAAATCCTTCTTTCCTCTTCTCTCCAACAGATTGAAATTATAAGTTCTCCAACGTGCTATCATTTATCTAAACAGGTGATTATGATTTTGTCCGTCGACACGTTAGATGATAATTTGACCACACGTCACAGCGAGGTTGAACTAGGTCAGAGAATTGTCCGGTTTTATATAGCGTTTTGAGTTGACGACAAGGTTAATTAAATTAAATGACAGTAGTTAGCTGATTCTCCATTGTAGACATGACCTTGACCTGTTGCAGGCATGCATGGTTAGGTCTTGGAGCTGTATGACACGATACTAAATTTGCTATCAAATTTCATATCAAATTTGTTCTCAATATTAACCAAAGGAGAATATCTAATAAAAGTATAGGTGTAAAAATATACATAATTTCCTTATTTGAATGTGTTTGTATTCGTAAGTCCGTGCAAAAGGCTTTCCAATTATAAAAAGTATACATTGTCACATTTTTATCCACTCCCGGACGCAAATATCCGAGGGACCTGCTCTTTTTTATGACGCACTTGATTATTCCAGAACCTCCGGATGTTATTTAGATTGGCACTCAAGTTCAAAGCTATATGCAGTACTGGGGAAGTTTAACGATGAGACTTCGTTTACGAGTCCAAGTATTATCCGAAATAAAAACAGGAAAGCATTATGTTTTCCAGAGTACGGAATCTACCTGGGCGTTGTCAAAAAATAAAATTCCAAGAATTAAGCTGAAAAATCGCAAACAGTGAGAAGGATAATGACCCTGCATTTATTCCTGATGTAATTGCTCAGTTGTCCCCTTTGAGCTTGTAATAATTTTAGTATAGTAAGCGCCTCCGCACTTGTGTCGACTGGCTTTGTAGTCGGCTTCTCATGCAAAGCATTGGTGCTCCACTAACGGGTCGTTTGATGATCGTCTCGAGACGTGCCTGTTCAATCTCCTTGTTTTCAACCGCATGCGATCAGAATGGAAGTGTAGTTCGAGTAGTTCGTGCGTTTTGCGCGTCTCATGGTGGTAAATGTTTGAGGTTATACTGTCAATTCAGTCTTAATTTTATTATTATATATAGTACAACAAGCTTCTGAGAGGCAGGAGCTCCATGTGTAACAATTAAATGAAATCAAGGTCTAGGGCAAACTTAAACACATGGTTGCCTAAAATGAACCATTTGCAACATCATCTTAATTTTGCTTTATTCTTGTTCTTAACAAACATAAAAATAATTATGCTACTCAAAATATTCCTCAAGATTGAGAGATTTGTTTTGCATTATCAGTCTATTGTATTTTTTTAATGGCACACATATACGGACAATTTTTCAAAATTTGGCTCAATATGGGCAACCGCACTTTATGTTTAAGTATTTCAGATGTTATCGACTTGATCGTGAGACTCATTCTAGGTGAAAAAATCTGTAAATTGTTTGTTAGTCCGTGGGAAATGCGAAGTCAGTCTACTTGACTTTGAGTAAGCGACAGCTCCTTGTTATTCTCAACTTTTAAACAAGCAATCTCCGTCAAGTTAATTCTTTCTCCATCCAGTGTGTACCGGTTAGAAACGCATGATAGTGGGACGAATCAGGAATCTATCTCGACGTAAAACCGAAAATTAATAGATGTATATCAATTTCCTTTTAGTCATGACAGTGAAAAAAGAGAAAAGAAAATACCGGTAAGGATACTCTTTTTTTGTGCACAAGCAACGCTAGCGACGAATAACTGATTAGCTGGGATATTTTATTACCATGCTACAGGTTCTAAGTTGCACTGACAACAGTTTTTTTGACAGTGCTCTAAAATTATTACTCATGAACGTTTTTTTAGTCTTCAAAACTAAACATCAAATATCTTCACTCTTCAATCTTGGTCTAAAGGGACTATGTAACAAGTTTCATAAACTTTTGTTTTAAAAGGTGTTGCAAAACATTAAGAAGAAAACAGATCAGTAAAATTTACAACTTGTTGCAAAAGACTATATTGAAGAAACACGTTGTTTTACAACTTGTTGCATAGTCTAAATGTACCTTAAGATATTGCTACCAGGTGTAACGATGTCCTTATCTGCCAAACGAAAATCCACGTCACTCATTTCCGTCGGTCTGTCTGTCTGTGTGTGTCTATCTCTCTGTTCGCGTTTTTATAGCTTCGTAATCTCAGTAACCGCTGCATGGATTGTGACGAAATTTGGGTATCGATATGCTGTGGGGTCGTAGTTGGTAGAGTAATTATCTAAAAATCAAACAAATCAAATATTCCTCAAACATGTTTTTTAGGCATTTTAGGAGTTCCTGATCATTATCTATTTTTACATACAGGTGAAGCTAATAAAAGCGTGTTAAAAATGGGCATTCTTTTTCAATTAGGGTGAGGGGAGGTAATAAATAGTTTTTTTTTTCGTGTGACGTGTGTCACTCTGTCCCATAGTCATGTCGCTGCGAATCGTGTCTAGACCTCCTTAGCAGTTACGAAGTAACAGTTACTTGTCGCGAAACAAGGTACATAACAGTATACCCTATATCTAGTAGAAAGCAATATGCCAACCTTCTTGCCAAATTGACAGTTTGTTGATAACTTTCTGTACCTTATGGTCAAGGAATGTTCTGCGGTAGTCTTCTAAAGTTTTCTCGTATGGCAACTGAGGAATGTAGCAGCTTTGAGTTGGCGATCTGAGAGACTACTTAAGGCAAGCACGTGCTGGCCGTATTGTTATCTTGTGATGTAACTTAGTTGCCTTAGTCAATTGTGATTGCGGTACGGCTTCGGAATGACAACGTATGCATTATTCAGACTGGATATTAATGGTCGGCGTACTTACAATCCGTATCGCGGCACACAACCGCGCTTAGGCGTAGCCACACCGAGGGTTGTAAACTTTTTTTATGAGAAACATGTTGATGTCGGAAAGGGAGAATCAACAGCATTTTATAAAAGAATGAAGTCAAGTTGATTGACTCGGTACTTCCCACACATTACTGTGTATCAGTTTATTATTTTCCCGCAAATTATTGCCTGCATCGATTCAATAATTTGCATTTTTCTCGAAAACGGTTAGCCCTATCGAGATGTACCAAGAGAGCATTTTTACGTAGAAATCTCTGAAATACCCTATTCTAAAATCAAAATGTCAGAAAAATTACCATTTAGAAAATGGGGTTATTTTTACCCTTAGCTCCTCCCGTATGATACGCCTCTGATTAAAATTATGAAATTATGAATTCAGAATCAGATTCAGCGTCAAAAGTTCACCCATCGTACCTAATTTCGTAATTTTGTTATGAATGGTTTCGAGAATATCGAGGGAAAACCGTCTTCAGGGTGCCCCATGCAAAGGAGAGTATATAGCTCCCTTAGGACGCATTTCCGGACCCATGTTCATATGACATTTTTTTTCTATTTTTCGGAGTACTATTCGTGGTTAAAGTTTGTTAACATACTTAATTAACACCCTGTACAGTAGGTTACTATATTTTATCTAAGACTGTTTTGTCGCGTCTATGTCGAAATTAATAAAATCCAGCAAGCCATAAATCACCTGACGGAGCAATAATAAAATAATGCGTCCATCATACAAATTCGGCTGAGCAGAGTGTACCGGTTAATTAGCCGTCCAGCGAAACCAGTGATCCTCTGAGCGGTTGGCGGTGGATTGAACTCGGAAGTTCGCCCTTAATTGCACCCGTTTGCCATAGGGTGTTGATTTATAGGGCAGTTAAATATTTCATAAACAGCACATGAGTGTGTAGGAATGTCCCCAGTCATCAGATGAGTTTGCGACCACATTCTTGGACGACGTTGAGAGCTAACGCTTACACTGCCGATGCCGTTTGAAGTTGTGCGGTTTCTACCACCTCAGCAGTTTGATAAAATCCAAGTACAGATCTAAGTTTTTTTTTAAGTAGGTAGTCATTTTTTATTCAAATTGACTTTCCACCTACTTGCAAGTAAAATCTGAGAAAAAAGCGTTGTGGTTGATAAAATGCGGTAGGGCTAGATACAATAATAAACGAACTCATTTGCCATGATTAGTTTATAAAAAAATACAACAGATCAATAATGTGTGGGCCCTACATGTTGACCAATGCACTCCTCTAGCCTACGCGGCATGCTCGTAATCTGGTTGCTGATAAACTCTAGAGGTACAGCCTCCCAAGCTGCCCTCACGGTATGTTCCAGTTTGTCCAGCGTGGTCGGAGGATTGGGTAAATCGCCTATTGATCGACCCATCCAATCCCATAGTTTTTCAATTGGCGATAAATCGGGTGATCGTGGAGACCAGGGGATTACCCTGGCCTCAGCTTCCTGTAGGAAGCTCATCGATATCCTTGCAATATGAGAACATGCATCATCTTGCTGGAAGCACCCCCTTCGAGGCCTATTATAATAATATAAATATTATAATATTTTGTCGCCGAAGTGAAATAGCTTCTGAAGATGCCATCCACTCGTGCTGGCGAAACATCAAGCCTTAACGCTATACGACGCCGGTCTAAAAACCCAAGAACCACAAATTCATTGGACATCCTTCGACATACCTTTAAAACAGGGTATTATTCGATGCCCCTTGTCATTTAAAATTTTTAAGGGCATGATCCTGGGGGGGGGGGGTTACCAGGGGATGAAGTCGTTTTTGGTTAAAAAGTTGGCCCTCTTTACAAATATTTTGACGTGTATCAGCGTGTTCTCTTTTAGTTGGCGGTTTTCGATAAATCCGAGGTGGGAAGTTTTCAAATGAATACCCTGTAATCTCAGAGATTTAGAGGTGTCTCTCGGCGTGGAAGAAAGCCGTTAAACTTTATAAAAGTGTTTTTTTTATGGTCGGCCTCCCGCAAAGGCTGAAAGCCTATGGCGCTGTAGAAGCGCTGCGAGAGGATAAGTATCGGTTCACGTTAGATTTGAAACGCTGCAGGTTGTAGCCGTCGGGAAACAAATTCCCCGACAGCTGATTCCACAACGTCGAAGTTCTCCAAAAGAAGGAATGCTGGAGGAGACTGGTTCGGGGAGTAAGGACCTCGACCTGGTAAGGATGAGCTCGCAGAGCTTCTCTAGTGTTCCTGGTTCGGACGACCTGTGGTGTTATTATCTGAGAGAGCTCACTCGAACATCTTCCGTGATAGAATCTGTAAAACAGGGATAGGTCAGCCACCCTCCTTCGATGTTCCAGGCTGTGAAGGTCCTTTGTGAGGTTAGGCGTATCGATTAGTCTAATCGTTCTTTTCTGGATAGTGTCCAGAAGCTTTAGAGAGTGCTTCGAAGCGCATCCCCACACATGGGAGCAATACTTCAACGATGGTCGGATCTGTGCCTTGTAGAGCAGCAGCAGTTGCTCTAGTGTATACAACTTCCTACAGCGGAACAAAACTCCAAGCTTCTGGGATGTCGTTTTAGCAATACTGACGACGTGGTCGTGCCAGGACATGTTATTGTTGATGTTGATTCCCAAAAGCTTGACGGAAGGTGATCCGACTATGGGGTGACCCTCCATTTCCACGGATGGTAAGCCATCGTGAGACTTCTTTGTAAGTGTTGTTGCCTGAGTTTTTTGTACGTTGAACTCTACTTTATTTGCTAATCCCCACTCGACAATTGTTTTGATATCTGCGTTGATCTGTGAGGCATGCTGCTGTCGCCGACGTACCGTCTCCTGGGATGATAGTGGCTTGCCTGGTTCCATGCACGACACTAATGTACCGTCATCTGCGAAGCTGTAGATTGGATTGGATGTTATTTCCAGCAGCTCGTTGATGTACAGCAAAAACAGTGTAGGGGATAGGAGAGATCCCTGAGGAACACCGGCGTTTATTGAAAATAAGTCTGATGAACAGCCCTCGACTACAACAAACAGAGATCGGTCGTTCAAAAAGCTATTCAGCCACTGGCGCAGGCCAGGTGGTAGTCCATATGCAGCAAGCTTGACCTGGCCATTGCAATACGAACTCACCTGTTGTTGATGAGTGAGACAATAATTTCAAAGTGCTTGGAACATATCCGTATTTTTACGCAGTTTAAACATTTCGAAGAGTATCATTTACAAAATTCTTGCATTTGTTTTCAGTATCCGTTATTCGAAAACGTTTAAAAGTTTCATTAAGATATTTACAGTGGTTTTCGACGTCGGTGTCGCAATGTAAGAGGTCCAGTTTGCTTGTTGATGAAGTTTCGTCTTTCGGATGCACGACATTCTGACAATGGATCCTACCCCTCTGCCCCTGTGCCCCTCTGTCTTTCGTTCATTAAAACCCATGAATGCCCGGAATGTGGAGATGTAGCCGGTTGCACTTTATATTCAGTTCGACTGCTGGAAACAATAAAAATGGTTGCTTATATTCAGTCAAACAATAAGAGCCACGATATGTTGGCAATATGTTCGGGTAGGTATACACAGATTTGCTCCGATTTGGGTTGTTTGTGTAACAGTATGCGATTTAAAAGTCGTAACCAATTCTAATTGGGATATATTATACAAATTATTCGTGAAGAGTCAAAGCACTGTATATCACATTTCAAAGGCCATGATCTCCTAATTGACAAACTTATTACAATAGGGCTATCGGAAAACAGAATATTATTTTTCAAACAGTTTTCAGGTGGTCAGTATAGATGGCGTTGTATCATTTGTTTTGCTCTAAAGATACGGCGTGCCTCAGGGATCTTTCCTGGGCCCGCTCTTCTTTCTCATTTATATTAACGAATTTCTAGAATTTACCAGCCCTTCTATTTGCAGAGAATACCACTGTTATAGTTAGAAGTAACAAAATAGGCAATCGATTGTCTTATGAGGAAGAAGAAGAGAGGGTATGGCAATGGTTCGTTGATGATAGACTTCTCTTGAATCTTGACAAAGTACAAAAACTTATAATTTCGTCAAAAGCAACTATTGCTGAAAGGAGAAGTGACTCTTATTTAATAATTGTATTTACTCATATCTGTTTCCAGTTTCTGGCACACTGCACTGCCGTGTCATTCGCTTCCCATAGGTCCTACAATGTGCAAGGGGTTTTCAAGGATGTGCACGATATGAGATACTGCTGCATCGTCTGGTTCTCCTCGCAGGCGCATAAATCATCTTCAGCGTATTCCCATCTCATAAGGTTATCCCCAGATCTGCCCATTTGGCATTCTAATCCTGTTGAAACTTCTCCAGGTCCTCCAATCTCGTTGTGATTCAGTAGGGAGGCTTTCAGTTGGGTTGCAAGTTGGTATGTGGTTCTCTGTTAGCCGTTGCTTCCACAGTACCTCTTTGGCTACTGATTTGGGATCCGTCAGTGGGTTTGTGGACATAATTAGATTCTTCCTGGATTTAAGTCTGGACACTGGGGGCTTGTGCCCATATTTTATATAATGACTGTCTACTTTATTCTTCCGTACACGAGACTTCCCATGTGTCACTACTTGGTATAACAATCGATGATAGGTTAAGTCATGGCCGACTCTACACTAGGCCGGAGCCTTAAATGTGGCAACGTGGCTTAGCTGTCAAATAGTGGTCCGGTAAATTGTTTTATAGTTTCAGAATAATAATTATTACATTTTATATGCACCAAGAGTTCATCTCGGTTGATAAATTGAGAAAAATACTTTTTAGAGCTACTACTACTAATACCACTTACATCTGATGTCTGGTTCATCGTAGTCAAACACTACAAAATAAAAATAAACGCAACCTATTTCCTGCTGCCACTTCCACTTAAATGAACACTCAATTTACTTTGTAAATTTTCACTTAAGCTAGAAAAATTCACTATCAGGTCACTTTGAAGCCATTCTTGCTGGTCTTGATTCCCTTTCACTATCAAATCTTTTCGTAGGTATGCCCAGATGCGTTCTATTAACTATCTTTTTCTGTGATATTTGAGAGGTCCAGAAAACATTGTAGGTACCACATTGTGCTTTAAAATAGGTCTTATCCTTTGAAATGTTTGTAAATTATTATCTTTATGCTTATAAATATAACCAGCCCTTACGAGGAATACCGTTCACCCACATCTGTTTATGTCCTTTATTGGAAGCACAATTGCTAGTGCAACCTGGTACTACACACTTTGCAGGCATCTTTTTATCTTTATAGTTTCGTTTGTGCAGGTAAATAATTAGAAACACATTAAAAATTACCCTTCAGTCTTCTTTTTTGCTCTGGAAGATTACACTAATGACTTAACAACAAATAAAAGCTCGGCCTCCGATTCAGTGTTGCCATATTTCAATGCTCCTGCCTAGTGAGTAGAGTCGGCCATGGTTAAGTTAATCGAAGTTGTGTGCAATAAACTCTCAACTGTACTCTTCATCCTTAGAAAATGGAAACAATTCGTGATCAATGTCCCCAATTTAACCAACACACAAGTTTTATATCCTGATTGAGAACCAAACATTTTGCTCGATATTGTTGCTATATCTAAAGTAAAAATGCGATAGGCTTCTAATTTGCAAAACAGTATCTGTTTTTATGAGCCTCCTGATAACATTGGTGTTATGTGTAGAAGTAGCTTAACTATGGTTGTGCTGTAGCTGTATTTCTGTATCATTAGAAAAGTGTGAATGTTGACATGAGGATATTTGTCGATGATGGTGCAGATTTTTTTAAGGCATGGGAAGAGGTCTGCGATAAATAATAATCTTTGTCGGAGGTCCAATTTGTAGTGCCGGCGATTGTGGTCCGTCTCCGTTGCCGTCGCCGTAGCAGCCGCGTTAGACTGCATCCTATCACTTACTCAGGCGAAAGGCAAAGGCAAATTATCCACGGGAATCGGTGAAGTAATCATGTCGAGTAATTTCATAACAGGTTTGAATTTAACGTTGATAGACTCGAGCTAATCGACTCTCAGATAATTTATAAGCGTTTTGTTTTATTTGCCACCCTCATTAGTCCACGCATCGACAGCGCGACTGTACCACTGACGTTTAGACCTCAACTAGACGTCGCAGTTGAGTCCTTTGTGAATCCTGGCAGGGGGGATCGGCCTTTTGGGTTTCTCAGGTTTACCTCTGAACGGTTTCACGCACTCTGGAACTCTCTCTTCAAAGTGCTTTTCAACTTTCCCTCACGATACTTGTAGTCTTGTACTCATATTTGCCTTATTAGGCCCAGTTTCACAATCAGTGGTCACTCTGACGGTTTACTAACCTCGACCTGCGAATTAACTCGAACAATGGAACGCCTCTTGTTTCACAATCATAAAATGACGTAGGGTTAACTGACCGCGAATTATATTTTATTTTTAGCGGTTGGTGTTTCGTGCTGGTGTTTTGTGTTTTTCAGACAAGGCTGTGAAAGGATGAGTTCATTGAGTTGTCAGTTCCATGCGATTTACAACCTCATTTTGGTTTTTTCCACTGACGTTTTTCCATTCCATTCGCAGTTATTTGGTGGTTGGCATAGATAAAAGATTTTTAGGTTGGGTTGGTGTTTGGACTGCTTGGCGTTGTAATTGGTTCTGGGACCTTTTTCAAATAATAGGCGTGCATGTACCCGTGTGTCACCATGGAAAAACCAAAAATAGCGAACAACTTTTCAAAAGATGAAGAATATCTGTTCATTTCGTTAGTAGAAAAGTACAGGCATGTGATAGAATGCAAAACAAAAGGTGCAACAACATGGCGCGAAAAGTACAACGCCTGGGAAAAGATAGGAGAAGAATTTAATTGCAAATGTGCAAATAAAAGCCGCAGATCTGTAAAGGTGCTGAAAGAAAAATACAAAAATTTAAAAAAGGCCAAGGAGTCATGGTCATCATATTCCTCAAAATAGTTGACTCTAGGTCGAAATATTCTTGGTCTCATTGCTTCTTCATCACTGCTATACGCATTTACATCATAACCATCCATTTCAAATAAAAAGAACGATGGAAAGCGTTAAGGTAAACGATAAAATATGAAACTTCAAACGCCTAGCAAGTAGCAAAACCAAAGTGACATAACCTAATGCGCATGCGACACCGTAAACCTGGGGTTAACTCAAGAACTTCTTGGGGTCAAGTTAACTCAGAGTTAACCTCAAGTAAAATCGGAAACACCATTTGTGGTTAACCTCCGGTCAACACACAACCTTGTGTTAACCCATCATTGTGAAACCGGCCCTTAGATGGAGTTTACCACCCACTGAGTTATGGTGAAGTATTCTACAAGAGAAGACTGGAGGTCAAGCTGCATATGACCTTTTGGGGAGGGAGGGCCAGTCTGGTATACCGACGAAGGCTCCGGCGCTGGGATGTGTGGGCCAAAAACAAAGCCTCTCTCTTGGAGGATGGACCATGCTATTCCAAGCAGAAATATACGCGATTTTAGCTTATAGGTTTACATTAAGGCTCGTTCTGCAATGTAGGAAGGTCTTGGATGATATTTCGATAAGACCACTTATGTGGGTGTCGAGTCATGCTGGAGTTTGCGGTAATGAAACGGCGGACATACTCGCAACGTAACGGTCGAGGAATAATTTCCTGGGTCCTGAGCCGGCTGTGTGATTGGCAACAGGTACCATTAGAAGGAAAATAAAACTGTGGTTGGGTAACCAACATCTTATGCAATGCAGAAGAAACTGGAGATCTCGCGTCAAGCTAGAGAACTTATTTTAGGACTTCTAACCAAGCTGAGGAGGTTCTGTTTTTCACTGGACAGAAGCCGGCTAAGGTTACTTGTGAGCCTGCTATCTGGCCATTACACCTTAAGACGCCACTTGTATGTGATGGGGGTGGCAAGGAACCCGACGTGTGCACGCTGTGGCGAGGAGGAAAAGCCCTCGGCACACATTCCTTCTTTTATTCATTCAGACGTCGCAGTATTGAGTTTAGTTCAAATCCTTTGATGTTCGTAAACAATTACGTATAAACCCACATCAATTTTTGTCTTCACCATGTTTGCAGTACATTGACTCAAGAAGTCAGGTTTACTGCTTATTAATGCGGTTAGCGTAACCACGAATCTATGAACACCGGTCGTTAGTATTACGAATCGCTGTTCGTAACAATAATATCAGTGTCATCAACTCTACAGGGTTTTTTGAAAATTAATAACTGTTCATTAAAATAACGCATATCGTTTATTACTTTTTATGTCTGCTATTTGTTCATAGATCAGTAACAACAAAATAATTGTTATACTCGTCTTAAATAATCGCCAAGCGATACATTATATGAATTAAGATGACAGCAACTTCTTCATGCTTTGCGTTTAAGTTCTAACATTTTGTAACAACTATCGATACTTGGTCGAGCAGTCTCATGGATAATAAATCTCTTATCCCGTGTGTTTCAAAAACAAATCGAGAATCTTCTGAAACTTGGTCGTTTCAACCCGAGTTGTATTTAGTATGGAGTATGGCTAGTTAGCCAGGATCTTGGAATGCCATCGTTCAAAAAACAATTATATCGACCGATGCCCTTTCTGTGTACTGAATAACAAAGTTAAAAAAAATGAATGCAAGAAGAAATGAAATTACGCTTTCTGTTTTCAGTCCTGCCCGTGAAAAAAATTGATCCGAAAAGGGTTCAAAGCGAGCATTCTAGTTGTTAAAGGCTAACGGCTTAAAACAGGCCAGGATTAGCACTGAGGAGACAAGTGATCGAGGAGAGTTAGTTTTTACATGCATGTGGTAATTTTGAAATCATGAGTAGATACAGCCTAACCATTTTATTTTGATCTACATTTTAAACGCTGGATTGCCATTTATCATCTAGTGCTAGTATATGGGTGGACACAGTTACAGTGTAGTGTACTTTAGAAGAAGTTGTGGATGCAATGTTCGCTTATATTGAGTTTCTTTCATATTTTTTAAAACTGCTCTGGTTGTTTAACTTGAATTCATCTATTCAATCAGTAATCTATTACAGAAGTAGCTCCCGCACAATTAAAAACTCATATTGAAGCTGCTGGTCAATTTTCTGCTAAGGCTCCCCAAACATGAGCCAATGCATGGAATGAATGGAAGTCTGTATTTCCTTTGATAGTGATTAGTGATTAGGAGAAAATTAATGTGGACAGCGACTGATTAGTGCAAGTAATTAGTTAGCTCCGTAGTATGGTGGTTAGCAGCGTATTATATTTTTCTGCGAATAACAACTTTTGGAAGCCGAACTTTCAAGACCAAGAAAACTATGGGTTCGAAAATGGATAAATAGAAGACCTATTCATGGTGCAAGCTACCAACTCTTGGCTGCCGAATATTACTTTGCTGTCCGGGTTTGCAAAGGGTCGTTTAATATACTACTAAATTTCGTTGCACCCATCATCCAAAAATGGGATACATATATGAAACACTAAACTGCCTGTCCAGAACAATAGAACGCGCTGTTAATCACCTTTCTATGCAGTTAACTAATCACTTGCACTAATCAGTCGCTGTCCATATGTTAAAGTTAATTTTCATTCATAATGTTAACACAAAAAGTTGCATTTGCGAATACCACTAAAAAAATAAAACAAATACTAAAAACATAACTACTAACCATTAATTTTCACTTAATGCAATCAAATTCGCATGCACCAAATTCAAATGCATTTTTTCATATTTTTCTAGACCCACAGGTTTTAGGCCCATATAACACAAACATCCAGTTTACCTTTTAATGATTCTTGCGTTTTTCTAACAATTTTGATTTTATTTTAGCATTATCTTCTGAGATACCTAGAAACTCTTTTATATTTTCTCGTAGCTTCCGAGGTATTTTCCGCTTTTCTTTGTAAGCGTCACTTTCTATTGCAAAATTTGGATATCGTCCTTTTCATCATCCTACCATTTTAAAAGCTGCTCTTCAAAATTACTATCTCCAAAATGAACCATCTTTGAAGTATTGGGACCTCAGAGTAACAACTGAACATAGAGGTAGTAAACAACTAATTCTAATAGGCCAACATCTTTTCTTACGTTGTCATATTGACCACCAGATACGGCAATCATAATTGTTTACTATCGTCTTAATTGTATAGTATCCAGAAATATTCCATCTCACGTTAAAAAAGACGGTGTTTTGATGGTTCATGAATGATTACAGCAAAATCACTAAATATGTTGACCTCTACTGCGTTACTGCATGTTTCTTCATCATAAACGCAAATTCTGTCTCACATAAATTTTGAGGAGCTGGCAACGCCTATACAATTTTCCTGCGATTTGTTTACGGTAAACCCCGACTGTCAAACGTTTGTTTTGTTTGTGCGTCTTTTAAGCTTGGTCAGTAAAATCGAATTCGCTATTTGTTGGTAAGTGTTATGAAGCTTTACGGACTTGCTGTGCTATATTCGAGTGTAGTTTAACAGTTTTTCGAGGTGGAACAGTGCAGAGCAGTGTTTGTAAAATGGGTTGCATTGGAAGAATTTTCAGGTTAGTTGGCAATGTTTGGAGGCTGAAGTGTCAAAAGATGATGGCCTTGAGCACGCCATGCTGAAGTGGTTTGTTTACTACCTCTATGTTCAGTTGTTACTCTGAAACTGGGACGAATATCTATGTTTATATTTTTTTAAAGAGTTACATAACACTCTCTGAGACGCTGTCGGTACCTTATCGTAAAATAACTCTCTTATAAATGAGCTCAAATGTTACTGCTTCCATATCTGACTTACTACTAAATCAACTGAAGGTAGATAGAAGAGTAGAGCCGAAATCAGACGGGAACATCTGGTAATGTGCTAATGTCAATTCCTAATCGTCTCACAGTAGTTAAGGGTTAAGCTCAGAGTAACAACTGAACATAGAGGTAGTAAACAAACCACTTCAGCATGGCGTGCTCAAAGCCATCATCTTTTGACACTTCAGCCTCCAAACATTGCCAACTAACCTGAAAATTCTTCCAATGCAACCCATGTTACAGACACTGCTCTGCACTGTCCCATCTCGAAAAACTGTTAAACTACACTCGAATATAGTACAGCAAGTCCATAAAGCTTCACTACAGTTACCAACAAATAGCGAATTCGATTTTACTGACCAAGCATAAAAGACGCACAAACAAAACAAACGTTTGACAGTCGGAGGTTACCGTAAACAAATCGCAGGAAAATTACATAGGCGTTGCCAACTCCTCAAAATTTATGTAAGACAGAATTTGCGTTAATGATGAAGAAACATGCAGTAACGCAGTAGAGGTCAACATATCTATTGATTTTGCTGTAATCATTTGTGAACCATCAAAATACCGTCTTTTTTAACGTAGAATGGAATAGTTCTGGATACTATACAATTAAGACGATAGTAAACAATTATGACTGCCGTATCTGGTGGTCGATATGACAACGTAAGAAAAGATGTTGGCCTATTAGAATTAGTTGTTTACTACCTCTATGTTCAGTTGTTACTCTGAGGGGTTAAGTAACAGTATCTCTCAGGTCTACTAACCGTGGTGTTGTGCACTCTAGCCGGTCCTGTATCGGGTCGGCATCGACCAGATCAGAAAAAACTAGACTGGGTATCGATACCTGTCTTTATAATGCCTGTGACAAAACAAAAACTTGACCGACCGCCACACGGCGCGGCGTACCGCGCTGCTTCAAATTTGATCTAAAATTCGGACTGGGTCTCTTAAAGCCGATCAGCGGTTTTTGCACTGTTTTATATTACGATGTTTACTCACGATTTCTCAGAAATATTATGCGCTTAATTAGGTCAACGCATATCATATAGGTGGCACTTTTTGAGGAACGTACCAGCATCTAAAGGACAACCGCAAATACCAAAGTACAGACTAAATTGATGCGTTGGTGACGAAATAATTATCAAAAAATCGAAATTATCATAAAGCCTCAAAACTTCTTTTTGTAAATGTCTCATATGTTCGTACTCCATTTTTTTTCGGGAGTGTTGCAGTTGCGGTGGTAGGGAACTCGCAGTTTTTTGTTTTGTTGAAGGACTATTGTTTTCAGACCTCTCGAGCCTTGGTTTCAATGGCCCCTTTAAATATCTGTTCAAAAGCTTCTCCATCGTTTTCAATAGAAACGATGTGAGACTGATATATCTCACATATCCAGCTAAACATGATATTTGAATGATAGAAGTAAACTTGCAACTTATAGATAGCCAAGGATTGATGCTTCCTTCAAGGATTCAGAGTATGGTCTACTATACACTTACCGATCTGGCCAGCAGAGGGCATCGTCTCGATATCTGCAACAAAAATTCATATTGAATTTAAATGAAAATTAAAATATTCATTATACAGGGTGGGCCAATAGCGAGTGGACTGAAGATTGTCGGCTTATTAAAACATATTTCAGAACTCTGTCTCTTAATCATGGTATAGAGACCCGTGAGGGATATAACGTAAAAATATTTTCACTTGAATTTTGGCGTTTATACAGGGTGATCCATATCAAACTTACATTTTTTTGAATGGATCCCCCTAGATATTATTGCATATGTGGATTCTTTGGTGAATTATAGTGTGACTTTGTGTATCATATATGGAACTTTAAACAAACCGTTTAGGCGCAAATCACCATTTTTGGTATGAGTAGGTATCAGGAAAAAATTGAATATCACAGCGATTATAAAACTTTATTTATACATACATTGTTTACTGTTTTCATCCGCAATCTTTCTGGGACTCAAATAGAATCACTTCATGACGTGTAGTTATTTGCGTAACTTGAAGCACAATGACAATCTGCTTAATAATTTTTCAATATTTTTTTTTTCGTAAAATCACCTTCACGCTAATGTGCAAAAAATAGAATCTAGCTTACGTGTAAATGTCCCATCTAACAGCTAATAGATACCATCGCGTGCAGAGTTTCTGCATTCCACTCAGAGGCTGAACCTTTCTTTCCAGTCCATAGGAGCTCCACTCAGCTACCGATGTGCCGTGATTTATTGAGGGAATACTGAAGTGATCTAGTTATGCGCTGATCGAACATAACTTACGCGGTACTACTCGAGGACTCGTGAAGAAGTAAGTGGTCACTTGCAGTCCTCAGACGTATCACGTGGAAGAATGTCATTACCGACACGTAAGTTCATATTTATGAACACCTTTCAAACTAGATCACATTGCCCGTTTTCTACTCAACGTTGACATTTCCCGTAGTTGAAACAGATGGATCACACCTGCGAAATTAGTACAGGGTGTTAATTAAGTATGTTAACAAACTTTAACCACAATTATTGAATCGATGCAGGCTATTGTATTCAATAATTTGCATTTTTCTCGAAAACGGTTAGCCCTATCGAGATGTAGCAAGAGACCATTTTTACGTAGAAATCTCTGGAATACCATATTCTAAAATCAAAATGTCAAAAAAATTACCATTCAGAAAATGGGGTTATTTTTACCCTTAACTCCTCCCATATGATACGCCTCTGATTAAAATTATGAAATTCTGAATTCAGAATCAGATTCAGCGTCAAAAGTTTACCCATCGTACATAATTTCGTAATTTTGTTATGAATGGTTTCGAGAATATCGAGGGAAAACCGTCTTCAGGGTGCCCCATGCAAAGGAGCGTATATAACTCCCTTAGGAAGCATTTCCGAACCTATGTTCATATGACATTTTCTTTCTATTTTTCGGAGTACTATTCGTGGTTAAAGTTTGTTAACATACTTAATTAACACCCTGTATCTGATGTGTGTGGTCGTACCTTTCAGGTTATCAGTTGTTCGTCTATCTTTGCTGGATATACCCCTTGCTCACCTATATTGAGGACACGTAACTAATAAAAGTTTAGTTACGTGTCTACGAATCTTCTAATCTCTTACGTAAACTAACAAAATATCATGGACGTTAGACGTGTGTTGTTATGGAAAGAGAATTGAATAGCGTCAGGTTTCAAATATCTTTCAGTATTCGAATTCCAACCAAATATTTCAATTTGGGGTGTAAAGTGCTGCATGCACACTGTAATAAAATGTGATATCTAAAAAAGCTGCGACACGCTCTTTCCGATACAAATGCTAATAATACGCACAGCACAAATGGCCATATTTACATCAAAAATACTCGTATATTAAATTTTCCAAAGGGAATATGCCTCGTATTGATTCCTACTTTCCGCGCATTGAAGGGGAAACTACTATAATCGCAGAAATTATCCAAATCAATTTCATTTTACTTCCAGTGTACAGTGTACAGTGAATTCAAATTTGTACAAACGACGAAAGGTGACAGACAGATGATAGATAACCAGACAGAAGAATTTGAGTATGTCTGATGACATTTTCAGATCTCTTGACAAAAAAGTTGTCCGGCTCCCGAAAAGGCTTAAAACCTATGGCACTGTAGAAGCGCTCCGAGAGGATAAGTGTCGGTGCACGTTAGATTTGAAACGCTGCAGGTTGTAGCCGTCGGGAAACACATTCAGTGGCAGCTCATTTCACAGCGTCGAAGTTCTCCAAAAAAAGGGATGCTAGAGGAGACTGGTTCGGGAAGTAGGGACCTCGACCTAGTAAGGATGAGCTCGCAGAGCTTCTCTAGTTCGGACGGCCTTTGGTGTTATTATCTGGGACCAGTCAGCCATCCTTCTTTGTTGTTCTAGGCTGTGGAGGTCCTTCGTGAGGTTAGGCGTAACGATTAGTCTGATTGCTCTCGTCTGGATAGTCCCAGAATCTTTAGGGTCGTATTCATAGTCGATACTTAAGGGACCCTTAATACTTCAGAGTCCCTTAAGTAAGGTTTTGTATTTAGAAACCTTACTTGAGGGTCCCTTACGTAAGGTTCCCTTGAGTAATACTCTAGTAACGAAATGTCAACATGACATGTCAACATGACATGTCAACATGACGTTCCCACCGACGTTTTATTGGTGACCAAATAGTGAATTTTTCTAGCTTAAGTGAAAATTTACAAAGTAAATTGAGCGTTCATTTAAGTGGAAGTGGAAGTGGCAGCAGGAAAAGGTTGTGTTTATTTTTATTTTGTAGTGTTTGACTACGATGAACCAGACATCAGATGTAGGTGGTATTAGTATCAATTAATATAGACATTCCTTTAAATCAATAAATCATAATTTGTTGGTGATTTGAGTTAGATTTTACCACTGTCATTAAGAATATCGTGTTGGTCTCAAATAGAAAATATTTTGCACACTATTTTCAAATACCTAGGTTTTCTGTTGATTTAATGTTAAAACCTTTTCTATGTCCAGCCAAAGAAAGTTTACAATTTTGTGAGAGAGAATAAGTTGCCAATTTTATACCACCATCCTAAATATTCCTCAGAACTTTGCAGTTCTTTAAAAATTGCACCTGGCAGAAAATATGCCTTACATTAAAACTGTTGCAGTGGGTTTATTATTCTTGGAGAAGTACATTGTTTTACAAATTGATGAAATATCAGCCTGTAAAATGTTCTTGTCATTACCAAAATTGTAGGTAGAACATGAAGCACAAAATTAATTGATAGTTATATTAAATACAAACAGCTTGTAGTTGGTAGGCGTAACCCTTCCATCAGAGTATACAGCTCAAATTACAGTCCTTATTCACAATAGGTATTGTTAAAATTTTGATTTCAGGCCAATAGGTATGAAAGTAAGTTTTTGGGCAATTGCACAAAGCAGTTCTAATAAAAATTGCAAAAGAATACATCAATATACATATAGATGAATTTGTTTTAGACACATTTGTTCATGTAATCAACCCCAAACTGATGAAATTCTGCTTGAATTAATGTTGTCACTCTTCTACCGATATTCAAACGGAACCTGCTCCTCTGAGCTATCCTCTATCGTTCCGCCGCTCACCGCTCCAGTCAGATGCACCTGCGCGACCGCTGCATCTCATCCTAGGGCGGTGGTTCTTCGTACATCAAGAGCCGAGCGGTACAACCGCACATTTATTCCCAGGGTGTCCAAGGCTTAGAATGGACTGCCAGGAGATGTATTTATTGAGCCTGCGGGTGTTCAAACTTCCCCTAACATAACCCTTTCACAGCAGAGCTGTAGACTACACTGCAAGGCATGGGCAAGCAAAGTCACCAAGGATATTGCGAGCCAAGTAAAAAAAGGTATTGTCATTTTATCGATCGGTCGAAAAATTCTCGAAACCGTCCAGAGAGTCAGAGCAGCGTATGTCGTATGTTGTTTTTATGCGATGGTCGAAAAGGGCAGTTTTTCCTTTGGTAGCTTTAGCAGCAGCTCGCTGAAGAAGTGAAGAATGCGCCTTTCGTCTGTCGGGTGATGCCGGCAGTCGCAGTCGCAGTCGGCTGGACGGCTGGACGGCAGAAACGGAGGCTGACTGGCAGTACTGGCACTGGCGGACTTGCTGTCTCGCCGGTTGACGGTCTTCCTATATTTGTCTCGGCCACTCGGGTCGGGCTGATGCTGAGCCCGATCAGCCGATCAGCCGATCGACCATCGACCATCGAACCAGCCGCATCGGAACCATCGATCGCCGGTACGACAGGGAACGCGTACCGCGTACCGCGTAGCCGCGTACCGCGCGCTCTGCACCGCTCCCGCTCTGCGGCTGGCGGACGGTGCTCAATTAGGAACGGAATAATCGATGTTGCCGTTGTTTTCTCTTCCTGACACACCACGCCAAAAGGCCTTCACGGAAACAGTCATCTAACATCAGTATCAGCTGTTCAGGGATTAGTAAACTATCTAGTTGGATCTTGTTTTGTCTCCGAACGGATAGATCAGTTGATCATTGACAAGTGACAGTTTTCTCCTCCTGATACACCACGCCAAAAGGCCTTCACAGAAACAGGGATCCAAGATCAATTCGATCAGTATCAGCTGTTCAAGGGTTCAAGGATTAATAAACTATTTAGTTGGATCTTACCTCCCTCTCTCTTGGGGGATACACCACGGTATTCCAAACAGATATATATGCGATTTTAGCTTATAGTCACGAAATTCAGGGGCCTAGGAAGCGGACCTGCCCAGATAGCCAGGCAGCCTTGAACGCATTGAGTGCTTGTAGGTTTACACCAAGGCTCATTCTGCAATGTATAAAGGTCTTGGAAAACATTAGGTATCACTTATGTGGGTGCCGACTCATTGTGGAGTTCGCGTTAATGAAACGGCGGACGCGCTGGCAAGGCGAGGGTCAAGGATTAATTTCCTGGGTCTTGAGCCGGCTGTGTGACTGGCAGCAGGTACCATTAGAAGAAAAACAGAGGCGTGGTTGCAAAATCAATATCTCATGAGATGGAGAGGAATCTCTGTACATCTCCGTCAAGCTACAGAATTTATTTTAGGACCTCTGGGCAAGGTGGAGCAGTTCTGTTTCTCACTGGACGGAATCCGGCTAAGGTTACTTGTGGGCCTGTTATCCGGCCGTAACACCTTCAGATCTCACTTCTATGTGATGGGCGTGCAAGCGACACGACGTATGTACGTTTTGGCGAGGAGGAAGGGTCCTCGGTACACATTCTATGTCGCTATCGCAGGCAGACTATACTTTTTTTAAGGTCAGCCTCCCGCAAAGGCTCCTATGGCGCTGTAGAAACGCTGCGAGAGGATTAGTGTCGGTGCACGTTAGATTTGAACGGCTGCAGGTTGTACTCCTTGAGAAACAGATTCCTCAGCAGCTCATTCCACAGCGTCGAAGTTTTCCAAAAGAAGGAATGCTGGAGAAGGCTGGTTCGAGGGGTAGGGACCTCGACCTGGTCAGGACGATCTGCAAAACATCTCTAGTGTTCCTCGTTCCGACGGCTTTTGGTCTTATTACCTGGGAGAGCTCACTCGAACATCTTCCGTGATAGAATCTGTGAAACAGGGATAGGTCAGCCACCCTTCTTCGATGTTCCATGTTGTTGAGGTCCTTTGTGAGGTTAGGCGTATCGATTAATCTAATTGCTCTCTTCTGAATAGTGTCTGAAAACTTTAGAGAATCCTTGAAACCGAAGACATCAGATGGGCAGGACCCAAGATCATCATCCTTGCTTTTGCAATGAGGGCTGGAATTGGGAATTAGGGTAAGGAAGGATGCACAAGAGTTCGCTTGTAGACCTATGCACGGGTGGCTCTTGTCACCAGAAAGCCTCTCTCCTTTCATTCGTCTATTCATTCGAGGCACAATAACTAATGTAATGTAGATATTAGTAAGCTCATATTGAAATTTTACTAGTCTACTCTACTGTAGTATTACCAAGTGCGAACTAAATTAATTTGCATTTTTGAGCAGCTAACCAATTATTGAAGAAGATATAAAAATACTCAATAGCTGATGTACTCAAACAATCTAGTCATAAAATAATTATGTGTAGTAAAGTTACTGATTTTTTTAAATGGCACCAATTCATTTTCACTTGAAGAATTAGGTGCCGCAGTTATACGCAACATAATTAACTGATTTAATATTACTTTTCGTATAAGCGAGTTTTTGAAGAAATCGCATCACATCCATTATACATATATGTATAAATGTACTTTCTTGTAGGAATTTGAAAACAACTTTCATATTGGTAAATAGGATATTGAGTAGTTATCTGCAATTTTTACTTTCGGTGCAAATAGGAAAATGATTTCAGAATTTTAAAAGCTGATTGATTGTTGAATACTCCAAACTTTGGATGTCTCATAACGCAGGCATACATTATGCGTCTCGCTATGTCTTCTATTTGGCTATTATTATCATACTCATAACAAGAAGGATCAACTGAATGAATGAAAGAAGGAGAGAGGCTTTTTCTTGTCAAGATCCACCAGGTCGACAAGCGAGTCCTTCTGCACTTCTCCATCTTATGTCTTCAGGTTCAAGAAGCCTTGAACCTAGTATAGTCTGCCAGTGGTACCCAAGAGCTTCACAGCGATATAGAATGCGTGCCGATGATTATTCCTCCTCGCCACAGCGTGCACACGTCGGGTTGCTTGCCACCCCCATCAGATAGATGTGACATCTGAAGGACTCATGGCTAGATAACAGGCCCAGAGGTAACCTTAGCCGGCAGCTTCTGTCCAGTAAGTGACAAAACCAGCCCACTTTGACCTGAGGTCCTAAAATAAGGTATCTAACTTGACGGAGATGTCCAAAGATCCCTCTGCATCTCATAAGATCTTGATTTGCGACCACGCCTCTTGTTTTCCTTCTAATGGTATACATGCTGCCAGCTCCACAGCCAGTTCAGGACCCACACAAGAATGCTACTCTTCCCAAGCACGTATCCAGGATTTAGTTTTTGGGGAGTTCCAGATAAGGGTTGCTAACTTTTAATTTTGATTGACCAGGAGACATGATCATCAACCAAATATTCATCGGGGGGGGGGGGTGCATTTTTCCTTATATAACGTTTGGGGGGCCACCCCCTAAATACGTGTCTGACTCTTTGCCAGTCAATGCTGCCTTCCTCAGTCGCTTTCTGATGGTACTCTTTTTCAGCAAATCATCACTCCCATTCAGTATATAGGGTAGAGCGTCTTAAAAATAACAGTTATGTTAATTGTTGCATGTGCACTTCGTACGTCAAAGATGATTTTTTTGTGCACATTTTTCTCAATCCTTCATACAAGAATCTCGCATAACAGAATGTCCCTGTAACGAGACATGAAGACAGAGACTATGGGACGAACTTCATGGTACAGGGCATCAAGTTACTCTTCTTACTATGTATATGTTCGATGAAATAAGTTACTATTGAGATAATAATCATAAAAAATCCTTGCTATCCGTAGTCGTTTTTCTATTTGTGAGGAGTTGAAGCCTACCCAGCGCATTGAATGTCACCGTTACATACCGCGTGTACATACTTTACTGACAAGTTTGAGTTATGAAGTGATTCGGATATGGATGCATATGGCAACAGTGCACTCAATCACCTTGATCCCAAGATGGACATGTCTGGTTGTTCGGAGAGACGGACACTCTATGAACTTACCCCCGATTGTCGGCTTAAACAACCTGCAACCTGCAACGGCAACCGCCAACTGTAGACCTGTATAGGCCGAGCAACGTTTGGCAATTGTTTATCCCCAAAAATATTACACTTATTTTACATCCTTAAATTCGATCCACCCGAGTTCATCGGATACAGTAAAATTTCCCCAAGTCAGTACCGTATATTTCGTGAAATGTATCAGTGAATAGATGGATCCAGGTTTCCAAGCCGTAATGGCATGAAAAAGAAATAATAAATATGGATATATAATTTATAATCCAATATTTGTACGAGCCTTGACACATATCTTCTAAAAATGGGTATAAGGAAGAAGTTGTATCAGTTTTCAAAATTCATTTTTAAGTTCACCTGGTATGTTCGCGCATATAATCAGCTGGTACACCCTAACTTCAGTGATAGAGGTTCAATTATTGTATAATCATCTCGTTTGACGTCATGTAGTAAGCCATTTACCGAGTTCAACCCATTTTCGAGACAACCTCCCTTTTCGCTTCTATTTTTATCTTCCGTGCATGCCTCCTTTTATGTTTCTCTACTCTGCTTAAGGTTTTACCTGGAAATTCTTAACATTGACATTGATCCTTCGTCTTTGTCTTGATCTTTTCATTCCCTATGCCATATTTGTACAATTATTTGTACTAACACACAACGTTGGGCGCCAATTGTATAACCCTCTAAGCAGCTAAATCATTGCTCAATGGATTGCCAGAGACCTCAGAGTAACAACTGAACATAGAGGTAGTAAACAACTAATTATAATAGGCCGACATCTTTTCTTACGTTGTCATATTCACCACCAGATACGGCAGTCATAATTGTTTACTATCGTCTAAATTGTATAGTATCCAGAACTATTCCATTCTACGTTAAAAAAGACGGTATTTTGATGGTTCATGAATGATTACAGCAAAATCACTAGATATGTTGACATCTACTGCGTTACTGTATGTTTCTTCATCATAAACGCAAATTCTGTCTCACATAAATTTTGAGGAGTTGGCAACGCCTATGTAATTTTCCTGCGATTTGTTTACGGTAACTTCCGACTGTCAAATGTTTGTTTTGTTTGTGCGTCTTTTATGCTTGGTCAGTAAAATCGAATTCGCTATTTGTTGGTAATTGTAGTGAAGCTTTACGGACTTGCTGTGCTATATTCGAGTGTAGTTTAAAAGTTTTTCGAGATGGGACAGTGCAGAGCAGTGTTTGTAACATGGTTTGCATTGGAAGAATTTTCAGGTTAGTTGGCAATGTTTGGGTCTGAAGTGTCAAAAGATGATGGCTTTGAGCACGCCATGCTGAAGTGGTTTGTTTACTACCTCTATGTTCAGTTGTTACTCTGAGCCAGAGACCAACTCAGTTGTAAGTGAACAGATGTCAAAGTCAGTTATGGTTGAACCAATCTCTTGCAATTCCATTTTAAAGCCACAAGTTCCCTTGGCACCCCATCACTTACTACATAAGTTGGTCTTTGGCAGTCCACTGAGCTAAAGGTTGCCAGATAACTTCTGTGGAGTAATGTTTCAGCTTCATGGAATGTTATACAGGGTGTTCATTTGAAAACTTCCCACCGCGGATTTCTCGAAAACCGCTGATTAAAAGAAAAAACGCCCAGACACGTCTAAAGATTCGTCAATGGGGACAACTTTCTAACCAAAAAGTACTACACCCCCTTCTACCCTCTCCCCCCAGGATCATCCCCTTAAAAATTTTAAATGACAAGGGGTATCGAGTAATACCTTGTGTTCAAAATATGTCTAAGTACTTTATTTTGACGTTTGATTTTTCAAAATCGGTCGATTCGTTTTCGAGAAAATTGGAATCTTTATCCTTTATCCTGGGAGGTTGAGCTAAGAGATCAAATTTAGGTGGAAGGGTTTGTCGAATTCCAATTTTTTTTTTTCAATTATATATTACCCTTTTTAAAGCCTCAACCGGTAACGTGAAAACATGTTACTTGATTGGAATGAAATTTTGATACTTTGAGTCCAGGTAGTGTTTTTGGCTGGCTAAAATGCGATTTGCTTGGACTAGCAGGTCGCAAACGACAGCACCGCGCAGCGCGCAGTGCGCAGCGGTAGCGTCAGCGGCAGGCACAGCCTTAGCCGTTGTGGTGCCTACTGCCTGTGCCAGTGTGCCTGCCCAGTGCCCACTGGCCATGTACAAGCAGCCGATGCCGATGCCGGGGACTTTTTCCGCAACTGCCGCACAACTGCATTCTCGCTGCTTTTTCAGTAAAAAGTTGTTTCTTCAACTTAGAAACATGATCAGTCCCGCCATCCCAACAACATAGGAAAAACTTTCTCCGAACGTTTCCAACACTACCAACGATAATTGCACGTCCTATTTTTTCAATTCGTCACTTGGAATAACACAGTTCGTTAGATTTTACAGATGTACATTTGAAAGCTTAAATTTGTCGGAAAATGATGCAATCATACTCGGATGTCAACAACATAAATGTAGCACTTACAATTTTGAACCATGTGTGTATGTATTGTGTATGATAGCCTAATTTTGGGACGTTACTTTATTATTTCCTGCTCCTCCTTATAGATAATTCACCGCTGAATCCAATGGTGTAGTCCATGGCCGATACTACACTAGGCCGGAGCCTTAGATGTGGCAACGTGGTTTAGCTGTCAAATAGTAGGCCTATAGTTTCAGAATAATTATTACATTTTATATGTATTAGAGTTCATCTCGGTTAATAAATTAAGAAAAATCCTTTTTAGAACTACTACTACTAATACCACTTACATCTGATGTCTGGTTCATCGTAGTCAAACACTACAAAATAAAAATAAACGCAACCTGTTTCCTGCTGCCACTTCCACTTAAATGAACACTCAATTTACCTTGTAAATTGTCACTTGAGCTAGAAAAATTCACTATTAGGTAACTGTGAAGCCATTCTTGCTGGTCTTGATTCCCTTTCACTATCAATTCTTTTCGTAGGTATGCCCAGATGCATGCCCAGATGAATTCTATTAACTGTCTTTTTCTGTGATATTTGGGAGGTTCAGAAAACATTGTAGGTACCACATTGTGCTTTAAAATAGGTCTTATCCTTTGAAATGTTTGTAAATTATTGTCTTTATTCTTATAAATATAACCAGCCCTTACGAGGAATACCGTTCACCCACTTCTGTTTATGTCCTTTATTGGAAACACAAATTGCTAGTGCAACCTGGTACTACACACTTTGCAGGCATGTTTTATCTTTATAGTTTCGTTTGTGCAGGTAAATAATTAGAAACACACTAAAAATCACCTTGCAATGTTCTTTTTACTCTTGAAGGTTATGTTCGGCCATGGTTTGATATGTCCTCTACTGGAAGCACAATTGCTTTTGCAACCTGGTACCACACACTTTGCGGGCATCTTTGTATCTTTATAGTTTCGTTTGTGCAGGTAAATAATTAGAAACACATTAAAAATCACCTTCCGATCTTATTGTTTGCTCTGGAAGAATTACACTAATGACACAAGCTCGGCACCCGATTCAGTGTTGCCATATTTCAATGCTCCGGCCTAGTGAGCAAAGTCGGCCATGTGTAGTCAGATTGGCACTGCGACATCGCATTCTGACAGAAACTTATTTTTTCGTAATATCCAGATCTGCAGAAATGCAAAATTTTTCATTTTCAACCCACTAGTTTTGTCCCGATTGAGAACCTAAAATTTTTCTCGCGTCGGTTTTTTTTAGCAACTGGGAGTACCTTTGGATTTTTTCAATTTTGGATGCTAGACGTGAAGGCATGGCCGACTCTACTCACTAGGCCGGAGCATTGAAATATGGCAATACTGCATCGTTGGCCGAGCTTTAGTTTGTTGTGAAGTCATTAGTGTAACCTTCCAGAGTAACAACCAAGAGTGGAAGGTGATTTTTAATGTGTTTCTAATTATTTACCTGCACAAACGAAACTATAAAGATAACAAGATGCCTGCAAAGTGTGTAGTACCAGGTTGCAGCCCAATAGAGGACCTACCAAACCATGGCCCAACATAACCTTATTCCAGAGTAAAAAGAACATTGCAGGGTGATTTTTAATGTGTTTCTACTTATTTACCTGCACAAATGAAACTATAAAGGTAAAAAGATGCCTGCAAAGTGTGTAGTACCAGGTTGCACTAGCAATTGTGCGTCCAATAAGGGACATAAACAGAAGTGGGTGAAAGGTATTCCTCGGAAGGGCTGGTTATATTTATAAGGATAAAGACAATAATTTACAAACATTTCAAAGGATAAGACCTATTTTAAAGCACAATGTGGTACCTATAATGTTTTCTGGACCTCCCAAATATCACAGAAAAATACAGTTAATAGAACTCATCTGGGCATGCATCTGGGGCATACCTACGAAAAGATTTGATAGTGAAAGGGAATCAAGACCAGCCAGAATGGCTTCACAGTGACCTAATAGTGAATTCTTCTAGCTCAAGTGACAATTTACAAAGTAAATTGAGTGTTCATTTAAGTGGAAGTGGAAGTAGCAGCAGGAAACAGGTTGCGTTTATTTTTATTTTGTAGTGTTTGACTATGATGAACCAGACATCAGATGTAAGTGGTATTAGTAGTAGTAGTTCTAAAAAGTATTTTTCTTAATTTATTAACCGAGATGAACTCTAATACACATAAAATGTAATAATTATTCTGAAACTATAGGCCAACTATTTGACAGCTAAGCCACGTTGCCACATCTAAGGCTCCGGCCTAGCGTAGAGTCGGCCATGGTGAAGGCGATGTCCACTGTGAGTAGGGCTTCTTCATGACCTGAAGCGCAGGGCATTGACATTCTATGTGACAGTATCAGCATCAGCATCAGCCGTGGCGGATGCTCATTACATTGTCATTACGTGTTCGAAAGGTCGACTGATTTGTAATTCGGTTCGAGTAGGGATACGATGCGGCGACGCCAGGCGTCGTGACGCCCGCCGACGGCCGTTACCACCACATGCCCACTGACAACTTTACGAGGAGCACCACTTCAAACCACATGTTACACTTTGGATTTCTGTTTTATGCCTACTACATGACATAATGGCCTTACGGATCACGCTTTGCATACGGGACGACGCCGACAACGCCGACGCTGACGTGCCGTCGCAATTGGTGACGCTGGCGCTGCCCTCCCATCTTCGAAAATTCGATCGACAATCCCTTTTTATACGCCACAAAGTCAGGAGCGCATTTACAGGGGGGGGGGGGTGATTGGGGTTATTACCAGGGCCGTGCGGTCCATGGAAGCAATGGAAGCACCGCTTCCACTCAGAAGTTGTTAATAAATTGCAATTTTACTTTCCACACCGATAAGTCTGTCTGTCTGTCTGTCGGTCGGTCTGTCTGTCTGTTCGCGTTCTTCTAACGTCGTAATCTCAGTAACCGCTGCATGGATTGTGATGAAATTTGGGTAGCGATATGTTGTGGGGTCGTAGTAGGTAATGCTCATATCATTTTGAAAATCGGTGCATGGGCGGCGGAGTAATTAGCAAAAAATCAAAAATTTTAAATATGCCTCAAACTTTGTTTTCAGGCGTGTTAGGGGTTCCTAATCATTTTCTACTTTTTTTTGGGTGGGGGTGAAATTGGGGTGGTTGGGGGGTGGGGGGGTTGTAAAATTGAGAAATTTGTTGCTTTCTAAATAGACTGTCCACTGACCTGTGAAAGAAGACCTAGCGACATAAATAACTTTTTTAGGTCCATCCGAACATTGCCTTGCATATTGCAGAAACCAGGACAGAATTTTTTCTGGTGTAAACATACGAGTATCGCTTTAGATCGTTCTATATTGTGTAACGAAGAAACTGTTGAATTGATTTCAATGAAATTTTGACAGAGTATTACTACCGTGACGAGGATGGAAAATGCGTATGGTTTTTATAAATCGTGCCAGTGGCGGCGCAGAAATTAAAAAAAGCTTAAAAATTTAAAAACAGCTCAAACTTCGTTTTTAGATGTTTTAGGAGTTCCTGACGATTTTCTATCTTTTTTGAGTGGGGGTGAAATTGAGGTGGTTAGGGGGTGAGGGGTTTTAAAACTGAAAAGTTTGTATTATTGATAATAAGCTGTCGATTGATCTGTGAAAGAAAGACCTAGCGGCATAAGACAATTGGAGGGGGGGGACTGGCGATGATTTGGTTGCAAGGGGAGCTCAGACTAAAGCTTCATGCTATGTGAAAATAACAAACTGGTATCACCGTAATGTGTGGGAAGTACTGAGTCAATCAACTTGACCTCATTTTTTTCTTTTAAATCGGCGGTTTTCGAGAAATCCGGGTGGGCAGTTTTCGAATGAACACCATATATAATCTTATAACAAGGTAGTGCAATATGAGACAAATGTGGAACGACCAAACACTTTAACAGTATCCTTCCTACAACAAAAACCAAGTTTAATGATCCAGTCTGTAACCGCTAAGCTCAACCCAATGATGTGGACGATTGAAAATAATTTATGGTTATGGTCCATAACAATTATTTCTCGCAGGCGTGGACTACTGTTTTATGGCCCTTTTGCAAGTATTTCACTGAACGCAAACTGAACTTTTTATGTTCGGGGTAACTCAAGAAGCTGCACCCAGAACCATATTAAACGATCTGGTTCATTCGGTACTCATACTTAACACATTGCCAATTCATCAAGGTTTTTACATATAACCTTTCACAACGCCAAAAATGGAGGGGAAAGAAATAAGTGTCTGTTCACACTTATTATATTGTATGGCATTTCACACATCATACATGTAGCCTTAGGGTTGGCATTTTGCGGCAAATAATCTTCATCAGTCTCTGTACGAGTGCCCAAAAATATACACTGTATCTATTACTATTGTTACATTTCAGCTACATAGACCTACCAGCAACAAATTCAATTTCATGCCAAAAATGAAAGAGGTTTGGTTGATTTGGTTCGTTTCATACTTTGCAAGAACAAGTCAAGCCCCGAATTTAACCGATTTTTGCATAGTATGAAGAACCAGACAACCAAAAATACTGTTTTGTGTCGCGTATAGTATGAGATAGAATCCTCGTTTTTGCACTGAACGATACAGAATTTCATATCGTTAAAAAATGGAGTCGAGTTGATTGACTCAGTACTCCCGACACATTCCGATGATACCAGTTTTATTATTTCCCATTGCATGAAGCTATAGTCTAAAATCCTCTTGCAACTAAATTATCGTCCAACCGCTCGCAAAAACAACATCCAACACAAAAACCCTCGTAAATAGTTTCGTGCGTCTCCCTCCTTAGGAACTAGGGCACCACAGTTTTTTTCTGCATGCTTGAACTGGACGATGCGAAACAATCAAGAGCCTCCAACCCGTCTAAAAACGAAGTTTGAGCTGATTTTATGTTTTTGGTTTTTTGATTATTGCTGCGCCGCCACTGACATGGTTTTTCAAAAACAGAGTCGTTTTCCATTCTCGCAGCGGTAATAAATTCTGTCTCAAAATTTTATCGAGATCAATTCAATAATTTTCGATTTACGCTATATATAGAACGAAAACTCGTATGTACAGATCACAAAATTGGTTTCTGTAATAGGCAAGCCAATGTTTGGATGGACCTAAAAAAGTGTAATATGCCGCTAGCTATTTCTTCTACAGGTCACTAGACGGACGATTATGAATACAACAATTTTTTCAGTTTTACTACCCCCACCCCCCAACCCCCCCGATTTCACCCACCCAAAAAATAATTGAAAATGATGAGGAACCCGTAAAACGCCTAAAAACAAAGTTTGAGCTGTTTTCATATGTTTAGTTTATTTATTATTGCTGCGCCGCCTTTGACACTATTTTTCCAAAATATACGCGTTTTCCATCCTCGCTGCGGTAGTAATACTGTGTCAAAATTTCATTAAAATCAATTCAATAATTTTCGCGTTACGCAATAGAGAACGATCTAAAACAATACTCGTATGTATACATCACAAATTCTAAGTCCCTTGGTTTTTATAATAAGCAAGGCAATGTTCGGATGTACGTAAAAGGTGTATTATGCTGCTAGGTTTTTCATTCAAAGATCAATGGACAACCCATTATGAGTACAACAAATTTTTCAGTTTTACAACCCCCCACCCTCCAAGCACCCCAAATTCACCCTCACCCAAAAAAACGTAGAAAATGATCAGAAACCCCTAAAACGCCTGAAAAGCCTAAAAACAAAGTTTGAGCTGTTTTTATATTTTTAGTTTTTTTATTGTTGCCGCGCCGCCACTGACCCTTTTTTGCGTTTTCTATCCTCGCCTTGAGAGTAATACTATGTCAAAATTTCATTAAAATCAATTGAACAATTTTCACGTTACGCGATATCGAACGATCTAAAACAATACTCGTATGTATACATCACAAATTCTAAGTCCCGTGGTTTCTATAATAAGCATGCAACGTTCGGATGGACCTAAAAAAGTGTATCATGCCGCTAGGTTTTTCATTCACATATCAATGGACAGCCCATTACGAATACAACAAATTTTTTCAGTATTACAACCCCCCACCCCCCAACCACCCCAAATTCACCTCCACCCAAGAAAAAGTAGAAAATGATCAGGAACCCCTAAAACGCCTAGAAACGAAATTTGAGGCATATTTGAAATTTTTCGTTTTTTGCTAATTACTCCGCCCCCGTATAATTATTTTCAAAATTATACGAACATTACCTACTACGACCCCACAGCATAACGCTGCCCAAATTTCATCACAATCCATGCAGCGGTTACTGAGATTAAGAGGGTAGAAAAACGCGACAGACAGACAGCCCGACAGACAGACAGACATACAGACCGACGGAAATGAGTAACGTGGATTTTCGTTATATACGCCCAAAAAGCGTATTATCTCAAAATCGAAAATCTCCACCACAATACTCCCTTCACCTATCGGTGTGGGAAGTAAAATTGGACTTTCGATTCTTGCATTGGACTCTTCAATTGTAAAATACGTCTAGCGGGTCTATCAGAGCTTGGAGCGCTCAAGTAGGCCCTGAGCTCATTCGTCCATTTCCTAGTTAATAGAACATTCTTGTCGGTATATAAAGGGACCATTTAAAATCGAATTAGTTTTTTATTCAGCGATAAATGAGCGGAACGTCTAGATTTGCAATAAGGGCGAAAAGGCATTTCGGCCTTTTTCCTGCCGTCTATTGTGAGTGTTAAATATGACGGTGCAATATATCTGGAGCTGTGGAGGGTAGAAGCTCCTTTCACAGCCGGCAACCCCTTGGAAAAAGAGCATGTAAAGTGCGTTTTATGAGGAGAAAATTCCGTTCGGCTCGCTAAATGAAAGAAATTTTTAAAAGTGCCTCGTGCGACAGCTTGTTACCTAACGTTATTTCGATACCAACATATACAGGGTGAGCCATCATTCAATTACTACTTTTACGTGAATTGTTTCGTAGGGGTGGCGAGCAAGCTGTCAAAACTATTCTCTCAGAGAGAGGCCTTCCCAGCAAGGAGACGTACGTCATTATGACGTCGAATTGTGGTGAATTTGGGTCACGTTCGTCATATGCCGAATGAATGACGTTGCACTAACGTCATTTTTAGTGACGTCTCATAAACGTTTGTCACTTGACTCGTTACCACGTCAAAATGTAATGGATAAAGGTGGGAGAAGATGTATCTCAAAACTATTGATTTAACTTTTCTTATTCCTTCCTTATATATTTATGAAAGAATGTATATGCTTGCATAAGTACCAAAAAATATTAATTAATTAAAAAGTAAAGCAGATACGACAAAATTGTGGCTAATTATTCCGTTGATTGGGTTTTGATAGATTTTATGTTTGCATGAGGTAATTTTGTATTAACCGCGCTTCAGTTTACTGATGAATCACTGCACAACTTATGTAAGGTGCAGACCAATGAATGAATCGCTTGTAATCCGACCCGATCCGACTGCAGCCGAACCGCTGAACTCGATCCCGATCATCATCACAAGGCACAAATTGCCATTTTTGCCATTTTCTATTTGTGTTTTCTACGATGAAGCTGTGACCGCATGTGCTGTGTGTGCAGTGTCTGTATGTGTGGATTCCACCATAAATAATAATAGGTATAGGTATAGTGTCCAGTGTTTTCTCAGGTATTGTGGATTTATTAGATTGTAGTCTCTTATATGGATTGAGCCGATTGAAAATAAAAAGTACTTTGTGATTTAGGCAGGCTTCTATAGAAGCTATGATCATTATTTTTGTATTCTGTCTGTGAAATACATGATTAATTTATTTTGAATTAGTATATTTTATTACCCTTACTCAAATTAATGCTACACAGATTTCTCACAGCATTATCTCATACACATTTATCCTATAAGGTAATTAACGTCCAAACTATTTTATCTAGTAACTACGACTGCACCAGAAGATATCGTCAGATCAGCATTGACTATTGGAGAGATATAAGGTAAGATAAAGTAACCATCACCGATAATAATCAGTGCTGATATGACGATACCTTCTGGTGCAGCCTTGGTTGCTGTATAAAATAGGGTCGACGGAACGTGACGTACATGAAGACATTGAGACGACCCGTTTGTGACGTTATTGGGACGGCGGTTAGGTGACGTTACTAACACGGCACTCAATGACGTCTTTGGGCTGTGACATTGTGCCGTCCCAAGACCCATCTTGGAGGCATTAAATTTAACCATATTCTTAAGCCCCCAAGCGGTAATGGTATCGAGATCCTTTGATAGTGAAGCTGCCACTGCCAGTCTTCTGCGTTCCAGCTCGACCACAGAGATCGGTCTATTGCTCATGATGCCTGCAATGCAGCGTACCGTCATCAGCAAAACTGTGGATTGGGTTTGTAGTGCTAGAGAGTAGATCATTAATATGAAGCAGAAATAATGTCGCAGCCAATACCGATCCCTGCGGAACCCCGGCATTGATGCTATGGAAAGAAGAGGAAAAGCCGTCTACCACGACAGAGATTTTCCGACCTGAGAGGAAGTCTGCGAGCCAACCGCAGAGCTTAACAGGGAGCCCATAAGACGGCAACTTGTTTAGGAGAGCTGCATGCCACAGTTGATCGAATGCCTTTGGAATATCGAGAGCAACGACGTAAGCCTCGCTAAACGACTGGATGAGTTTGCTCCACACATGTGTGATGTAAGCCAGGAGATCTCCAGTTGATCTTTGATGTCGGAATCCATATTGTCTGTCGTTGATTAAGTGATTGAGCTCTAGGTATTTAATAAGGTCGTCTAGCTTGGGAATCGAACTCCCAACGCCTGATTCAAACACTTCAGCCCTAGCCACTACACCACGCTTGCTTCGTTTTATCAAACTATTGTATTAGTGTCTACTTACCTATTTTCGTCTTTGTAATTTTATTTATAACTTCCTAAATTTTATTTTGAGAAATTTACAGAACAGACCCCTTGAACAGATTAAAAATCCCTTCCTTTTTCGACGATTTTTCTGGTGTGATTGTTCGGCAAAGGTGAATTCGATAAGAAAATTGGGCTCTCGAAGTATACAACCTGGGGATGCCCTCATTAATTTAGCGTACAAAAAGAAACAGAAGCCAGAGCGCGGGACTTACAAGCAATTAAAATAAAGGTTTTATAGCCCTCGTATGAGTCCTTCTGAAGGCGCCAGATAGGAGAATACCAGCTTGGACTAACAACAACATGAAATTTCAATTAAAGGACACACATTTAATAACGAGGCCACAAATTTATAGCAGCCGCTGATTATTATGTCAAGCGAAAGATGCAGAAGCTAACACGCAAGCGCCAAATGCACAGCTTGCTTGATTTAATAGTCATTTTCCTTCGGGTACACGTTGGAGGATGAATACATCTGCATAAAATACACATCTGATTGGATTTCGACTTTCGGACCAGCTAGCTCTCTTCAGGATTTGTTCGTCCGTCTCTTCAGAAAAAAACAGTAGTAAGAGATAACGTAGCATATGACCAGATATAGTCGAGGGTCGGTGACTGGGGCTGACACCTTTGTATTGCTAACATTACGATTTCACCACTATCAGCTTCTTTATATCAGGTTAGAATTTGATAACTGTTGTTAGATATATAGGGCGAGTCGAGAGGAATGCACCAAACTCAAGGAATGTATTATACACGTGAAAATCTGCCTTGAGTGAAAGAACTTTTTCTGAATGTAGGTCAGGAAGAAATACAAGAAAGCATGTATCGATGTGCTGTGGAAGGTCACCTCCCTGAAATAAAATTGGGATGATACGAGGGTGGAAAATTTTTGTTATTACCAAGAATGTCTGGGTGTGGCTGAGTCGATCCACTTGATGTCATTTTACTTCCCATACCGATAGGTGAGGGGAGTATTGTGATCGCGAAAATTTTAGATTTTGAGATAATCCACTTTTTGGCCGTTTCATGATGTCTACATAACGAAAATCCACATCACTCATTTCCGTCGGTCTGTCTGTCTGTCGGTCTGTCTGTCGGTCTGTCTGTCGGTCTGTCTGTCGGTCTGTCTGTCGGTCTGTCTGTCGGTCTGTCTATCGGTCTGTCTGTCGGTCTGTCTGTCGGTCTGTCTGTCGGTCTGTCTGTCGGTCTGTCTGTCGGTCTGTCTGTCGGTCTGTCTGTCGGTCTGTCTGTCGGTCTGTCTGTCGGTCTGTCTGTCGGTCTGTCTGTCGGTCTGTCTGTCGGTCTGTCTGTCGGTCTGTCTGTCGGTCTGTCTGTCGGTCTGTCTATCGGTCTGTCTGTCGGTCTGTCTGTCGGTCTGTCTGTCGGTCTGTCTGTCGGTCTGTCTGTCGGTCTGTCTGTCGGTCTGTCTATCGGTCTGTCTGTCGGTCTGTCTGTCGGTCTGTCTGTCGGTCTGTCTGTCGGTCTGTCTGTCGGTCTGTCTGTCGGTCTGTCTGTCGGTCTGTCTGTCGGTCTGTCTGTCGGTCTGTCTGTCGGTCTGTCTGTCGGTCTGTCTGTCGGTCGGTCTGTCTGTCGGTCGGTCTGTCTGTCGGTCTGTCTGTCGGTCTGTCTGTCGGTCTGTCTGTCGGTCTGTCTGTCGGTCTATCTGTCGGTCTGTCTGTCGGTCTGTCTGTCGGTCCGACTGTCGGTCCGACTGTCGGTCTGTCTGTCGGTCTGTCTGTCGGTCTGTCTGTCGGTCTGTCGGTCTGTCGGTCTGTCGGTCTGTCGGTCTGTCGGTCTGTCGGTCTGTCGGTCTGTCTGTCTGTCTGTCTGTCTGTTTGTCGCGTTTTTCTACCCTCTTAATCTCAGTAACCGCTGCATGGATTGTGATAAAATTTGGGTAGCGATATGCTGTGGGGTCCTAGTAGGTAATGCTGCTAAAATTTTGAAAATCGGTGCATTGGCGGCGGAGTAATTAGCAAAAAACAAAAAAAAATAGATATTCCTCAAACTTCATTTGTTGGCGTTTCAGGAGTTCCTGATCATTTTCTACTTTTTTTGGGTGGGGATGAATTAGGGGTGGTTGGGGGGTGGGGGGTTATAAAACTGAAACTAAAATTTGTTGTATTCATAATGGGCTGTCCAATGACCTGTGAATGAAAGACCTAGCGGCATAATTCACCTTTTTAGGTCCATCCAAACGTTGCCTCGCTTATAATAGAAACCAAAGGACTGTGATGTATACATACGAGTATTGTTTTAGATCGTTCTATATTGCTTAACGCGAAAATGATTGAATGGATTTTAATGAAATTTTGACACAGTATTACTACCGCGGCGAGGATGGAAAACGCGTATGTTTTGGAAAAATCGTGTCAGTGGCGGCGCAGCAATAATAAAAAAACCAAAAATATAAAAACAGCTCAAACTTTGTTTTCAGGCGTTTTGGGGGTTTCTGATCATTTTCTACTTTTTTTTGGGTAGGGGTGCATTTGGGGTGGTTGGGGGGTGGGGGGTTGTAAAACTGAAAATATTGTATTCATAATAGTGTGTCCATTGCCCTATGGAAAAAATACCTAGCGGTATATTCTTTTTTTAAGTTCATCTGAACATTGGCTTGCCTATTACAGAAACCATGGGAATTTTGTGATGTTTACATATACGAGTGTTGCTTAATTTCGTTCTATGTATATTGTTTAAAGCAAAAATGATTGAATTGATTTTAATGAAATTTCGACACAGGAATTACTATCGCGGCGAGAATGGAAAACACGTCAGTTTATGGAAAATCGTGTCAGTGGCGGCGCAACAATAATCAAAAAACTAAAAATATAGAAACAGCTCATACTTCGTTTTTAGACGGTGTGTAGGCTTCTGAGCGTCTCGCATCGCATGCAGAATCAAAACTCTGGCGTCCTAGTTCCTAAGGAGGGAGACGCAAGAAACTATTTACCAGAGTTTTTGTGTTGGGTGTTTTTTTTGCGGGCAAATGGGCGGTGATTCGGTTGCAAGGGATTTCAGACTACAGCTGCATGCTATGGGAAAATAATAAACTGGTATCATCGTAATGTGTGGGAAGTACTGAGTCAATCAACTTGACTCAATTTTTTTACTCCATGCTTCCAAAACGGATCTCGTATCACGAAAGGTAAGCAATTAGAGAGTGTGGACAGATGAAGCTAATATTTATCATGGGTGGTGATAAATCGATCCCACAGGGAAATAAAACATAGTAGGTGTCGATGGCGAACGTCGAAGTTAACATGCGGGAAGTGGGAAGTGGGAAGCGGGAAGAAATCGTGGATCCGCCGTCTATCCTGCGCCTGAGGCGATTGTTTGCATTGCACAATTTCCTCTACGTGACATGTACGCGGAAATTGCTGCCAATCTCGAGGGAGGCCCTGCACGATTAGATATCGCACAAAAGATTTAATAAAGTACTTTCCGATTGTCCGATAGCCGATCTCTCCACTTGGATTCTCTTTAAGAACACTCCACCACTTCTATTCTATTGATATGCATAGACTATGGGGAAGAATCTCCCTTGAATCCTTCGATTTTTCCTTTAGCTGCTATCCGGCCTTCGGAGATCGCTGATACGCTGATACGCTGATACGGCTACGGATACCCATACACACTTGATGCTTTTACTTGCCTCCACACGGCCGAGGCAAGTAAGGCCAGTCTGTAGAGCCGTGTTAACTTATCTTAATCTTGATTTGATATCAACTAGTATCGTGGAGTTATATAAACCGTATCAAAGAAATATGAAACTATTTTTTGAGCCATGGATTATAATTCTTAAGGGTTTAATTATTTATGGTGTTTGTAAAGCTATTATGTACCGTGTAAATCATTCAAAATAAGCGTTTAATATTGATATTGTCATTTTATATTTAGGATCTGGGACACATACAGCTTCTAAATATTTTCGATATTTTTAGGCAAATCTGAAGATCTGAAAGATCTGTAATTTTTGGTTTTTGTCAAACGAGAGTGAAACTCGAAATTTCGACCGGATTTGTAATTAGTACCCTCAAATTATCCAATACACGAGGTTTCATCTTAATAGGAAGCCAAATAAATATTTTCGGTTATTTAGGCAAACTTGTAGATCTGAAAGGTCAGTATTTTTTTATTTTCGTCAAATGAGAGTGAAACTCGAAATTGCGACCGAATTTGTAATCAACACCCTCAAATTCCCAAAAGCACGTAGGTAAATCTGTAATTTTGTATTTTCGTTAAACGAGACTGAAGCTCAAAACTACGACCAGATTTCTAATCACCACCCTCAAATTATCCAAAATGCGGGGTTTCATCTTAATATAAAGCCAAATATTTTCAATTTTTTAGGCAAACCTGAAGATCTGAACGGTCTGTAATTTTTTATTTTCGTCACACAAGATTTGAACTCAAAACTGCGACCGGATTTATAATCAGAACCTTCAAATTATTCAAAACACACGGTTTTATCTTAATAGAAAGCCAAATAAAGTATCTCGATTTTTTAGCAAACATGAAGATCTGAATTTTCCTTTACTTCCTTTCCTCGCCATTTGTCTTATCGATAAAAAACTATCAAAAATAGCTCGAAGAAACATTAAAGGGGGCCAAAAGGAATAAATTCACGGTACAAGCTGTTACGACACTTGCAAATTAATGTAAGCACTTTTGACTCAATGACTTGTAGTGCTCTTTTAACAAAGTGAGTCCAAGGCAGAGGGGAAGGCGAAAGATCTACTGTTTAAAAGAATAATAAGCTAACATGCCCCTGCTGGAAAAAAATCAGACTTGCAAATTTTTGATTGCACCCTTCACAGTCCGTAAAGACATTAGCCTCTTATGCGTTTCACACCGACACGGGGCCGGGACCCTTTGTCCTTCGCTGGTACAGGACCGGACTGAGAAGACTGAGGCCGGTATGCATAGTCAATCTCTCACACAACCTCGTGCCGATACGACATTGACGGTCGGTAGAGTTAGTAGATAGATCTCCGGGAGTTCGCTCAATGTATGTTCTTTTTATATGGTCAGCCTCCCGCAAAGGTTGAAAACCTATGGCGCTGTAGAAGCGCTGCGAGAGGATAAGTGTCGGTGCACGTCAGATTTGAAACGCCGCAGATTGTAGCCGCCGGGAAACAAACTCCCCGGCAGCTCGTTCCACAGCGTCGAAGTTCTCCAAAAGAAGGAATGCTGGAGGAGACTGGTTCGGGGAGTAAGGATATCGACCTGGTAAGGATGAGCTCTCAAGAGCCTCTCTAGGGTTCCTCGTTCGGACAGCCTTCGGTGTTGTTATCTGGTCTTGAACAACTTCCAAGATAGAATCTGTAAAACAGGACAGGTCAGCCACCCTTCTTCGATGTTCCAGGCTGTGGAGGTGCCCACACATGGCAGCAATACTCCAACGATGACCGGATCTGTGCCTTGTAGAGCAGCAGTAGTTGCTCTGGTGTATACAGTTTCCTACACTGGAACAAAACTCCAAACTTCTGGGATGCCGTTTTAGCAGTACTGATGACGTGGTCGTGCCAGGACATGTTGATCCTCAAAAGCTTGACGGAAGGTCACTAGACTACTGAGTGACCCTCTATTTCCACAGTTGGTGAGCCAACGTGAGACTTCTTTGTCAGTGTTGTTGTCTGAGTTTTCTCTACGTTAAACTGTACTTTATCCACTAATCCCTACTTGACAATTGTTTTGATATCTGCGTTGATCTGTGAGGCATGCTGCTGTCGCCGACGTACCGTCTCCTGGGATGATAGTGGCTTGCCTGGTTCCATGCACTATATCAATGTGCTGTCGTCTGCGAAGCTGTAGATTGGATTGGATGTTATTTCCAGCAGCTCGTTGATGTACAGCAGAAACAATGTAGGGGATAGGACAGATCACTGAGGAACACCGGCGTTTATTGGAAATACGTCTGTTGAACAACCTTCGACTGCGACAAACAGAGGTGGGTCGCCCAAAAAGCTATTCAGTTATGGCCCCTAAAACTCAATTCAAGCTCCCCCAGAAAACAAGTAACATCCTTCAGCCGTTTTAATATATTTCTGTTTTTCTTCACACGTCATTGTACAACTTTTTTCCTGAAAGTTTTGACTAGAAAATCCTTTTTTCAATAACACACATATAACACAAACACAGTCTAAATTATTTTCCACACTAGCAGAGCAGAACATTGTCCTTCTTGACCTTCCATTACAAACTAAACATTAAGTAAAATCCGAAAAAATAGAATATTTCCTATAAAATCGCAAACGAACCCGTCCTGATAAACTAGAGGTCGCGGAAGGCGGCGAAAAGATCGCTGCCCAGTGTAGGAACTGCACTCGACTGCTCAATTCAATTCACCAGCAAGGTCGATAACCCCTCCGTAGAGGAGATATTGTCGACCGGAAGCGGTCTCAAAGCGCGCATCCGTTCAGTAAAAGGCTAATTAAATTTACTACGTTTACGTGGGGTTTCGAGTGAATATTTCTGGCAAATTAAAATAACAGTATTATTTTTTGTCTTTAAAATAGTTTAGGGAAGCGGTGTTTTTCCCGCTTCCATGGACCGCACACCACTGATATAAAAAAAATTATAAATCATCCCATAACACGATAGTGTCCCAAAAAGGTCTGTGATGGTGATGATCGCCTGGACATTTCGTGATTTCTGTGGCTATTAATAATTCGGTCAATTTTTCTAGTTAATGTGTTTGTTATTAGAAGATTTTAAAATGTACAAAGTAAAGATATGTATTTCGCGAAATGAAGATACGCAGTGTAGTTGTACGCAACCTCTCACATGATGCAACGTTCCCTTCAACGTTCCCAGTAAATGCATCGACGGTACCGATATAGTGGTAAAGCAATTAGCAGATTTATTAATTGCGCAATACAACACGTACTCAGAACCTTCAGAATACGGTCCTGCGCGACCGTTTTTCTTTTAAATGCCTGGCACGTAATTATTTTAAAAGAAAATTGTAAAAACCGTATCCAGACGGCCATACCGCGCAACATTTTTTCCATTCCTTGCCGATTTTCGAGGCAATAAATTTTAAATACAAGAGTTTCGGTACCTAACAATCGATACACATTTCAAACGGTAGAACGTTTAGGAAATTTGCCGTTGAGGATATTTTATAAGGTGTACTTTTGTAGTTAAAGTGCGCCCTTTGCGATTACGTCGGCTGATAATGACACATAAATTGCAGAGGGTGACAAAGCTAGAACCGATAAAACATTTACAGGCACTTTGAAAGTGGCTACCGAATAGCTTAAGGAGTCAACAATCATTTTTAATCCTCTTTCATTTTGTTTTGTTCATAATGTACGTAACCGACTCCTTTGGGCTCTATTTTGATCCATTTTCAACCTCCATACTTTTCCAATTTTTTTTTTTAGATGGAGAAAATTGGGGAAAGGGGTTATGAAGCTCTTCATTGCCCTGTTAAGAAGGGAGGGAGAGTTTTTGTGTTGGATGTTTTTTTATAGATTGATGGTATGGGAAAATAATAAAATGGTATAACCGTAATATGTGGGAAGTACTGAGTCAACCAACATGACTCCAGTTTTGTTTTACTACTTTATTAAGCCGCCTGTGGATTTTGCGTTCAACACACATAAAAATAATTTCTTAGATGCCTTAATTCAAGTATACCATAACTTCCTATACACGCAAGGTTATGCTAATCTTAAAGTGAGAATACGATATCTTTGACCATATAAGGGTTAGATTGAGAAAATATCTTCATTGCAAAACTGGGAAATTCTTGATAGTAAGAATACCAAAATCTTAAATCAAGCATATGGTAATCTTGACCGAAGTATTTCATAATCTTGACTGAAGCATTTCATAATCTTAACTGGGAGCATTTCATAAACTTGACGCAAGTAGCTCAACTTTATTCTAAAATTGTGATATTCTTGGATGAGCAATCTAATAGTATTAATTTGAGCATTCAAACTCTTCTATGAGCATGTAGAAATTTTTCTGGAGAAATAGTTCTGCAAAATTTCTTAAATCACATTCAATATACTTAGTACTTATCTAGGAACACATGAGTCAGGTCTTCGCATCCCAATTTTTTTAATAGCTCATTCATGGTTGGATAGATCCAGTGATAAGGAAGCTGATGGGAACTGGGACACGACTCAAATGGCGGTGGACCAGCACTACCAGCAGATTCGATGACAGATGGTTGACGGTGGGATCACGGGTATCACGTGGCAATGGCAATTTTTCAACAGTTTGACTAGATACTATTATGTGCTATTATGCAGGATCCAGGGTGCAGGTATTACACTGCGGTGGCGAATGCGACAATCCGAAAACCGATAATGACGGCGCGGACGCGGACGGGCAACAGGCTGTTGAGTTGAGATGGTGGACAGGTTAGGGTTGACCCGCGACACGCTGCGCGCCTGTGCACTCCGACGTTGGTAGACGTCAAATAAATGTTTTACTTGATACAAATATAGAGTGTGCTTGTAAAACAGCGTTCATTTTCAAACCAAGATTATCATATTGTAAATGAAGGTTCGCATTTGCAAGCTGTCTATACTTTTGATAGAAGTAAACTGGACACCGTTGGAAAAAATGATAATCTTGATATAAAATTATGAAATATTTGTTATTAAATTATTATAGCCTTGGTTGCAAAGAAAATTATATTTTCTTTCGGAGCATATTTCTTTAAAATAAGTATATAAATCAAAAATATATTATTCTTGATACAAATTTTCTATAATTTTCTCATCAAATATTCTTTCTTAGAGTGAGAACCGATATTCTTGTTGTATGTATTTACAAGCATATCACAATTCTTGACTTGAGAATTTCTTTTAATGTGTGAAAAACTACATATGCTTTGTGTCTCACAGTTGTAGTCACCAAGTGTCAAAATTTTATTACACTATAGTTAGTAGTGTTATTCCAAGGATAAGCCATATCTTAATCTCACTCACTATCACTCTTCTGTTACTTCCTCCGCCAATAGTTGAAATCGCTCAGGTCTGTCTGTCTATCTGTCTAGTTATCCTTGGCCTTTAACCTCTCCACGATTCAACAAAAATACTGATGTGATCTTAATGATATTTTGACAGTAGGTTACTAGTACTAGTAAACATAGAGTAAGCTAATCGTTTCTTAAATCTGAAAAAAAAACTATGTCAGTTCAGCAGTACTTCACAGCAATGGAACATTATTATAGTTAATGGATAGAAGGTATTGTGTCATGCTTAATAAAATTTTAACACCATAATTTACATTATGAGTAAGCTTCCCGTCCTTAGCGGTTACCTAGTCAAATTAAATTGCTTATAAAATATTCTTTATGTGTAGTTACTAATACGGAATGTATATGTATACGCATAACGCGTAGACACGCCTGAATCACCCGTATGCTGCCCATGTGCTCAATTTATTCCAAAATTGATCGTTATGGCATTTCGATCATCACATGTATATGTTTTTTGTTTTTTTTTAATTGCTATCTTACATCTTGCAGTAAAAAAAACGAATGTCCGAACTCAGTACATAACTATTGGCCGTAGGTGTAAGCCCCCTTTGAAAGTGCTTATGTCTCGATATAAAGAACTTCTTCTCTGCATCTCTGCTGAAGTGCTTTCCAAGGCACTATTAGTAAACTATTCTTTTAAGATTACCATACACAAAAAAGAGGGTTATACTTAACTCTTGAAAAGTATGAATTTCTACAAATATGAGAGATCAGTTATTTAATACGTCAGTATTTAATGAACTACTCTGAATTTGTGATGAGACAGGTATTGGACAACTGGAATGGCGGTACAACTATTGGCGGAAGCAAAATATCTAACTTAAGATTTGCTGAAAGAACTAGTAGCTCTATTGAACGTTTTACAACAACACAGTCCAGCATATGGTCTTGTTATTAACTGCAACAAGGCCAAGGTTATTATCGTGGATAGAGAGCATGACAATCATCGAGAAATAAAGTCAATAGGCCGTTGTGAGGTAGTTCAAAGTTTTGTGTACCCCGGTTCTTTGATCGACAATTCAAGTAGCTGTGAGAATGACTAAAATATGGCGTGACCATAACATCACTAAAGCTACCAAAATGTCACTGGTTCAGTCTCTTGTGTTCTCCATATTTTTGTATGCCTCGGAAACTTGGACTATTAAAAAGGCAGATCGAGCTAGCATAGATGCTTTTGAAATGTGGACGTGGAGGAGAATGCTGAAAATTCCTTATACCGCCCATCGAACTAATGCTTCCATACTGGATGTGCTCGGTAATCCAAAGAGACTATCCTCCATTGTGTCGATGAGGATTCTTACATTCTTCGGACATATTCACAAAAGCGATACTATGGAGAAACTTGTAGTTCAGGGTCACGCCCCGAGTGGGCGGCGCCGTGGCCGTTCCCCTACACGCTGGATGGATACGACGAAACAGTTGCTAGATATGAGTATCAAGAGCGCCATTGAACTGACAGTAAATCGCGAACGATGGCGAGCTACAGTTCTCAAAACTATTGATAATAATATTATTGTCGGCAATACTCTAGCTGCGACTTAATGCATTTTACGAGTTCACAACATGTCTGTTAAGACATTGTGACTATGATGATTATGATGATTTAATGAACCAAATTAGATGAGTCCATTGACTAAATAAAAAGAGTGTCTGAAATTTATTTTTTAGATATTATTTTATCTTACCTATTTCCTTCCTATTTCCAATATGTTAGCATTTGATGAATCAAAGTAGAAGAGTCGACTAAATAAGAGAGTCTGAAATGTATCTTTTAGATACAGTTTGTTATATTAGTGGGCAGTAGTCTGCCTAGAAAATTAGCTCTACGAAGACTGATCAGAAAATGAGTACATTCATTAAGTGGCGGTAGTAGGTATGAAAAAATAAATGAAGATGCAAATCAGGTCCCACGTTAACCTTGCATTATCTCTGCCTGAAAGGCATTATTTAAAATTATTCAAAATACCTCTCTCCACTTAAAACTTCCAGGATATTGAAGTTGTGATTTTAAAAAGCTCCACATTAATTTCTTTTTATTTGGGCTTAGTTGGGAAATATGCTATGCATTTTGATTAGTGTACCCCAGAGGCACTCCAACCATATTCATAATATATTTTGCGAACAGGGGGAGGGCACAGGGCAGAGGGAGGGGTAAAAATCAAAGTGCTTCCTTCCTTTACTGAGTCTACCTCATGAATACGCTACCGCTTCCCGTAAAATCCTTAAAGACGGGCCCTATGGATGTCAAAGGGCCTACTTATGTATAAATCATACTTTGGAGGCTTTTTTATTTAGTCTAATATAAGGCGTTATAAATTCGTTTGAATATAAATAGACGCTAAACAAGGGATTTGCTTTGATGTTGCACCACAATAGTGTATATAAATTATAGTAGGTGCATATGGAGAGATGCTTATAGGTGAATCGTATCTATACCGAAAAAAATTATTGCGTTCACTGTTCACAATAAATTGAATTATAAGACAAATGATACTTGCTGGTCAATTTGAAGTGCTAACAGGCTAAATGATTAGGTATTTGGCCATACGGATTTCCGAATGAGCAGTCAAGGGAAGAAACAACACAGTTGATTCGTTTACGTGGGAAGTTAGCTTTGGTTTTGCGGTAAGATTTTATAAAAACCGATGCCCAGCCGAGTCTAATGTAATAAATACTCAAACTGTTTTTCATTCAACGATATTTATTTGTCGAACAGATTTTTCAGCTTCATAAAATTATTTCGCTTATTCTATCTTTAGGATCTTTATGCCTGTTTTACAATCCCCACATCCAAGTTTTAAATGTTATTTTTTTAATCTTATAATTCGACCCATCTTAGTATGGCCCTAATCAACATACCTAAAATTTTATATTTTTTCGGATTTTTGGTAAAAATAGGCCGGTATTGAATTTTTTTATGGTCAGCCTCCCGCAAGGCTGAAAGCCTATGGTGCTGTGTCGGTGCACGTCAGATTTGAAATGCTGCAGGTTGTAACCGCCGGGAAACAAATTCCCCGGCAGCTCATTCCACAGCGTCGAAGTTCTCCAAAAGAAGGAATGCTGGAGGAGACTGGTTCGGGGAGTAGAGCCCTCGGCCTAGTAAGCTGAGCTCGCAGAGCTTGTTCAGTGTTCCTCGTTCGGATACAATCTGTAAAACAGGGACAGGTCGGCCACCCTTCTTCGATGTCCCAGGCTGTGGAGGTCCTTTGTGAGGTTAGACGTATCGATTAGCCTAATTGCCCTCTTCTGGATAGTGTTCAGAAGCTTTAGAAAGTGCTTAGGAGTGCATCCCCACACAAGGGAGCAATACTCGAACGATGGTCGGATCTGTGCCTTGTGCGTGAACATCCCCCGATATAGAATAACTAGAATTTAAGTTCATAAGCTCCTACTTCTCGTACACTCACTAACTTGTAGACCTTTCCATGTTTAGTCATAGTCATCTTTTGGTTCCTCGTATAATCCAGCTGTTTCTACCATTTCGACCAGTAAAGCTCCCATCTCTTGTGTAGTCGAATATCAACCATATTAATTTTTCCTAAGTTTTGTTCAGAATAACTTCACAAATAAATTTTGAATTACTACCTTGTGTCATATCATGTTGACATTATGCCACTGTATTGTTGATGTTGATCCCCAAAAGAGATTTAGTACTCCAGATCCAACTTTGCCACTATATAGTGTATAAATCCTCTTTTTCTAAGCTTGGAGTTTACCATGTCCGTATTAGCATGAGTAATACAAATAAGTGCTACGAATACACTGATCATTATCCTTTTAACTCATTACGCAAACCGCATGGTAGTTCGATAAAAGCGATTAATTAGAGATGATCGGCGTTATTCATATAAACGGCGTGGAAATGGATACGATATAATATACAATTATTATGACTTTTAATCTTTTACCGCTGCATCAGCTAACTTTCATAAACGTCTACGGAAAAGATAAAATAGATGCATTACGATTTAGATTTGCAAATACATTCTGATAGTATTGTCATTCCGAAAAAAATAAAAAGCAAAAAAAGTCAAGTTAATTGACTCAGTACTTCCCACACATTACGCTGATACCAAGTGATTATTTTCCCATAGCAACAAGTTTTTCAGTTTTAGAATCCCCCACCCCCCAACTACCATAATTTCACCCCACCCAAAAAAAGTAGGAAAATGATCCGGGACCCCTAAAGCGCCTAGAGACGAAGTTTGATCTGTTTCTGTATTTATAGTTTTTTTATTATTCCAGCGCCACCACTGACACGATTTCTGAAAACCATACGTGTATTCCATACTCGCCAAGGTAATAATACTGTGTCGAAGTTTCATTAAAATCAATTCGGTCATTTCCAAGTTACACGATACAGAACGATCTAAAGCGATACTCGTATCTACATCACAAAATTCTAAGTCCCTTGGTTTCTGTACTACCGAAGGAAACGTTGGGAAGGACCTAAAATGCGTATTATGCCGCTAAGTCTTTCTTTCACAGGGAATGGACAGTCTATTATGAATACAACAAATTTTTCAGTTTTTCGACCCCCCACCCAACATACGCATTTTCATCCTCGCCACGGTAGTAATACTGTGTCAAAATTTCATTGAAGTCAATTCAGCAGTTTCCAGGTTACACCTTACAGAACGATTTAAGGCAATATTCGTATGTTTACACCAGAAAACATTCTAAGTTCCTTGGTTTCTCTAGTAGGCAAGGCAATGTTCGGATGGACCTAAAAAAGCTATTTATGTCGCTGGGTCTTCCTTCACAGGTCAGTGGACAGTCTATGACGAATACAACAAATTTTTCAATTTTATAACCCCCCACCCCCCAACCACCCCAAATTTCACCCCCACCAAAAAAAAGTAGAAAATGATCAGGAAGACCTAAAACGCCCAAAAACGAAGTTTCAGGAATATTTAATTTTTTTTTGTTTTTTGCTAATTACTCCGCCGCCCCTGCACCAATTCTCAAAATTATAGCAGCATTATCTACCACGACCCCACAGCATTTCGGTACACAAATTTCATCGCAATCCATGCAGCGGTTACTGAGATTACGAGGGTAGAAAAACGCGAACAGACAGACAGACAGACCGACAGACCGACAAACAGAAACCGACGAAAATGAGTGACGTGGATTTTCGTTATGTAGACATGATGAAACGCCCAAAAAGCGTATTATCTCAAAATCGAAAATTTTCGCGATCACAGTACTCCCCTCACCTATCGGTGTGGGAAGTAAAAACAGAAAGAAACTAAACACTGCATGTATGTCATTTTTTGGAGTTGAAAGAAATACGTAGATCTTTGTTTATCACAGTGAAGACTATGAGTAGGCGTTACAATGCTCTCTGCTTATAATCTAATTAATCTTTTTGTGCTCTTGAAACGTCGTGGGGAATCCAAGCCTCTATGCTTCTACACAATGATACTTATTTTTCAAAAGAAAAAAATACGTCTCTTTAATAATTAAATGCATTCATTTCCAAGTTTTTACCTACCTTGGCCTCACAGTATATCGCATCCCAAGATTACAGTTGGAAACAGGTGGAAATGAATGATGATACAGATTTTCGTGATCGGTTTCGACATCATCAAATTCCAAAAAAATGTATCTAATTACCACAATACCCAAGACGATTTTGGCGAATGTAGTATCCTTACTCCCCCCCCCCCGTATTCCTGGCGCTAATGCGGACTGATCTGCTGATATATACCTGAATAGTTAAACTGTTTAATTAATGTTATTTCTCCAGGAATATTACAAGCTGATAATAATTTTGCGTGCATTAAGCGAATTGACACGGTAAATCAACCGGTTTGCATTAAATTTTATGTGATGTGTGTAACTGACACGGCTAAACAGATGGAGTGAATCAAATAGTTTCGTGTCGATGCAAAAAACTTAATTCAATAATGAGGTACATAAATAATAATCATGTCCGCTGCATCACATCTACTTCTAAGCCACTTAGCTTGAGATTGATGTTTAGCAGGATATCAGCGTTGCAGGTATCTGTCTGCAGGTATACTTCCCTACATGGCAGAGGTATGAACGTCATCTTTTTCTTATTCCATATTTGCATCCTTGTGGAGTGATAAAATGGAAGGGAAATGTCTAGCTTTTATAAAATTTTAATTTTCGCTATCATTAGTGATTGCGGGACAAAACGTTGATGTGATTCAATAGGGTACTTGCAGAAAAAAATATTATGTCGTTTACGCGTTCCTTAGAGCCTAGTAAACATGACAAAATCATTTGTTTGGTTTTTTGGAATAGGCAAAAATTATTTCAAATGCCGGAAAATGCCGCGCAAACAACCTCTGACGTCAGTGATATCGTATAGTGATGGGATTGTAAAGTATTGATATTCGATATCGATAGCCAGTGCTAACCTAACATTTTGACATTGATCATTATAACCACAAAACACAGTCACACACAAAAGTACAAAAGTCAAAAGAATAAAAGTTAGTCTAGATTACTAATTCGCTTTGTAGGGATGGGCTTGAATTAGATTCTATCTTTGGATTCATTTATAATGGGATGCGTCGAAATAAAATGATGGCTTCGATTAGTTGCGAATCTCGGTCACAGACAGGATGAAGTGTGATACCTATCAGTTATAAAAATGTATTGCAACGAAAATGCTAGTGGGTTAATTGCCTGTTTCAAATATGTTTAAGTATCAATAAATTCCCCTAGTCGAATGCGCAGTTGGCAAACCTGTAGCAGTATCGATTGTCAATATCGATAAGATATCTGTGACGTCAGCCCTTGTTTTAAGTCACGTGGAAAAATTTGAATATATCCTTATTTTATTTTGCAAATATCTTTTTTTGGCCGTCAGTAAAATCATTTTTGTTTCCTACTGCTTCTTGATATGATTTTCTTTACGCTATGTATAACTCCCGAGGCAATTTCACGACCTGTGCAAGTACCCTATTATGATAAAGATGACATCAATGTGTAGGTTGTTGAACAAACGACACACATACCTACCAACAAAATGAGTGATACGGTTGCCAAAAAGGAATAAAAATTAATTAGTTAAGTAAATATACATAAATGTCAAAATTATATAAAGACAAACTATAATTTGCCGGCAATACAAAAAAAACTATGGTTTGGGAAGGAATTGGACTGGACCATTCTGCAGTATATGATATCACTTATAACAAAATCCTCTTGGAAAAATCTTTAGCTTAACAGAGAATTACCATCTGACAGAGGTCCTGAGGTCGTTGCTGTGCAACAAGAGATTCTACGTGGAGTTCCAGGGACAAAGGAGTCGATAGAAGAACCAGATGTATTGCCCCCCCCCCCCCCCCCCCAGGGTAGCGTGGTTACCATGCATGTGTAAGTTCGCCTTAAAACTAACGTGATAAATGGCGATTTCCTGAATCAAATTTATTTCGCATAGCCTTCAAAGATCCCTATCGTCCTATGTCCACTTGTTGCTGATTTGCATTTAGGGTTTCAGATAATATATAGCCCGACACGTGCTACCGGTCACTTTGCCCTTCGCTTTCCCCTATCACCCGTCTTTTCACCTCATTAGGTTTCCTTCCCTGTCCATCGCCTATTCTACCTGGACACTTTTTTTGCTTGGTCATGCACGGTTCATTTCCGAATCTTCTATTAAATCCCGTGAAATGAAAGTTAACGATATATTCAGTATTTTTCATTTTCTACACTCTAAATGGTCAAGTCGGATTTAAATCTGTATTATTCGCTTGTTAGAGATAAAAAACAGTAATAATAGCTGGAGCTGTGAGAGAAGAGAAAGGGCTACTTTATTGCACATCGGTTACAGTTGACTATAAATACGAGTATTGTGTATTCTGTATTGGAAGTGGGGTGCTTCACGAAGATCTCATCACTTAGGCCCCATTGTACATCCTCCCAAGAATTCTTTAGAACTGAGTGCCCAGTCATCCCAACCTAGTGAGAAAGGTGATGATCCAGCTCAGAGAGTGGATCCTTGCATTGATAAGACACCTGGACAATCGCACAATAGGTGCTCAACGGTTTCATCTTCATGTTCAGTAGCAGCACCAATCGCAATTTGGAGGTGTTGCCTGGGCAAGGACAGGTAATACTTTGCTACCTCCTCTATGCTGCGTGCAATGAGGAGGTGAGAAAGGGCACGGAGCAGAAGGTTTTTTTTCCAGGAGTCGTCCGACTATGCTGTCCCCGTCAATGAAGTCTTAAGGCCCATTGTATTATAACTCCTCTCATTTACAGTATCCACTCCAGCAACCTAGATCCCTCATAAGTTTATGCAGTTTTTTTACTGGTTCTGTTGTACTCGATTGGTTCTAGCTTGGGCTTCCCAAAGAGTTGTTGCATCTTGTGATCTAGCGCTTCGTACTCATAGAGCACATGTAGGGCTAACTCAGTCCCTTTACCACACAGTCTGCAGTTGAGGTTTTCATTGTAGAGTCCCATTTTATTCAGGTGTTCCTTCAGGCCACAATATCTCGTGAGGAGACCCGTCGTTATTCGGAGCTGATTCCTACTCAAGGAGAGCAGTGCTTCAGCTGTTTTCTTGCATGGAGCTTTTATGAATGTTTTTCCATCACATCCCAGCAACAAGTTCCACTGCTCTATGTGCTGATGTTTCATCCATTCTACTACCTGGTGTCTGATTGTGCTTTTAGGTACCCCCAGGGCGGGTGCTGCTCCAATGTATAGAGCAGACGAGCTTAGTCTTTGCTAGCTCATCCGCCCTTTCATTGCCACTTATGCCTGAGTGTCCTGGTACTCACTCCAAAGTTACTTTGTTGTGTTCTGCCAGCCTTCCCAGTTCTTGTAGACATTCCCAGACTAGAGCAGACGTAACTTTGGGATTTTCTAGTGCCCTAAGTGTGGCTTGACTGTCTGTAAGTATCGCGATCCTCTTGTTTTTGTCGGATCGCTATGACTTGATCGTATAAAAAAAATTATGCATTTCCATTTAAAAAAGTCAAGTTACCTTTGATTGAAGTTTCCTTAATTGATGTACCGATTTCTCCAAGTACAAATGTAATTTGAACTTGACCGTCTAACGTAAGCTGTCACATTTCATGCTTAGTAACACGGCTAAGTCACAGCTCTCTAAGATTTTTAATAGCTGCGATATTCAATATTTTTCTGACACCTATACCCAAAATTGTGATTTGCACCTAAACGGTTCGCTTAAAGTCCCATGAGTGATGAATAAAGTCACAGTAACATGCACGCAGGAATCTAAATATGCAATAATATACCGGGTGTTCCATTTAAAAAAACATAACTTTGATATGTCACGCTTTTATTAGACACCCTGTTTAAAAGTCATTATTTTTAAAATGTAGCCCAGCCCGACCTACATACACTTGCAAAGTCGTTTTTTCCAAAAGTGGTATCGTTTGGTCACAAGAGTCCGAGGTGTTGAGCTTGATTCACCCTGTATAATATCGTGTGACGTACCGAGATAATCTGTTTTACTATTTTTTTTTTTCAGAAATATTGCAAGGCGTTACAACAACCTTTCCGGAGTACCCAAGGGTGAGTGTTTTGGCCATATTATATTATTACCTGTGATAGTTCCCTTTCTATAATAGAACTGCTTTGATTTGACATTCGTATGTGACATGTTTGCGATCCTTACAGTTACAAAGAACGAAATTATAACTTTGTTATAGGAAGTACTTATATGGGATTAGATAAAATTTTGCATTTGCTAAGTGTTAGTCCTTCATTAAAGATATTCATAATACTTATACATCTAGAGTTGGTAAGGGTGTGAATAGAGATGCTAAAGTTCTAAGCGCATTACCCCAGGCATATTTCACAGCTTTGGTGCTTTGGTCTCCCCTTTTATTTTCTCAATTCATCAGAAGCTTTAAAGTCCGTCATCCTAAGGCGTCGGGAGCTGGTATCCCCTCAGAGGCATTCAAACACCTCAAGGTGATATTATACGCATAATCTGGTGCGGTGCAAATATTGTTGAACACGGTGAGTAGATTAGCGACTCCCGTGGTGCCAAGGAGTGTTTTAAGAATTACGACAGTTGACGGCACATGGGCGGAACAAAAATATATTTTGCAGGTGAGCAATCTGCTGGTCTCTGTGTTATTTAGACAGCGATACAACTGTCACGCTTGAGGTATTAACCAATGTGTTATTTTCCTGTTTTTATCTGCTTTGTGGACTATTCTAAGGCGTTCGATAACGTAAAGTGGCCTAAACTGTGGGAAATCCTCATCTCTATGGGAGTTCCCTATCACCTAGTGTTTCTCATACAGCAACTCTATGAGTCTAATTCGGCTCGCGTAAGAATTGATGGTAACCTGTCTAGTCAAACTGCAACCAGAAAAGGAGTTCGTCAGGGATGTGTATTATCTCCGATGTTGTTTAACATTTACTCTGAATTTGTGATGAGACAGGTATTGGACAACTGGAATGGCGGTATAACTATTGGCGGAAGTAAAATATCTAACTTAAGATTTGCTGACGATACAACCCTTATTGCTGCTTCTCACGAAGAACTAGTAGCTCTATTGAACGTTTTAGAACAACACAGTGCAGCATATGGTCTTTGTATTAACTACAACAAGACCAAGGTTATTATCGTAGATAGAGAGCATGACAATAATCGAGAAATAAAGTCAATAGGCCGTTGTGATTTAGTTCAAAGTTTTGTGTACCTCGGTTCTTTGATCGACAATTCAGGTAGCTGTGAGAATGATATTCGACGGCGCATAACATCACTAAAGCTACCAAAATGTCACTGGTTCAGGTTCAGGACAGGTATGAGACAACTGGAATGGTGGTGTAACTATTGGCGGAAGCAAAATATCCAACTTAAGATTTGCTGACGATACAACCCTTATTGTAGCTCCTCAGGAAGAACTAGTAGCTCTATTAAACATCTTAGAACAACGTAGAGCAGAGTATGGTCTTGGTATTAACTACAATAAGACCAAGGTTATGATCGTAGATAGAGAGCATGATAATTATCGAGAAATAAAGTCAATAGGCCGTTGTGAAGTAGTTCAAAGTTTTATATACCTCGGTTCTTTGATCGATAATTCGGGTCGCTGTGAAAATGAGATTCGACGGCGCATTCAACAGGCACGTGTGGCCATGACAAAGCTTACTAAAATATGGCGTGACCATAACATCACTAAAGCTACAAAAATGTCGCTGGTTCAGTCTCTTGTGTTCTCCATATTTTTGTATGCCTCGGAAACTTGGACTGATAAAAAGGCAGATCGAGCTCGCATAGACGCTTTTGAAATGTGGACATGGAGGAGAATGCTGAGAGTTCCTTATACCGCCCATCGAACTAACGTCTCCATACCAGATGAGGTCGGTAATCCAAAGAGACTATCCTCCATTGTGTCGACGAGAATGCTTACATTCTTCGGACATATACACAGAAGCGATAATATGGAGAAACTTGTACTTCAGGGTCATGCCCCGAGTGAGCGGCGCCGTGGCCGTCCCCCTACACGCTGGGTGGATACGACGAAACAGTTGCTGGATATGAGTGTCAAGAGCGCCACTAAACTGACAACAAATCGCGAACGATGGCGAGCTACAGTGCTCAAAACTATTGATAATATTCGTGTTGGCAATACTCTAGCTCCGACTTAATGCATTTTACGAGTTCACAACATGTCTGTTAAGACATTGTGACTATGATGATGATGAGGTTAGGTGAGGCTAGTTTGATAGTGAGTAGAACCAACAGTTCATCAAATCTCCGTTGTAAGAAATAGATCATTTTACTCTCTTGAATAATGCTGACGGATTTTAAAAAATAATTTTCAAAGTGAGTTCTGTGTGTTGCAGAATGTGTGTGGAAGTTGTGATGAATGTATTGTTTGGAATGAAGCCCTATCGGCAACTGTGGTACCCAAATTTATAGCCTGCTACTAGCCAGCAAAGAATTGCATAGGCGCGCCTCGTCTTTCAAGCTCCTCTGCACACTCTCACTAAAAGTGTCCCATGCCAGTTTTGATGTAATTTCTCCGGAATACAAGGCCTTTAAAGCAGCCTGGGAGTATGAGATGATTACAATACTGTATATACTGTATGTAGTATCGTCTATCTACGCCCCGATTTGCACAGATTTAATGTCCTAGGCTAGCCTAGGGGGCCCCGTCCTGAGAGATCTGCTGTTCAGCCCGAAGCCGTATAAACCTTCTGCAAGAGAGCCCCATCTATGTACCTGACGAGGCATCCTTTACCTGAGGAAGGTTTCATCCGCTCCCTCCACTCTTCTCTGGAATGGAGGTGAGCTGCAGAATTCCTGTGGAAGACCACCTCCATGCTCATGACATCCGGATACATGTCAAGCACATGGCTGTTTGCCACAGTTTTCATGAAAGAGCAGTGACCCTTTCTACACAGACCCTCTCCCCATAAATTGGAAACCTTAACCCGGCGGCATACTCGACGGAAGTCGAACAGTGCTCTGAACAGAGCATATATATATGCTCTGACAGCCAATCAGCTCTGAAAGCGGTGGCACCTCCGAGGGCCAGATCAGCTCTGGCTCAAGAATGCTCGGCCGCCCTTCAGAAATTAGCAAGCCACAACAAGGTGACCCTGCTGCGGGTCCCCGGACACATTGGTATACCGGGTAACGAGAGAGCGGACCGATTAGCTAAGATAGGGGCCAGCAGCCCCTGCATCGGTCCAGAACCTATGCTGGGAATTAGCAGACGCCAGGTCAATGTGGCCCTGGACAACTGGGCCTACAAGGCACTGGTGAAAGCCTGGTTAGAGAGAGGCGACTGCAGGCAAGCCAAAAGATTCATAGCAGGCCCTAATAAGGGCCGAACGCTATGGCTTTTGAATAAAGGCAGAAAGACGCTCAACCTTCTGGTGGGGGTTCTTACTGGCCATTGCCGGCTGAATAGACATCTGTCACTTATGAGAGTGGTATGGGACCCCATTTGCTCCAGATGCTGGGAGGAGGACGAGACAGCGTTCCACTTCCTAGGCAGATGTGCAGTTTATCGCAACCTTAGGGTTGAGATATTCGGCACGACGGAGTTTGGGGAGGAGCGACTATATGCAGCGAAATGGTCGGACATACTGACTTTCGTCAGGAGGTCTGGTAGGTTCGACAAGGAGCTTTCTACGGTGTAGAATTTTAGTGTTTTCAGTGATTGGTTCAGTGGGGTTGGCAAAAAGGGCCAAAGGTGGCCTACTTGCCTGGCTTCGCCTCCCCATCACTACTATTACTACTACTACTACTACTAACCCGGTAGGCTACATTGCAGGCTTCGGCTTTAATGAAAATATACAGAGGTAAGAGTCAGAGAGCAACTTCTAGAATTGCTGAGGGGCTTTTTTTTCTGGCCAGCCTCCCGCAAAGGCTGAAAGCCTATGGCGCTGTAGAAGCGCTGCGAGAGGATAAGTGTCGGTGCGTGTTAGATTTGAAACGCTGCAGGTTGTAGCCGTCGGTAAACAAATTCGCTGGCAGCTCATTCCACAGCGTCGAAGTTCTCCAAAGGAAGGAATGCTGGAGGAGACTGGTTCAGGGAGTAGGGACTTCGACCTGGTAAGTATGAGCTCGCATCAGAGTCTCTCTACTGTTCCTGATTCAGACGGATTTGGTGTTATTATCTGGGAGAGCTCACTCGAACATCTTCCGTGATAGAATCTGTAAAACAAGGATTGGTCAGCCAGTCTTTTTCGATGTTCCAGGCTGAGGAGGTCCTTTGTGAGGTTAGGTGTATTGACTAATCTAACTGCTCTCTTCTGGATAGTATCCAGAAACTTTAGCTGCTTTTAAAGGCTCATATTACTAGTATAGAACTAACCCTTCGTAGGCTTTCGACTGCCATCCGTTTTATCTTTACCCACTGCCTTGTAGAGCAATGTCCAATGTAGGGTTTGAATCTCTATCAGTAGCCTGCAACTGTTCTGGATGTTAATAGCCCCCATTTGACCCATACTAAGAGGAACGCTGGCCTTCCTTGGCCAGGTTAGGCGTAATCCTGTTGAGATACATAACCACCTTTTTCACTAGGTTGGGTTTTCTGGGCACTGAGTGCTCATGGATCTTTGAGAAGATGTACAAGGGGCACAGAAGGGCAGATCAGCCTTCTCCATTCCAGAATACAGCATGGTGCAAAAAGTTTACTGACAGGTTATCTGTTTAAATTGTGATATTATTATCATTTGCCCAAAATAGCCAAACGCTAATGAAGTCACATATAACCATTATTTTATTTCTGGCTTGGGCAGAAGGAATGAATGCCATATGAATGCTGCAAAAAAAGTTTATCAGTCAATATGGAAATGATATATGCTCTGGTTTGTGAAGCAAAAAGCCTAGTGACAGTTAAAATTATGTCATTATTTTCGTTTCCTCAAAAATAGAAGCCTTTAGAGTTCTAATTTGGGAATAAGTAACCAGTTGCTCTATTAATGTGGAGCATAACGCGAAAACCTGTTGGTTGTTAGAAGTATATACTTAATTATGTTCAGTTGCTTAAAATATTCAATGTGAGAATCATTAGAGTTCTGGTTTGGAAAGAAAGAATTAGTGCATTAGTCGTGTCTTTAATAGTAGAGGAAAAGTCTAATTGCGATTAGAAATAAACTATTATGATAATTAGATGAATTTCTTAACACAATCAGGCAATGTTTCTGATCAGTTCAATATGAGGATGATTTGAGTACTGGTTGGGAAAAAACACTATATTGTGGTGCATAAATAATTGGAAAAAATATTGGTAAGTGTAACTTCTACAACTTATCCTGTGGTTATCTCCCTAATCTATAGCGTTTCACTGGTCCTCTAAGGAAAACCACATATACCTGTAAACTATGTTTCTAATTTCAGTTCTGGTTTGTGAAGAAGTAACAAGCATAAGATATATTCATGTAGGGTATATAGTAGGGTTACCAATTTTCGGGATCGGGATCCCGTTTCGAAATCCCAAGATAAAAATTTAAATCCCATTACCCTCGGGTTTAACTCAAACACTCTCTATTCCTAGTAACAGTAATGATAAAATAGTAAAAATATAGTAAATAAAACACGTTATTATTAAAAAACACAAAAAACATATCTGTATAGTGTACATTTGAAAAGAGGATATCAAATCAACTTTGATTATAATACAAATTCAAATTCAAATTTATTTCCACGCCTGCAAACATATTGTACAAAAATTAACCTAACTTCATAAGGTTGCGCGACCTAGGCACAGTTGCCTGTTCTGTCGAGCGACCCCTAACAAAGCAGTCTACTTAAATAAGATGTGAAGCGTGTACAATATATGACACAGTAAGCATCTAGTTATACTTCTTACAAGTTATTATACAAAAAATTAGGAACCAAAACCAAAAATAGAAAGAAAAGTTTAAGTTAAATGTGCTAAGTAATAATAAAATATGACCTTAGAAAAACCAAAGAATCTAAATTCGGATCTTTTAAGCACGATCCAGGTTTGTTCACAAACGAAACCAGTGAAGAAAAGGCTCTGTCAGCTTTCATGCTCGTAGGTAGATGTTCAGGAGCTTGTTTTTGCTCGTGAAGCTTTACTCCACCGTAGGGGACCCCGGGAAATTTCTTGTGAGGGGGAGGGGGGGGGGGGGAATTTGAAGTTATACAACTGTCGGAGTACAGCTACAATAATACGCGGATAAAAAAAATAAAGCAGGCTGAAATTTCGTGTCATTTAAAAAAATCGTGATTGTCGGGATCCGGTTTTATTGTCACGGGACAAAAAAAATCGTCTGGTTCCCGGGATTTGGAAACCCTAGTATATAGAAAGTTGTTGGTAAACAAAAATAAACAATTGCGGTTAGAATAAGCAGCACGTGCCAGGGATGTCAAATATCACGTGTCAGCTGTAACCTGAAGACGCAACAAGTGGTGACTGGTGATGGACTTACCGATAGTAGGGAAATGCCTGGGGCATATGTAGGTCCATAGGGGTAGCTGGGTGGTGGGTGCCGGCATAGCCATGATGCTCGGTGGTTTGCATCATGGCCGCGGCCGCAGCTGCCGCCGAATGGTGGTGGCCCAGAACTGCCGCCCACGGCGAAGAAGCGAAACCTCCTGGATGATCCAGCTCGACACCACTAACCCTCACACCGGAGTGCATAGACGACACACACAATCACACACATGCACTCACTATCAACTATCACAGGTGGCCGGCCAAGGCCTGGGGCCTCGAGCCTCGAGCCTCGGGGCTGTCTTGGCACTTGGGGCACTTGGCACTTGGCACGCGTCAGACGACACACGGCGCGGGTCGGCGGGTCACTTGGCCATCGATATCTGGAATCCACGGAACGGAGTTCCGTCGTCTGTGGTGTGTCTGGTCGTGGTCGCTACTCGCTGGTCGTGGATCTCGTGGACCGGTGGCGTGTCGGTGTCGCTTCGGCTCCACGCTCCTCGCTCTCGCTCCACGCTCGCCTCGACGGAGGAGTTTTTAGTAGGCGGAGTTGATACCGCGGCGGGGTCCGGGGTGTCACGTGACGGCGATGCCGCGTGTTGGCGCGCATACACGCACACCTGGCCCTACCCATACTGTCCGCCTTCGCGGCCTCTGCCTCTCTGCCACTCTGCCACTCTGCCAGACGCCTTTCCTTTCCTTTACTCTTCGCCTCGTTTGCTACTATCACACTGTTGATGCTGATGCTGCTCATCTATCGAATCTAGTTCTTTTCTGACCATCGCACCGGTCTGTTTCTCTTTCTGAACCGTCTCCTCAACATACATCACTGACCATTCACAATTCTGCATTTAAAGATTCTTGCGCGAATTCAAACAGTGGCGTGGTTGTACTTCAATATACACTGTAGCTCATTTGTCGAGCAATTTTTTATATATTTTTTTGTCATTTGATCTATGCATAGGTATATCAGGTACGTAGAAATGACCAATAAGTTTTTTAAATGTTGCCGTAATATCTCTACACGTCCATTTTACTGCATAATTTTCATTCAAATTATAAACATATTGATAATGAAAGCTTCGAAACCAAACATAAAAAGTACGATTTACCTATGTTGTGATCATATGATGTTAATTTGAAAAATTTCTTGCCTTCTTGGTTTCTAACTTCTTTTTCAAAAACTTGGTGAAAGTGCATTAATACGGGAGTGTTGATATTTCGGAAAAATGTAAACCTTTGATATAAAGCAAACTTTATGAGCTAAGGCAGTTATTAAAGAGCTGTTTTTCCTTTTTCTTCTTCTGACCATTCACAATTCTGCATTTAAATATTCTTGCGCAAATTCAAACAGTGGCGTGGTTATACTTCAATATACACTGTGGCCCATTTATTGAGCAATTTTTCTAGATTTTTTTTGTCATTTGATCTATGTAAAGGTATGTCAGGTACGTAGAAATGACTAACAGGTTTTTTAAATGTTCTATCTAAAATGTTGTCATGACACACTATTCATTCAAATTATAAAAATATTGTTAATAATACTTATGTTGCGATCATATGATGTTAATTTGGAAAATTTCTTGGTTTTTTACTTCATTTTCCTTGAAGGACTAGGAGTGCCTTAATACGAGATTTTTGATATTTGTAAAACTTTGGTTAAGATAGAGGAACGTTAAGAGATAAGGCACTTATTAAAAAGATATTTTTTTCTGCTGCTGATATATCACTGAGCATTAGCATTCTTTATTCCAAGAATTTGAACAGTGCCTGGAGATAATACACCAATATAAACTATTGCATGGGCAACAAATGGTTGTTGAATAGATATGAACATTTATTTATTTACAATAGCCTGCATCGATTCAATAATTTGCATTTTTCTCGAAAACGGTCAGCCCTATCGAGATGTACCAAGAGATCATTTTTACGTAGAAATCTCTGAAATATCATATTCTAAGATCAAAATGTCAAAAAAAATACCATTTAGAAAATGGGGTTATTTTTACCCTTAACTCCTCCCGTATGATACGCCTCTGATAAACATTATGAAATTCTGAATTCAGAATCAGATTCAGCATCAAAAGTTTACCCATCGTACCTAATTTCGTAATTTTGTTTTGAATGGTTTCGAGAATATCGAGGGAAAACCGTCTTCAGGGTGCCCCATGCAAAGGAGCGTAGCTCCCTTAGGAAGCATTTCCGGACCCATGTTCATATGACATTTTCTCTCTATTTTTCGGAGTACTATTCGTGGTTAAAGTTTGTTAACATATTTAATTAACACCCTGTATACATATTTCAGGTATGTATTTTAAAAACTTGCCATAATCCGTTCGTCATAAATAAGCAAAAACAGCTCATTATTCTATTTCTAATATTCTTTTAATTATTCAATACATAATATCTATTTTACTGAATGATTATCACTCTATTAGAATCACGTTCAGATTCATCTGATTAAGTATGAAGAGATGTAGTAGGTATAGATGCTGATAAGCTTTGGAATTAAAAAAAATTATAAGATTTACATTTGTTACTGTCGCATAATGTTAATTTGGAAATTGGCTTTAGTTATAGCATCGTTATCTTTGACTTGCTATTAAAAAAACAAGAAATTTAAATTGGGCTCAGGAGTTTAAACGAAACTCAAAAATATACAGGTATCCAAAACCAAGCTCAAAAATCTCAAATTATTAAAAACAACACTTCAATAGACAAAAACATCTTTTAGCTCAAATTCCAATATGTTCCGACCTCACCTTTATCGAGGATTTCACCTTTTTTCCGAATAATATCAATGGAAGGTAGACCTTTCTCAAAAGCGTATCATAATCCAGACCCTCGAAGAAATGTAATAAGTTCACAGTTAATTTGGAAAAGCTGGTCGGCGAGTTGAAAATATGCAGATTGGATCATGAACGACGTCGTTAAATAAAGAAAACAAATGTGATAAATTAGAACAACAGGGTGGAAGATGAATGAACATCCGTCATACCGAGGCCCTTAATAATTGAGGGGAACAGGCAACAGCCAACACCGTGAAGAAATGGGGGTGCCAAAGACGCGTGCCTTATCAAGTAATATAGGTCAGGAATCTTTTAAATCGTTTATAGGTGCACTAATGGCTGACATGATTTTAATTTGATAAAAAATTGCTACGTTTACTACAACCTTCCGCTCTGTTTTTGAGGTCAATCAAATAAGTGTGATTTCTCTAAATATTCAGCTTTTATTTATGAAGATACGAAAGGAGATTGTTTTAAATTATATTTAGATATTGTGGATGACATTTAACAATACAAAAACTTAAATCCTACTCTAAGACGCAGTCTAAGCAGCAAACTGAATAAGGATGAAATAATTTCAGTCTTGTATATGCAGCTGCCAAATTACCAGCTTTAGGATCAGTTTTTTGTAGTCCTAGCGTTAGAATCATAGTATTATAATATAATTATAGAATAATAATCACTAACATACTTGAAAATAATAATTCCCTGTATTCTATTTGAACAAGTTAAGATACATAGAGATTCTAATTTTCTCGTAAACAAATCAAACGATTTTGAAAAATCAAACGTCAAAAAAAGTACTTCGACATAGCTTTAAAACAAGGTATTACTCGATACCCCTTGTCATTTAAAATTTTTAAGGGGATGATCCTGGGTGGGAGAGGGTACAAGGGGGTGAAGTAGTTTTTAGTTAAAAAGTTGTCCCCCCTTGATAAAAATTTTGACGTGTCTCGGCGTTTTTTTTCTTTTAGTCAGCGGTTTTCGAGAAATCCGGGGTGGGAAATTTTCAAACCCTATATATGGGATATACGTAGAAAGATCATTGAATTCTAAAAAGCTCGTTTTTAACAGAAGCACTACTTTTAAAAAATACAGAACATCAAAAATAGCTTTTGAATTCTGGATACAAAATTACTTGATAAATAATGTCCCCTGAATTATCTATAGCTAAAACCTCGCAGATCTGGGATAATCTGACTGATTGTCCTGACTGCTATCCCGATATCTAGCAATCCAGTTCACCCGGAGGCACTATATCTGAGATATATGTAAAAAAGGTGATTCCAGTGAAGCGTTAATAAAAACAATACCTGACGACTTCACTTTTTAAGCAAAGTGACTAGTTTTATGGGATGGAGTTTATGAAAATAACGATAAGATTTGCTGTAAAAAGTACAGAACCTCAAAAAAGCTTTTTCTCGAGTATTTGATTTTCAATATTTCAAAATTTTGGCGCGATGGATCAAACCCACTGATGTGGAGCAAGCTTGATTTTGGATACTAAATACTCCATAAATGTCTTTCAAATTCTAAACAGCTAAAACCTCGCAGACCTGTGATAATCTGATTGGATATTCTAATTGCGATTCCGATATCCACCATTCAGTGTACCAGTGCACCCTGGAGGCATTATATCTGAGATATACGTAAAAAAAGAATTGTAAAGTGGATTCCAGTGAAGCGTTAAATTAACTTGGTAAAATATTGCCAGCAATGCGCCAACTTTGTAAGAGAATCGAGCTTCAAAAGGAAAAACATCGGAACAATGGAATTATTTCAGAATGTTCCTAGGAATACCTGATGCTATTTACATATTAACAGAAACTGAATCAAGGCGGTATACTCTGTAAGTAGGTTTAGGACCAAAAAGCTAGTCAGATTAATATCTGCTGTGGGGACCAAATTTTTACAAATTTTGAAGAAAGTAAGAGAATAAACTTTGGTGTTGACTGGCAGGTCTTCGATAATGTTTATTACCTTTTAGATAAGATAGAAAAAAACGATTCGCAATTTTAAGGTTTGCTTGCAAAACGGCAGTATGAATATTGAAGTAGGTGTGGTTGAAAAATATTTGCTTGTTCAAAGAATAGGATAGATGTTTTATATATTTTCTGAAATGTCAAACCAGACTGAACCTCAAAACTGGGACTGGATTTATAATCAGCACTCTGGCATTATCCAAAACACGACGCTTGATCTTAGTAGAAATACAAATAAATAATTTAGACTTTTTAGGTTAAACCTGTAGGTCTGAAAGGTCTGAAATTTTTTATTTTTGTCAAATGAGGCTAAAATTCAAAACTGCGACAGGATTTGTAATCACCACCCTCAAATTATCCGAAATGCGAGGTTTTATCAGCCGAATAAAGGTTTTTCTATTTTTTAGGCAAACCTGACGGTCTGAGAAATCTGAAAAACTGGACCTCAAACTGTGACTGGATTTGTGATCAGCATACTCAAATTATCCAAAACAGGAGGTTTCATCTTGATATAAAACCAAATAAAGATTTTCAATTTTTTAGGTAAAGATTTCAAATTTTTTATTTTTGTCTCATGGACTGAAACTCAAAACTCTGACCAGATTTGTACTCTACACCCTCAAATCATCCAAAACACGAGGCTTCGTCTTAATAGAAAGCCAAATGAAGATTTCCAATTTTTTATCCATTTCGATCAATTATTGTCACTACTACGTCACATGTATACCAAATTTAACGAGATCTAGTGAAGAAGTAAACATGTTTAACGGAAATAGCACCTTTGAAAGATCGCCCAAACTCCCAAACTATTGATTTTTGAGCAACTAATGTTTTCTTAAACGAATTATAACCACCTTCTTCCTCCTTCACCTGAAAAAAAAATGAAGTCAAGTTGATTGACTCAGTACTTCCCACACATTACTGTGATACCAGTTTATTATTTTCCCATAGCATGAAGCTTTAGTCTGAGATCCCCTTGCAACAAAATCATCGGCAGCCCTCCCCCTAAAATTGTCTTATGCCTTATGTCTTTCCTTCACAGGTCAATGGACAGCCTATTATCAATACTACAGACCTTTCAGTTTTACAACCTCCCACCCCCCAACCATCCCAATTTCATCCCCACCCAAAAAAGGTAGAAAATTATCGGGAACCCCTAAAACATCTAAAAACGAAGTTTGAGCTGTTTTCATATTTTTTGTTTTTTGATTATTGCTACGCTGCCACTGACACGATTTCTAACAACCATACGCTTTTTGTATCCTCACCACGGTAGTAATACTGTGTCAAAATTGCATTAAATTCAATTTAACCGTTTCCTCGTTACACAATATGGAACGATCTAAAGCAATACTCGTATGTTTACAGCAGAAAAAATTCTAAGTCCTTTGGTTTCTGTAATAGGTATGCAATGTCCCCCCCCCCCCAACCACCCCAATTTCACCCTCACCCAAAAAAAGGTAGAAAATGATCAGGAACTCCTAAAATGCCTAAAAACGAAGTTTGAGCAATATTTAGCTTTTTTGTTTTTTGCTAATTACTCCGCCACCCATGCGCCGATTTTCAAAATTATAGGATCATTACCTACTACGACCCCACAGCATATCACTGCCCAAATTTCATCACAATCCATGCAGCGGTTACTGAGATTAGGTGGCTAGAAAAACGCGTACAGACAGACCGACAGACAGACAGACCGACAGACAGACCGACGGAAATGAGTGACGTGGATTTTCGTTATGTAGGCATCATAAAACGCCCAAAAAGTGTATTATCTCAAAATCGAAAATTTTCGCGATCACAATACTCCTCTCACCTATCGGTGTGGGAAGTAAAAGGAGCATTATGAACTGGCCACTATGTATATCATCATAATAGTGGAGAGGTGGAATAAGGAAAAGGAAAGATGCATGAGCCATCAACAATTCTCCGTATGTCGTGCAGTCAAATGGTACGCTGCTAAAATTTTCAAGCAAGCTGAATAGACAATGAGAAGTGCGCAAAGAGGGGCCAAAGGTTAGGAGGTTTGAGAACATCAAACTGCACAACTACGCTCGCTCAATGTTATAAAACCCTTTTTCGTATAACAGGAATTCATGTTGTCGTTTTTCATAATTATTTTTTTTATGGTCGGCCTCCCGCAAAGGCCGAAAGCCTATGGCGCTGGAGAAGCGCTGCGAGAGGATAAGTATCGGTTTACGTTAGATTTGAAACGCTGCAGGTTGTAGCTGTCGGGAAACAAATTCCCGGCAGCTAATTCCACAGCGTCGAAGTTCTCCAAAAGAAGGAATGCTGGAGGAGACTGGTTCGGGGAGTAAGGACCTCGACCTGGTATGGATGAGCTCGTAGAGCTTCTCTAGTGTTTCTGGTTCGGACGGCCTGTGGTGTTATTATCTGATCAGCGGCACAGCGTTTAAGGGCAATGGCTGGAATTTGGTCAGGACCAGTAGCTTTATTGGTGTTCAGTTTTTGGAGGATGCTTTTTACATCCCGATGTTGAAATTTGACCTCCATTCTCGAGTTCACGCTTATGGTGGTGGTCGGAGTATTTCCTTGAAAGTCTACAGTAGAATTGGCTGCAAAGAGCTTCCCCAAGATGTCTGCTTTTTCTTTAGGAGCAGAAGCGATGGATTTGTCCTCTCTGGTGAAGGGTGGTATTGACGAATAGGAAAAGTTCTGACTAACAGCCTTAGCTACAGACCAGAATGTTCTGGACGAACTAGGACAGGAGAGGAGCTTGTTCTTAATTTTTTGGTTGTGTTCCTCCTTGCTGCTGTCATCACGCGTTAAAATCACGTGTTGAAATATAAAATCTTCACTTCCGCCTCATCTCTGGTCTTTTTCAAAGTACAAACTATTTGACAAAAAATAGTTTTAAATAAGTTATATTTATTGATAGATAATCTGAGGTAGCAGATTTTATTTTATGGTTCTCGTTTTGGTTTTATCAACAATGCAAGTTTAATAACTAATAATCACCGACATAGTTCGTTCCTGGTGCATCTAGTCAATCAATAAATGTTAGTTATTACAAGTTATTTGTTAAACATTTCAATATTTCTGATATAAGATTTTCTGGTGCTCATACAAGTCCATCTAATCTGCCACGACCAGTATGAGACTGGATAGATCGAATCGGTCACTGGGAATTAAATTAGGACACCAAATTCGAAACAAAACCAATAAGACATCATGACAGGCTATCAACGATAATAATTTAGAATGTCGGGATATATAGTGGGTAGCAAGTAGCGTACCTTAATTTCTGAGCCCGAAAGGTACGAAATCTACCGGCTAGATAATCACAAGGTTCGAGCTTAATCGGACTTATCAGGTGTACGGTCTGATACAGAGACGGCTCTGAAACAGGGCAGGCTGTTTTTTCCGGGAAAAAAATTGAGAAGACATCTCGGTAAGGACTAGAAAATCCTATGCTTCAAGCCTCAGGTTTGACTGTCATTCAGGCCTGTGAAGTCAGTTACTTCAAATAATTGGTTGGTAGTTTGCTATTACTGAAAATAACCCTAGCTCTTCTATCTTACTTCATGTAGGTGGGTGTAGTAATTTGATAATATTTATTCTAAAATCCTCATCTGCATTACTTACCAAAGTATTGAGATATTGATAATATTTTTATTTAACACTTTTTTCTTAATATACATCATCACATGATTGACCATATCGGAAGGGTACAGAATTTCTCCAGGAAACAACAACTACTACAAAGCAGATAATAGCTGCCTATAAGCACAAAAGGCCAACCTCGCTAGCCTCATCCACTCTAGTTTATTATCATTATCAAGGTTAACAGTTAATCAAAAAAAAAGATTTGCCTTCTTCTGTTAATTAGAAGCCAACAGTGAAGGCTCAGGTGGGTATTCTCGCTGAGCTTTTTTTATGGAAATTCATATTTATATTTAAGTGGTACAATTTTGCTGTCTACGTCATGGTGTTAGTACTGTGAACCAAATTTTGTCATTTTTCTTAAGAAATTGGAAAGTCATTCATAAATAGAAAAAAATGGCCAGTTTTCCGGCAGCTCATTCCACAGCGTCGAAGTTCTCCAAAAGAAGAAATGCTGGAGGAGACTGGTTCGGGGAGTGGGGACCTCGACCTGGTTAGGATGAGCTCGTAGAGATTTTCTAGTGTTCCTCGTTCGAACGACCTTTGGTGTTATTATCTGGGAGAGCTCACTCGAACATCTTCCGTGATAGAATCTGTAAAACAAGGACAGGTCGCCCACCCTTCTTCGATGTTCCAGGCTGTGGAGGTCCTTTGTGAGGTTAGGCGTATCGATTAGTCTAATCGTTCTTTTCAGGATAGTGTCCAGAAGCTTTAGAGAGTGCTTCGGAGCGCATCCCCACACATGGGAGCAATACTCCAGCGATGGCCGGATCTGTGCCTTGTAGAGCAGCAGCAGTTGCTCTGGTGTATACATAGCCTCCTACAGCGGAACAAAACTCCAGGCTTCTGGGATGCCGTTTTAGCAATACTGACGACGTGGTCGTGCCAGGACATGTTATCGTTTATGTTGATCCCCAAAAGTTGACGGAAGGTGATTCGACTATGGGGTGGTCCTCCATTTCCACGGTTGGTAAGCTATCGTGAGACTTCTTTATCAGTATTATTGCCTGAATTTTCTGTTCGTTAAACTGTACTTTATTCACTAATCCCCACTCGACAATTGTTTTGATATCTACGTTAAGCAGCAAGCTTGACCAAAAGTCCCTCATGCCAAACTTTATCGAAGGCTTTCGATATGTCATGTGCAACAACATGGGATTCGCCCGAACTAAACTAGTTTATATTATAGAACGATGCCATCAAATTTCTTACACATAAGTGCTGGTGTATGTTGTGTCCCCTTCAATGCCCATCGACATCGTTTGTTGAGAGTTGTGTGAAATAAAGTGGAGTGTAGCTCCTAGACATCTAGCGATTTTATTATAGGTAAGCAAGTTGTTGTCTAAAAGAACCTTCTCTATTTGTTATTAATGTGGTTATGCTCTGTTATCCAGGCAGCTCTGGAAGCGGTGGCAGCTCCGAGGACTACATCAGCTCTGGCTCAAGAATACTCTAACGCCCTTTAGAGACTAGCATGTCACAAGAAGGTGGCCCTGTTGTGAATCCCTGGACATATAGGCAGGGGTCCTTCATCGGCCCCCCACCGATGCCTGGCATTAACAGGCGTCAGGTCAACGTGGACCTGGACGATTGGGCTTACAAGGAACTGACGAAAGCCTGCGGGTAAGCTAAAAGCTTCACAGCGATCCCTAAGAAGGACCGTATGTCAGGGCTTTTGAATAAAGGCAGAGAGACGTTCAAACCTTCTGGTGGGGGTTCTCACAGGCAGTTGCCTGCTGAACAGATATTTGTCACTCATGAGAGTAGTAGGGGACCTCATCTGCGCCAGCTGTCGGGGGAAGGAGGATACAGCGTTTTTCTTCCTGGGCAGAAGAGCTGTGTATCGCAACCTCAGGGTTCAGATATTCGGAACGACGAAGTTTGGGAAGGAGTCACTATATTCAGTGAGATGGACGAACATACTGACTTTCTTTATAGGTCTAGTAAGTTCGACAAGGTGGAGCATAAGGTATAAGGTCTTTATTGATTTCAGTGTTGATTCCGTGAGGTTGGAAAAAAGGGCGAAAAATGGCCTACTTGCCTAGATTCGCCTTCTCATCACTACTACTACTACACATATATAAAAGTAGCCAAATTATGTTATCCTCTAGTGATTCAACACATATAACCACCCAATGATTGTAATATCTAGTAGATATTAATTGCGAACATAAAAAAATGGTAATTCAAACAAAAAAATAAGGGACGGAGGATCGATAGACTCCTTGATAGTGATTACTTGAATCGTGGCGCTGTGAAAGATAATAAAACTGACTCGCGGTCGCAGTCGCAGTCGCAGTCGCACTGTCTCTAGTATTATGTCGGACACTTATCTCCACTTCAGTTCTTATTTTTCAATTTGGTCCTTTATATCCCGCGGTGCACCGTCTTTCCGACTCAACAGTGGCGCACGGTTATCAGTTCGCCGTAGGGGCGACGGGTACAAATGCACGAACAAATCTTTTTATAAAATGAAGGGTTAAATTTAAATCTGATCTGGCACGAACTCGTCTCGTTAATTGCAACAACTTCTGATAAAAAGCTTGGGTACCTATTTAGAGCCAGAAAGTATTTCTCACCATGTAACCTCCTCACGCTATATAAAGTCCAGATAAGACCTGGCCTGGAGTATTGCTCTCATGTCTGGGGAGCTACCGCCCCTAATACCCTGTCTATACTAGATGCCGTCCAGAGAAGGGCAATTCGATTAATTGGCGATCCGGCCTTAACGCGCCATCTTCAGTCACTTTCTCACCGGCGTGTTGTTGGTGACCTCTCACTCTTCTACCGATATTCCAACGGAATCTGCTCCTCTGAGCCATCCTCTATCGTTCCGCCTCTCATTGCTCCTATCAGACGTACCAGTGCGACCGATGCATCTCATCCTAAGACGGTCGTTCTTTATACATCAAGAACTGAGCGGTACAAGCGAACATTTATTGTCAGGGTGTCCAAAGCTTGAAATGGACTGCCAAAAGATGTATTTATTGGGCCTGCGGGTATTGGCCCATTCAAATCTCGCGTTAACAAACCTCCCCTAACATAACCCTTTCACAGCAGCCGCGGTACTCTGGTATTTAGGCTCTGCCTGCGCGGTCTGCTCAGTTATATGTATATAAAAAAATTGACCTTAGGAGGGTTTATGGATGATTTTACGGCTGTGAAGTTTGGGTAGAGATACGAAAATGAAAATATCGATACCGGTACCAACTCGATATTTTTCAGCCTCATAGGCGCGTTTGGTTCGTACAGAGAATTTTGTGCAATTGATTACACCCCTTAATAATTATATACCGATACACTTACAAAAGTACCAGACTGGAATCGCCCAAGAAGTATCTAAGATAAAAATAATCGATATTAGTGCAGAAGTACAAGTATTGAAGTACCGTTGTCATCCCTACAAAAAATCATCCAAAAGTGGGGATGCGCGTGTAATTTCCGCCAACTTGAGTTATTGTGCTGGTTATTTACTATGCTGCGTCTCGGTTCTGGGCCCGAAAATCTTTATTGCCGGACAGACAGGCTGACGGAAATCAGCCACTTGATTTTTCCTTAAATCTTCTCTTAGGTGTGGAAAGTAAAAGACGAATAAAACAAAAAATGAAGCAAATGGGGATGTTTGATATATTTTTTTGTCACCAATGCTATAACTGCTACGCCTATGGGGCTATCATTGTGTCGTGCCGGCTCTCTTTAACGTTTTTCTTGATTACAGTGCAAGGAGGAGATACTTCTTCGACAGTTCGGTGCCGTAATCACAAACGTTGAATTTCTACTTTACACGATTATTATTTACGCAATATGCCACATCAAAATTGAATTATTCGCTAGGGTGTAATTTTATTACGGAAAGGAGACGTACGACGAGTTTTTATTTCTTGCTTGATTTGCCGATAACTGCAGATTTTTGCTGACAATGAGTACAGTTAATTCGATAGGAAGTATATATTCCACTCTTGGAGAATGTCTACTCCTATATCATTACGTAGATGATAGGTTTTCTATATAACAGAAAATGTCCTGGAGTAGATTGAATTAGATCCGAAAAATGTCTAGAGGCGCGAATTTTATTAATATACTAAAATACTCAGACGACATGTTTTTTTATAACAAATCTATAAAAATCTTCTCAGATAGCCAGGATACCCTGAAAGCACTGAGCTCCAAACTAGTCATAGGAATTTGACTAGATAAATATAACTGGATTAATAAAACACTGCCAACGGTATTATTATATTACGTCACAAAACACGTACAATAAAAACGAATTAAAATAGAAAAAACAGGAACAGAATGTTTCTTTGGCCTGAGGATGACTTAATATAAGTCGAAACGTCGCAAATATAAAAATAAGGTGTTTTTGTTTTAATCACTTTATCCTACAAAAATTAACTGAAGACTTTCATGTAGTTTGCAAAAAGATTCACTATAGAATAATAATGGAAGAAAATCTTGATCCGGCGCCACGTAATCTCCAAAATAAATTCAAAATCTCGGTAATGACGGTAAAGACCTTTGTAGTTACAAAACATATTATGCACAAACTTGAGCATTCATACAGTGTCATCAGCGGTAGAATTATTATTCAGAGCAGGGCCTTCCAAACTTAAGAATAATACATAAGAAATGAAAAAGCATATAAATTTGACAGTAAGGCAAGAGATGAAACATCCGGTGTCTCTGACTCAGGCCCTAGTAAAGTCTTATGCAGTGTTGCCAGCATTATTTGCTTTCAGTGCAAGGTTTAAAAGGCCCTGAAATGGTATTTCTGGCGAGACATACATACATTGGTTCAAAAAATGGAGTCAAATTGATTGATTCGCAAACTGCCATACATTCAGGTTGCTTATAGCTCACGTAAACACTGAACAAATGTTTTCGTCCATTTTTACTAGTTTGACAAACACTAGCATACAACGTAGATTACTACTGTGGTAGGGGAAATGAGTGTTAGCGCTTCCCAAAATTTCTCCCAGCTCCCGAAAAATTTGTTGCAATGTTATAGGCTGTCCATTGACCTGCGAAAGAAAGACCAGCGGTATTACACACTTTTTGCGGGCGGGCCAGAGATGATTTGGTTGCAAGGGGGGGGGGGGGATCTCAGACTATACCTTCGTGCTATGGGAACATACTGTGTGATCAATGTAAATTGACCAGCGAAAATAATTCGGCGAAAGAAGTAAGGACGTTGCCATAACTCCTAACAATTTATTCTATCCTATTTCCTTCATGTACGACTTAATTTATTTTATATATAAACGAAACGGCCAATAATTTATACTCATTTAATATCCTATTTATCTACTTTATAAAACATATAACTACAACCCGCAACAGCAGATTTTATTCTCCACCTTCAAGACGGTTCAGCATCGGAATTTTAAAATCGCTGCAGTGATATGTTTATTTTTTTTATAACTGAGCAGACCGCGCAGGCAGAGCCTAAATACCAGAGTACCGCGGCTGCTGTGAAAGGGTTATGTTAGGGGAAGTTTGTTAACGCGAGATTTGAATGGGCCAACACCCGCAGGCCCAATAAATACATCTTCTGGCAGTCCATTTCAAGCTTTGGACATCCTGGGAATAAATGTGCGGTTGTACCGCTCAGTTCTTGATGTATAAAGAACGACCGTCTTAGGATGAGATGCAGCGGTCGCACGGGTACATCTGATAGGAGCAGTGAGCGGTGGAACGATAGAGGATAGCTCAGAGGAGCAGATTCCGTTGGAGTATCGGTAGAAGAGTGAGAGGTCACCAACAGCACGCCGGTGAGAAAGTGACTGAAGGTGGCGTGTTAAGGCCGGATCGCCAATTAGTCGAATTGCCCTTCTCTGGACGGCATCTAGTATAGACGGGGTAGTAGGGGCAGCAGCTCCCCAGACATGAGAATAATACTCCAGGCAAGGTCTTATCTGGGTTTTATATAGCGTGAGGAGGTTACATGGTGAAAAATACTTTCTGGTTCTAAATAGGTACCTAAGCTTTGTACCAGCAGCTGTTGCAATTGACGCGACGTGTTCGTGCCAGATCAGATTTTCTGTAATGTTGACTCCTAACAGCTTGAATGAGTGACTCCTTGGCAGAGCCCGGTTGTTCATTGGAACCTGGTGTTGGCTTGGGCACTTCTTGTTTGACAGCGTACAATACTGGGTCTTGGAGGCATAAAATTTAACCATATTCGTAAGCCCCCAAGCGGTAATGCTATCGAGATCCTTTGAAAGTGAAGCTGCCACTGCCAGCCTTCTGCGTTCCAGCTCGACCGCAGAGAGCGGTCCATTGCTCATGATGCCTGCATGCAGCGTACTGTCATCCGCAAAACTATGGATTGGGTTTGTAGTGCTTGTAATGTCCCTGTTATGTCTATGTTTTCTATCCCTTTTCGAACTCGACATGATAATGACGATCGCTACCTAAGAGAACCTGCCAGTCCCCTTCCTCATGCTTCGCTGGTCAATTCACAATGGTCACACAGTCATAAACTGGTATCACTGTAATGGGTGGGAAGTATTTAAGTTGATCAAATTGACTTCATTTTTTTAGACATAAATATGATTCCAATGCGATGGTTAATGTTCTGGTTGGCTGAAAATCTGCAGAAGTGAAAATCCAGGAAAATATGAAATAGGAAATAAATGTCCAGAATGTTGGCAACGTCTAGGGGATGTAAAGTATATGAAACGTACAGGGCACGTATTGTCTCTGTTTAGTATGCAGCTAGAGTGGCAGATGTCCCGAACGTTGAAGCGTTTCGTGCGGCGGCGGCGGCGCGACGTCGCCAGCGTCAGCGTCAGCGGCGGGCGTTGCTGCGTCGCATCGCGGCGTCAGCGTGAGCGTGACTCTGACCCCCTTCCCAGATAGCGCGCTACGCACTACGGCCACTACGGGTAGCGCATTTTAACACGTACTAGTCCACTTCTTGGCTATTATTGTCACCACCTTTACCTGATGTCTCCATGTTTACTTGTTGCCAAGCAGGCGTGATACTACTCCATTCATGTTTCAGGTCCCTTTCAGAATCCTACCCAGAAATAGACATTTTTTAGCACTTTGAAAAGTATCTATTGTTTTGAGTTCACTGTAAGAAGCTTGTTTTGGAAGTTGCCGATATGTATGGTATAACTATTGTGAATTGAATCAGATTTTATTCAAGCTGTTATACCAGGGTGCATTAACTGTATGCGACATCACGTCACGTCCCCGATACCAAAGTTTATACGGAATACGTATAAGTTGGATCACTCTCCGTCGGCACTTTGAAGAACTCACATCAAAGCGATGCCGCGGCCGCACGCGCCAATTAGTTTTTGCGTTGGTTTTTGCCCAAGTACGAGGGTCTTTTAGCGGGGACCTGCTAACGCCTGGGTTTTACGTATATAAGAGGGTCATTGAAATACTAGGTATTGACAGCCGATTTAGACATACAAATACAAATATAATGTTTATTTTGCTAATACACTAAGTTACATTAATGGATATCAAAAATAAAACCTAGTAAAACTATTACTAATGAATCTCAAGTGATTTCACGTATTGTAGCTATTTCGTAGATAAGTAAAAATTGGTTCAAAGGTGCTGTAGTATTTTCACTTAATGTTTTGTTTATTTGGCTTATTTTTGAGACCACAGGTATAAAATTTATGATATAGTATATAAGAAATCGTATGTACAATTTTAAAAGAGAATCATGTGGAAATGCTTTACTTGGATGTGAATAAATTATTTTTGACATTTTGCTTTCCAGTCATTCCAATTGCTACTGTAGAAACTAAATTGTTAAAGTTATCAATAAAAATATTTCTGAGCTCTAAAATATAATTTAGGATGCCTCAGGGTGGTATGGTTAGACCACCGAATGAATATTTTGCCTCATTATACGCTTTTTGCGTGATACAATCCTTTAAGCACCTGTAGGTCTTGAATTCATCACTTTATACCCCAAGTGTGCTAGTTTGTTGGAATTGTTTTATTGGGAGGAACACAGAAAGGCACAAATGTACAGGGTGTCCCATTAATAATTTTGAATCGAATGTCACGTGACCAAAAACAAATACCTCATTGGGTAGTACAATGACAAAAAAAGACACATCTGCTCTAATTTACAACCCCAAAATTATAATTCTCTACTACTGCCCAGTTCGACATATTGCTTGTCTTAATCGTCGTGAAACACCTTGTATTTATATCCTTTGCGTTTCAAGGTTTACCACAAAATAAGGATGGATCTGATTGCCATTCTCCATCGGTTAATAAATTTAATTGATAAAATCAAACTTCTAAAAATATTATACATTTCCTGCAAACAAAGCCGAGAAAACAAAATCCGATATTTTTGAGACACTGTATACACTTCGCGCTAAACACGTTCAACCTCAATTTTGCGCCGCCCCGTATCTCCCGGCTGACGTCGGTACACTGCTACCAGTGTACCGGGGAGACGGAGCAAGGGGCAGGCCGTTTTGATATTTTTGCGGAGTGATCCAACTTATATGTATTCCGTAAACTTTGCCGATACTCCAATACAACCAACCAAAGAAATTACTGCTTGACGGCGACACGCTGCATCATAAGCAGGCATAGTAAGAAGCGATAATATTTAGCAGACCCACTACGCACGGCGTCGATAGAAGACCCTTTTCTGTTGCAGTTCTTGTCAGGCAGTGCAGACTACCTACCTACTTATTAGTAGAAAATACATTAGCGGTGTGCGTATTGACCTAATAGCGACTTTATTGAAATAAAATGGCTTTTTGTCAAAAAGCGATTTGGGAGAAGCAAACAATGTTGAACGTGTACTACTTGAATATATAATAGTTATATCAGTTGTTAGTGTAACTATACTAATTTGTAGCTAAGTCGGTCGAATTCTATCATAAATATATAACATAGGTAGTTTAATTATTTGCTTTCTTATAGAAAATATATTAACAAGTTATGATCGTTTAAAATATAGAACATCTATATTTATTTTCAACTTCTATATCACAATATAACAATACTTGGATGATTTCACACATGCGATAACTGAGGTGGATGAGGTGCTTAAAGTTAAAACACTTATCAAAATATGCTTTGTTTGGAAATACAGGAACAGTCGTAAAATATATATAATATGTGATGGTCTGCCACGAACGCATTTTTATACTCTTAGATAGTCTTAGATTTTTTAACATCGTTTTTCAGAAACGATGGTGAAGGTTTTAAAATCCAGGCATAGCTAGAATTTGCTCTTACATTTTTTTTCCAATATATGTCTTGTCTGTACACTTTCTGAAGAGGTATAGGAAATATATGTATCGGGAATTGAATAAAATAACAGATCCCAGATCAAAATTCTTTTTATTAACTCATGCTCAGAACATTCTTAAACAATCTAGGTAAATGCATGCAAACCCCCATGTCAGACTTTCTGTCTTATTCAGCTTTCAATAAATATCCGTAATAAAAAAAATATGAAAGGAAAAACTGAAAAAAAAAACGTATAAAATGGAATCGACTGTTAAGTCAAAAAAAAAACTATCAAATTAAGTATAAGAAATGATTTGATAGTGTATATAACAAATGCCCCAGTAATAAAATATTTGAGTATTATTTGTTTGCCCTAGAAGGGAAACATATAAGCAAAAGACCGATTAACCCTCTTCATTCCTAGGAATAAAAAAGATTAATTCCCATCTTCACTGCCTCAAGGCACTTGCAAGTTGTAAAACAATAAAATACAAGCATATATAGACGCCGATGTAATACATTAAAAAGAAAGCAGACTGCAAGAAATGCAGTCAACTTTAAAAAATAGTCGACGTCTATTATAATACAATGCAAAAGGAATAATACTGTAGGCAAAGCAAACTTAAAAAGTAGCAACTACAGTTATCTAATCAAATGTTGATAATCATAATCCAGCAATTGTGCATTTCAAAAAAGGATATAGGAACACACTTCGTACCTGAACATTCTATAAAAATCTATTCGTTCTCCATTTAAACTGTGTTTTATTGATTGGTATAGATGTACGTACACCACTACTATGAAACTGTTTACAAAATATTACAAATGACCAGTGGCGCACCAAACACACCATAGAAAATAAAAAAAGTTTATTTAGCAAATAACAATTCAAGTTCAATAATAAATTTTGAAGCATTTTAGCATATAGATACACTAAGTCCCCTACATCAAAATCCTAGGTTCTTCACTGAAAATTACTTTTCGCCAAATACTTTTTAGCATGTAAAAGTTCTATGCTCTAGTGCAGATACAAATAAATATAAATAATCTTAATTTTGATGCCAACGCTAGAGTTTAAATTATTATTTCAATTTGATTAGATCTCTGGTAACAAAAATACTATATTTTAGGAACTAATGAACACATTGCATTAAAAAAGTTTTTTAATAAGTTGCTTTACCTAAGCACATATTATAAAAATACAAAAATTGTAATGAAAATTACAACTCGTCGATAAATAAATATATCTGGCGAGCAAATAACAACGTCTGTGTTATCTTTGTCCCGTTCTTCAAAGTTCTACCAGTTTACTTGGCAGTATAATACAGAGTGGGCGATATTTTTGGACTTTGTTCCTATTCAATTGGCACTCTTAGACGACATATATATCGATATACAGGGTTTTTCATCAAGACAGTTCTAAGCTGCTATAAAAATATATACTTTTAGAAATAGTTTGGCACACTAGAAACAAAAATTATATATCCGTTACATGTTGAGAAGGATTTTAAAATCTACCATGATCTTCTTATTGTTTCGATTACTATGTACACAAATAATGAGATGCTAATATATAATTTTTTACTACTAGTAATAGTACTGGTGTGAAATTATAATGAAAAAAACCTTTCACAGTTCAGAAGTATGAGATAAAAATTTGCATCCATTTTATGAAACGTAAATATATTCTGACATTATTAAAAATCTCACTAGATAAACCACCCTGTGTTCGATAGTTAACTATATAGACAAATTGACTGCAAACCCAAGCAGAATCATTTATCGACCCACCCTGTATTTGGTGCTAGTTTCACAAACAAAATACTTCTATCATTCTGCCAATACCAAAAAGTAGGAAACTGGGAACTTTCACTGGAAAGATGGACAAATCAAACGCCATGTGCTGAGTTTCGTATCTACTATGCTGACAGCGAGATGTCACTGTCAGCACTGTATATTCAGATGAGGAGATATGTATATGAAGTTCATATCATAAGTTGATGTTTTTGCACATCTACTTTCTGATTGGGCTCCAGAAATATTTTTTCTTCACCTCATTATAACACATGAAGATTGATAAGGACACTCGAATAAGTGTAGATTAGCTATAATGCCCCATCAAATACGAAAACGACTCCTTTGGGCTATAAAATCATTGATAGAGCCCAACATAGTATCATTCACTTGTACCACAATCGAAATAATTGCCAGCATCTGGAAAGTTTCTTTTAAAGGCCTTCTAATAAGAGGTTACTTTCTTTTTTTACTTCCTCTTATTTTGTAGAGGATCTTCGATACCTGTGATCCAACTGAATCAAATTGGAGTAGATTTAAACGCATAAGTCATTTAAAAAATAACATAAAAACTACGACGTTGTTGAAGTAATAATAGGTACTTGCAAAACTAGCTTTAATCACTAAACATGCAGTAGTAATAAATAATGCTATAAAAGTTGTCGCAAAATCCATTACGGCACAAATTAACTGCTAGTTATAGATTAAATAAAGAATAAATCAGGCAAATTCTTATTTTAAAACTCAAAAACTGCTAGTGTCTTCTTAGAGCCGTCATCGCGTGTTTTTTCGGAAATGAGATTTATCTAAGATAATACTTTTATCGAATAGACCATAAATAGACTATTTCATAAGTTTTTCAATAACATTGAGAACATGGAGAGGATCAATTTTTTTTAATTATATTCTCATAAATACATTATTGGCAATTAATACAAATTATATAACCATGAGGAATCATATTTTAAACTCAATTATATTATTGCCAAAACAAACTGAAAAAAAATGGACCTATTACCTTCACATGTTCTGAACGGATCTGGAACATCACCAGGTATTATGGCATACCCTGCATATTTATAAGAAGTCACTTGCATTTGATAGCTATAAACCTGATATACCCTTCAACCGGTTAAGAAAAAAACATTTATCAACATAGTACAAGGTTTGAAAGCATCGAAAAACGAAAATGAGGTAGAACTATCAAACAATAGATATAAACATTGGATATAAATATAAATAAGTAGTATAAAATAAGCCTCTAGACCTTGCAGTTTGTTGATGACAGTTTAATTTTTGTTAAAATCCGTATGAGATCCTAGACAGTGCTCATGAAATCAACGTTACAAAATAAGTACTGATTTTTCTTGATCATGATCAGTTGAGCAAGTGAATGCCATTTTTCACATTTTTTAGAGAAGCAGCCAGAATGTAACACTAGTGTTTTGCATTTTTTTTTTTTAAATATTAATGTAACATTTTGGTAATGGTATCTTAATATTGATTTCCTACTATTGTGTTACCTAATATTTTTATTGTCTAAATTTTTCACTTTAATTTAAAAAATGTCTAACCAATAACTCTTCTTGATCAATTGCTACATGCAGATTCACTAGCCACCTCTCTGCTTTTCTGTTTAGCAGAAATAAAAAATAATCTGTTGAAGTAGCACATTTAACATGCAACATGAAAAAAACTTTATAAAATAATAATTTTTCGAATTAATAGGAATACAGACACTCAGTTAGTCGATAGGTTAGTGTCATCTAACTAGGAACACTTGAATAATAATATATAACACAAAACGTATCTACAGTGCATTCACCTCCAAAATACAGCGAGTATATGTAAGTAAATAAAGCATTTGTAGAATAAAGCATTTGTAGTTTATTTCGATCTATAGCCGCTGTATTTTGAATTCGCATAGTACACTAGTAATAACCAAATAGTTTTGAAGGATTAAAACTATAAATTCGCTAGCTATAAAATAAAATAATGAGTTAGACAACAAAACCGTAATGTCCATATCTAAAACCAAGCTTGAACATACAAGCTATGGATCTTTTTTTTTAGATAAAATCAGGTTTTCAGAATAAACATCCCAGAGAAATATGATATGTAGGTTGCTTTGCCTCTGAAAGACTGATTTTTTTTTTTAAATTTAAGCTCATTATGAAACAATTATCTGTTCGTCTCATTATGATGAGTTTTAATGTATTCTTGATCCCGTAACAAGATTAAGAAGAAAAATAAAACTATTCTCTTTCTGAAATTTTAATCTAAATTTGTGGTACCATACGCAATATCGAATGGTTGCTCCCGATCTATGGTTTTCAAGAAGCCAAAAAAATCTCCATTAAGTTACCCATCCGCTACAAAGTTTCGTGTGGTGTCTGGAAAAGTATTCATTTTATACAAATTTAAAAATGAGATTTAAGAAGAATTTTTAATTTTGTACTGTAGAGGCAAACCTTCGGATATTATTTTTTTTAGATTTTGAGAAACAGAAAAAATTGGTGTCAGATAAACAAATAGAATCACAAATTGGAAAAACACGTAGTTGTGTAATATTAATGTCTATTTTATGCCAACAAAATGAGTGAGTGAAAGAACAACACTGTGGACCCTTGGCGACATTAACTCAGATTGGCATTGAACTATTTCAGACAAATTGACCGGAAACTACTTTCCATGTATTTTGTGTTAAGTACCTTATTACAATTAGAAACACAAAAATATTATTTCCGTATTTTATTTAGATAAAGTACTCCACAAAAATGTTCCTCTAAGAGTAGTAGTAGTAATTCTTGGAACATAAAATATAGGTATTAAAAAACTAAAAAGATAAAGCACCAATCACACAATTTATATATACTATGAATACTTTTCCAGTAGCACACCCCTACATATTTGTACAAAATCTGTATGGGTAGTTTCTGACTTCAGTAGTTTTCTAATAGTTGTAACCAGCTCCATCTGGCTATCTCATAACTATGCTGCTGATATTACGATACAGCAAAGTTTTTGAAATTATCAAAACGTACATAAAGCTCAAAGCCTTGCATACCACTTACAAAATCGAACAACCCCCTATGTCATTCGACTCCAAATGATATTCTAACCCCTCGCATGCCTAATAGACTCATATTGGAGGTCTGCCTTCGTAGTGAAACTTGGGACTGATGGACCAACTGTAATTGTTCATATAGTCGCAGCACTGCGGCTCATAGAAGCAACTCAGGCACACGAAGGTTAGAATCACCAATTGGAAGGCCACAGAGGCTCTAAACAAACGCTTGTACCAACATTTGGTGTGCGGATCTTTACCTGGGTCACCGTTGTCGTCAGCGGATTTCAGTGCTGGTGATGGCGGTTCCTTCTGCGGGTTTTGTTGTTGACTGGAACAAAAAGAGAGGCTGTTGAAATAACTGTTGAGGTGTTTGCGATTTTTGAGGGAAAACGAAGCCAGGTAGATTGGGAGAGTATTGTGATGTGAGCTCGGTTTTGAAATGTAAATTGTGATGTATTTACACGGTCCATCCCAAAAGTAATAAGCACCATTTTTTCCGGGCATGAAAGCCCCAGCCTCCCTACTGCCCGGACCTTTTTTGTTCCCACTCACTGGAGAGGGCTCGGGCTCGGGAGTCTACGGACCCCATACAAGACTTTCACTCCCTCTTGGGGGGCACACCACAGTATTCCAGGTCGAGGTCTATGCGATACTTACTTGTGTAAATCGTATTCGGGAAATTGACGGGTCTAGGAGGCAGATTACTATCTGCTCTGACAGTCAGGCAGCCATCAAAGCACTGAGTGCTTGGAAAATAACGTCGGGAATGGTCCTGGAGTGCAGGAGGGCTCTTGACGACATCTCAGCTAAACACAAGGTGTCACTGATGTGGGTACCTGGGCACGCTGGGGTAAAGGGTAACGACATGGCGGATCATCTGGCTAGGATGGGATCCGGCAACAGTTTTGTGGGCCCGGAACCAGCCTTAGGACTATCTGCATACTTGATTAGGAAAACAACTGGAGAGTGGATCCAGAATCAACACTCTCTGAGATAGAACAACATCTCTGGTCATCTCCGTCAAGCTCGGGAACGATTAGCAGGGCCTGCAGAGAGAATAGGACGATTTTGTCTCTCTCTGGATAGGAGTAACTTGAGATTGTTAGTAGGCCTATTAACGGGTCACAACACCTTCAGGCGTCACTTGTTCGTGATGAGGGTGGTCAACGACCCAACGTGCACGTGGTGTGGTGAAAAGGAAGAATCCTCGACACACATCTTGTGATGCTGTGAAACCCTGGGTTATCACAGGCAGACTATGCTGGGCTCAAGAACCTTGGAACCAATAGAGATAAAACGGATAGGACCTAAGAATGTACTTACCTTTGCCAAAAGGGCAGGTCTTAGGAACTAGCGCGGATAGAGGCGCAAAAGGGCCCATCGAGTGGCCTATGCACCAGTCACATTCTGTGCCGGATAGCCTCTGGTCCTTATTCATTCATTCATGAGCTCGGTTTTGAAATGTAAATTGTGATGTTTTTACAGGGTCCATCCCAAAAGTAATAAGCACCATTTTTTCCGGACATGAAAGCCCCAGCTTCCCTACTCCCCAGACTATTTTTGTTCTCGAGGTTGAAAAAAGCGCTAAAGGGTAAGCACTGATAGGACTTGATTGAGGATATCCAAAAGGATGTCAGGGCAGCCCTTGAGGACATTCCAAACAAGGCCTTCCCTGCTTGGAAGAACCGCCTGCAAATATCTATTGATGCAGGAGGTGCATAATTTGAGGACTATTAAGGTTTTAGACCGGTTCGATCAATAAAACTTTTTTTAAGGCTCATTACTTCTGGGATGAACCCTCTAAACTATATTGCCTTGAAAATTATTCTATTTATTTTACAGGCCAATTAGAACATTGCTTTCAAAGACGTGTGGGTTTACAATTTTCTAATACATATGACACTTCATAATCTTATAACTAAAATCTTCAACTTGAAAACTACTAGCTTCCTTGCTTACTATTCAGGCACCCGTCAGCCTGTAAATAATGTTGTTCTATACTAATTTATAACATTACTGCCACATAAAAACTATACTTGAGCGATTTTACTTCCCACACCGATAGGTGAGGGGAGTATTGTGATCGCGAAAATTTTCGATTTTGAGATAAAACGCTTTTTGGGCGTTTTATGATGTCTACATAAGGAAAATCAATGTCGCTCATTTCCGTCGGTCTGTCTGTCTGTCGGTCTGTCGGTTTGTCGGTCTGTCTGTCTGTCTGTCTAGCCTCGTAATCTCAGTAACCACTTCATGGATTGTGATGAAATTTGGGCAGCGATATGCTGGGGGGTCGTGGTAGGTAATGTTCTTATAATTTTGAAAATCGGTGCAGGGGCGGCGGAGTAATTAGCAAAAAATAAAAAAAAAATATTCCTCAAACTTCGTTTTTAGGTGCTTTAGGGGTTCCTGATCATTTTCTACTTTTTTTTTGGGTGGGGGTGAAATTGGGGTGATTGGGGGGTGGGGGTTGTAAATCTAAAACATGTGTTGTACTCATAATAGGCTATCCATGCCTGTAAAAGAAAGATCTAGCGGCATAATACCCTTTTTAAGTATTTTCTATATTGAGTAACGTAAAAGTTATGGAATGGATTTTAATGAAACTTTGTCACAGTATTACTACCGCGGCGAGGATGGAAAACGCGTATGTTTTGGAAAAATCGTGTCAGTGGCGGCGCAGCAATAATAAAAAAATAAAAAAAATAACAACGCCTCAAACTTTGTTTTTAGGCGTTTTAGGGGTTGGAAAACGGCAAAATTTGTTGTATTCATAATGGGCTGTCCATTGACCTGTGAATGAAAAACCTAGCGGTATAATACACTTTTTTAGGCCCATCCGAACATTTCCTTGTCTATTACAGGAACCAAGGGACTTACAGTTTTGTGATGTATACATATATGAGTATTGCTTAATTTCGTTCAATGTATATTGCGTAAAGCAAAAATTATTAAATTAATTTTAATGAAATTTCGACAAAGAATTGACTATCGCGGCGAGAGTGGAAAACGCGCCAGTGTCTGAAAAATCGTGTCAGTGGTGGCGCAACAATAATTAAAAAACTAAAAATATGAAAACTCTCATACTTCGCCTTTAGACGGTTTAGAAGCTCCTGATCGTTTTGCATCGTTCAGTTGAAGCTTGCAGAATGAAAACTGTGGCGTCCTAGTTTCTAAGGAGGGAGACGCAAGAAACTATTTACGAAAGTTTTGTGTTGTACAATACGTTTTTTTGCGGGAGGGTGGACAATGATTTGGTTGTAAGGGGATTCCAGACTATAGCTTCATGTAATGGGAAAACAATAAAATGAAATCATTATGTGTGGGAAGTACCGAGTCAATCAACTTGACTCCATTTTCTCATTAAGTAGTTAATGAATAAGCACCATAAATATACCTAGAAAGGGGACAAGCAAGTATGCAGGTACGCCGTACGCCCCAAAAAATCAGCCGTAAGCCAAGGTGTCATTGGTGTGTTGGCGTTGGAGCATCGTTGCTAAATAGATAGAAATGAGGGCCCTTAGATGATTCGCCCGACTATCACGCTCGCATATGAATTGCCTATTTTCCCTACGTAGACGCACTTTCTGCCGTTCTACACACAACCTACACCCTCATGCCCTTCGAGACTCTTTGAGCAGCCGTCGATCTCAATGCTACTGACACAAAGCCGGCACTAGCTATACAGGGTGTCCTCAAAGTTACGACTTTACTTTTTCAATTCGACTTCCTTCAAATACCTAATATAGACATAACAAAAAGGGTCATTTGTCGTGGGTTTTATACAACCTATGCTAACGTATATGGAGCCATTGCCTGGGTACCGAAAATTGTACAGGCGACAGCGATTAATAAATTATATAAAATTAAATCAAAACATATGGCCTGCATCATAATATAAGAGGAGCCATGAGTATAACACCGACTGCTGCTATGGAGGTATGGTAATAATTGGCATTATAAATATAAATCAAACAGGTTGCGTTACTGCATGGCCGACTCTACTCACTAGGCCGGAGCATTGAAATATGGCAACACTGAATAGTTGGCCGAGCTTTTATCATTAGTGTAATTCTTCCAGAGTAAAAAATAAGATTGGGAGGTGATTTTTAATGTGTTTCTAATTATTTACCTGCACAAACGAAACTATAAAGATAAAAAGATGCCTGCAAAGTGTGTAGTACCTGGTTGCACTAGCAATTGTGCTTCCAATAAAGGACATAAACAGAAGTGGGTGAAAGGTACCCCTCGTAAGGGCTGGTTATATTTATAAGAATAAAGACAATAATTTACAAACATTTCCAAAGATAAGACCTATTTTAAAGCACAATGTGGTACCTACAATGTTTTCTGGACCTCCCAAATATCACAGAAAAATACAGTTAATAGAACTCATCTGGGCATACCTACGAAAAGATCAAGACCAGCAAGAATGGCTTTAAAGTGACCTAATAATGAATTTTTCTAGCTCAAGTGAAAATTTACAAAGTAAATTGAGTGTTCATTTAAGTGGAAGTGGAAGTGGCAGCAGGAAACAGGATGCGTTTATTTTTATTTTGTAGTGTTTGACTACGATGAACCAGACCTCAAATATAAAGTGGTATTAGTACTAGTAGTTCTAAACAGTATTTTTCTTAATTTATCAACCGAGATGAACTCTTAATACATATAAAATGTAATAATTATTATTCCGAAACTATAAAACAATTTACGGTAACCGGACCACTATTTGACAGCTAAGCCACGTTGCCACATCTAAGGCTCCGGTCTAGTGTAGAGTCGGCCATGGTTACTGTCCGTGAAACGACTTCGCACGGTTGGTATTAATCCCGATGTAGGGATGGGACGACTGAGGCATCTGGTATGGCGGGAAGCGCTAAACGCACTACCCATGCTACAAGTAACCAGCGACTCAATTGAACCAGCATTCCTTTTTAAGAAACACTACAAAATAGAAATTAAACAAAATGTTGACGCGGAGGTATGATGAGGCTATGTGCCTGTAGCCGGTAGCAGGTCAGAGTAGATTTAATGGTCCATGTTAGGAGACTCACGGTTTCGTTTAGACAGATTTCAATGTGTTTCATGTTTTGTTTGTCTCATGTTGCTAGCTTTAGCTAGTTCGTGGCCGCAGTAAAACGTCCTACGTCCTGGGTAACGCCAGATAATGTTTTCTGGGGTCTTCTGGCTCTCAACTGCACATCGCATGATGTAACATTAGATTTATCAAAAGCAAAAAAATTATTTGCAGACCTTTATAACATTTATAGTAACCGTCCTGTGTATGAGAGCGAAGCCCGACTAGGCTGTTTTATTTGTATGTGCACAAGAGAGCAGAGCAGCGCAAGGCGAGAAAAATGAATTATGATAAAATTTGGCGTGGCGCATTTATCTTAAAACGGAGATTATGTAGCTAGCACGATAAGTGAATTGTTGTTTATTTATTATTATTAATTAAAAGAGCCACGGTCGGTCGCGGTCGCAGGAGGCAAGAAGCCGATTAATCTCGCGGTACTCTCAGCGGTACCGCGGCGAGACTCGATGTGTCCTCTTATGGCATCAACTTTAACAACTGGGGTTACTACTAATCATTTTTCCAAGTGTTGCTCTGTGTACGGCGAGACCCTATTCCCGCATCTGCTTGTACTGTGAAATGGGCATTAGTTTTACTTAATGCCGAGATGTACTGAAAAAAATGAGCGGCAAATGCATTTTTTTAAAACTGAGGCGGAGGTGTATGCCATATTGATGGCGGCATGCACAACGGAAGTCGAACAGTGTTTAGAACAAAGGATATATACGCTCTGTCATAGAGCACGCCACAAGGTGTCTCTGTTGTGGGCCCTTCGATACAATGGTGTGCCAGGCTGCGTCTAGCTAGGATAAGGGTCGGCAGCTCCTGCATCGGCCCCGAACCGATGCTTGGAATTTGCAGACGCCAGGTCATTATTGCCCTGGACGCCCTACAAGGAACTGGCGAAAGCCTGGCTAGAGAGAGATGACTACAGACAAGCTGAAAGATTCATAGCGGGCCCTGACTCGAACTGAAACCAAGCGGTGTGGTTGTACACTTAAGCAAACACCCGGAACTTCCCATAAGTGGCGACGTTTCACTTGAGGTTCCCAGTAAATACATCGAGCAGGCATCAAAACGTCCGTAGATATGCATGGCTATCAAATAATGGAATGGAACATACCTGTGTCTTTCTGAGGAAGCAATGGAGCAAGCAGCTGTCTTGGCGATGAGCGATCTGCATTTGATCTGCAACGTCTTGAGTTCCTCTTCAGCTGTAAGGAGCTTGTCCCTCATCAGCTGTCTGGCCTTTGAGTCAGGAGACAGTCCTACCTCCAACTGACGCACCAGTCTGCGGATAGCAGCCAATCTACCTTGACGTTCACCGATTTCGTGCTCTGAACCCTCATCAGAGATACCGCTGTCTGAGAACGAACCTTCTGTGAACATCTCTTGGAGGGGCTGGTATCCCTGGAACAAATAGAAACCGCGGTCAAGTCGATATTCTAGGATGTGTCGAACTTTCCTCTACTCTATCACGTATGCTTCCAAATAAATAAATCCAGGCTCATTAAAGCCAAACAGAGGTCCATTAATGTTTGGTCTATCTCTTGGGGGATACACCTCGGTATTCCCAACATGGTTCATTATGACACATTTAGGTTGATTTGCAAAAAGTGGAAATAACAAAATGGAGTCAATCAGTACTTCCGACACATTCACGTTTTTCGTAGCATACAGAGATACCAGCTTTGATTTGATAAACTATTATCTCATAGAATAATAAGCATATTATGAGACCCCCCTCGTAACCAGTAATCACTACCAATAAAACTTGGTTTTACTTCTTTTTGAAGGTATATTGCGAAAAAGTAAATATATCAACCCCATTAAGCAATTTCACAAGGTATTGTTATACTGGTAATCAAATTCATTTGGAAGTAACTGCATATTACACAGTCATGTGCAAAACATAATGACGTAAAATTCCGTCGTGTATAGTACACACCTATACACCCTATCTGCGAAAGGTGGCTTTGGCGTGGTCTTTTGCCAATCACCCCAGAAAACTACTTAGTATGCGACACGACGCTTTTCATTACGAAGCATCGCGTCGAACACTTCATTCCTCTGGATCCTATGTGAGAGTGGGCATCCCGGCATCTCTGGCAACGCCATCGTCTTTGCCTTTGCCTCCACGCGTCTTCACACATAGGCGCAGCAAATCATTCATTTTACTTCCGACACAAATACGCCGACGAAGTTTTCTGACCGCGAAATACTTTAGTTTGACTTAATTGTTTTTCTTTGGCATTTTATGACATCTACATCACGAAAAACGATTTCCCTCAATTCCGTAAGGCTGTCTGTTTTTTCGCTAGATAATAAAAATTCAACCGGGGCTCCGACACACCGAGCTGCTGTTCTATTACCCAATGACGCTCCTCACACCGTGAGGTAAGCAATCACTGGGTCCGCAAATCCTGCGTCCTAAGTAGGCGAAGAAGAGACCCATGGATGACTGCCTTCTGTCTTCTGGCGGCTTAGATGTGCGCCGCTGCACAGCACACCGGCATTTTGTGCAGTGCTGAGAGCAGCGTATCCCTCATACCATCTAAGTATCCAAGAGCATTAACTAGCAGACTTACAGTGTAGTCAGGCCAAAGCCTGCGAAGTTGTCTGAGGAGCTCCTGATATTTGGTCCGCTTTTCCTCCTCCTTAGAGAAGATTAGAAATACCCTTTAGTTTTAAAATACGCTATAAAAAAGCCCGCGACGCATATTTGTATACAGGGTGATGTAGAATGCAAAATCTAGATTTTCTCTCTTTTTTTAAATATAACCCCCAATATTTTATTATGCCAAAAAATTTCTTTTAATATGCTCTTTCATTTTCGTATAGCACTTATTATGGCTGCATTCATTAGTTTCTGAGATATTTCGATTTTTCTACAAATTTTAAATATACCTTCTAATTGTTTAATAAAATTTATTTATTTTGAGAAAATACTACCAATTTTTTTTTGCTTAACAAACAACTAAAATATAAGGCGATAATAATACTTGATCAAATCAAAACACTGAACTAACGAGATAATATAGGTCAAGTGTGCTGAGGAAACAATTTTATAGACGTCATGCATAATTATCAACCAGATGTATCAGGTAGGCTATGAAATATGAAACGACACAGTCCAAATAAAACGATTCTTCAATCTTTCAAACGCGTTAGTTTTAGAGTGCCTCCGTTCTGGATATTGCTATTCATAGTTGATATATTCTAGAGGCAAGTAGACAATTTCTCAAAGATCTCCTAAATACCCTCAATGGAAAAATTAATTTTCAAAGCTGGTTTTTCACACAGTATTGAGTAGGTTATGAAAACTGTCAATTTTTCAAAGCCTACCTGATAAAACTACTTGATAATTATGCATGACGCCTACAAAATTGTTTCCTCAGTATACTTTACTTTATTATCTCGATGATTTAGGGTTTTGACTTCATCAAATACTATCAAGATCTTATAATTTAGTTGTTCGTTAAATAAAAAACAAATCAGATAGTACTTACTCAAAATAAATAAATTTCAGTACACAAATAGAAGCTATATTTTAAATTTACCGAAAAATTGAAATATCTCGGAAACTGATGGACGTAGGTACAACAAGTGCTATACAAGGATGAAAGAGCATATTAAAAGCAATTCTTTGGGATAATAAAATATTGGGGGTTACATTTGAAAAAAAAAGAGAAAATTTGGATTTTGCATTCTACACCACCCTGTATACGAATATGTGTCTCGGGCTTTTTTAGAGCCGATTTTAAAACTAGAGAATATTTTTAATCTTCTCATGTAAAAAAAATAATTTTTGATTCAATTACTTTTTGATATACAGTACGCGATTTGGATATAAAAATAGTCATAACTTTTAAAACACCCCGTATAATGTAACAATGCTCTATATTGGAAGAACGGAAATAATTAGTAGAATCTGAATATGAAATAATATATAGGGTGTCTCATTTAAAAAAATGCATGTTTGCATCACCACGTAGTTATGGATCACCCTGTATAAATCTAAATATTTTCTGAGCAAGGAGCATATCCGTGACGGCAACTTTTATATACAACTTTTTTCGCTATCTTCTATAGTAGTGGAATTATCGACCGAGCCGGTACTAAAAACTCATCCTGTATATCGTAACCACTGCCAATGCGCCCATTTTTACAAATATAGCAACATTATTCACTATGACCCCACAGAATATGACATCCTAAATTTCAATTTCATCTAAATCAGCGCAATGGTTACTGAGATTACGCATATAGATAGACCGACAGATCGATGGACATGAATGATATGGATTTTCGAGATGTAGAAAAACTGCTGTGAGAGTACCTGTAGTGCGTAACCAACACAAGAGAATCCGTAAATTGAACCCTTGAACAAATTCAGTGGTAACGCCTATGCTTGATTCTGACATGGTCGCAGGACGCAATAAATTTCCACACTGGACCACTTTGTTTACTTACGATGGGCAAATAACCATAAATAACAATCTACAAGTTCATCTGCGGATTATGTTGTGCTTTTCTTGGTCGAAATATGAGCATGGGCTTTTGCAAACTGACAATCGTAATCAATATACGTGGTGGGTGACACGCAAAAATTGATAAATAGAGGTAGATTTAGATGTAACTAGAATGATTGTTCTAAATGTAGTCAATTTGTAACTCGTCGAATAAAAGTCCGTCTCATATCCTGATCAGAATCGCCAGAATTGAAGTTATGAGACCTTTCGCACTTCTAAAACATGGCGAATGTCTTTCATCTTTGAGAAATGGTGGCAGTGCCAATTTTTGAGAAGTGGTGAAAGGGCGTAATAAATTAATTTTTAATCATGACGTTTCTGGTCTACGTATTGAAACATATTATATTGAATTATAATACTGCCTTCTCCAAAATCCTTGTTTGTTTGCTTGTAGGTAACCAACTCCATTCGACTCGATTATGTTGATGTGGGATGTGAAAAGAATAATTTTCAAATCTTTTCAACAAATAACTAGAAATCTCGATGCAATATTTCAGTCTAAACGAATCATCTAATTTCCGATCCCAGAGTGTCACCTCTTCTCGTCTCGTATCTCCCCAAACAAGTTATCGTTCCCCTAGTAGTATCGCTGGCAAGTATTATAAAGCAAGAAATCTCTCCCATCTTATTAATTATTGTGAAAACAGAGAAGCTTCTCGCTCGACAAATTAAATTCACAATTTGCATTTAAATGATCAGCAAGCAAAAACCGATACAGCTGAGTTAAAGTTAAACGGGGAGGCGATGTGTACAGAACTCGACCAACATGCCTTGAGGTATTTTCTACCATTAATTATTTTATTATAATTTATGGATATAAAGTAGCTTTCTTCTGAGCAGCCATAATGATAGTAACAGTTTAACTACCGCAAACAAGTGATGGTTTTTTGTATTTTTGAAATGTAGGTATCACAAAGCATCCAGAAAACATATCTCAAACTCGAAATATACTACTCCCAAGTGAAAATGGAACCCCATCTGCTCCAGATGCTGTGAGGACAAGACAGCGTTCCACTTCCTGGGCAAATGTGCTGTGTATCGGAACCTTAGGTTCGACAAGGAACTTTCTAGGGCGTAGGATTTTGGTGTTTTCAGTATTGGTTCAGTGGGGTTGGCAAAAAGGACCAAAAGTGGCCTACTTGCCTGGCTTCGCCTCCTTATAACTACTGCTAGTTGCAATTCCATATATCCGAGGCCTCGAAGAGTTGTTCCTTCCAGCAAGATAATGCGCGACCTCCTACTGCAAAAGTGTCGATGAAGTTCCTACAGGAAGCTGAGAACAAAGTGCGTCCCTGGCCTCTACGATCACCCGATTTATCGCCAATTGAAAAAGTATGGAATTGGATGGGTCGCCACATTCGCGATTTACCCAACCCTTTGACCACGTTGGACGAACTGGAGCATGCTGTGAGGGCAGCTTAGGAGGCTGTACCTCTAGGGTTTATTAGCATCCAGATTACGAGCATGTCTTGTAGGCTAGAGGAGTGAATTCGTCAACATGGAGGGACCGCTCATTATTGTATTTTACTTCCCACACCGGTAGGTGAGGGAGTATTGTGATCACGAAAATTTTCGATTTTGAGATAATCCACTTTTTGGGCGTTTAATGATGTCTACATAACGAAAATCCACGTCACTCATTTCCGTCTGTCTGTCTGTCTGTCTGTCTGTCGCGTTCTTCTACCCTCGTAATCTCAGTAACCGCTGCATGGATTGTGATGAAATTTGGTTAGCGATATGCTGTGGGGTCCTAGTAGGTAATGCTGCTAAAATTTTGAAAATCGGCGCATTGGCGGCGGAGTAATTAGCAAAAAAAAAAATAGATATTCCTCAAACTTCGTTTTTAGGCGTTTCAGGAGTTCCTGATCATTTTCTACTTTTTTTGGGTGGGGGTCAATTTGGGGTGGTTGGAAGGTTGTAAAACTGAAAAATTTGTTGTATTCCAATGACCTGTGAATGAAAGACCTAGTGGCATAATTCACCTTTTTAGGTCCATCCAAACATTGCCTCGCTTATAATAGAAACCAAGGGACTTAGAATGTGTGATGTATACATACGAGTATTGTTTTAGATCGTTCTATATTGCTTAACGCGAAAATGATTGAATGGATTTTAATGAAATTTTGACACAGTATTACTACCGCTGCGAGGATGGAAAACGCGTATGTTTTGGAAAAATCGTGTCAGTGGCGGCGCAACAATAATAAAAAAACTAAAAATATAGAAACAGCTCATACTTCGTTTTTAGACGGTTTGTAGGCTCCTCCTGAGCGCATGCAGAATCAAAACGGTGGCGTCCTAGTTCCTTAGGAGGGAGACGCAAGAAACTATTTACCAGAGTTTTTGTGTTGGGTGTTTTTTTGCGGGTAAATGAGCGATTATTTGGTTGCAAGGGATTTCAGACTATAGCTTCATGCTATGGGAAAATAATAAACTGGTATCATCGTAATGTGTGGGAAGTACTGAGTCAATCAACTTGACTCCATTTTTTTTTTCATAAACTAATTAAGGCAAATGGGTTTGTTTATTATTAGTCCTGATGCATTTCAAGAACCGCATCTCTTTTGTTCTCAATGTTCGGTCAGTACTTCTTCCGACTATTAGCGTAGGAAGTTATTCTTTTACATAGCCGTTGTCGTTGGGTGTATACAGGTATGCCATGTCTTTACTATGTAGAGGGTAGTTGTGTGAGTGCCGGCACACAAGCTCTGCGCTACTCCGGATTTTGAGCAACGTAATAATGTCATTTCCTGGTCGTTAATCGTACCGTAGTCTAGTTTCAGGTCACGTAGCCCGAATGTTCTACGGAATCAGCGTAAAAATACAAATTTAATATCGGGACGGTGCCAGAGCCGTCGCCGTCGGTAGCTCGACGCTGTGCGGCTCTGCCGCTCAACCCCCCACCCCCACCCTCGGCCTTTGGCCCTTGGGGTCAACCTTCACAGATCGCTCCGTAACGGACAACCGGATTATTATAGGCCAGGCAAGTAACGCATCCCTTCCCACACATACGCTGACAAATAATAATTTTTACTTCCCACACCGATAGGTGAAGGGAGTATTGCGATCGCGAAAATTTTCGATTTTGAGATAATATACTTTTTGGGCATTTTATGATGCCTACATGACGAAAATCCACGTCACTCATTTCCGTCGGTCTGTGTGTCTGTCTGTTGGCGTTTCTCTAACGTCGTAATCTCAGTAACCGCTGCATGGATTGTGATGAAATTTGGGTAGTGAGATGCTGTGGGATCATAGTAGGCTATGCTTCTATAATTTTGAAAATCGGTGCATGAGTTGCGGAGTAATTAGCAAAAAACAAAAAAAATCAAATATTCCTCAAACTTCGTTTTTAGGCGTTTAAATGGTTCTTGATCATTTTCTACTTTTTTGGATGGCGGTGTATTTGAAGCCGTTAGGGGGTGGGCGGTTGTTAAACTAAAAAATTAGTTGTATTCATAAGGGGTTGTCCATTGACCTGTGAATGAAAAACCTAGTGGTATAATACACTTTTTTAGGTCCATCCGAACATTGCCTTGCTTATTATAGAAACCAAGTGAAGATAAAACTATCCATGTGAAAGAAAGACCCAGCGGCATAACACACTTTTTTTGGTCGGGCGGGCGATGATTTGGTTGCAAGGGGAACTCAGGCTATAACTTTATGTTATGAGAAAATAATGAGCTGGTATCAATGTAATGTGTGGGAAGTACTGAGTCAATCATCTTACTTCATTTTTCACAATAATACTAATATTTTTCGTTCATTATTGTTTTAAATTTATTTTCAACGTTTTAGTTCGATGTTCTATAAAAGCGTGTTTTTTTAACTATCCTCATGTGAGAATTGATTTAAACCTATTTATTGCAGTGTCTGGTCCTCCGGTGTTTGGCCAGATGAATGGTGCACATCAATTTTTGTCCCACTTCATAAAAAGGGATCTCCAACAAATCCAAACAATTATCGCATACTTTCGTTAATCTGTCATGCAAGCAAGGTTCTACTATATATTTTACAAATCTCGTTTGGAGGGTTTTATTGGCTGACAAATTTCTCAGGCGCAGGCAGATTTCGTGAAAGGACGCGGTACGCGTGAACAGATCTTAGACTTAAGACAAATTATTGAAAAAGCCAGAGAGCATTATTTTCCAGTTTTTATCTGCTTTGTGGACTATCCTAAGACGTTTGATAACGTAAAGTGGCCTAAACTGTGGGAAATCCTCATCTCTATGGGAGTTCCTTATCACCTAGTGTTTCTCATACAGCAACTCTACGAGTCTAATTCGGCTCGTGTAAGAATTGATGGTAACCTGTCTAGTCAAACTGCAACCAGAAAAGGAGTTCGTCAGGGATGTGCATTATCTCCGATGTTGTTTAACATTTGCTCTGAATTTGTGATGAGACAGGTATTAGACAACTGGAATGGCGGTGTAACTATTGGCGGAAGCAAAATATCTAACTTAAGATTTGCTGACGATACAACCCTTATTGCAGCTTTTCAGGAAGAACTAGTAGCTCTATTAAACATCTTAGAACAACATAGTGCAGCGTATGTTCTTGGTGTTAACTACAATGATCGTAGATAGAGAGCACTATAACCATCGAGAAATAAAGTCAGTAGGCTTTGTGAAGTACATAGTTCAAAGTTTTGTATACCTCGGTTTTTTGATCGACAATTCGGGTAGCTGTGAAAATGAGATTCGACGACGCATTCAACAGGCATGTGTGGCCATGACAAAGCTTACTAAAATATGGCGTGACCATAACATCACAAAAGCTACAAAAATGTCGCTGGTTCAGTCTCTTGCGTTCTCCATATTTTTGTATGCCTCAGAAACTTGGATTGTTAAAAAGGCAGATCGAGCTCGCATAGATGCTTTTGAAGTGTGGACATGGAGGAGAATGCTGAGAGTTCCTTATACCGCTCATCGAACTAACGTTTCCATACTGGATGAGGTCGGTGATCCAAAGAGACTATCCTCCATTGTGTCGACGAGAATGCTTACATTCTTCGGACATATACACAGAAGCGATAATATGGAGAAACTTGTAGTTCAGGGTCATGCCCCGAGTGGGCGGCGCCGTGACCGTCCCCCTACACGCTGGGTGGATACGACGAAACAGTTGCTGCATATGAGTGTCAAAAGCGCCACTAAACTGACAACAAATCGCGAACGATGGCGAGCTACATTGCTCAAAACTATTGATAATATTCATGTCAACAATACTCTAACGTCGACTTAATGCATTTTACGAGTTCACAACATGTCTGTTAAGACATTGTGACTATGATGATGATGATTGCATGATATCTATGCGAAAAGACCTAAACGTAGGGAGTCAATAGATCTGATACCATTCATTCACATCACAAAATGTGCCTTTTCGATATATTGCTCGTGCTATTTCCCGCTGGCCCTTCGCTCTAGGTTGCCGGCCCTTAGGGGCTACCTACACAGATCAGGCATCGACCAGTGAGACACCCGGATTATTACTAAACTCTACTTTCACACGGACCCGTCCAAAACAAATATTTATGAACAATACAGCTCCGAGGATACGGTTATACGGTTATAGTGCCAGGCGCCAACGATACTTTAGTATTCCTTGGAATTAGTTGATGCGATTTTACGAGAGTGCTTTGGTATATATATTCGAAAAACAATTGAAGGGTCCAATGTAAAAAGTGCCCAAGTCACATTTTCAGTTTTTCACTTTTAAAGTTTATATTTCTCTTTGGAAATATTACCTTTTCAAATAATCATTTGATATGTTATAATCTTGTATTTTATTACTTCTAGAGTGAGCGACTTTAAGTAAAAGCTAGTTTAGTGGTCTACTTTCCAAAATTTTGTACCTTTAAAAATAGAATTAGGCACTTTTGTTCTTTGGACTTCAAAAGAGTTATAAAAACCAGTAACAACTTTAAAGTATTTTTATTTTATAATATATGAGAATACAAAATACAGTACAAATACAAAACTTATTCATAAATATGCCAACGCATATCGGATGTATCTGTAGGTAACCCACTTACCTGTGTTTCTTGTACTATTCCTCCACAATTTTTCAACTACAAACGATTAGACAAATTGAGTGTAATAATAAATCACTAGGCGCACCTTTCTATCAGTGAATGGAAAAACGAATGGTAAACCACAAACTATGTATAAATAATATGCTAGTGGACTAAAGCAATTCCTGCGTTGAAGTTGTCATTCATTGTGACTAACATTCTGTGTACTTGGGCTCATCTTCCATTAAAGATATTTTATCTAATATTTGGCTGAACTGGGAACTATTTTAAAAAACTCATATGCTCATATAATCACTTAGGGATATCTTACAACAATTTTACATATACTATCAAAAAGTTTACAAAAATTGTTAATTATTCTTTTAGAATCTGATCATTGGCTGCCTATTAATTAGTCATAGATTTTTGTATGTATAAAAATATTATAGATATCTTGCGGTGTTATATAAGAGAGAGTAGCTTCACGAGGTATCCCAGGATAAAAAATACATTCACTTGTCAATCCAAAAGTAGAAAACATGCAACGTTAAACTAATATAAAACAGGAACACATTTATAGAAACTTACCTGTCGTGTTGTAGTCTCCGATAGAATCTTCGCTATATCCCTCACTGAGTTAGCAGTTTGATCGGTGAACGTCCCATTTGTCAAACACGAATCCAACAGATGAATTGTTTTGTCGTCTTCTTTGAGATCCTTCTGAAGTTGCTCTAATCTTGACTCGAGGGTTTTCCATGCAGGTAACAAACTTTCCATTTGGTACAGTTTGTCGGTAGCGCTGTAACAAGAGATTCGTTGTTTAAGATAAATTACATAAAATAGTATGGAATATAATGGGATATCTTATATCAAACTAGTATAAACGACCACGTAGTCGGTATTGCTAAAACGGCATCCCAGAAGCTTGTAGTTTTGTTCAGCATCGTTTGAGTATTGCTCCCGTGTATGCCTCTCTAAAGCTTCTGAACACTATCCAGATGTGCCTAACCTCACAACGAAACTTCATAGCCTGGAACATCGAAGAAGGGCGGCTGACCTGTACCTGTTTTATAGATTCTGTCACGGAAGATGCTCGAGCGAGCTCTCCCAGATAATAACACCAAAGACCGTCCGAACGAGGAACACTAGAGAGGCTCTGCGAGCTCATCCTTACCAGGTCGAGGTACTTACTCCCCGAACCAGTCTCCTCCAGCATTCCTTCGTTTGGAGAAATTCGACGCTGTAGAACGAGCTGCCGGGGACATTGTTTCCCGACGGCTACAACCTGCAGCGTTTCAAATCTAAACTGCACCGACACTTATCCTCTCGCAGCGCCATAGGCTTTCAGCCTTTGCGGGAGGCTGACCATAAAAAAATTAACATTTTTTTTACGTCAACCCCTAAAACTCTTTTTTTTGCAAATAGCACCCCATAGGTTTTCCTACATAAATGATATCCCCATTTCATTTCAAATCTTGTGGTACCTTTAATTTTTTATGCAAACTTATTTTTTTCGTAAAATCATAAGCATAAGACAAATGAAATGATAATTTGTTTGACGCCTGATATTTTTGTAACAAAAACGGATAAAAAAGAAAAGTAAGTGGGTTTTTCAAGGGTAGTGAATGACCTATCATTCCTTGCTTATGAATCATTTTTTTCTTACTTAAACCCCTGGAATCTACCCCTAGCTAGTTCTTTCAAATTTCAATCCACAATTTTGCCTGAAAAAATAAATTCTTTACTTGAATTTAATTATCGTAGTGCCTTACTTTTTATGCCCCTACTGCAATTTATCGTTAATTTTGGCGCCCGTGTGCGGGGCACACCCTGCACACGGGGTTGGCGCGACCTGATGATGTAGCCATAAAACTTTTTCACGTTTTTGCACTTAGTTTTGTTGTCGCTTTTTTTTTTGTTAGTTGATTCATGATAATAAAAAAATATTTTCCATACATGTGTTTTAATTAATTTATGCTTACGATTTCATGGATTAAACAAAAAAATTAACGATAAATTGCAGTAGGGGCATAAAAAGTAAGGCACTACGATAATTAAATTCAAGTAAAGAATTCATTATTCCAGGCAAAATTATGGATTGAAATTTGAAAGGACAAGCTAGGGGTGGATTCCTGGGGTTTAAGTAAGAAAAAAATGATTCATAAGCAAGGAATGATAGGTCATTCACTACCCTTGAAAAACCCACTTACTTTTCTTTTTTATCGGAAAAATAAGTTTGCATATAAAGTTAAAGGAACCACAAGATTTTAAATAAAATGGAGATATCATTTATGTAGGAAAACCTATGGGGTGCTATTTGAAAAAAAAGTTGGGGGGTGAGTTTTAGGGGTTGACGTACGAAAAAAAAGTTTTGAATGCATGGTATGATAAACCCTATAGTACCTTCAAAAGTACCACTCAGTTCTTGCTTGAACCGTTTTTCATTACGAAAATATCACGTGTCAAGGAAATTCTGGGACACCCGATATATGTTATACATTACATAACAATTTAGACGTCTTCATATAACTACTTGGTCTGATCGCATAACTTCAACTGCTGAATTGATATCCAAACTATCGCATGTCCCCTGTACACTTAATGGAATAGACAAATTCATAGGTACTTCAAAAACAATTCACGTTTTAGATGGGTGCAGCTGCCGGCTTACTGGCAGCATAATGGGAAGTCGGGGTAAGATTTCTACATGGAATACTAATTGTTCAAATATTTTATATACATGTATACACATCGTATACTCTCTGGCCAATGTACTTTAAATGTCTTACCTACTACACACGTACCATGTCCGTGAGTGAAATTTAATTTGGCAACCTATTGGTGACATCTCTTTATGAGTTTCAAAGTTCACACAACCTCAAAACATTACGAAAGTAGTGAGGTTATTAGCCTACAAAGTGACCATTCAATGTCCCCATGTCATTATAACTATACCATAGTGTTTCTCTGATCCATGGATAAGACACGTCAAAATATACAATAATTTATCTGAAAAGAACATTTTATTTTCCTCTTATGATCATCTAACGAAACTGCCAAGTTGGGAGGCGGTGATATAGTGCAACAGGTCTTATTGCTTTGACGAAGGTATACTCGTATGATCGAAGCCACTCACCTTGCTCTGCCATTGTCAAACAGTTCATATAGTTCTGATATTTCTGTCTTCAATGAACAGTCCACGAAGTCTTCAGAGTCTTGGTTTTCCAGCATAAACCGATGTACTATGGCGTTGAGGGAGCTCAGCTTGGCACGATTGTTCGCGATTGTTTCCAACAGTTGCTGGAAGGAAAAAACCTCATTAAAAAAATTAAGTTTGAGGATACTTTTGCTAGCATGACCGGCCTTTTCGGGTGAACTTGATAACTCCAAAATTATTGGTATTAACGAGAATTTATGGAAAGTACTGAGTCAAGCCACTTGACGGCGTTTTTTCAATTATTTTATTATAATTGTTTGATGATCACTCCGCCTCCACTTTCATTTTCACTAATAATAACTTTGTTTTGTGTCCAGAGTCGTTTTATTTCTATGGCAAGATCTGTGTATTTAGATATCTTCCCAGTGTACGCGGTTTCAATAATCATATCATTGGGAATCTATCAAATCATTATTATTATTATTATACTCTGACTTTCTAAGTTCCTGTGGCATAATTGCGGCAGCGACAAGTGTTGACGGGCTGTGCCCGGTCAACCCAAACTATTATTGATCGGAATAGTACTGGTCTCCAGGATTACAGACTCCTGGAATATTTTGTGTAACTTTTCGCCTAGGCCTAACTGTTGCAGGTGTGGTGTAAATAGTGTAAATAAATGTGTTGGTGTAGGGTCTGAGACAGACATAATGAGGGGGACAATGTTAACTTTGTTTTGTATCCAGAGTCGTTTCATTTCTATGACTAGGTCTGTGTATTTGGGTATATTCCCAGCGTAGGTGTTTTGGATATTTATATCATTGGGACAAATTATTATTATTATTTTGCTTTCATAAATTTGTCAATACCTGAACTATTCTTGTTCTGTTCTCTTATTATTACTATTATTGATACAGTCTTCCAATTATCGAAGTTTTTGAAACCGATTATAACTTCTTTCTCTCACTTTACCTCCAAGCAATGTTTCTTTATTCATTAAATACTAAAACGCGATGAATGAGGTGACACAGAACATATTTTGTACAAAAATTCGAAGAATCGTCGTCGTAAAAAATATTTAACACTTATATGAGAGAATTGGCCTCTTTTTAAAAGCCACTGTTTCACCCATTTAGAACGTTTTTTCTTGCGGTATTTCACTTTACTAGCTAAAGCCGCCGCTAATGCTAAAGTATTATCTATGTTAACGGACCAAAAGTTTGCGAGAAACGGAAAGAAAACCGAACAGTGTGTGGAGGTATCGTTCCATCGGTTTAACCGACATCGGTTGGCACGTCGTGCAAACCTGATGAAAAAGAACGATGTCTGTGGGGCCCTTAAATCAATAACGTTAACATGGATTTGCGTTATTTTAAGTAGTCTAAAAACACCCTAACAAATGATATGTGTTGTTTCAATGAACGCTGAGGCAGAAGACCTATTAGATTTGATGGTGGTAGTAGATGTAGATAGAAACAAGATTCCGATATTTCCGATGGTTGCTGATAAAGTTGTTGGGGGTTGTCACCGGACATAAGTCGGCCGCACTTCCGCAGAGAGGCAAGCGGCAGGCGGCTCATATTTTATTCGGTCGGAAGGCAAATGGGCAATGCGATGCACAGCTGTATCCGAGTGGACACAGGGCACAGGGCACACCAGAAACGTATTCATGAGGCAGTCAACAGAATATTGCCCTCCCACGGGAGTGTTCAAAAGTCCTTCCGGTCAAATGGAAGTATCGGACCGATCATCCCGAACTTGGCAGATAGCACGCAGTGTTGCCAAATTATCGAGTTTACCGACGTTCTTAAGGACGCAGGAAGCATTGTAATCGCGAAAATATTTTGGTTAAAGGTATATTTTGTAACCGTTTTATGTATCATGGCGCAATGTAGTTCTCGTGGTTCGTGTGTATTACGCGTCTGATGGCGGTAAATATTTGAGGTTAAACTATCAAATCAGTCTTCAATCTCCGAAGATGTTACCTGTTCGGCATGTTTCGAGAAACTGAGTTTCCCTTTCTGATTTGGATTCACATGAGAAATTATTAGACGGTCTACCACTGTCCTGAAGTTATATTTTCGCTATCTTATTTCCAAAGACGTCAATGCTTTTACATCTAGGTATGAGTTTTCGTTTTATTTCGATGGAGCTTCTCTGTCCTTACGGTCTCAAAACTCCTCTATCTGCTCCTCCTACTATTGTAGAATCTCTCTCAGTTCCATCAGGGTTGAACGTACGAAAGAAGGAGAAAGGCTTTCTGGTGACAAGAGTCCATAGGCTTACAAGGGGGCCCTTACGCACCTCTCCTTACCCTAGTTCTCTAGTCCAAACCTCATCGCAAAGGTGAGGATGGCCTTGGGTGCTGCCCATCTTATATCCTCGCCACAGCATGTACACGTCATGTCGCTTGCCACATAAAGGTAACGTCTGAAGGTGTTATAGCCAGATAGGCAGGCCCACAAGTCACCTCAACCGGCTTCTGTCAGGGATAGACATAACCGCCCCACCTAGGCCAGAGGTCCTAAAATAAGTTCTCTAGCTTGACGGAGATGTCCATAGACTTGACACCTGATGTCTTGCCGAAATGGATTTCAAGACCTTTCTTGGCAGAACGAGCCTTGATGTAAACCCTGGCAAATAGTAATTCGCCTCCTAGACCCCTGAATTTCGTAAATACGAGAGGCACAAGCACACATATATATCTGTTTGGAATACCGTGGTGTATCCCCCAAGAGAGACGGAGAGCTTTCTTTTTGCCCACAGATCCCAGCGCCTGAGCCCTCTTTTCTCAAAAGACGGCCTGTCGTTTGACTCCCACTCCTCCCTTGAAGGATACTTCACCGTAAATTCGCAGTCGAAGCAATATGTAGGGGAAAATATATCACTCCTCATATGTAGGATAGGGTCACCCTTTGCAGTTCCGAGAGGATTTCAGAGTGTCCCCTGTCAGAATTCGCGAAGGACCAACTCAACCAAACGTTAGTAGAGCTTTTCTTGACTTTAATGAGCCTGGATTTATTTATTCGGAGGCATACCGAAGTTCGACACATCCTAAATATCGACTTGACCGAGTTTTCTACTTGTCCAGGGATACCAGCCCCTCCAAGAGATGTTCACACAAGGTTCGTTCTCGGACAGCTGATGATGGTTCAGAGCACGAAATCGGTGAGCATCAAAGTAGATTAGCTGCTATCCGCAGATTGGTGCATCAGTTGGGGCTAGGACTGTCTCCAGACGGCTGATGAGGGACAAGCTCCTTACAGCAGAAGGGGAACTCAAGACGCTGCAGATCAAATGCAGATCGCTCATCGCCAAGACAGCTGCTTGCTCCATTGCTTCCTCAGAAAGACACAGGTATGTTCTATTCCCTTATTTAATATTTAATAGCCATTCATACGCATTTACTGGGAACATCAAGGGAAACGTTGCCGCTTATGAGAAGTTTACTTAAGTGTACAACCACACCGCTTAGTTTCAGTTCGAGTCTTATCGAAAATCTCATCCAGAGAGTATCGCATTTTTGGAAGTTTAGGCATCAGTTAACGTCCTCTCTAGCCGAATTCGGGGTTTTCACGTTTCCTAGACAAGACGACAAATGTCAACCCCGACAGTGTGTTCCTAAATCGGAAAATCGGCAACGGCGCACTGGACATGATGACCGCATGTATATAAATTACTCAAGTTTATGATCAGACCCGCATAGCGAATACGAACTCATTGCATCCGGTAGGTCCACTGGCAAATAAGATCTTCACTAATTCAAGGTGGTATTGGGGTGGCCGGACAGCCCGGACGGCCGGAGATCGATCTTTAGGAGTTGGGGGTTGGGGTTAAGGCATACACGTAAGAAAACGCAAACGCGATGTCTGCTGTCTGCTGTCACATCAACAGAGTTACGTGCTACGCGGTAGTGCTTCAATTTTATGAGGTCGGCTCAGATGCGTACATACAAATCTCTATCCTGGGAGGGAGTCGTTTTCGCCGTTTTTGATTCCTGTGCATATAGGAGATTTTTTTGTGTTTATAATATTGTTTATTTGCACTTTGTAGCTATAGAATGTTCCTTATTTGGCTGTTTTATTTCTTTTAACTATAATTTTTTTATTTTGACTTGTTTTTACTTTCCACACCGATAGGTGTCTTTCGTTTTCTACTTTTTTTGGTTGGAGGTGAATTTGGAGTAGTTGGGGGGTGAGAGGTCATAAAACCCAATTCTTTTTGTATTCATAATAGTCATTGACCTGTGAAAGGAAGACCTAGCGGCATAACATCCTTTTTTGATCGGGCTGCCGATGATTTGGTTGCAAGGGGATAGCTTCATGCTATGGGAAAATAATAAACTGGTATCACCGTAATGTGTGGGAAGTACTGAGTCAATCAACTTGACTCCTTTTTTTTCCTTTTACGTCCCACACCTATAGGTGAGGGGAGTATTGTGATCAAGAAAATTTGCGATTTTGGGCGTTTTATGATGCCTACATAACGAAAATCCACGTCACTCATTTCCGTCGGTCTGTTTGTCGGTCTATCTATCTGTCGGTCTGTCTGTCTGTCGGTCTGTCTGTCTGTTGGCGTTTTTCTAGCCTCCTAATCTCAGTAACCGCTGCATGGATTTTGATGAAATTTGGGTAGTAATATGGTGTGGGGTCGTAGCAGGTAATGTTGCTACATTTTTGAAAATCGGTGCATGGGCGGCGGAGTAATTAGCAAAAAACGAAAAATTTCAAATATTACTCAAACTTCGTTTTTAGGCGTTTTAGGGGTTCCTGGTCATTTCCTTTTTTTTGGGTGGGGATGAAATTGGGGTGGTTGGGGGTGAGAGGCTGTAAAGCTGAAAAATTTGTTGTAATCGTAATAGGCTGTCCACTGACCTGAGAGAGAAAGACCTAGCAGTATAATACACTTTTTTAGGTCTTGCGAGTATTGCTTTTAGATCGTTCTGTATTTTATAATGTGGAAACTACTGAATTGATGGTCATGAAATTTCGGCACAGTATTACTACTTTGGTGAGGATGGAAAATGCGTCTGACTTTTAGAAATCGTTTCAGTGGCGGCGCAGCAATATAAACCAAAAATATGAAAACAGGTCATACTTCATTTTTAGGCGTTTTAGGGGTTCCTGATCATTTTCTACTTTTTTTTGGGTGGGGGTGAAGTTGGGGTGGTTCGGGGGCGGGTGGTAGTAAAACTCAAAAATTTGTTGTGTTCATGATAGATTGTCCATTGACCTGTAAAAGAAGTACCTAGTAGAATAAAACACTTTTTTGCGGTCGGGCGAGCAATGATTTGGTTGCAAGGGCATCTAAACTATAGCTTCATGCTATGGGAAAATAATAAAACTGGTATCATCGGGATGTGTGGGAAGTACTGAGTCAATCAACTTTACTACCTTTTTTATTTTAAATCGAATGGTTCCCTGGAAAGACGATGTCTTACAGTACCCTATCTATCTATTATTTAACGGCACATTTTAAAGGCATATATTCTTGAGAATTTTCTTTGTACATGCTCTAATTAAAAAATATATTTATTATAACTTGAAGACGATGTAACTACAGTTCTCAAGTGAAGAACAGACTAGTGAACAGTACAAAATTTGAATTGAAGTAACAATTCAACACTATTTATATTAATAATAAAAAATAAAATAATTCCTTAGTCCTTGATCTAATCGACATTGTGTAATGATTCACCATTAATTGGAAGAGAAAGAGACCTACTGAATGTTATTTTAAAAAATTTCCTGTTCTTGGAAACATAATTTATTGCTTTGCTTTGGTGCATATTATCTGCTATTCGATTTTCGAAAAAGAAGATCTTTCGGCGTGTTGATAAATCTAACAGTATCAACCTGAGAAATTAAGATCGCGTTATGACACTACTCATGCATAACGGATCACTTAGCTGACGTGTCCATAACGTCATCAGTTGGTCCACGTGTACCGCATACGTCATCGTTATGCCTGAGCAATCTTGAGCAGGTATAAAGTGGTTACATTCTTGTCAGGTAGAACATTAGTGTTCGAGATTGTCTTTGAAGATGTTTCGTATACTGCCTTTGTTAGCTGCCAGCTACCTGCCTGCTCTACCTACGGAAATCTGGTGCCTGATATTGAGGTATTTGGATGACGATGGTTTGCTGCTTGCAGTGAGGTCTAACCGCTCGTGGTTGGAATACGCTAAAGCAGATCCAGTTCTGAACAAGCGCTTGAACAGTGCTTTGTTGAAGAAGAGAGAAGACTTTTTGAAAATGAAGAACCAAGTGATTGTACAGCGACCTCTACCTGTGTCTGGTACATTTCTTCGGAATAATCAGAAAGTGGTCATAAGGAAGCCGGACGACTGCTTGAGGCATAAGGAAATTTATGACGAAATGCTGACACAGAACAGTAAACCAAAGAAAACAAGTGAAAAGTTGAAGTCTACTAGGAGTAATTATAGAAATAAACCATATCGATTGTAATAAAATCTGTTTATTGTAAAATAACAATTTGAGTAACAAATATATTTTTTACAATTATTGTTGTATTATTTTTGTGATTTGAGTTATATGGAAATTGCAGATAGTTACATAAAGTTACGATAGTGCAATAAATTACCTTTGAAGAAGATTTGAAAATATAATCACGATTGTTTTATATCGTGATAACAAATGCTACCTTATATTATTCGAAGCATATCTTTTTGCTTCCACTTCTTAACCTCGAACCTTATTAGTTGAGAAGAATATGACTTTACTATTGTTTATGTGTACCCAATAGCACTTTAAATAACTTTTTGTAACTTGAGCACTCTGTGCCTGAAAAGTCCATAAAAGATTAAAAAATACTTTGTCTCGCTGATAAGACGTATTTAAAAACAGAGGGACCCAGTTCTGTCTACCCTTCTAACTTTTATGTCATTGGTTTGACGTGATCAAACGCCTCCCGTAAACGTATACAATTTACAATTCTCTCTCCTGTTGGCAATTTAGAAAGTGTCGTCCGTATTCTGGCCCGCTAGCTTAAAAAAACTCCACCGTGTGCCGTAGGAAGTCCTCCCCTAACACAAATTTACAGAAAATCTGGGGTCGCCGGAATTCACTTACGTCATATTACCGAGTAGGCATAAAATTTGATTTTAAAGTTTACCAACGCAACTGCCACAAATTTTGAATTAGGGTCTTCGAACGAAGAGGAACGGTATGTATGTATAAAGGTTATCCCGAAAACGGTTAACTCTAGCAACTTAAACAAAGTATACCTGTTTTACGTGAAACATATTGAGGAAACGATTTTTTTTAACATACACAATGGTGCACCAAATCGGAAAAAGTTTTTGTTAATTTAAAAGAGTTTCGATGTGCTGTAGGTGGCGCCCTCTATTCATGTTAGCAAAACCGTGGCTGAATTTGGATTTCTCTCCTTAAAAAACCGCCCCAATACGTAATGTTAGATCGTTGTGAAATTTTATCGCGGAATAATTGAGAAAAAACAAAAATAAAAGTAAAACTTTGACACCTTTTATCTTGTAAGGCATTTTAAGGCATCATGTTCTAATGTCAATGTTCATAAAAATGTGAGATCTCTGACCTGTCAAGCGTTGTACGTCGAATATTCGGACACCCTGTATAAAAAATGAAGTCAAGCTGATTGACTCAGTACTTCCCACACAGTACGCTGATCCCATTTTATTATTTTCCCATAGCATGAACTTTAGTCTGAAATCCCTTGCAAGCAAATAATCGCCAGCCCCCCCCCCCCTAAAATTGTCTTCTTCCGCTTCACAGGTCAATGGACAGCCTATTTATCGATACTACAAACTTCTCAGTTTTACAACCCCCCACCCCCCAACCACCTCACTTTCACCTCCACCCAACTGGTAGGAAATGATCAGGAACCCCTAAAACATCTAAAAACCGAATTTGAGTTGTTTTCATACTTTTCATTCTTTGATTATTGCTACGCTGCCACTGACACGATTTTTAACAAACATACGTGTTTTCCATTCTCACCACGGTAACAATATACTGTGTCATAATTTCATTAGAATCAATTTAATAGTGTCCACGTTACAAAATACAAAACAATTTAAACAAATAAATTCTCGTATGTATAAAGAAAATTCTAAGTTAGTTTCCGTAATAGGCTAGGCAATGTTCGGATGGACCTAAAAAGGTGATTTGTGTCGCTAGATATTCCTTCACAGGTTCGTGGACAGCCTATTATGAGTACAAGAAATTTTTTAATTTTTTAACCCCCAACTACCCCAATTTCACGCCCACCCAAAAAAACGCAGAAAATGATCAGGAACCTCTAAAACGCTTTTTTAAGCGTTTTATGCTCAAACGAAGTTCGAGCTGTTTTTATATTTTTAGTTTTTTATTATTTCTGCGCCGCCACTGGCACGATTTATAAAAACCATACGCGTTTTCCGTCTTCGCCACGGTAGTAACACTGCCAAAATTTCATTAAAATCAATTTAACAGTTTCCTCGTTACACAATATAGAACGATCTAAAGCAATACTCTCGTATGTTTACATCAGAAAAATTCTAAGTCCTTTGCTTTCTGTAATATGCAAGACAATGTTCGGATGGACCTAAAAAAGTTATTTATGTCACCAGGTCGTCCTTCACACGTCAGTGGACAGTCTATTATGAAAGCAACAAATTTTTCAATTTTACAACCCCCCCACCCCCCAACCACCCCAATTTCACCCCCACCCCAAAAAAAAGTAGAAAATGATCAGGGACCCCTAAAACGCCTAAAAACGAAGTTTCAGCAATATTAATTTTTTTGTTTTTTGCTAATTACTCCGCCGCCTATGCACCGATTTTCAAAATTATAGGAACATTACCTACTACAACCCCACAGCATATTGCTGCCCAAATTTCATCACAATCAATGCAGCGGTTGCTGAGATTACGAGGTTAGAAAAAAGCGACAGACAGACAGACCGACGGAAATGAGTGACGTGGATTTTCGTTATGAAGACATAGTAACATGTCCAAAAAGCGTATTATCTCGAAATCGAAAATTTTCCCGATCACAATACTCCCCTCACCTATCGGTGTGGGAAGTAAAAGCTTTAAACGAGGGATGTCGAGCTGTCAAGCCCTTTTACAAGCACAATGTACTCAAGGCCCGTCCCAGCTGTTTACTGCAGTCCAAAGATCGCAGTATTTACTGAGACACGAGTCATGCGAGTAATCGGAAAATAAAAGCAAAAAGAAAATCGTAACATCTGCGAAGAATATGCTGTAGTATTAATTAACGGGGTAACTGCCTTACAGAAGCAATGTTCCGATTCGAAGAAAAAGTTTTTATTTGGTAATAAAGGATCGGTGCGTCCAGCCGTCCAGTTTGGTTTGGTAGAAAACGGACAGCAACGGTAGTGGCAGCCGCGGCCATTCACAACGAAAAAAAAAACGACGGCAACACGGCCGCTGTATCACCATTAAAAGATTTAAATTGTCAATCAAACAAAACCGATCGAAGAATGCTTCGAAAAAATTAGTAATTGAATGCTTTTGTGAAAAATACACCGTTTGCTTTGTGGCAAGCGTCCCTGAAAATAGCTTGCATCTTTAAATGATGTTTTTCTATCAAATATTTTGAGTAGCGATACTGTAGAAGGCAACTGGCTCTCCGAGAAAAAAATACGTCGGATGCCTGGAAATGTTTTAGCTACGGCCTTTCTTGCATCGCGACTGGTGTCCCTGGTAAGGGCATGCCAATGTTGCAAACCATTCACTGACAGAATGTCCCATAGTGTCAAAAGGATAATTTCAAAAATAGCTAGAATTTAGCCTATTGGCAGACGTGGTATTTAGCCTGAAAATGCGCAAGATGTTGAAAAAATTAATGTTCGTAGTTGAAAGAATTGAGTATTGAATAAATTTTACAAATTGTTTCTTGTATCTATTTCAGAATCCATCTTGGCCAAGTGATCACTCATCTAGGACTATTGCTGAATTAGCCATAAGATGGAGCTCCAATAAGATCATGCAAGGAGCTGCTTGGAGCATATGTTGATACACTTTTCAATTGGCGAATTCTGTGGTGTAGAAGGTATGTTTTTATTTTCTGATTGTTTTTGGTTTTTTTTTGCCTGGATGTTTTAGCTACGACCTTTGTTGCATCGCGAGTGGTGTCCCTGGTAAGGGCATGCCAATGTTGCAAACCATTCACTGACAGAATATCCTATAGTGTCAAAAGGATAATTTCAAAAATAGCTAGAATTTAGCCTATCGACAGACGTGGCATTTAGCCTGAAAATACGCAAGATTTATAAAAAATTAATGTTCGTAGTTGAAAGAATTGAGTATTGAATAAATTTTACAAATTGTTTCTTGTATCTATTTCAGAATCCATCTTGGCCAAGTGATCACTCGTCTAGGACTATTGCTGAATTAGCCATAAGATGGAGCTCCAATAAGATGATGCAAGGAGCTGCTTGGAGCATATGTTGATACACTTTTCAATTGGCGAATTCTGTGGTGTAGAAGGTATGTTTTTATTTTCTGATTGTTTTTGGTTTTTTTTTTGCCTGGATGTTTTAGCTACGACCTTTGTTGCATCGCGAGTGGTGTCCCTGGTAAGGGCATGCCAATGTTGCAAACCATTCACTGACAGAATGTCCCATAGTGTCAAAAGGATAATTTCAAAAATAGCTAGAATTTAGCCTATTGGCAGACGTGGTATTTAGCCTGAAAATGCGCAAGATGTTGAAAAAATTAATGTTCGTAGTTGAAAGAATTGAGTATTGAATAAATTTTACAAATTGTGTTTCTTGTATCTATTTCAGAATTCATCTTGGCCAAGTGATCACTCGTCTAGGACTATTGCTGAATTAGCCATAAGATGGAGCTCCAATAAGATCATGCAAGGAGCTGCTTGGAGCATATGTATGTTTATACACTTTTCAGTTGGCGAATTCTGTGGTGTAGAAGGTATGTTTTTATTTTCTGATTGTTTTTTGTTTTTTTTTTGCCTGGAAATGTTTTAGCTACGGCCTTTCTTGCATCGCGACTGGTGTCCCTGGTAAGGGCATGCCAATGTTGCAAACCATTCACTGACAGAATATCCTATAGTGTCAAAAGGATAATTTCAAAAATAGCTAGAATTTAGCCTATTGACAGACGTGGCATTTAGCCTGAAAATACGCAAGATTTTGAAAAAATTAATGTTCGTAGTTGAAAGAATTGAGTATTGAATAAATTTTACAAATTGTTTCTTGTATCTATTTCAGAATCCATCTTGGCCAAGTGATCACTCGTCTAGGACTATTGCTGAATTAGCCATAAGATGGAGCTCCAATAAGATCATGCAAGGAGCTGCTTGGGTCATATGTTGGTACACTTTTCAATTGGCGAATTCTGTGGTGTAGAAGGTATGTTTTTATTTTCTGATTGTTTTTGGTTTTTTTTTGCCTGGATGTTTTAGCTACGACCTTTGTTGCATCGCGAGTGGTGTCCCTGGTAAGGGCATGCCAATGTTGCAAACCATTCACTGACAGAATATCCTATAGTGTCAAAAGGATAATTTCAAAAATAGCTAGAATTTAGCCTATCGACAGACGTGGCATTTAGCCTGAAAATACGCAAGATTTATAAAAAATTAATGTTCGTAGTTGAAAGAATTGAGTATTGAATAAATTTTACAAATTGTTTCTTGTATCTATTTCAGAATCCATCTTGGCCAAGTGATCACTCGTCTAGGACTATTGCTGAATTAGCCATAAGATGGAGCTCCAATAAGATCATGCAAGGAGCTGCTTGGAGCATATGTATGTTTATACACTTTTCAATTGGCGAATTCTGTGGTGTAGAAGGTATGTTTTTATTTTCTGATTGTTTTTTGTTTTTTTTTTTGCCTGGAAATGTTTTAGCTACGGCCTTTCTTGCATCGCGACTGGTGTCCCTGGTAAGGGTATGCCAATGTGGCAAACCATTCACTGACAGAATATCCTATAGTGTCAAAAGGATAATTTCAAAAATAGCTAGAATTTAGCCTATTGACAGACGTGGTATTTAGCCTGAAAATGCGCAAGATTTTGAGAAAATTAATGTTCGTAGTTGAAAGAATTGAGTATTGAATAGATTTTACAAATTGTTTCTTGTATCTATTTCAGAATCCATCTTGGCCAAGTGATCACTCGTCTAGGACTATTGCTGAATTAGCCATAAGATGGAGCTCCAATAAGATGATGCAAGGAGCTGCTTGGAGCATATGTTGGTACACTTTTCAATTGGCGAATTCTGTGGTGTAGAAGGTATGTTTTTATTTTCTGATTGTTTTTTGTTTTTTTTTTGCCTGGAAATGTTTTAGCTACGGCCTTTCTTGCATCGCGACTGGTGTCCTTGGTAAGGGTATGCCAATGTGGCAAACCATTCACTGACAGAATATCCCATAGTGTCAAAAGGATAATTTCAAGAATAGCTAGAATTTAGCCTATTGGCAGACGTGGTATTTAGCCTGAAAATACGCAAGACTTTGAAAAAATTAATGTTCGTAGTTGAAAGAATTGAGTATTGAATAAATTTTACAAATTGTTTCTTGTATCTATTTCAGAATCCATCTTGGCCAAGTGATCACTCGTCTAGGACTATTGCTGAATTAGCCATAAGATGGAGCTCCAATAAGATCATGCAAGGAGCTGCTTGGAGCATATGTATGTTGATACACTTTTCAGTTGGCGAATTCTGTGGTGTAGAAGGTATGTTTTTATTTTCTGATTGTTTTTTGTTTTTTTTTTGCCTGGAAATGTTTTAGCTACGGCCTTTCTTGCATCGCGACTGGTGTCCCTGGTAAGGGCATGCCAATGTTGCAAACCATTCACTGACAGAATATCCTATAGTGTCAAAAGGATAATTTCAAAAATAGCTAGAATTTAGCCTATTGACAGACGTGGCATTTAGCCTGAAAATACGCAAGATTTTGAAAAAATTAATGTTCGTAGTTGAAAGAATTGAGTATTGAATAAATTTTACAAATTGTTTCTTGTATCTATTTCAGAATCCATCTTGGCCAAGTGATCACTCGTCTAGGACTATTGCTGAATTAGCCATAAGATGGAGCTCCAATAAGATCATGCAAGGAGCTGCTTGGGTCATATGTTGGTACACTTTTCAATTGGCGAATTCTGTGGTGTAGAAGGTATGTTTTTATTTTCTGATTGTTTTTTGTTTTTTTTGCCTGGAAATGTTTTAGCTACGACCTTTCTTGCATCGCGACTGGTGTCCCTGGTAAGGGTATGCCAATGTGGCAAACCATTCACTGACAGAATATCCTATAGTGTCAAAAGGATAATTTCAAAAATAGCTAGAATTTAGCCTATTGACAGACGTGGTATTTAGCCTGAAAATGCGCAAGATTTTGAGAAAATTAATGTTCGTAGTTGAAAGAATTGAGGATTGAATAGATTTTACAAATTGTTTCTTGTATCTATTTCAGAATCCATCTTGGCCAAGTGATCACTCGTCTAGGACTATTGCTGAATTAGCCATAAGATGGAGCTCCAATAAGATGATGCAAGGAGCTGCTTGGAGCATATGTTGGTACACTTTTCAATTGGCGAATTCTGTGGTGTAGAAGGTATGTTTTTATTTTCTGATTGTTTTTTGTTTTTTTTTTTGCCTGGAAATGTTTTAGCTACGGCCTTTCTTGCATCGCGACTGGTGTCCCTGGTAAGGGCATGCCAATGTTGCAAACCATTCACTGACAGAATATCCTATAGTGTCAAAAGGATAATTTCAAAAATAGCTAGAATTTAGCCTATTGACAGACGTGGCATTTAGCCTGAAAATACGCAAGATTTTGAAAAAATTAATGTTCGTAGTTGAAAGAATTGAGGATTGAATAGATTTTACAAATTGTTTCTTGTATCTATTTCAGAATCCATCTTGGCCAAGTGATCACTCGTCTAGGACTATTGCTGAATTAGCCATAAGATGGAGCTCCAATAAGATGATGCAAGGAGCTGCTTGGAGCATATGTTGATACACTTTTCAGTTGGCGAATTCTGTGGTGTAGAAGGTATGTTTTTATTTTCTGATTGTTTTTTGTTTTTTTTTTGCCTGGAAATGTTTTAGCTACGGCCTTTCTTGCATCGCGACTGGTGTCCCTGGTAAGGGCATGCCAATGTTGCAAACCATTCACTGACAGAATATCCTATAGTGTCAAAAGGATAATTTCAAAAATAGCTAGAATTTAGCCTATTGACAGACGTGGCATTTAGCCTGAAAATACGCAAGATTTTGAAAAAATTAATGTTCGTAGTTGAAAGAATTGAGTATTGAATAAATTTTACAAATTGTTTCTTGTATCTATTTCAGAATCCATCTTGGCCAAGTGATCACTCGTCTAGGACTATTGCTGAATTAGCCATAAGATGGAGCTCCAATAAGATGATGCAAGGAGCTGCTTGGAGCATATGTTGATACACTTTTCAATTGGCGAATTCTGTGGTGTAGAAGGTATGTTTTTATTTTCTGATTGTTTTTGGTTTTTTTTTTGCCTGGATGTTTTAGCTACGACCTTTGTTGCATCGCGAGTGGTGTCCCTGGTAAGGGCATGCCAATGTTGCAAACCATTCACTGACAGAATATCCTATAGTGTCAAAAGGATAATTTCAAAAATAGCTAGAATTTAGCCTATTGACAGACGTGGCATTTAGCCTGAAAATACGCAAGATTTTGAGAAAATTAATGTTCGTAGTTGAAAGAATTGAGGATTGAATAGATTTTACAAATTGTTTCTTGTATCTATTTCAGAATCCATCTTGGCCAAGTGATCACTCGTCTAGGACTATTGCTGAATTAGCCATAAGATGGAGCTCCAATAAGATGATGCAAGGAGCTGCTTGGAGCATATGTTGATACACTTTTCAGTTGGCGAATTCTGTGGTGTAGAAGGTATGTTTTTATTTTCTGATTGTTTTTTGTTTTTTTTTTGCCTGGAAATGTTTTAGCTACGGCCTTTCTTGCATCGCGACTGGTGTCCCTGGTAAGGGCATGCCAATGTTGCAAACCATTCACTGACAGAATATCCTATAGTGTCAAAAGGATAATTTCAAAAATAGCTAGAATTTAGCCTATTGACAGACGTGGCATTTAGCCTGAAAATACGCAAGATTTTGAAAAAATTAATGTTCGTAGTTGAAAGAATTGAGTATTGAATAAATTTTACAAATTGTTTCTTGTATCTATTTCAGAATCCATCTTGGCCAAGTGATCACTCGTCTAGGACTATTGCTGAATTAGCCATAAGATGGAGCTCCAATAAGATCATGCAAGGAGCTGCTTGGGTCATATGTTGGTACACTTTTCAATTGGCGAATTCTGTGGTGTAGAAGGTATGTTTTTATTTTCTGATTGTTTTTTGTTTTTTTTGCCTGGAAATGTTTTAGCTACGACCTTTCTTGCATCGCGACTGGTGTCCCTGGTAAGGGTATGCCAATGTGGCAAACCATTCACTGACAGAATATCCCATAGTGTCAAAAGGATAATTTCAAAAATAGCTAGAATTTAGCCTATTGACAGACGTGGCATTTAGCCTGAAAATACGCAAGATTTTGAAAAAATTAATGTTCGTAGTTGAAAGAATTGAGTATTGAATAAATTTTACAAATTGTTTCTTGTATCTATTTCAGAATCCATCTTGGCCAAGTGATCACTCGTCTAGGACTATTGCTGAATTAGCCATAAGATGGAGCTCCAATAAGATCATGCAAGGAGCTGCTTGGGTCATATGTTGGTACACTTTTCAATTGGCGAATTCTGTGGTGTAGAAGGTATGTTTTTATTTTCTGATTGTTTTTTGTTTTTTTTGCCTGGAAATGTTTTAGCTACGACCTTTCTTGCATCGCGACTGGTGTCCCTGGTAAGGGTATGCCAATGTGGCAAACCATTCACTGACAGAATATCCCATAGTGTCAAAAGGATAATTTCAAAAATAGCTAGAATTTAGCCTATTGACAGACGTGGCATTTAGCCTGAAAATACGCAAGATTTTGAGAAAATTAATGTTCGTAGTTGAAAGAATTGAGGATTGAATAGATTTTACAAATTGTTTCTTGTATCTATTTCAGAATCCATCTTGGCCAAGTGATCACTCGTCTAGGACTATTGCTGAATTAGCCATAAGATGGAGCTCCAATAAGATGATGCAAGGAGCTGCTTGGAGCATATGTTGATACACTTTTCAGTTGGCGAATTCTGTGGTGTAGAAGGTATGTTTTTATTTTCTGATTGTTTTTTGTTTTTTTTTTTGCCTGGAAATGTTTTAGCTACGGCCTTTCTTGCATCGCGACTGGTGTCCCTGGTAAGGGCATGCCAATGTTGCAAACCATTCACTGACAGAATATCCTATAGTGTCAAAAGGATAATTTCAAAAATAGCTAGAATTTAGCCTATTGACAGACGTGGCATTTAGCCTGAAAATACGCAAGATTTTGAAAAAATTAATGTTCGTAGTTGAAAGAATTGAGTATTGAATAAATTTTACAAATTGTTTCTTGTATCTATTTCAGAATCCATCTTGGCCAAGTGATCACTCGTCTAGGACTATTGCTGAATTAGCCATAAGATGGAGCTCCAATAAGATCATGCAAGGAGCTGCTTGGGTCATATGTTGGTACACTTTTCAATTGGCGAATTCTGTGGTGTAGAAGGTATGTTTTTATTTTCTGATTGTTTTTTGTTTTTTTTGCCTGGAAATGTTTTAGCTACGACCTTTCTTGCATCGCGACTGGTGTCCCTGGTAAGGGTATGCCAATGTGGCAAACCATTCACTGACAGAATATCCTATAGTGTCAAAAGGATAATTTCAAAAATAGCTAGAATTTAGCCTATTGACAGACGTGGTATTTAGCCTGAAAATGCGCAAGATTTTGAGAAAATTAATGTTCGTAGTTGAAAGAATTGAGGATTGAATAGATTTTACAAATTGTTTCTTGTATCTATTTCAGAATCCATCTTGGCCAAGTGATCACTCGTCTAGGACTATTGCTGAATTAGCCATAAGATGGAGCTCCAATAAGATGATGCAAGGAGCTGCTTGGAGCATATGTTGGTACACTTTTCAATTGGCGAATTCTGTGGTGTAGAAGGTATGTTTTTATTTTCTGATTGTTTTTTGTTTTTTTTTTTGCCTGGAAATGTTTTAGCTACGGCCTTTCTTGCATCGCGACTGGTGTCCTTGGTAAGGGTATGCCAATGTGGCAAACCATTCACTGACAGAATATCCCATAGTGTCAAAAGGATAATTTCAAGAATAGAATTTAGCCTATTGGCAGACGTGGTATTTAGCCTGAAAATGCGCAAGACTTTGAAAAAATTAATGTTCGTAGTTGAAAGAATTGAGTATTGAATAAATTTTACAAATTGTTTCTTGTATCTATTTCAGAATCCATCTTGGCCAAGTGATCACTCGTCTAGGACTATTGCTGAATTAGCCATAAGATGGAGGTCCAATAAGATCATGCAAGGAGCTGCTTGGAGCATATGTTGATACACTTTTCAATTGGCGAATTCTGTGGTGTAGAAGGTATGTTTTTATTTTCTGATTGTTTTTGGTTTTTTTTTTGCCTGGATGTTTTAGCTACGACCTTTGTTGCATCGCGAGTGGTGTCCCTGGTAAGGGCATGCCAATGTTGCAAACCATTCACTGACAGAATATCCTATAGTGTCAAAAGGATAATTTCAAAAATAGCTAGAATTTAGGCTATTGGCAGACGTGGTATTCTGCCCGTAAATGCAAAAGATTTTGAAAAAATTAATTTTCGTAGTTGAAAAAATTGAGTATTGAGTACATTTCCTAATGTGTTCCTTGTATCTTATTTCAGAATTCATCTGGGCCAGTGATCACTCCTATAGAAAAGTTGCTGAATTAGCCATAAGGTGGAGCTCCAATATCATGCAAGGAGCTGCTTGGGGCATATGCTGATACACTTTTCAATTGGTGAATTCTGTGATGCAATGAGTGAGTTTTTTTGTTGCTGATTGTTTTTTGTTGTGTTTTATTTTGCTTTGAAATGGAAAGGTCCAATTTCACCAGGCTTAAAAGATGTTACTTATATTTTACACAAGTGTTGTAGGAACTCGAGAAAATAACAAACTTTTCTGTTATAATTACTCTCTAATAAAATAAATGAAACATAAACATATAACCCTGTGGCTTGCTTATAAAATAGTCATTATTGTAGTTATAGAAAATTTCCATAAAACTCTGAATTCTAATATATATTTTTTAGTTCTTTTAAATTCTATGCCAAAAAAGAAGTGGTACTAGTGCAATTCATAATCACCTCGCTTTTCAATGAAAAATATACAACAAACTTTTAGAATCCTATCTGTTTCAGAATTTGTCTAAACAGCAAAATAAATGTTCAGTGATGTTGGGCCTCTCCATCCTTTTCTTATTAAATGTAAAAGTCGAAATATAATAGTCCAGGAGACACTGAATTTTTTCGTTACTAATTTTCATAGTCAGCAGATTTTTATAGTTATTCGATCGATAATACGATTTCCGATGAGTTGAGGCGGAAAATGCTTTGGAATATATAAAATAATTCCAACAGTAGAAAGTATACTAAAATTAAGTAAGAAAGTAGTTTGTCTAATCTGCGAACCTACTTAACACATCCAAAAAGTCAGTCAGACTCGAAAGTTCTTGTTTTGTGACGCTAGCATAAATTATTTCGTATAGACCGACTGAGAACATATTATTAAGTACTAAAAAAATTCAGTGTCTCCTTGCTATAAGCGATATATGTTGCATTGTTGCGGGATCATTTCGTACACTAAGTCTATTAATAGGAGCAACTGTCAATATACATTATATGTAAAAGTAAATTGCAGGGATTCGTTTGATTTAAAAACATAAAATATTTTAGAGCAGTTTGCATAGACTATATATTTTTTTATTTCTTGATTCATCCGCTAAAAGATCTAAATAGTATCTTTTTAATAATGAATCAAAATCAAACTCAGTCTCTTTTTTTTGTTACTTTAATTTTTTTTCTACAAGAAATTTCCGAACTCTTGATAGCGATTCAGCTTCCACAAAAACGTCTCGGTTTGGTGCGATACGTGTTCTAGACCTATTTTCCGCTAGTGGTTTCTCAGATGACAACGTCTTGCTAACAGACCTACCAGACTGCGCAGATCATTCCTGTTCCATTCTATGATCTTCGGGAGGTCTGACTAGAAGCGTATGGTATGAACGCCTTCGAGTGTAATTGTAGTAGCACTGGCATATCTCTACAGTGCAGGTGTAGTTACTTTTCTGCCCAATCTGAGATGATCTTCTTGGCAATGATTTTTGCAGTGCCCGCAAATGGTTCTCGTCCTATGAGCCATGTGGCTATAATCAGACCAATGATGGATGGTTTGGGTGACTAAATGTCAACAAGTTACCACAAAATTTTTCGAATAAAGCTCAAAACTTCAACGTATTCCTGATTCCGGCGTCTTTCCCTATATGCCTACTCAGAGCTTCAATATACTGAGTGTTGACATACCAATAGGCAACAATCGCTTTGTGATGAGCCGTTAAGCAATGTTTTCGGTTGAAAACCGACGTGGTTGTGTTATTTTTGAAACGGCGCGGCGGTAAAAGCGTACTCTTGTCGTGCGTTACTACGACGCCATGGCGGCTTTAGCGGCAACGGCAACGGCAGCGTCCTACGTGACATGATTGCCAATTCACGCCGGATACCGGATACTGAAAGCTCGAAACTCGATGCTTGCCAGTGATGTTAACCGTCCATACGTATTTTCCCGTATGGCAGCTTCAAAATCTCCCTACTATTTTAATGTTTATCATACATCATAGATATTCCTCACTGAGGATAAGAAACCCCAATAGTAACGTATCTTAAGCCATCTGGTGGTTAGGGGGAAATTACTAGCCAAAGGTGTTCCCGAGCGGTCACCCATCCAAGTACTAAACGCATCCGACGCTGTTTAGCTTCGGCTCTCGGTTTTGCAACAACCACTAAAGCTTGTCAAGAGGAACGTTTAAATTTTAATAAAAAAAAAAAACAGTAACATAACGAAAAAACCAGAATTTTCTAAATTACACCATTTAACTAATCCAATGTTATTTTACCATTTAACATAGGCAACCGGTTTCACGAGATTTAAAAATGTGATCTCTATAAATATGATGCAGTGGCATCCAATGGTTTTGGGGGGAAACTTAAACTACTGTCACACCATACGAGCGAATACACCATGATGTTTATGTGACTGTCAAAAGATACTTAAGATGATTTGACATCTGTCATCTGACAGTATCAACAGCTGATGAGCCAGTGACATTACATCTAAATCTTGACATAGTCCTACTTACATACTTCCCATTGAATATTATTTGAAGTTTGGTGTGCACTGAGTGAGAAACCTTTCGTTTCGATTTGTTTAACCACAAAGAGGGGGCTATCAAAAAATAACCCCCCAAAACAACTACACGACTTTAGCTAAATAGAATAGCTTAATCAAGTGGTAAAAGTAAACCTAAAGACATCAGAAGCCCAGATTTTTTCCGCAAAATTGGATTTCTTAAGTATCTGCCCCATTTACTATTTTTTTTTTCCTACTTTCTACTTTCCGCGATTTTCCCCAACTGATCGGGAATTTCCCTACGGGTTAACATCACTCGTGTCTCCATGCGCCACCCGCTACGGCTTTACATTGTTGTCAAGATTGCCCAGCAACATTGTAATGACTCCAGATATCGCCAGATCTTACAATCGTATGGTACCCTCATATCAAAACAGTAGATATACAGGTTGTTCATTTGATAACTTCCCACTACGGATTTCTCGAAGACCGCTGATTGAAAGAGAAAACGCCGAGACACGTCAAAAGAATTATCAAGGAGGACAACTTTTTAACCAAAAACTCAAAACTTCACCCCCTTGTACCCCTGCCTCCCAGGATCATCTCCTTAAAAATTGTAAATGACAAAGGGTTTCGAGTAATATCTTGTTTTAATGGTATGTCGAATTACTTTATTTCAACGTTTGATTTTCTAAAATCTATCGATTCGTTTTTGAGAAAATTAGAATCTTTATGTATCTTAATTTGTTCAAATAGAATACAAAAATATACGAAAATATAACTATCCATTGCAATAAGTGTTCAAATGTTTCCCGTTATTGGCCAAATAATGATATAGGCAATTCTCAAATTTCTGACTGTCAGTTTGGATGACCTTCGTCGACGTATTACGTATTACCGTTTTTGCAACTGCCCGTCAAGAATTTGAAAATCGCCTATATTATTTTAACGGGAGGGGGGTTTATTAGGAAGACCGTAAGACGGAAGCTTGTTCATTAGAGTCATATGCCACACTTACGATATAGTTTAAATTCCATCAAAAACGGAGCAGCGGTTACCGAGGTGACGCAGTGACAATAATAGCTCGAATTCGACATAACTCATAAAACGGAAAACTCTTATCTCAAGATCGAAAATTTTCGGGATCACAATACCTCCCTCACCTACGAGTTTACATAAATTATTTGCAAATACCCACCTCTTGACATTATCGTTCACTTTCATGAAACACCCTGATAAACCGCAATGCCGATGAAAACACTTCAATATTTGTCACTCTGTATAATCAGCGAATAAATCCGTTGCGATATTTCTAATGCATAATGCATCAGGCGACAGATATATATTTAATATTTCTGGAAAAACTACAACAAGCGCCTGGGAGTATGGCGCGAATAAGAAAAGTCATCCTTGAGGAGTCAACTAGTTGAAATTGGAACAGCGGAAGTCAGAATTTCAATCGATATTGATTCGGGTGTACGTGAACTGAACGCAAAATGATCGAGCCAGACCAGTAGCGTACCTCGATAAAACACTCTTTTCGTTGTCTAAAAATAAAATAACGTATAGTGTAAGATGGAACCAGGCCCGTAGCCAGGATTTCACTTGCGGAAGGGCCCACCAGCTTAATCATATGACCTGTCGCGCGGGGGGGGGGAGGTGTGTTAGAAACGGGAGTAGTCAGGTTTGGTATCACCTCAGAGTAAGAACTGAACATAGAGGTAGTAAACAACTAATTCTAATAGGCCAACATCTTTTCTTACGTTGTCATATTGACCACCAGATACGGCAATCATAATTGTTTACTATCGTCTTAATTGTATAGAATCCAGAAATATTCCATTCTACGTTAAAAAATACCGTATTTTGATGGTTCAGGAATGATTACAGCAAAATCAATAAATATGTTGACCTCTACTGCGTTACTGCATGTTTCTTCGTCATAAACGCAAATTCTGTCTCACATAAATTTTGAGGAGCTGACAACGCCTACATAATTTTCCTGAGATTTGTTTACGGTAAACCTCGACTGTCAAACGTTTGTTTTGTGTGTGCGTCTTTTATGCTTGGTCAGTAAAATCGAATTCGCTATTTGTTGGTAACTGTAGTGAAGCTTTACGGACTTGCTGTGCTATATTCGAGTGTAGTTTAACAGTTTTTCGAGATGGGACAGTGCAGAGCAGTGTTTGTAACATAGGTTGCATTGGAAGAATTTTCAGGTTAGTCAGCCTCCAAACATTGCCATGTTTGGAGGCTGAAGTGTCAAAGATGATGGCTTTGAGCACGCCATGCTGAAGTGGTTTGTTTACTACCTGTTAGTTGTTACTCTGAGGGTATCACGAACATCGTCCTACTGAAGGACATCTTGGGTAGTCACCATTTTTGGCGAGCAAAAAAAAGGGGGGTGATTAGGTTTCCGTTTCTCAAACATCCTGGAGGAGCAGTAAAGAAGCATCACCATTAGAGCAAAAAAAAGGGTTTTATGGCTCCTACCCGCTATGAAATAACCGAACAGGTGACGGCCCTACCTGGGAGGGACCTGTTGAGTAATCGAAATATTCAAAGACTGTTTTTATCTACATACCCCCCAAGGACCTGGAGGGCTTGAGCTCGATATATTTTTTTTGCTGAAATTATCCATTCTCTGATATGAAAAAATAAACTATATCAAATATAGAATAACCAAACGATATGAATATAATGTTGCATGTTTTAATGGTGTCTTTATTTTACATTAATCAAGGAACTAAACTCAAAAAATAGTCATTGTAACCTACTTAGGTATAAAGGTGAAACATAAAAATGATTTCTTCTCTGAATTCTGAGTAAAAACTGTATGCAACATAATACTCGGATGTGTACATAAATTCAACTGTTTCAGAATTTTATTTTCATCAACACCAAAACAAGGAAATTTTGCATAAACCGCAAATTGTCGCATCAAGCTTTTCAACGATGTATTACTACTTCGACATACCTTTAAAACAGGGTACTAATCGATACCACTTGTCATTTAAAATTTTTAAGGGGATGATCCTAGAGGGGGGAGGGTACAAGGGAATGTGAAGGTAGTTTTTGGTAAAAAGTTGTCCCCCTTGACTAATCTTTTGATGTGTCTCGGCGTTTTCCCTTTTTTCAAGAAATCCGGATTGGGAAGTTTTCAAATGAATTGTACATTTCTGCTTGAGCCACCCTGTATATCAGCCGTCCAAAAAGCGTTTCGTTTAACAACTATAGGCAACCAGGCATACAGCAGTGTTTCGCACCACTCCCTTTTGCCTACTTCCGCTTTCTGGGTTAATCTCCTATAGGCTAGGTGCTAGTAAACATTTTTTAAATCGTTCCATAACCGTTAGTTAGAAACATCAAAGTAGAGCATCTTCTGTAGTCACAATTTGTCTGGCATATTCAATTAGCACCGAACTATCTGTTTTGCCACTTTATTAATTTATTTCAATTGAGTGCTAAAATTTAGCCCTTAATTTTATACGTCTTCGCGCAGTTTGGGGGTTAAGAATTTTTCCGGATATTTTTCTGTAGAATGAATGCCTTTCGATTTTGCCCACAATTTTGGGGTGCCGACCCTCAATTTTGGTGGTTTTCTATTCTTCCTCATTGAAAATTTACCGCTGAATCCAATAGTGTAACCGGTTTGGCCCTACAGCGTCTCATTCTCCATCAAAAAAACATTGTGAGTCTGAAATCCGGGCAAAATCCAAAACTTTTTAACTTCCTCAAACGGGACGAAATCGCGGAACGGAGGCCAGGTTCGTGATGTGTGCCCTTGAAATTCCTGGATTAGTGATTTTCGTGCAGTTCGGGAACTAAGAATTTTTTCCGGTTTTTTTTCCGTAGTCATATGCCTTTCGATTTTGCCCCAATTTTGAAGCGTCGACCCTCCACCCTCAGCTTTGGTCGTTTTCTATTCTTCCTCATTGAAAATTCCCCGCTGAACCCAATAGTATAGCTAGTTTGCCCCTACAGCGTCTCATTCTCCATCAAAAAAATATTGTGGGTCTGAAATCCGGGCAAAATCCAAAACTTTTTAATTTCCTCAAACGGGACGAAATCGCGGAACGTTGACCAGATTCGTGATGTGTGCCCTCGAAATTCCTGGATTAGTGATTTTCGTGCAGTTCGGGAACTAAGAATTTTTTCCGGATTTTTTTCGGTAGTCATATGCCTTTCGATTTTGCTCCAATTTTGGAGCGTCGACTCTCCACCCTCGGCTTTGGTCGTTTTCTATTCTTCCTCATTGAAAATTCCCCGGTGAATCCAATAGTGTAACTAGTTTAGCCCTACAGCGTCTCATTCTCCATCAATGAATAATAAGCCGACAGGCGCCAGAGACCCTTGCCATCTCTTGTTTGCTGTGTAAGGTGTACATATCGGCACATCGCGGCTCTACGAGTGCTATACTACGGATTAGACACTGGTGCTGCCATACGCTCTAGGAGACATAGAATCCGTGTTGGAGAACGAGAGTTGCCGAATTTACTGGAACTACTCATTCTCCACGCTCGAGCTTATTCAGGCAACTAAGCCCAACATAGTCCTCCTCCTCCAGGAGTTGTTCGGACAACTTCGCAGGCTCTGGCCAGACTGCACTGTAAGTCTACTGGTTATGGTTATCGGATCCCTGGGTAGAATGAGGAATACGCTGCTCTCTGCACTGCGCGCAATGCCAGTGTGCTGTGCGGCAGCGCACATCTTAGCCCCCAGAATGCAGAACGGTCTGAGGAGTAGTCACTACGTAATGGAACAGCACCTTGCTGTGTCTGAGACCGGGCTGTTCCTTTTTGTTAAAAAAATATGAATATCCAAATCACCTACGCTGGGAAGATACCTAAATGTACAAACCTTGCCATAGAAATAAAACGACTTCAGGAACAAAACAAATTTATTATCGTCCCCGTCATTATATCATTTTCAGGCCTTGCACCAAACGCATTTACACCACACCTGCAACAGTTAGGCCTGGACGAAAAGTTACATAAAGTATTCCAAATTTATGTAATCCTGAAGACCTGCAATATTGTACGATCCTTACTAAATTCAGATCAATAATAGTTCAGGTATTGACTAGCCACAGCCGTCATCACTTGTTGCTGCCGCAACCATGCAAGAAGAACTTAGACAGAATAATAATAAGCCGACTTTATTTACATAAGAATATTATATAAAAGTATGAACATCAATTTGCAAATTAATGGGCAAGTCAAGCTCACGCTACTCTACTTAATAAATTTATGACACAGAGCCATCATCTCAGATTGAATCAAATAAGATCACAATAATTTGTACTTACGTTACAGCAGTCGATTTCGTTGTGTATGTCCTCCATTTCAATATTTTGTGGGTAGACTTTGTTCTTGTCTGGCATGCTGACGGACGTTATGAAGGACTTCAACTCCAATATCTGCTTCTGCAACCTTCTGTACTCCTGCATCTTCATACATCTCACTTTGAGAATCCGCCACTGACTTAGCAGACCTGGAAGAGTAAAAAAGCACCATTTATAATTCAGAGTTCGCTCGATTTACTCAATTTTTTTTGTTTTTCGTGGCTTTATCGTATCCGTCAGTCTGTCTGTGTACGTTCGACTATCCTTTGACCCTTACCTTGATGAAATGTTTACAATCTGTTGCGTAATTGTTTTTGAGGAAACGCTCTATAGACGCAATCCATAATTTTGCGGATGACAGTACTTTGGCCATAAGGATCATGAGCAATAGATCAATCTCTGTGGCCAAGAATGGTGGCAGTGACTGCTTCGCTGCCACCGTCAAATGATCTGGAGACCATTATCGCTTGGGGGCTCACAAATATGTAGTGTCACTATCAAAGAAGGGTGGTATAGCGCGCATCCGCTTCTAATGAACAAGCTCTCTGCCAAGTTTTTACGAGAACACATTACGAAATTTAAAATCTGGCACGAATATGTTTTGTCAATTAAAATAATTCAGACCCAGGAAGTACTTTTCACTAACCTTCTCACACTACATATATAAAACTCAGATAAGACCTGGCCTGGAGTATTGCTCTCATGTCTGGGGAGCTGCTGACCCTTCAACCTTGTATAAACTTGATGCAGGCCAGGGAAGGGCACTTCGACTAATCGGTGATCCGGCCTTAACGCGCCACCTTCAGTAACTTTCTTACCGGCGTGTTGTTGGTGACCTCTCACCATACCGGTTAAATAGTTATATTTGTTAATCATATCCCCTGTAAACTCCTGGTTGTAATTGATCATTGGTATGTGTTACCTCTATGGCGAGGATAGAAAAACCCGCATGGTAGCTCCAGTGATGGCGGAGTTCTGCAGTACCTTTATCAACAATATACATGCATCACTGTCTTTGTTAAAAGTTAACTTTTGCTATTTTCGAGTAGGTAACCAATCAAATGACTTTTTATTAAAGATTTTGTACTTAAGGAGCATCATTCAGGTGGCTGAACGTTAGTTCTTCCAACGGATGTGGTTTTATTTATGGGTCAGTGCGCAATGAATGTAAATTTGTATTCAATAGGAATTAGATTTCCAAATGTTCGTTCAATAAAGCTTGGCGATTCTCTGCAATTTACTTGTAAATGGTTAATTATAATGTTTTATTGTAGGGTTGTAGAAAGAGTAAGCAACTTATCAAGACAATTATCGTAATGGGCCTGTCCCACGTTTTTTGGATTTTTATATCGTATATCGTATACGAAACCTTCCACCACTAGATGTTATGAATAATTTTGCGTATATTCTCTCTTATTTATCATGAAATAGAATTGCTTTAAAAGTTGAATTTCCTTAATTAGTAAGAAGAATAAGATTCCTGAATCTGATACGTTTACATTTACACAAACTTGTCAGGAGTCAAGTAGATGTCAGCTGACAAGTTGCATCCTAGATTCTAGGAACATATAACTTGATTTTACTTTCGACTAGACTTCATGTTATATAGCCACAGCCACACTTCTGTCGAAGCTAACAGCTAACCAAGTTAGTCGTAGGAGAGAGTATGGGTGGTCACTTCGGACTACTTGAATTGACCGTCCACATCAATCATCGGAAGAAAATGTTCTGTATGGTAAAATTGTGGCACATAATTGAAATATATGAAACCACACAATGCAAGTGCAGCTGCCTCTTGCACATCATCAATTACGCCGTGGTCAGCTGACTTCGTTATTAAAGAAATAAGGTTAGGATCTTGCCTGCTGAGCAGAGTTTCTCCTGAGGTTTAGGGAGTGGTGTGGTAACCCTCGTGCTCGACTTACTTCGACGAGGAACTTCGCTAGCAGTGTGGCTGAGGCTTAAGAATAAGCCATTTTAAGCTTTTGGCTTATATATAAATATATGTAGTACAGATAATCATTTAGTTCATTTCCTACTTTTTTTAAGAAAAGTTCAAATTTTCAAACTACACAATATCTCTTTTTGCCTTTTTCGGTTTTTAGTTATTAGCCATATTTTTATCTGTATCTTTGACCATTATGTTGTTATTAACACAATTTGTTTAGTCAATCTGGTCCATCGAAAAAAGACAAATGGTTTTTTATTAAACACGTTTTTTATACAAAAAAATCAAACGCAAGCATTTGGACTTGTCGAGCGAAATAGAAAAATATAATTATGATTCTAATAATCTTTAATCATCTCCTTGGTAATATTAACAAACAAAAGAAACGTCAATATCATTTAATATGTAATAAAACCAGATGATAACGCAATACGAACATTTACAAACTGAGAAAATTGTATAGCAGAACTTCTTTTCCTTAAAAATACACGTTTTTGTTACTAGTGATGAAAAAGGAACATTGTTTTATCTCCAATCTTGAATAATGGAACAGATTTGCTAAAAATGTCAAAGATGATTGTATAACTAAACACAGTTCCAAAATTAAAACTTGGAATAAGTCTGACCAAACCACCTAGTTAGCTACGATTCTTAATCGTCCTGCTATCTTCCTTGATCCTTATAAGAGGTTATTGAACCTCTTAAATTGTTAAGGCTTATCCTATAATATGACGCTTTAAATCTTCTTTGTTTGAAAGAGGCAAAAATAAGCGCTTGCCCTTTGCTTCTTTTTAGACTTCAATCTGTGGCGCACCATTATGTTCACTGAATGTGTATAGATATACAATCTGCTTTGAAAAATGATCCCGATATTATGTTTTGCTTATAACCTTTATAAAAAGTGAATTACGGCCCGAACAGACGGGCCACACTGTAAATTGTTTGGCAACAATTTGATTCTAACCAGTGAAGCACTTCAGCTTCGAAATGGATCTAAATCTAAACTCATTTTTAATGGGATTCATTGTCTGCCGAATATCGATAATGAACGCCAGAAGGAAAATGCCGAAAGTGGTCCGTCTGGACAGACCAAGCGACGCTGTCTCTGCCTTCAACCGTTTGTCTTTACATTCCCAGTATTCCTGAGGATCCGAACAGACGAGTCACTTAGTGGCATCACAAACCTCAAAATGGCTCATTTGTGCAGGCTCTTGAGGTGGGTACAGATCTGCGCGCCACGAACACGCGATGCGTGTGCTCCGCGTGCCCGTGCGCGCGCAGCGTGTTCGCTAATTTGTACGGGGACAGACGGACGGACGGACGGAGATAGACAGAGACAGACAGAGACAGACAGACAGACAGACAGAGACAGACAGACAGAGACAGACAGACAGAGACAGACAGACAGAGACAGACAGAGACAGACAGACAGAGACAGACAAACAGAGACAGACAGAGACAGACAGACAGAGAGCGACGGACAGAGGCGGACAGAGAGAGAGACAAAGACAGGACAGGGACAGATAGAGACAGACAGACAGACAGATACAGACAGACAGAGACAGACACCCCCGTACCCCCCCTGTACTCACCTTTGGGAATACTGATAATGCAAAGATACGGTTGAACGTGTATTTTGATATAGTTGAATGATATGTCTTTTGGTGTTCTCCATTGTATTGTTCATTTTTTATGTTTCTTGATAAAGATTATTATTATTTTGGTGACAGATGTAAAAGTGTAGATAAATGTGAAATAAAAATAGTTTCGAAAATCTTTGTTTTTATTCTCCGCCAATTCGCCCACGTCGTACCTCCGCTAATTCGCCCACGTCTCAGTAACTACAGTTGCAGGAGGTGGGTGTAGAGTTTTTGTCCGTCAAAAGCGTGAAAAATTACGTAAAGTACGAGCAAACAAAATAAAACATTTCTTTACAAAAAAAGGGGGATTTTTAACCCCTTCGAAGCTTTGCTTAAGACAGTTGAGATGAACGAACAGAGAGGAAAACCCAACCATCCTCCCCGACCGACCATCCCATACGAAATTTGCTTGGTTTTGTTAAATTTTATGAGACTTGTGATAGCAATATATAATATATTGCTTTAGCGCCATCTAGTGGATAGTAGCAGAACTAACGTTTTTTAAATGTTGCTACTACACATCTGATAATTTTGAATGACTACCTGGAAAAATTGCGACCAAGCTCAGTAATTACAGTTGCAGGAGGTGGGTGTAGAGTTTTTGTCCGTCAAAAGCGTAAAAAATTACGTAAACTAGGAGCAAACAAAATAAAACATTTCTTTACAAAAAAGGGGGATTTTTAACCCCTTCGAAGCTTCGCTTAAGACAGTTGAGATGAAAGAAAAGAGAGAAAAACCCAACCATCCTCCCCGACCGACCATCCCATACGAAATTTACTTGGTTTTGTTAAATTTTATGAGACTTGTGATAGCAATATATAATATATTGCTTTAGCGCCATCTAGTGGATAGTAGCAGAACTAACGTTTTTTAAATGTTGCTACTACACATCTGATAATTTTGAATGACTACCTGGAAAAATTGCGACCAAGCTCAGTAATTACAGTTGCAGGAGGTGGGTGTAGAGTTTTTGTCCGTCAAAAGCGTAAAAAATTACGTAAACTAGGAGCAAACAAAATAAAACATTTCTTTACAAAAAAGGGGGATTTTTAACCCCTTCGAAGCTTCGCTTAAGACAGTTGAGATGAAAGAAAAGAGAGAAAAACCCAACCATCCTCCCCGACCGACCATCCCATACGAAATTTGCTTGGTTTTGTTAAATTTTATGAGACTTGTGATAGCAATATATAATATATTGCTTTAGCGCCATCTAGTGGATAGTAGCAGAACTAACGTTTTTTAAATGTTGCTACTACACATCTGATAATTTTGAATGACTACCTGGAAAAATTGCGACCAAGCTCAGTAATTACAGTTGCAGGAGGTGGGTGTAGAGTTTTTGTCCGTCAAAAGCGTAAAAAATTACGTAAACTAGGAGCAAACAAAATAAAACATTTCTTTACAAAAAAGGGGGATTTTTAACCCCTTCGAAGCTTCGCTTAAGACAGTTGAGATGAAAGAAAAGAGAGAAAAAACCCAACCATCCTCCCCGACCGACCATCCCATACGAAATTTGCTTGGTTTTGTTAAATTTTATGAGACTTGTGATAGCAATATATAATATATTGCTTTAGCGCCATCTATTGGGTAGTAGCAGAACTAAAAAAATAAAACATTTCTTTACAAAAAGGGGGATTTTTAACCCCTTCGAAGCTTTGCTTAGACAGTTGAGATGAAAGAAAAGAGAGATGTGATAGCAATATATAATATATTGCTTTAGCGCCATCTATTGGGTAGTAGCAGAACTAAAAAAATAAAACATTTCTTTACAAAAAGGGGGATTTTTAACCCCTTCGAAGCTTTGCTTAGACAGTTGAGATGAAAGAAAAGAGAGAAAAACCCGACCATCCTCCCCGACCGACCATCCCATACGAAATTTGCTTGGTTTTGTTAAATTTTATGAGTCTTGTGATAGCAATATATAAACAATATATAAAGCGCCATCTATTGAATAGTAGCAGAACTAAAACAAAATAAAACATTTCTTTACAAAAACAGGGGATTTTTAACCCACCGCCCCCCCCCCCCCAAGCTCTGCTAAACTTGAGATATGAGATGAGAGTGAAACCAGCTACAGTACGGTTCTTTTTCTTAACAAAGAAATCAATTTTGGCCCTGAGAAGGGCCGATTACAGATTATTTTCGTTGCGGCTTGCTGCCTCAAGCTGCGGCTACATGATTTTTCGAATAATAAACATCTGACGACTTCTTCTCGGTCTTCTTGGGCCGTCGTACCGTCTGCTAATTCGTCCACACCGTACCTCCGTTAATTCGCTCACGTCGTACCTCCGCTAATAAAAGTAGAACAATACTTTCGAGAAGACATTCAGGTTTTTTGAAATCAATTTGATAATTAACAGCTAATTAGCCAATGGGCTTTTCATGGGCAAATGTCAAAAATGTACACAATTAGTGTCCTATATCGAAAAAAGACGGTAAATCATCAATTTACATGGTTTTTCCTGGAAGGCTGTCAAACAACCATTGTTTGCTTGTTTTACAACGTTTCGATTTATTTAAAGTTGAACCGTCTTCGTCTAAGTATAAATATAAATATTTCTCCAAGTCTTTGCATCAGGGTATACAGGGTGAGTCCTAAGTTGATACTTTTTTAAATTTTAACTTCTATACACATTAGAAGACGTTAAAATGAACAACTTTTTCAAATAACTATTTTCGAAATACTGAAAAATAAGCGAGATAGAGGATAAAAGATTATACCTGGGCTTGTGTATCAAGACGTATCGTATCTAGTCTGTTTGTTTAGATTTTTGCTCGGATTTTTGTCAAATCGATTGGGCATTGTACCTGTCACTTTTTGTTTTTCGTTGTTAATTTGAAAATTAAATTCTAAAAGTGGCACATTATGAAACAAACTGAATGTGACTAGTGCAGTAATTGACGGATACAATGCCTGATCTATAAGACAAAAATCTGTGAGAAAAACTAAACATAAAAAGTTATTTGAAAAGCTGCTTATTTTAACGACTTCTATACAGTTTAAAAAAGTATTAACTTAGGACCCACCCTGTATCCAGCGAAACGGACATGTTCAATATTGATGTTAAATCACCAAAGTTTTCCAACTATGATGACGCACAGTGTGCTGCTTTGGGATTCGGATTTAATAATCAGTACCGATCTAACTAATGCTGCGCCAAGGGTACTTATTTTAGAGTTTACCCCGTACCGAGTATTTAGTGTTGTAACTGGTATTTCATACCGGGTAGTTACAATATTTACATCACTAGTCGGCAGAACCGACGATTTTTAAACCGCTACTACTCTTCCTCTATCAGCGCGAGAGAGGTGGAGGTAGTACCGTTCGACTCGTGAAAACTCACGAGTATAAACATAGCGTTTTATTGGAAGGTTGAGCACCACCATGCCATTACGATGACAAATCAGACACTCACTGAGGCGAATTTCAGCAGCATGTTGCCCAGCAGATCGAGTGGGACTGCGAGGAAGAAAATAAAGGACCCGTTCGTGGAGCTCCTGGTAGTCTTTCGTTGATCAGTACACCACGGGTACGAAATGCTTTGACACAATCAAGGATGGTGTTTCGAGTAGGAACAGCTCGATTCCGATGAATGTTAAAATGGCGACGAGACATACAGATCATCCACCAACTGTACCACCCCCAATTTTGTCGCCCTGATGGTGGAAGAGTACTAGTCACTACGAGTCATTTCAAAAACGTCCATCTTTTGTGCTAGACCCTGTATGATTTGCTAATGAAGCAGCAGAAAAGCATTATACAGATCCCAAAGCAGGTATTTTAAGCGACAATAACAATCATAAGTAAATTAATATACAGGGTGTTGATTTGAAAACTTCCCACCCCGAATGTCCGGAAGTCTCGAAAACCGCTGATTAAAAGAAAAAACGCCGAGATACGTCAAAAGACTTGTCGAGGGGGACAACTTTTTAAAGACTACTTCACCCCCTGGATCGTCCTCCTAAAAAATTCACATGACAAGGGATATCGAGTAATATCTCGTTTAGGAGAAAATTAGAATCTTGAAGTATCTCACCTTGTTGAAATAGAATACGAAAATATATGAAAATATCACTTTTTATTGCAATGTCTTCGAGAAATCCGGGGTGGGAAGTTTTTAAATGAACTGAAATGTTTAGATATATGGATACAAGGTGTTAGTTTACTGTAGACATGCTGTTACCACTGATTATTATTAAATACATTAATGCCATATTAAAGAGGTAGTGTATGGGAAGAATATGTTACATAATTCCGGTCTTATTACTCATTGCTATATCACTTGTTTGTCACATAAACCTCCATCCAGTTGTATCTTCAATGCGAAATGCTAAAAGCATCTGAGTGTGCCAACAAGACTTCTTCAAAATGTGTCATATATTTAAAGATTACTTTTACTCGTGATATCAGACATTATTACTGCGGAAGTATACTTTTCGTGAGGAGTTAGAATGCATATGAAATGATATTTAGTAAAAATGTATACTCCACCGCATGAATTCCACTTACCTTTATGGCATTCAATTTATCATGTTAAAGCCTGTACACAAAACGCAACCTAATATAGAAGTAATCTCGTTGCGCTATATCGAATAATTTTACCCTAGAATCTGATGTGCATCTCAAAAACTCCGTCGCTTCATCAACGTTGAGAAAAATTGGCAAGGGACACTTGCTGTCAAAACACCAAACAGGGTAAGGGAGTTGGGAATAAACTAAAAAAGCAAAAAAGAATAGTAAGCAAAACATTTAATGCATACACATGCTGTTAGCATTCTAGCAAAAATATATAAATTCTTAATTTACATGCAGAAGATAACATCATGTCTATAGTTGAAAGGTAACAAATCAATTTATCTTGAGCTTATGTATGCGTTTCAACTTGTCAATAAAACATACAATCAACTTAACAGCTTTCTTAAACAGAAAATCGAATATAGAAGTCCAGATGCAGGGTAAAAATACAGGAAACCAACCCCTACCTGTTGTCACTGCCTTGTCTCCCATCGACATCTTATAGGCGTCTGATGATTCGTTCATGTGGCTCAGTAACGCGATGTGTCTATCACAGGTTGGAATCAGGTCCTCCTAAAAAAAAAGAATTTATTTTTGAGTGTTTTTTTTTTCATCAAACGACGGCTAGCACATATGTGTCCCCATACCCACAATACTACTTTTCAGTTATAAACATACAAAAGAGGGAGAGAGACTTTCTGGCCTACAAACGGACCCTTATGCACCTCTCCTTAACGTAGTTCCCAAGTCCAGCACTCATCGCAAAAGTGAGAATGGCCTTGGGTCGTGCCCATCTCACACCCTCAGGTTCAAGAACCATTGAACCTAGTATGGTCTGCCTGTTATATAAAAGGGTTCCTCAGATAGAGAGCACACACATAGAGTACACGTGGGGTCGCTTGCCACCCCCATCACATACAAGTGACGTCACCTTCAACCCACTAGACCTGAGGAAAGAGAATGAATGAATAAGAACCAGAGGCTATCCAGCACGGAATGTGGCTGGTGCATAGGCCACACGATGGGCCCTTTTGCGCCTCTATCCGCGCTAGTTCCTAAGACCTGCCCTTTTGACAAAGGCAAGTACATTCTTAGGTCCTATCCGTTTTATATCTATTGGTTCCAAGGTTCTTGAGCCCAGCATAGTCTGCCGGTGATAACCCAGGGTTGCACAGCGACACAAGATGTGTGCCGAGGATTCTTCCTCTTCACCACACCACGTGCATGTTGGGTCGTTGACCACCCTCATCACAAACAAGTGACGCCTGAAGGTGTTGTGACCCGTTAATAGGCCTACTAGCAATCTCAAGTTACTCCTATCCAGAGAGAGACAAAATCGTCCTACTCTCTCTGCAGGCCCTGCTAATAGCTCCCCAGCCTGACGGAGATGACCAGAGATGTTTTTCCATCTCAGAGAGTGTTGATTCTGGATCCACTCTCCAGTTGTTTTCCTAATCAAGTCTGCAGACAGTCCTAAGGCTGGTTCCGGGCCCACAAAACTGTTGCCGGATCCCATCCTAGCCAGATGATCCACCATTTCGTTACCCTTTACCCCAGCGTGCCCAGGTACCCACATCAGTGATACCTTGTGTTTAGCTGAGATGTCGTCAAGAGCCCTCCTGCGCTCCAGGACCAGTCCTGACGTTATTTTCCAAGCACTCAGTGCTTTGATGGCTGCCTGACTGCCAGAGCAGATAGTAATCCGCCTCCTAGACCCGTCAATTTCCCGAATACGATTTACACAAGCACTTGCTTGCGATACTTATCGCATAGACCTCAGCCTGGAATACTGTGGTGTGCCCCCCAAGAGGGAATGAAAGTCTTGTATGGGGTCCGTAGACTCCCGAGCCCGAGCGCTCTCTAGCGAGTGAACCGTCTGTGTACCAGACCTGTCCTCTTCTTTCGATGAACTGTCTTTCCCTAGACTCCCACTCTTCCTTTGACGGAAACACCACCGTAAATTTGCGATTGAAGCGATGCGTAAGAGAAACTATATCGCTCCTCGCCAACAAAATAGGACTCCATGGCTAGGTAGGCAATGTAAAATAATATACACGTGTGTGAATCCATAATGAATATTTGCAGGATTCAGAGTACATTTCACAACAATCTGACGGACCTTTGTGATACAGCCAGTACTACGCTGATGTGCAGACTCTCCAAACAAACTACAGGCCCTTCAAGGTGTCGTGTCAGGTGTATTCGCAGGAAAGGATGTAAACCTCTCTCCAAAATAATTCGTTATTGATGGAAACAGATTTCATTTTTGGATCACTGATTTACAGATTACTGTTAGAAATAAAAGTTCTTGGCCAGAAGATTTCATGTATTTTCGCCGTAATATTCTTTAGAACCCTTCATTATTAAAAGCGTGGATAAAATAGGCCAAAAACAGAGTAAATCGAAAACTTACATCATTGGTGATCAGATGATTTTCAAGTCCCAGCTTCATTTGCTTGTACAATTGTTCAGTGTACGTCAGCTGATCCCTTGAATCGATAACTAGCTGCTTCAGTGATTCTTCCTCGCTCTTTTGATCTTCAGCATGTTGGACCATCAATTTCTTTCTCCTGAATGTCGGAGACATATCGGAAAATGCTGACCAATCCGACTGGCTGTCGATGAAGTTCCTGTAATCCTCACCAAAGTTCAATAACCTTCTTGCTGCGTCTGAATCATGCGATTCGCTGTATGCTTCTGAGAGGTAGTTTTCCTGGAAAAAAAAAATAAGTTACATATAAATATTAAAAAAACATACACTTAAAACAAAATTTAATAGGTTCTTTCCAACAGCACATTTTGTACCGTCCATTGAACCGTCACGAAACTGTTCGGATCGTTTGTGGTGCGCATGCGTTGATTTTGGATGGCTTCGTGACCGTACAAACAGGAAAATCTGTTGGAACGGTTCCTTCTCTTACTTCACTGAACTCGTGTCAGTTCTGACAGCTATCAAAACGCCAAGAGCTTTATTAAAATTGATCGGGGCCTGAGTTTTCTGACGATGACTTGGTGCTAGTCTATCAACCACAACCGAAAAATGAGGATTATTTGGGTAATTTTAGCCATGAATAATGGTTGTTGCCACTCACAACCAGGTATTCCTGTAGCTCTATAAACAAAGAACCTGGGTTATGTTTTCCATAAAAATGACAGAATTTATCATAACATACCATGTATAACGTTATTGTTTGATTCCATTTCCATTTTTGGCTTTGGTGAAGTTTCGGCCAACAAACGAGCCAGCCAAACAACAAGCAACAGCAAAAACAAAAGAAGCAAGGCAAAATCAAATCACGCATAGAAATGACAAAATGAAATCGTGCGCCAAGCGGGCGATTTACTTTCTACTGCGCATGTCAGTCCTCACAGTCCTTACTCTGGACCAAGTACCGATTTGACCGTACAGAAACCGTCCCATGAACGGTAACGAAATCTGTTGGAATGTTTTATGGACCGTTTCATGAACGGTCACAAAACGTGTTGGAACGCATTTCGCGTTCTGCGCATGTCCGTGACGATACATTGTACGGTATTCAGGCCTGTTGGAAAGAACCTAATGTTATCGACTCCAAGTAGAAGTAGCAGTAGTGATGAAGCATCAGCCACGCAAGTAGTCCACCTTTGGCCCTTTTTGCCAGTCCCACGGAACCAACACTGGAAACCCCACGTCCTAGAACGCTTCTCCTTCTCGAACCCACCAGACCTACCCAAAGACCTGTCAAGCTATAAAACTTATTTCAGGGCCTCTGGCCAAGGGAAAAGAAGCCTTACGTTGGCTTACCAACTGTGGAAATGGAGGGTCACCCAATAGTCGAGTCACCTTCCGTCGAGCATTTGGGGCTAAACACCAACAATAACATGTCCTGGCACGACCACGTTGTCAGTAGTGCTAAAACGGCATTCCAGAAGCTTGGAGTTTCGTTCCGCTGTAGGAAGTTGTATACACCAGAGCAACAATTGCTGCTCTACAAGGCACAGATCCGACCATCGTTGGAGTATTGCTCCCATGTGTGGGGATGCGCTACGAAGCACTCTCTTAAAGCTTCTGGTCACTATCCAGAAGAGAGCAATTAGACTAATCAAAAAGCCTCTCTCCTTCTCTTATTCGTTTATCATAATCTTTTCCTCGAAATATAAGAATGCTTCGATTATAAATGGTCTGTAAGGTAAAATACTTACTTGATAGTTGTCCCATGCCTGTTCCGATAGTGAACTTGATTGTTCTTCTGTTGCATTCAAACTGTTTTTGCCTGGACTGTTTTCTCTCAGATCTGAGTTGTGCAAATACCTCGTTTTCCACCCGTATTTGAAGTTTGGCACCCTACAATCAAAATTAAACTGTTATATATGGATAATATTGCAGTGAACGAAAGCTAGATTCGATTAGTGAAAGTCTTTACGGACAATTACCCTTCTCGTGCAATTACTGGACTTTTCACGGCAGATTCTAAAACGCATCGACTGATTTACTGTTTGTTTAAGTATTTATAACTATCAGACACCTTCATTTACTTAAGTTCTACTTTCTATATTAATATAACTTGTTGCAAGAGTAATATAGCAAACCTTTCCTTATAATCTTAGTATCAGGTTATTATAAGGTTTTTGATATTATCTCATGTATGAGATCTGTATTTACAATTTTAATCAAGAAAATTCAGATTAGATAGTGAATTACGACTTTGATTTTAATGTTCTTCAGATAGTTTAAAGACCAGGGAGCTCTCACTTGTGAGCCTGAAACACTTTTGAACCAAGCAGCAGGGGGGAAAGGAGAGGTGGTTTGCCATGTGTATCCTGAACCTTCACAGTGTTGTTGCACTTGACATATCGAAAGCCTTCGACAGAGTGGCATGAGGGACTTCTTGCCTCAAGCTTGCCGCTTATGGACTACCACCTGGCCTGCGCCAGTGGCTAAATGGCTCTTTAAGCGGCTCTGGCTATTCATTCGACGTATTCTCAATAAATGCCGGTGTGCCTCAGGGATCTGTCCTCTCCCCTACACTGTTTCCGCTGTACATCAACGAGCTGCTGGAAATAACATCCAATCCAATCTACAGCTTCGCAGATGACAGTACATTAGTGTCGTGCATGGAACCAGGCAAGCCACTATCATCCCAGGAGACGGTACGTCGGCGACAGCAACATGCCTCACAGATCCACGCAGATATCAAAACAATTGTCGAGTGGAGATTACTAAATAAGTTTAGTTTAACGTACAGAAAATTCAGGCAACAACACTGACAAAGAAGTCTCACACTGGCTTACCAACTGTGGAAATGGAGGATCACCCAATAGTCGAGTCACCTTCCGTCGAGCTTTTGGAGAACATCAACAATAACACGTCCTGGTACGACCACGTCGTCAGTACTGCTAAAACGGCCTCCCAGAAACTTGGAGTTTTGTTCCGCTATAGGAAGCTGTATACACCAGAGAAACTAGTGCTGCTCTACAAGACACAGATCCGACCATCGTTGGAGTATTGCTCCCATGTGCGGAAATACGCTTCGAAGCACTCTCTAAAGCTTCTGGACACTATCCAGAAAAGAGCGATTAGACTAATAGATACGTCTAACCTCACAAAGGACCTCCACAGCATGGAACATCGAAAAAAGGTGGGTGACATGTCCCTGTTTTATGGATACCATCACGGAAGATGTTCGAGTGAGATCTTTCAGAAACACCAAAGTTTATAAGAATACAGATAGAATCACATTTTAGTTCTTTGATTTTTAGTGCTTGGGGAGGACTTATGGCATTTCAAGATGATTTAAATACACAAAACAGTTCTAGAGAAAGAAAACACTTCTGAAAGGGCTGAGGTTAGTTTCTCAAATTCCTTTGGCTCACACACAAAAACACTTGAGCCTTAAAAGTCTTGTAATTGCAATCTTTTTATAGTTTTTATTCAATGTATGTTCTGTGTACATGTGTTTTTTTTTCTACTAGAACCCATACGTAAGCTTAATGACATCCACTTGGTTTTTTTTTATTTGGCACCACGGTTTATGTTAGAAGTCGAATGGAAAGCTAGTTACAAAAAAAATTCAAATGATAAAACTTAGGTTATTCACGCACATTAAACACCAAGATAATGAAACCGAACCCATATTAAATAAGTATGTATACTGGTAACATTTCTTCATGTGGTAATAGTATCGGTTTATTTCTATGTTGTAACAGACTGACTGAAGTATTTAGAATAATTGTGGTCACTTTACACTTTCGTTTTAATTTAAAGAAACAAAAGGTTAGGTATATTTAACGCCAGTGAGTTATGTGTGCTTTGAGGGTTGCAATCACATCAAAAGACGAGTTTTAAGGTCCTTGTGCTGTGATTTAATCACTGTCAGGACCTTGGGCTAAGAAAGCACAAGCACTTTGGGGGAGTTGTATTTCCCAAGACCTTCTAGAATAAAAAGGACTTCAAAATGACGGCACTTTGATAGAGATTAGGAGCTATGTAGGTATTTCAAGCACTTTCCCTGATAGTTTTGATGTGATACTGGATCCTCAGGCGCAAATACAACAAACACATCACTCGTCAAACTGATTTTTTTCTAACCCCCAAAAATGTATACTAAATTTTAAACAATAATGGAAGAACTAGGTGTTCCGAGTTTTGTATAAACCTTCCCTAAAGACGTTAAAGTATTGACGCACGGGTTTGGGAAAAAAACTGTTCCAGTTGTTTTATTGTGTAGCGTTTGTTACTGAGAAGTTTTCCTAGCTCTGTAATGAAGTATAAAAAGTCTCTTTACCTTCTACAAAATTCTTCATCGCTGTCAGCCCCACTGGTCGTCGAAGTTTCACAGGCTCCTCGTGTACAATTTTGTGAAGTAGGAGGGTCACTGATACTATGCCTGTCGCTGTTCAAATACCTGCTTGTGCTATATCCAGAGAACGAGCCTGATTTTATGAGAATATTCCTGTGTTTTTGAGTCACTGAGCTGCATAGGTGAGTGTCCGATTTGCCAAACTGAAAACAGATGTTCAATCATACATACAAGTGACGTCTAAAGAGCTTAGGCCAGATAGCAGACCAACAAGTAACCAACATCGAAATACGAGAAAACTGGTTTAAGGATGAAAAACAGATGGTTAAGAAAAAAAGCTACTGACTGAATAATAGGATCGCAATCTTTTACTGTACAATAGTGAACTGACCCCTATTTCTGACTGATCCTAGATCACTTTCCGAACGTCAGGATCAGTGATCCTTGTGATCAGGTTAACCCGATCATAGTTTCCGTAAAGGCCTTAATTAATATGAAAAGGTATAATCAAGAGTACAATAGGTAATATGCTAGAATCAAACATTCTAGTGGAATGTACCAAGAATCCTTAACTTGTAAAATACAACAAACATATTAAAAAGTTAATGGTTAATGATACAATGAAGGTATCACATCGATCGAAATTTGACAAACCTAAAAGGGGGTCAAGTAAAAAAGGTGTGAATAACCTTTGCCTCATATCTGAAGTTCCCTTCATTATACCCCAATTTTTATATTTTTCATGCAAGTACTATTACTTACAACTATTTGGCGAATAAGGAGATATATTATGATTGTTATTAAATTGTATAAGCAAGTCCTTAGTGACATTCGAACATTTAACTTGTATGTGCTTACCAGTGTTTTCTTTTTCAACTTGGACTTTTTTCTTCTGGTTGGTGATGTTTTCTCTGTAACCAGCGGAGATATTTCTTCGACTGTCGACGATGTAGAATTATTCGATGTAAGGTTAAAGTTGTTAGTACTCGCTGAGAATCTGTCCAGAGTTTTAGGCGTTAGGTTCATTTTGTGAAGGGCAGATTCTGATATCGAAAAATTGTTTATACTGAAAATGAAAGAAAACATATTTTAGTACATAAGATTGATGGCAAACATCTAGAGGACGTATTATGCACATTTTGGAAGCTCGAACCAGGAAATGTGCTGATAAAGACAACTGCTAGAAGGTCGCTGGTATCCGAATGATAAAAATGTACATAACTCAAAGCTTTTGTAGTAAAATTTAGGAGACTCAGAATACGACTGTGCTAACTTACTTTCCCTATATAGTAATATGTGATGAATCACACAATTTAGAGAACATCCATGAGCATGATCAGAGGTGTGCTGAAAACATGAGGATTACAGTCTACAACTGCTGGTATGAGCAATGTTAAGCTAGAAGTAGTCTAGAGAACCCTAAAGCGGAAGAGTATCTCCACTCACCCATTTTGAGCAAATATTATTGTTATAGATACATTTTTGCTATTTGCAAGAAAACAAGGGCAATATATAGCCTGAACATGAACAAAGTTTAGTTAAAATGCTCTAAAAACCGTTAATAAATGCCATTAGTCCCCTCTAAAACTTATTTCTGTTCGGCCACCCTGTTTCTAACAGCATTCCGTTCAATACTATAGGCAACCACTCATACATCCCTGTGCGATTCCCCTCCTTTTGCCTACTACTTTCTATGTGACGTCACTATATAGACTAGGTGCTAGTGCACTTTTATTATATGGTTCTATTTCAAGTCTAAAGGATACATTTTCCTTTTTCCATATAGTTGGAGAAAAACTGTAATGTCTCACACAATTTAGAGAATATCGATGAGCTAAATGATCATCCAAGGTGTTGTTTAAAGATGACGATAACACAATCGCTCGTATGAGCAATGTTAAACTTTCTAGTCTTATGAGAACCCAAAAGTGGGAGAGTACCACAGCATCTCTCTCCACTCACCCATTTTGAGCAAATATTATTGTTATAGATACATCTTTGTTATTTGCCAAAAAAAACAAGGGCAATATATAGCCTGAGCATGAACAAAATTAGTTAAAATGCTCTAAAAACCGTTAATAAATGCCATTAGTCCCCTCTAAAACTTATTTCTGTTGGGCCACCCTGTTTCTAACAGCATTCCGTTCAATACTATAGGCAACCACTCATACATCCCTGTGCGATTCCCCTCCTTTTGCCTACTACTTTCTATGTGACGTCACTATATAGACTAGGTGCTAGTGCACTTTTATTATATGGTTCTATTTCAAGTCTAAAGGATACATTTTCCTTTTTCCATATAGTTGGAGAAAAACTGTAATGTCTCACACAATTTAGAGAATATCGATGAGCTAAATGATCATCCAAGGTGTTGTTTAAAGATGACGATAACACAATCGCTCGTATGAGCAATGTTAAACTTTCTAGTCTTATGAGAACCCAAAAGTGGGAGAGTACCACAGCATCTCTCTCCACTCACCCATTTTGAGCAAATATTATTGTTATAGATACATCTTTGTTATTTGCCAAAAAAACAAGGGCAATATATAGCTTGAGCATGAACAAAATTAGTTAAAATGCTCTAAAAACCGTTAATAAATGCCATTAGTCCCCTCTAAAACTTATTTCTGTTGGGCCACCCTGTTTCTAACAGCATTCCGTTCAATACTATAGGCAACCACTCATACACCCCTGTGCGATTGCCCCCTCCTTTTGCCTACTACTTTCTATGTGACGTCACTATATAGACTAAGTGCTAGTGCACTTTTATTATATGGTACCATTTCAAGAGAAAAGGATATTATACTTTCTTTAATTTTTCATTTCACTTTTTTCGTTATTTTTGACGCCATTTTGACTAGTAGTCTGAATAAGAAAGCCTCAAGAATACGTGGTACTTTCGAAAAATCTGTCTAGAAGCTCTTGATGACCTATTAGTAAAGCGCCAGGTATCATTGGTGTGGGTACCTGGAGACGCTTAGGTACATGGTAACAAAATGGCGGATGTTCTCGTGAGGTGAAGGTGGAAAGATCACTTTGTTCGCCCTGAATGAGCTCCAGGAATAACCTCAAACTGAACCGTCGCCTCTCTCAGCTGAAGGCTCTGAAGATAAGCGTAGTGTCACTGAGACCTAACTTAAGCCCAAGGCGACCATGTAAAACTGGACCTGACAGCCTAAACGTCACTTTCAAGCATACTTAGCGATTTTTTAAATTGAAACTGTTTAAATTTGTAGCTCCTTAAAATGAATTAAATTAGACGAAAATGTTTTAAATGAAAAACGTTTTTTCTCAAATGCTCTACATTTAGAAAATAATTTCAAAGATGGTGGACTTCCGGATATACCGGAAGTAGGCATCAACTTCCTTATTTTAAATGGAACACCCTGTATATTATTACGTTTTTGAATTCAGCATCGATTTTTAGGTCCAGTTTGTTACCCATTGTTTAGGTCTACGAAGCCGGTTTTTGGAGTTATTGTTTAGCAATCTTTACAAAATTTGACGTTTGTAGTACTTTACAAGGAACGTTAATATCTCGGAAACTAAAGGCGACAGAAAGATGCAGTTTTTGGTTTTGAAACAAGCACATTTTAGTATTAGAGACCGAAACACTTTGGATGAAAGGTTTCCTGCCAATTGTTTCGTCTGCGAGCCACGCCACCTATGATTTTTCCCAATTCCTACGCCATAATTACAAAACCGTGAATATCTTGAAAACCATCAAAGATAGAATCACATGTGCCTAGATAAAAGTGAAAGAGAATTTAATTTCGCATCCATCGATGTGAAACTTATCATACCATCCCATTTGAAAAAAAAAGTGTTTAACGTTTTTAACTTTTCAAATTTGAAAATTGCTAATTTTACTGTAACACAAGTACGTTCTTTGCCTGTCTCAATACCGAAAACCGCATCTTTCTATCGCATTTAGTTTCAGAGATATTAACGTTTCTTGTAAAGTACTACAAACGTCAAATTTTGTAAAAATTGCTGAATAACTCTGAAAATCGGCTTCGTAGACATAAACAATGGTTAACAAACTGGACCTAAAAATCGACGCCGAATTCAAAAACGTAATAATATACAGGGTGTTCCATTTAAAATAAGGAAGTTGATGCCTACTTCCGATATATCCGGAAGTCCGCCATCTTTGAAATTATTTTTTAAATGTAGGCGATTTGAAAAGAAAGGCTTTTTATTCGAAACATTTTTTTCTAATTTAAACGGTATGGCCGCTAGAGAGCACCGCGCGCTTATTGGAACACCCTGTATATGCATCCCCATAGCTACCGAATGTAAGCGATTTAAATCTCGCTTCCAGCACTGTGCTGAGAGTGTGGCGTTATGGATGTGGCTGCTGCGGGAGGAAAATTGTTCTTGACAGTGGGAAAACGTGTAGAATACTTCAAGATTTTCCGACTTAGACAATCTGCATCAAATAATGAAAAGACATTGTAACGGTAAGAGTCATTTGGAAGCGGTTTTTCAACAAAAACTCTTTGGAACTTTGCGGATAGAACATGCCTTAGACCGCTAACTAAGGGCAAATCACAGGAGGCATAATGAAAAAATCAGGAAATTGTTAAAAGTTTAGTTGATGTCACATGCTTCTTGTGGGAGCATGAACTTAGTTTTAGAGGTCATAATGAAGGAGAAGCTAGTGTTATCCGTGGAAATTAAGTAGATTAGTTGAGTTAGTTACTTATTGCTTCCACTAAACTAACTAGTCAACTATTGAGTATTATCTATGTATATCTGAGAGCACACTCACACTGTGTTGTTACAAATATCCTCCAAATTTGACATGCACGATCCACACCATTGATTGCTTTCCGAGCTTGTATTTAGTTCGTCAAATGAATTTTTCGACTCCGAACGTTTGATATCCCTGAGAGTGGTGGTGCTAGCATCGATGTCCTCTGAAGTTTGTGACTCTTTTTCGTCATCTTCACCGCTCGCGTCACAACTGTCATCGGGTTTCTCCAAACATAGCCACTTGTTCACTTTCGATAGTTTGTTCAGGGAGTTTTTTCGACATTTGTCCGGACTGACAAGCTCTTCTGCTTTCAGAACAAGCCGTCTTATCGTGTCTTCGGGGATTGGCTTGGGTTTCGGGATTATTTTTTCTTCGGATTCATCAGTGGTTGGTACCTGTTGAGAAAATAGGCATCCATTAAAACTGGTTTTTAGATATCAAAAGTTAAATGCTATATTTTTGTCTCACGTTAGCTTGCCAACTGGAAATTGAGGGTCACCCAATAGTCCGAGTCACTTTTCGTCAAGCTTTTGGGGATCAACATCAACAATAACAGGTCCTGGCACGACCAAGTCGTCAGTATTGCTGAAACGGCATCCCAGAAACAAGGAGTTTTGTTCCGTTGTAGAAAGCTGTATACACCAGAGCAACTACTGCTGCTCGACATGCTCCCATGTGTGGGGATGCGCTCCGAAGCACTCTCTAAAGCTTCTGGACACTATCCAGAAGATAGCAACAAGACTAATCGATACGCCTAACCTCACAAAGTACCTCCACAGCCTGGAACATCGAAGAAGAGTGGCTGACCTGTCCTTGTTTTACATATTCTATCACGGAAGATATTCGAGTGAGCTCTCCCAGATAATAACACCAAAGGTCATCCAAACGAGGAATACTAGAGAGGCTCTGCCAGTTCATCCTTACCAGGTCGAGGTCCTTACACCCCGAACCAGTCTCCTCCAGCATTCCTTCTTCTGGAGAACTTCGACGCTGTGCAACGAGCTTCCGGGGAATTTGTTTCACGACGGCTACAACCTGCAGCTTTTCAAATATAACGTGCACCGCGTCTACAGCACCATAGGCTTTCAGACTTTGCGTGAGGCTAACCACCAAAAATATCGATATATAGCTGCTAAAGATACATATACAGGGTGTTAATTAAGTATGTTAACAAACTTTAACCATGAATAGTACTCCGAAAAATAGAAAGAAAATGTCATATATGAACATAGGTCCGGAAATGCTTCCTAAGGGAGCTACGCTCCTTTGCATGGAGCACCCTGAAGACGGTTTTCCCTCGATATTCTCGAAACCATTCATAACAAAATTACGAAATTAGGTACGATGGGTAAACTTTTGACGCTGAATCTGACTCTGAATTCAGAATTTCATAATTTTAATCAGAGGCGTATCATACGGGAGGAGTTAAGGGTAAAAATAACCCCATTTTCTAAATGGTAATTTTTTTGACATTTTGATTTTAGAATATTGTATTCCAGAGATCTCTACGTAAAAATGGTCTCTTGGTACATCTCGATAGGGCTAACCGTTTTCGAGGAAAATGCAAACTATTGAATCGATGCAGGCTATTGTATTCAATAATTTGCATTTTTCTCGAAAACGGTTAGCCCTATCGAGATGTACCAAGAGACCATTTTTACGTAGAAATCTCTGAAATACCATATTCTAAAATCAAAATGCCAAAAAAATTACCATTTAGAAAATGGGGTTATTTTTACTCTCAACTGCTCCCGTATGATACGCCTCTGATTAAAATTATGAAATTCTGAATTCAGAATCAGATTAAGCGTCAAAAGTTTACCCATCCTACCTAATTTCGTAATTTTGTTATGAATGGTTTCGAGAATATCGAGGGAAAACCGTCTTCAGGGTGCCCCATGCAAAGGAGCGTAGCTCCCTTAGGAAGCATTTCCGGACCCATACTATTCGTGGTTAAAGTTTGTTAACATACTTAATTAACACCCTGTACATCTCTAGACACATAAGGGATTTTTTTAGGCAAGCAGGCTCCGAAAAAAAAGGCAAATACTGAAATCAGCCATCAAGTTTATAGCTGTGAAGTAGTACTTTTATTAGTGGTTTCGAATGAAAAATATCAAAATTAAAAATTACCTCCTGGTCGCTAGTTTTCGTAGTATCATTGTTCGTTTTTGTGTAAGTCCACTCTTCCTCCGAAGTCTCCCCCAAAGTGCTTTGTGTATCTAGTTTCGATATGGCACATTGATCCAGCTTATCCATGTCTGAGTCAGTGTCGATGTGCTTGAAATAGTAGGTTGCTAAGTTGGGTGCTTTCTTTTCGACTTTCGTGAAATCTGAGGGAGTCCTACCGTGGTCTAAAACATCTGTTCCGTTGTCTGTAGCGGGGTCGTTTCCGTTGTCACACATTCCGTTGCCATAGATTACTTCGTCGCTCTCATCCTGTAACCAAACGTATATTTTGTACTTTAGTGAAGGCTACAAGGCTGGTCGAAATTTTGATAAAACGATTATCTTTCTACGTAACACATAATACATAGAGTTCGGATGTCTTCTCGAGTTTTTAGACCGTCATCTGTAGCAGTGCAATCTTGTCAGATGCATTCTCATGGTTAGTTCCTCAGCAGCTATCGATATGACAGCCAGTTCTGTTTGAACGAGACCGACATTTTACACATATCTCACTTTGTTCTTAGGACACTCAGAAGGATTTGCGGCAAATCTTGGGGCATTAGTCCTAAACTGATCTACTGGATATATCAGACGGTGGTCAAACCCATGGTAGTATATGACGCTGTTGTCTGGTGGCAGAAATGCCTACAGCGGACAGCCAGAGTCAGGCTGGCGGCGGTGCAACGCACCGCCTGTTTGGCCATCACTGGAGCCATGTCCAGCACACCAACGTTAGCCATGGAGACCCTTCTAAACTTAACACCTCTGCAAATTGAGGTGAAAAGAGTTGCAAAAGTGGTCGCCTACAGACTGCTATCAACCGGCAGATATGACAAAACGGAACTAGGTTCAGACTCACGGGTATAATGGGTGAAATTACCCATCATCATGTACTTGGAATGGTCTCGGACTGTATGGTTCCCCAAGCGCATATAGAGCGATCCTATAACGTCCTTTTCCCAGGCAGGGACGAATGGAGGAGGGACGATTTTATATCACCCTCTTATCTTGCGCTATTCACAGACGGCTCCAAGTCTGAACTGGGGGCAGGAGCGGGAGTAGTGGGTACCAATCCAAGAGTTGAAATTTCAGTCAGCCTTGGGAGGTATACCACAGTCTTCCAAGCAGAAATGATTGCCATAGAGCTGGGAGTGAGTCAGTCAAAAGGCCCCTGACACAGATCACAGATCTATAAAAATCTTTTCAGACAGCCAGGCTGCATTGAAAGCACTGTGTTCCAGTCGGGTTGATTCAAGACTGGTATGGAACTGCATGCACATCCTCAACAAACTCGGAACGGGAAACAGGGTAACCCTGATTTGGGTTCCGGGTCACAGCGGAGTTTTTTTTTTTTTTATGGGAGCGTTGGAATGTGCACGCACAGACCAAGTGGCTCCGGCGAACCGCCTGTTGCCTTGGAAGCATCACGGATAGTGACATATCGTCGAGGCAACAGGCTGTCTTCTCTTCAGTCCTTCATCTTCGCTGTAATTTCTTTTTTCCTGTGGCCCTACGTCTCCCGTCCCCCAGTTCGTCATGGGGATTAGGAGTTCGGGGTTACTGCAGCCTTCCTTCGTCCCTCTTCGTTTTCATGACATGGCCTATAAAAGTTTTTATTTTGCACCATTTCCATTTGCTGGCCATCATCTCTCCAATTATGCTTCTTACATTAATCCCGCTGTTTATTTGTTCCTGTAGCTCCATTCTCGGTATTTCCCATCTCTTGCAGATTACCACTGTATGTTCTGGAGTGTCCTCGGCCCCGCAGTAGCCACATAAGCTGGATTGCGTTATATTCATTTTCTTGGTATAGCTACCAAAGTATCCGTGGCCAGACAGGAACTGCGTCAGAAAGTAATCCAGGTCTCTGTGCTCACACTTAACCCAGCTTTTTATGTCCGGTATGAGTAATTTGGTCCATTCGGCCGAGCCTGAATGAGTGTTCCAAATTTCCTGCCACTTATTTAGTGTTACAGTTCTCTCTTTGTCTCGTGCTGATCTTGTCTGCACATTTTCGGTCCTGAAAAGCCGGCTTCTCTCGTCCGCAAGTAATGATATTGGCGGAATGCCTGATATAACCTGGATTGCCTTCGTGGACACGGTACGGTATCCACTCGCAATTCTCAGGAGTGCCTTCCGTTGTATAGCGGCTAACATGTTCTCCTCTTTCTGAGTTCTCAGGCGTCCTACCCAAATTGGCGCTGCATACAATACTATGGAGTGTATCACCTCACATAGTACCGCTCTCTTGGCGCTGCTAGGACCTCCTACATTTGGAAGAATCCTGGTTAGAATCCCCATCTTTCTCTGCGCCTTCTCCGTCACATGTTTGATGTGGGGGCCAAAAGTCCTCCTGTCATCTAACATTACACCCAGATATCTCAACTGCCTGACTGGAGTAATTTTTACTTTTAGCAGATTTAGCTTCCAGTCTGGATGTCTTTTGCGAGGACCTTTCAGGATTATCGCTTCTGTCTTTTCCGGAGCTAAGCGAAGCTTGTTTTCTTGCATCCAGATGGCAATTCTGGCCAGTGCTTCGTTCGTGATGTTCTCTAGCTGTTGTTCTTGGTCGGCTTCGACTACCACCGCCAGGTCGTCCGCGTAGGCCAATGTTTTCGCTCCAATTGGCAGTTGCAGGTTCAGCACCCCGTCGTACAGGACATTCCACAGTAGCGGAGTGGAAGGCAATGTATTGGCCAACGCGCTAGCAAAAGGAGGAACTGAATCTGTGTTCATAGGACCAGAACCATTCGCGGGCATTGCAAAAACCACCGCTAAAAAGACCATCTCGGACTGGTCAGTGAGGAAAGCACTCCTGAACTGGCGAGATACACCAGGGCTACTGCACTCGAAGGTGTTTATAAGATACCCCTCGAGTCAGGCCCCCCCGAAGATCATGGAATGTAAAAGGTACGACCTCCGCATTCTGGTCGGTCTGCTGACGGGACATGGTCGTCTATGCGGAAGTTGGGTCTTGAACAAACTTCGGACTGTCGCTTCTTCTGGAGGACGAAACAGCGGAGCACATTCTTTGCTCCTGTCCAGTACTGGTTAATGCTAGGTTCCAGACATTCGGATTTGCCCAACTGGAACCTCATGACTTCAAGGAAGTTTCACCCTTCACGTTGATCGCCTTCGTAAAGAGGTGCGGACTGTACGGTGAACTCTAAAAATAGACACAATTGAGTCGCAGTGGAAGGAGGCAGCTCTGCCCCACTCACTTTCAACCTAACCTAACCTAGGTTAAGAGACCTGGAGCACACGCCACATCCAGCCTGTTCCCTTGTTTTGGAGCTATCTGTGTATATATAGATGCTGTCAATTTTACGACCGCTGTAAGAGAGAGAGATGGAGAGAGACGAAGTTTTAGTGCACAAATAAACAACGAGCCCAATTAATTTTCATCGAAAGATAACGACAATTTCTTTCATCACGTAACAGATGACTAAATTAAAACGTCAACAATTAAAAATGGAAAGTCAAAGAGCCAAATAAATATCTGATTTTAATAACAAACGGAACAGATCAACAGCTATTGATACATCGACAACGGCCACTTTCCATTGCTTTTGTTTATATTTATACCGTATATTGCAGGTGCATATAAACAAAATGCGGTGGGAAATAAAATAGGCTTTATCTGTCCCATCTGTCGATATCAGATTGTATTTACAAGTCGGAAAAAGAGTTACATTTCGCTATTTAAACGCTTTTTTTAAGGGAACTACTGAGCACTTTCCCGTGAGCAATTAAATTGCTTTTCATCCATACATCATGGTGTAATCGGTTAAATGTATAGGTTGATCTACCTTGCTTATTCACTCTTACATACATGATTTAGTTCAGAATACTCAAGTAATAGTACAGTCACTACGGCATGGTTTTGGTCAGAGAACATTTTCACCAAAAAGGAAAAAAATTAAGTCCAGTTGGTTAACTCAGCACTTCTCATACATTATTAGTTTATTATTTTCCGATAACAAGAAGCTATAGTCTTAGATCCCCTTGCAACCAAATCATCGCCCGCCCGCAAAAAAGTGTGTTATGCCGCTAGGTCCTTCTTTCACAAGTCAATGGATAGCTTATTATGTTTACAACAAATTTTTCAGTTTTGCAACCCCCCACCCCCCAACCACCCCAATTTTACCCCCACCACAAAAAAAAGTAGGAAGTGATGAGAAACTCCTAAAATGACCCGGAATTTTGGATTGTTTCTCAAGTTCATTTGCATGTTTGATAGAATATAGCCTATACTTAAACAATGAGTACTAAATACTAATTGTAGGGTATAATTATGTGAATGGCATGCCGTAAAATATTTTTTATGAGTAACCGTTTTCTATTTATGGCAATGATTACAGAATCGTAAAGTTTATCGCTCCGACCAGACGGTATACCTCAAGCCACTGAGAAAAGTAAATAGTATATGGTAATGTACCTTTAGCTCGAAGCTTCTACCTCTATAGCACAAAAAATTATCTTATTCTGACAAAGGTCAACATTCACTGCTAAGAATGCGACAAGAATAGCATATGATTCATAATATATTGTTCGGCGATAAATCATGAGATTTGTAACACTCTAAATATCCATTGCCAGGTGAAAAACATTCTACATTTTGTTGGCTTTCTTTGTTGCAAATATGTACATGTTTAGACTAACGTACATAGTAAAAGGCATTGCCATGGCCGACAAGCCTTTTATGAACAAAAATAGAATATTACGGCATAGGTAATGTTCTTGTTTCCTCAGAATAATCCTCAGTTTTTAAACTTAAGACGGAAACAGGGAAATAGAAAAACAGAAAAACTGGAAAACCGGAAAAACTGAAAATACGATAGTCCCTAAACACGAAAGCCCACAAAACCAAAAACTACCGAACATATACTAAGTGACAAAGAAAACAGAACACCCAGTTTTGTCTGTCTGACTGACTCTGATTTGTTGGCGTTTTTCAGTAACCGCTGCATGAATTACGATGAATTTTGGGCAGCGATATGTTGTGGGATCGTAGTAGGTAAGGCTGCTATAATTTTGAAATGGCATAAAAAAATCAGGGACGTTTAGGGCACAGGGCTATTAATAAAATATCTTCGAAACTGGCTTCTCTATAAACCCTCGAAGTTAAGCCAAACACCACGTATTGAAAGAGACAAGGCCGTTAGAAAATAAATAAAACAGAAAATTGCGCAACTCTATACATGTAAAAAGAACGTCTTAAGATTTTTAAAATGTAAATACACGGATATGCTCGTACATTGTATACTTAATCTCATCCTAACATCGTATTACGACAGAAAAGACATGACACAATCCCAAATAATAGCTGTTATTGTACTATAGGAACAAATTATGGATTGTAGATAAACATAAAAATAATGGCATCAATAGACGTACTAATCCGTGAGATTTGGTAGAAATAAATTGTTGATTTCATTATATCCAGTAAGATATCTAAAGGTGCGGGTCCACTGGCGTTCCGAGGGTATAACCATGACGCTGCTGGCACTGAACTTGACAGAAAGATGTGGGTCAAATTGAACAGGTTCCGCACTGGACATGGCCGTTGCGCGGACTCACTTCACAAATGGGGTGCCACGGATTCTCCGGCCTGTGACTGCGGGGCTCCGAACCAGACAGTCAGGCACATTAGGGACGAATGCCCCCTGGGTTCCTATCGGGGAAGTTGGAGCGACCTTATGAAAGCTGACGATGCAGCTCTTGACTGGATTAGGAACTTAGATATTGATATTTAGTTAGGTTCATGTGTAATTTTTTTGTGATTTCTGTATTTTTTCTTTGTGCTATCACTGTATACACTTATTGTTTGTTATGTACTTGTATTTATGTTATGTACACTGCATGTAAGCCATACGAAAATAAATAATAAATAATGCTCTCAAAACCATGTTCTCACAGCGCCATTTGCTGTTATTGCCATCATTGCTGCTTGGTAGACGTGGACGAATTCCCTGTATAGTTCCCTTTAAAAAAAACATTTGCTAGCTCTCCATTCATTCGCGGGAAAACTAGGTCACTCATATATATTTTCTTTCACAAACGAAAACAAAAACGCCTTTTCTCGTCGGTTTGTAGCAAAGTACTACAAACTATATTCGTCACTGCCACAAAACAACATACGTCTAGAAATAATAAATCACGTGATTATGACAATTTGTATATTTTCGTTTTTCTACAGAGAGTATTTATTACAAACGATATGGTTTATTTCGAACATTTCTTTTAACAGACTTGGCTTTTCCACAAGTTTCCTTAGATTTACTCTTCACTGTCAGCATTTCGTCATAAATTTCCTTATGCCTCAAGTAGTCGTCCGACTTCCTGATGACCACTTTCTGATTATTCCGAAGAAATGTACCAGAAGCTGGTAGAGGTCGCTGTACAATCACTTGGTTCTTCATTTTCAAAAAGTCTTCTCTCTTCTTCAACAAAGCACTATTCAACCGCTTGTTCAGAACTGGATCTGTTTTAGCGTATTCCAACCAAGAGCGGTTAGACCTCACTGTAAGCAGCAAACCATCGTCATCCAAATACCTCAATATCAGGCACCAGATTTCCGTAGGTAGAGCAGGCAGGTAGCTGGCAGCTAACAAAGGCAGTATACGAAACATCTTGAAGGTAATCTCGAACACTAATGCTCTACCTGACAAGAATGTAACCACTTTATACCTGCTCAAAATCACTCAGGCATAACGATGACGTATACGGTACACGTTACCAATCGGTGACGCTATGGACACGTCAGCAATGTGATCTGTTGCGCATGACCAGTATACAACAATGTAATTTTTTATACTTCCTTTATAGGTACCCCTTTTTGATGTCTCAAAAATATTGAACGTAATAGGGTACCTGCAGAGGTCGTGAAATCGTCTCGGGAGTATACATAGCGTAAAGAAAACCATATCATGAACCAGTAGGAAACAAAAAACACTGCAAACAATATTTTTATATCTGACAGATATCACAGTTCATCCCGTTTGTGACCGAGATTCGCAACTAATCGAAGCCATCATTTTATTTTGGCGCATCCCATTATAAATGAATCCAAAGATAGAATCTAATTCAAGCCCATCCCTAAAAAGTGAATTAGTAATCTAGCCTAACTTTTATTCTTTTGACTTTTGTATTGTTGTGTGTGACTGTAGTTTGTGTTTATAATGATCAATGTCAAAATGTTAGGTGAGCACTGGCTGTCGATATCGAATATCAATACTTTACATCCCATCACTATAGGATATCACTGACGTCAGAGGTTGTTTGCACGGCATTTTCCGGCATTTGAAATAATTTTTGGAATATCTCTCACAGCCGATTCCAAAAAAACCAAACAAGTGATTTTGTCATGTTTACTAGGCTCTAAGGAACGACATATTTTTTTCTACAAGTACCCTATTGTCCATGTATCTTACTCTCACATAAAACTTCATTATTCCATTTTATAGGTAATTGGAGTTTTGAATATATTTTTTTTTTGTGATAAACGGAAAGAGTATATTAGTTTTATGACAAAGCTACTTTTTTTCGCAATAATTTTGTTAGACATTTTACTTGCATGATGCAAACACCAAGTACCGGGGGTGGTGGAGAATTCAAAAAATCATTGGAAGTTTGTCGGTCAATATCAATCGTCAATTGCTCTGATTGCGATATCAAAATTAGACTCCAACCCAACTCAACAAACCCACTCAAAACTCCATTTATCTGTATTATAGGAAACTACAGTAAATCCATAAACAGCGTCATTTGATGACCACTCTTGCAGCGATGTACATATTTCAATAACAATAACCATTTATACATAGGATTTATTTCCGTCTAATCACGGAATCTCACGGATTATACTACTATTAATGATATTTTTCCATCGTCTATCATCATAACCCATAATTTTCTAGCACACATACGGGTATTATTTTCGATTGGTTAGTTTCTGTTATTTCGTAATATGATGCTTGGGAAGATTCAGTATTCTATGAATTTAAGAGCCACATATTATAAAGCGTGTTCCAATAAGAACACAAGGTTGTGAAGTTCAATAAAATGTGGTTTTATGTGGCAAAATATCTTGGATGGCACATTGACTCTTTTAACAAAAATTGCCTTACATCTTGTTGGACAAAACTATGACTTCACCCAGAATTCAAAAAATGGCAAAGCACAGGAACGTGTCGACCAATTCCTTTTTTTTCTACGATCGACACAAATATGCTTTTGAATCAATTTTATTAGCATTTTACAAGTACAAAGAAAATTACTAATAATTTTACTTTTTTGGTTTGAGTTTAATTTTGATATCGCAATCAGAGCAATTGACGATTGATATTGTGATCGACAAACTTCCAATTATTTTTTGAATTCTCCACCACCCCCGGTACTTGGTGTTAGTAAAATGTCTAACAAAATTATTGCGGAAAAAAGTAGCTTTCTCATGAAACATATATAATCTTTCCGTTTATCACAAAAAAAAATATATTCAAAACTCCAATTACCTATAAAATGGAAATATAGAATAATGAAGTTTTATGTGAGAGTAAGATACATGGACAATAGGGTACTTGCAGAAAAAAATATGTCGTTTACGCGTTCCTTAGAGCCTAGTAAACATGACAAAATCACTTGTTTGGTTTTTTGGAATCGGCTGTGAGAGATATTCCAAAAATTATTTCAAATGCCGGAAAATGCCGTGCAAACAACCTCTGACGTCAGTGATATCCTATAGTGATGGGATGTAAAGTATTGATATTCGATATCGACAGCCAGTGCTAACCTAACATTTTGACATTGATCATTATAACCACAAAATACAGTCACACACAACAATACAAAAGTCAAAAGAATTAAAGTTAGGCTAGATTACTAATTCACTTTTTAGGGATGGGCTTGAATTAGATTCTATCTTTGGATTCATTTATAATGGGATGCGCCAAAATAAAATGATGGCTTCGATTAGTTGCGAATCTCGGTCACAAACAGGATGAACTGTGATACCTGTCAGATATAAAAATATTGTTTGCAGTGTTTTTTGTTTCCTACTGGTTCTTGATATGGTTTTCTTTACGCTATGTATACTCCCGAGACGATTTCACGACCTCTGCAGGTACCCTATTACGTTCAATATTTTTGAGACATCAAAAAGGGGTACCTATAAAGGAAGTATAAAAAATTACATTGTTGTATACTGGTCATGCGCAACAGATCACATTGCTGACGTGTCCATAGCGTCACCGATTGGTGACGTGTACCGCATACGTCATCGTTATGCCTGAGTGATTTTGAGCAGGTATAAAGTGGTTACATTCTTGTCAGGTAGAGCATTAGTGTTCGAGATTAGCCTTTAAGATGTTTCGTATACTGCCTTTGTTAGCTGCCAGCTACCTGCCTGCTCTACCTACGGAAATCTGGTGCCTGATATTGAGGTATTTGGATGACGATGGTTTGCTGCTTGCAGTGAGGTCTAACCGCTCTTGGTTGGAATACGCTAAAGCAGATCCAGTTCTGAACAAGCGCTTGAACAGTGCCTTGCTGAAGAAGAGAGAAGACTTTTTGAAAATGAAGAACCAAGTGATTGTACAGCGACCTCTACCTGCTTCTGGTACATTTCGGAATAATCAGAAAGTGGTCATCAGGAAGCCGGACGACTACTTGATACATAAGGAAATTTATGACGAAATGCTGACAAAGAAGAGTAAATCCAAGGCAAATTGTGGAAAAGCGAAGTCGACTAAAAGAAATGTTCGAAATAAACCGTATCGTTTGTAATAAATACTGTTTGTAGAAAAATAAAGTTATATCATATCATGTGATCTATTATTTCTCGTTTTTTTTTCTCCCTTAAGGGGAAACGTGGAAAAACTTGACTCTTACACTAGGTACCCGTAGTTAATCGAAATATCCACAACTCCGTTGTTTTCAGTGAAAATAGACGCAATAGTTTTATGAAACTCAAAAAATCGTTCCTTGGTGATAGCCCGAAGCCGCTTGCAGTTGCCAAGTGACCTGCTCGAGATAATTTTTCAGAAAAATGACCGCCTGCATCTTACAGGATATGTGAGCGACGGGACTATAGAGGATAGCTCAGATGAGCAGAATCCGTTTGAGTATCGGTCACCAACCACACGCCGGTAAGAAAGTGGCTGGAGATAGCGCGTTAAGGCCAGTTAACCAATTATTATGATAATTATTATAGCAAATATTAATAAATACCTCGCTGGAAGAGTCATCAAATTGTTGCCGGTTGGTCGCCCTGCATCTCTCCCTTCCGCTTAGTCGAGGATACTTGCAGGCTGGTTCTCGGTAACAATCGCTGTCTGAATTGTCCGATGACGTCGCCGAACTCTGAAACAATAACAAAAAAAATTAAAAGACCTTTTTTTTCAAGGACCTTGGAGGCGAATTATTACACTGTAAAATATAAACTGCGGGTCAAAGGAGCTTCTTGGGAGGTAGAATTTAAAAGTGTAAATTTTTACACCCTTGCAATACTTACAGACAGTCAGGCTACACTTAGGACACTAGACGCGCCCAAAGTTACGTCTGCTCTAGTCTGGGAATGCTTACAAGAACTGGGAAGACTGGCAGAACACAACAAAGTAACTTTGGAGTGGGTGCCTGGACACTCAGGTATAAGAGGCAATGAAAGGGCGGACGAGCTAGCAAGACTAGGCTCGTCTGCCCTATACATTGGAGCAGAACCCGCCCTGGGGGTGCTTAAAAGCACAATCAGACACCAGGTGGGAGAATGGATGAAACATCAGCACAAGGAGCAGTGGAACTTGTTGCTAGGATGTGTTCATGGAAAAATATTCATTAAAGCTCCATGCAAGAAAATAGCTGAAACACTGCTCTTCTTGAGTAGAAATCAGCTCCGAATAACGACGGGTCTCCTCACAGGACATTGTGGCCTGAAGGAACAGCTGAATAAAATGGGACTCTACAATGGAGACCTCAACTGCAGATTGTGTGGAAGAGGAACTGAGTCAGCCCTACATGTGCTCTGTGAGTGCGAAGCGCTAGATCACAAGAGACAACAGCTCTTTGGGAAGACCAAGCTAGAAGCAATGGAGTACGGCTCAGCACCAGGACCAGTAGGTAAACTGCATAAACTTATGCAGGGATCCAGATTGCTGGAGTGGATACTGTAAAAGAGAGGAGCAATAATACAATAGGCCTTAAGGCTTAAGTATTGACGGGGACAGCAAGGTCGGACGGCTCCTGGAAAAAAAACCCTTGCAAATGACAATTATTATAATTGTACACCCAAACTTGTCTTTAGTAGTGGTTAAGTTTAAAAGAGTATCTATGATTAACACAGAGAGGAATCTCTGGACATCTCCGTCAAGCAAAGAACCACACATAAGATAGATATAGTTGTCACTAAATTTTAGAAAAAAGGTCGTGGCACTTTTGTTTTGTGACACACATTTTTTGGATCTATGGGTAATGAAATACAACAAAATATCAGAAACCTTCTGAATGAGTAGAGAAGTGAACTTTCCCACTCTTCTACGCACTCGATAAATAGCTAATGTGTAGGAAATCAGGCATTTTAGATGAAATATGATCCTATTTGCATCGCCAATCAAAAACAGTTATTTCAACATGTAAACGTATACTGATTGTTAATAACAGCGCTGTGATCTTCTATCAGTGGCGGATCTACCTTAGTTATATATTATATCCCGTCAATATCACAGCATATTCCTGTACCAAGCAGTGCGACTATATACACATTCCGCAAACTTTTTATCTGATTATATATGACTTCTATAAGACCTTGTGCAGGCTGTTTTAACGTTTCTGCATATATCTCTCAACACATGGTTGAGTTAGAAGAAGCGACAGCTACTATGTACATTGAAATTGTAAATCTTGAGTTTAATAGAGTGATTTTCTTTAATAAGGTTGTTTTATTATTAGAGGGTCGACTACTTGACATGTAGAAAAAGTTAAATCGGTTGAAAAAAATGTAAGACATAAACCATATCGTTTGTAATAAATACTGTTTGTAGAAAAATAAAAATTGATGAATTGTAATAATGTTGTTTCTTAAGTGACTACAACCTGTAGCGTTTCAAATCTAACGTGCACCGATTCTTATCCTCTCGCAGTGCTTTTACAGCGCCATAGGCTTTCAGCCTTTATGGGATTATAGTAACCTCTATCTGTTCTGAAATTAGATTTCTTCTGACGTTGTACATGTCAGGTCTTGGCAAACTGTCATCCTAGGGTTTCCCCAAATGAAACGAACATGTTACGCCGCTGAATGCAATGGCAAAACCGGTAGCTCTTAGTGGCTTCCTGGCTTTATTAGTCTTATTACACGCGTACACACCATAACGTAAGCAGTGCCACTGAAATAGTTCAGTTTATCCATTCTCATCTGTATATTAGCGTTGCAGACACCGTTGTGTTTACGGAAGTACCGTAGGTAGACGCATAATAAAAATATGGTAATTTAAAAAAAGGTCAAGTGGATCGACTCGGACTTCCCACACATTCTTCTCTTAGCATAGCCGCATCATTGTTCTTGGTAAATAATCATTTCCTTTTAAAATGAAGTATATGAATATGAAATCTGCGACTCCAAAAAAAGCGAAAGTCTGTTCTATAATTTGGATTTTACGCAGAAAATTCTTCGGATCCCCATTACTGTACATCTATGTAAGTTTCCGTAAAACCCTGGCCACACGTACATGCTTGTACGTACTTGCATGCCTGGATTAACCATGGGGCTAAAGGGGCTGGAGCCCCGGGCCCCGCGGTTCAGAGAGGCCCCGCAGGGGCCTTACTTTTATGTAATGTGACAGGGCAAATATTAGGTCACTAGATGAACAATAAAATCAGTAGATCTACTAAAAGCTTAATTTCGAGATTTCAATCAAAACGGTGTTCAGATAGAAGCAAATAACCTAGCAGAAAGATACAGATAAACTAAAGTAAAGGGGGAAGGTTATAAAAATTCCCTATAACCAATGAACTCTAACTAGAAACAACGCCGGTAAGATGTCTAAGGTCAAAGGGAAGCTGAAATACGTCAGAAATGAATAATTTTTACAGCTTACTAGCTGTGTTTTGGCTTACGCCAAATAGTGTACACAGTAAAGCCTGTGTGTGTGACCATAGGGTTCAGTTTTAAGGATAGCAGCACCTATCTGAAATAGTCGGCTTCCGATTTATTAAAAAATGGAGGTTTGCGCGATCTTACTTGAATAGTGTGAACACTGGATACTGAGCGGTATACCGTCTTGTTCGCGCAAACTATACCATGCAGACAAGTCGCTGTGTGTGGCCACCGCTTAAAAGCAATATCATCCATTTGCAATTTTTCCCTTTTGCTTATTTCTTCGTTTTCGGTACGTTAATAGGAACGCCATTTTGAGTAGAGGCGGTAGTAAGCATTTAAATAAATAAACTAATTAACATACTTTACTTTCTCAGCCATGCACTCAATCTCTCAATCATAGTTCAAAGTGTAATAACAGAGGAAGAAATTCTTACATATAATCATTACCATCGAAAGTGGAATTGAAATCGAAGTACTTCTTACTGGTCACGGTGAAATGTCCATAATATACTCCGGACTGCAAGCCCAAGAAATCCATTAAAGATGTTTCGTGTATGATTTCTGGTCAATTTGCTTCAGTTAAGGTCAAAGAAAGTATTCCGGCTGAAGTTCAATCTCATCAGAGGTAGCTGTGCTCGGACGCGGTCCAGCTCGTCAGCATCTTATTTATACAGGGTGGCCCTGAATTTACTTGACACGTAAAATTCTCGTAACAAAAAAAATTCAAAGTATCATACCTAGCTTTCAAAATATTTTTTTCTTTACTTCTTTACAGATTTGTATTACGTTGTCCTAAACTAAATATCAGCTAAGTGGCATGAAGATTCAAAGGTTTGGATTGATGGCAACATTGCCAAGTTTTACGGGTCAGAAAAGAACGACAGATAGATGTTTGTCCAAAGATAGCCATATTCAATTAGTTTCGCAGGTCTTTGAATTGCCTAATAGCTGGTTAACCTTATATTTATAAATTATAGTATAAGAGCCAGTGATCGGTAATTTAGCAAACTTCATATTGATAATAATAATAATAATAATAATTTATTCACCAACAATACAGAGGGTAAATAAATTGTTTGACCCACAGAAGGTGCTGACCTTGTGCATGGGTTATAATAAATACATATATTTTACAATACATAGATTAAAACTAATACTAACTATATTAAAAACTAGTTAGTGTGTCAGTTCAAAATCGTGTTAAAAACATTTAAAAAAATATCTCTGGGTGTGTCCATTATCCATTTTTTGATTTTGTACATACAATATGAGATTTTATGGATTTCAGTGAAGCAGGAAGTAAATCGTATATGCAGCAACATAAATATATTAAACTTTTTTGGCATGTTGACTTAAATATAGGAAGTCTTAAGGTCCTATTCTTGGTTCGTGTATTATGTTCATGGCTATTGAAGTTGTTGTAATTTTTGTTTGCGGACGAAATTTAATACGTTATAGCTGTATAGTTGTTGGATATCAAATTTCTGGGATTCTTTAAATAAATTATTTGAGGGGTAAGTGGGTTCTTTATGATAAATGACCCTCAAAACACATTTTTGCAAGGAACTGATACTCTTCAAATGAGTTTGATGCACACTTCCCCAACCTAAGATGCCATAATTTAGCTGGGACTGCACACGAGAATAATACAATGTTTCTAAACAACGTATGTTTAGAAATTGTCTAAGAATATTGAATTTATTGAATTTAGGTAATAGTTGTCTGACTTTTCGCGAAAGAAATTTTATTTGTAAATCCTGCAAGATGTAATCTTTTATTTAAAAAAAGGAACATCCAAAAACGAAAACTCCAACAAATTTAGTCAAATAATGAATGTAATAATACGAAATAAAAATACGAAATATTCCGATTTCTGACAATAATACATAGAAAAACAACAAATCCAAATGGGGGTGGGTTGGCTCAGTGGTTAGACTCCAGGGCTCGTGACCGGAAGGTCCCGGGTGCGATTCTCGTTAGAGGCGGAAATTTATTTCTGGTTATTTCAATCAAAAATAAATATCCATAAAAAACGCTCAGCGACGAATCCCCACCTGAGCCTTCACTTCACTGTTGGCTTCTAATTAACAGTGCTGTTCCTAAAGTGGCGCCGGGAAACAGTAACAAAGCCTGCACAGAACACGAGACAATGACCAGAGCAATCGATGCCGATGACACAGAAGTAAAAAAAAGTTAATATCCTCATTTGTCATCCATGATTTGAGACACGTGAGACTTCTAACGGAGTTATCACCTAATCGATTTTTTGTTTTGGTAAGAGTTAAGGCAGCTCTATAGAACTGCCTTTCAAATGGAGCTGAAGAAGCTGGTGTTGCCAAAAATTCTTTGGCCATTGCCATTGGAAAAATACATTCGTGTCTTTTCCACCATTCTAAATTATCTTCAGTACGGTCCCTTGCCGCTTGAAAACTATTTATAATCTGTTAATCGGTTTCATCGCGATCAGGTTTATTGTCAAGTTCCATATCTCAGGAATCTAGTCTATCGAGCAGCATATTAATACGAAAATGATGAAAATACTCTTAAAACATTAAGGTACTGGCAAATTCGTTCAATTAACGGCCATTCTGTGTCGGTTGGCTTTAAAGTTTTAAAGTCATCGGGTACCTGTTTGCAGCCGTGACATCGGTGATTCCCCTATTTTAACGCTTCGATTCGCATTTTACAGATCGATATCAAGTAACATCAAGTAGTTTGATTATACTTGATATCAAGTCAAGTAGTTCAGATCGAAAATCAAGTCAAGTCAAATATTAAATTTTCAAAAGCATGAGCTTTCAAGTCAAGTATTTTAGAAAAAACTCAAGCTACTTGGCTACTAGCTGCGGTTATCCAATCCCGTTGCTAGACCGTCTTCAAAGTGGGGAATAAAATCTGCGAATTCGTTGGCTGTTACAGATTCTAATTCAGGGGTATTAAGTGAATATGAATTATTTGCTTTTCCCTTTATATATAAAATAGAACAAGTCGTACAAGAAGGAAATAGGCCGAAATTATTAAGATTTATGGCAACGTCCTTACTTCTGTCACCGCATTCTTCGCATTCTTTTGGCTGTTCAATTTACGTTGGCCACACAATATAACGTAACTGAACTTACATTTTGGCGCTTTTGGACTCCCGCTCACGCCGAAAGGAACCATCGCCGGATATAGTGAATCCCCATTTCGCCTATGACATGTGTAATAGTATACCCAGCATCAATAAGAAGTTTGCTAAAATACCCTGCCTATCACTGTCTCTCAGTCTATTACGTGTATCTATTTTTTTACCGAAAGTGGCTGTATTCGCATCTGCACGAAAGACCAAAATCTTCATCCTCGGTTTGGCTATAATACGTGTGATCGCATGCTCACCAAAAATCCCACCAATTTGCATACAAAGCAAAGCAGAGAAACCAACAAAAGTGCAGCTTATTGGGCCCGCTGAGCCCGCTCGATTTCCATACCTGGCACCGTGTAAACAAACAAAAACATAATCGCGTATCGCGTGTTGAAGAGCGCAAAAGGCAACGGCACTTCGGCACTTCGGCACTCCGACACTCCGACACTCTCGCACTCTTGTTCGCACTGGCGATGGCAATGGCGGTGACGACGTTACCGAGGAAGTAAATTACCCAAAACAACTGAAGGGTTACCGCGTTACCGGTATAGCGGTAGATGAAATATACTTTCATTCTCGTCACACTACACAACTAAAAATGTTTCCGATATAACATTATGCGCAGGTATGGAGTTAGGGACAAATCGCCGCTACTACACTAAAAAAAAATGGAGTCAAGTTGATTGACTCAGTACTTCCCACACATAATTATATTTAATTTTATTGTTTTCCCATTACATGAAGCATCGCCCACCCTCCCGCAGAAAACGTTTTGTACAACACAAACCTTTCGTAAATAGTTTCTTGCGTCTCCCTCCTTAGGAACTAGGACGCCACAGTTTTCATTCTACATGCTTCAACTGAACGATGCAAAACGATCAGGAGCCTCTAAACCGTGTAAAAGCGAAGTATGAGCTGTTTTCATATTTTTAGTTTTTTAATTATTGTTGCGCCGCCACTGAAACGATTTTTCAGACGCTGGCGCGTTTTCCACTCTCGCCGCGATAATCAATTCTTTGTCGAAATTTCATTAAAATCAATTTAATAATTTTTGCTTTACGCAATATACATAAAACGAAATTAAGCAATACTCGTATATGTATACATCACAAATTCTAAGTTCCTCGGTTTCTATAATGAGCAAGGCAATGTTCAAATGGACCTAAAAAAGTGTATTATGCCGCTCATTCACAGGCTAATGGAGTTTTGCAGTTTTCCAACCCCCACCCCCCAACCACCCTAAATTCAAGAACCCCTAAAATGCCTAAAAACAAAGTTTGAGGCTTTCTTATTTTTTTAATTTTTTTATTATTGCTGCGCCGCCACTGACACGATTTTTCCAATACATACGCGTCCCTTGGTTTCTGGAATATGCAAGGCAATGTTCGGATGGGCCTAAAAAAAGGTATTATGCCGCTAGGTCTTTCTTTTACAGGTCAATGGATAGCCTATTAAGAGTACAACACATTTTTGAGATTTACAACCCCCCACCCCCCAACCACCCCAATTTCACCCCCACCCAAAAAAAGTAGAAAATGATCAGGAACCCCTAACACACCTAAAAACGAAGTTTGAGGAATATTTATTTTTTTTGCTTTTTGCTAATTACTTCGCCGCCCCTGCACCGATTTTCAAAATTATAAGAACATTACCTACTATGACCCCACAGCATATCGCTGTCCAAATTTCATCACAATCCATGCAGCGGTTACTGAGATTACGACGTTAGAAAAACGCCAACATACAGACAGACAGACAGACCGACAGAAGACAGACCGACGGAAATGAGTGACGTGGATTTTCGTTATGTAGACATCATAAAACGCCCAAAAAGCGTGCCATCTCGAAATCGAAAATTTTTGCGATCACAATACTCCCCTCACCTATTGGTGTGGGAAGTAAAATGGAGTCAAGTTGGTTGCCTCAGTACTTCCCACACATTACCGTGTATCATTTTATTATTTTCCCTTTGCATGAAGTCTGAGATCCCCTTGCCCTCAAAAAACACAAAAACTAGTAAATAATTTCTTAAATCTCTCCACAAGCAGTAGAACGACACAATTTTTACTCTGCGAGCTTAAACTGGATGAAAAAAAAATATCAGGAACCCCCAAATTGCCTAAGGACGAAGTTTGAGCTATTTTTATATTTTTAGTTTTTTTATTATTGCTGCACCGCCACTGACACGATTTTTAAGAACCATACGCATTTTTCATCATCGCCAAGGTAATAATACTGTATCGAAATTTAATTAAAATCAATTTCAGGTGACACCATACAGAATGATGTAAAGCAATACTCGTATGCAACATACAACAGAAAAAAACTTTAGTTTCTGTATTGAGCAATGCACTGTTCCGAAGGACCTAAAAAGTGTATTATGTCGCCAGGTCCTATTTTCACAGGTCAGTGGCAGGTTTGCAACCCTCCACTCCCCAAACCACCCCAATTTTACTCCCACCAAAAAAAAATGATCAGGAACCCCAAAACGCCAAAAAACCAAGTGTGAGCTGTTTTTGTATTTTTAGTTTTTTTATTGTTGCTGTGCCGCCACTGACACGATTTTTAAAAACCATACACATCTTCCATCCTCGCCAATACTGTATCAAAATTTCGTTAAAATTCCTCCGGCAACGTCGTGTGGAAGATTTACTACGCATATCGGCTATTTACCAGTCCGTCTCTGTATCTGTCTCTATTTCATCCTCTATCAAAATAGTAACCCACACAATAATAACAAAGCTGAACGGAAGTAAGGTTACATTTACAATGCAATGCGTCTACTTATAGAACCGAGCACGCATATTGGTCGTTTTTTAGGACCGCGTAGACGTGTGAACAAACGGTCGATGCCACACTTTTTTAAAACATTCATACTTCCTACAAAAGCTGCTTACAAAACAAATCAAGAAGGTAATTTATACCACAACAACAGCTGGAGTTGCAGTTGCACTCTGCAGAATTTGTGCTACATAAACGAAACTGGGGTATAGCTGGCTTTTATGCTGATTGCTGTTCTAAAGGGACGGTGAACTTAAAAGAAGTCCGGGCCATCGACACCTAACTGGAACATCTAAAGAATGCTCTTAAGGCACATGGTTACACAGAAAAGGAAATAACAAGAACAATGAGAAGAAATAGGGCAAAACCAGAACCTAAACCGATAGCAAAAGCTTTTCTACCCTATGTGCCTGGAATAACAGACAGAATAGGAAAAATGAGAGGAAAGAAAGGAAAACGTCAAGACCATCTACAAGCCCACAAGAAAGATACAGGAGTATTTGAGAACGGTGAAGGATAAAAGAGACCCACTCACAACACCGGGGGTTTATCGCATACCATGCATATGTGGGATTGTATACATAGGAACAACGAAGCGATCTATAAGCACAAGAATTGCAGAACATAAGGCTAGCTGTCGACTAGGCCATACGGACAAATCAGCGGTAACCGAACATGCGATTAAGGAGGGAAGCCACAGGATCGAGTTTGAAGAAACTCAGGTTCTTGCCGCAACGTCTTCGTACCATGCCAGACTTCACAGAGAAGCCATCGAAATACAAAAACATCATAATAATTTCAATAGGAAAGAAGAAACACAGAAAGTCAACCGGACATGGGTACCCATCCTAAAGGACCTGAAGACACTACCATATCGCGAAGGGGCGGGGCTACCAACGCTACCTGGTTGGGCCACGTCACCATTAGTAGGTATAAATACAGGTGCAGATCCACCAGCCGTCAGTATTTTGGAAGTCGCCGAAGTGAAATAGCTTCTGAAGATGCCATCCACTCGTGGTGGCGAAACGTCAAGCTTTAACGCTAAACGACGCCAGCCTAAAAACCTAAGAACCACAAATTCATCAGAAGCAGATAGCCTTTAACAGGTTGAAGAAAGAATACAATATCCCCTACCTCCCAGTAACTCGCTTCAATTCTTTAGAAAACTCGTTCCGCAGAGTTGCCAGGTGTGGCGATTTTTCTCTAAGTGGTGATTTTGGAAACTGAGTTAGCGAACGAAAAGCAAAAAATCAAGCTACCTGAATTGATGCAAAACCAGGTCACCAGGTTTAGCCACTGGCTAAAAGAGACCGCCCAAAATCAACTGCACGATGAGATACGCTTTAGAAAACCATAGGCAATTGATCAAATATTTAACAGATCTGTTACATTCATGTGATAAATAGAGAAAGTAAGTTTTTTACATACACAGCACCAAAATCAGAAACCTTCAATTCAATCTTTGGACTATACGTATTTCATGTAACGCTATAGGTATCTTTGATTTCGAATGCAAATTTACGCAGGATATACCTACACAGGTACGAAAGACTTCGAATAAGTCTTTAGAATTTCTTGAACTTTCAAATGCACTGCTCGAAACGTACTTTTATTCATCTATATAATCAAACACACATGCTACAAGGTACTGGGACAGATAATAAGAAAGAGGCTGGACGGTTATGCAGAAACAATTTTAGGGGAATATCAGGCTGGATTCAGAAGCGGCAGGAGTACGACAGATCAAATATTCGTTCTCAAGGAACTACAGATAACAAGCTATGAGTATAAAATGGAACTACACGTGCTTTTCATAGACTTTAAACAAGCCTATGATAGTATAAACACAGAGAGAATATATGAAGAAATGGTGCAGCTAGGAATTCCAGGAAAACTCATAAGGCTAATAAGAATGACATTACAAAAAACCAAGAACAAAATTACATGGATGGATAGTGAGTCACAGGAATTTGAAGTGAGAAAGGGACTCAGACAAGACGATCCTCTATCAACGATACTTTTTAACTTGACGCTTGAAGCAATAATTAGAAGAAGCAAAATCAAGACGAATGGAACCATATTTAATAACGAACACCAATGTATAGCATATGCAGATGACCTAACACTAGTAGCGAAAACAAAGAAAGAACTAGAGAAAATTACGGCAAGGATAGCTGCGGAAGCAAGGAGATTTGGGATGGAGATAAATCAAAGTAAGACAAAATATATGGTCATGGGACAAATGGAAAAAACTTCCGATGATCAATCGAACCTAACTTTTACGGCTAACAACATGAAATATACTTTTGAAAGGACTACGGAATTTATGTATCTAGGGGTAATCATAGAGCAAAAAGGACAAGAGAAACAAGAAATGCAGGCAAGGATCATCAAAGAAAACCAGAAGTATGGAGCCCTGAAAAATCTTATGAAATCCAAATATGTATCCAGAAAGACCAAAGAGAGAATTTATACAACTGTTATAAGACCAACAGCGACGTATGCTTGTGAGACGTGGACTATGAACAAAGAGGAGGAAGAAAAAATTATAAGATGGGAAAGAAAAATGTTGAGAGCTATTTATGGAGGCGTAAGGACAAACGAGGGATGGAGGAGAAGAACAAACCAGGAACTGGAAGACATGTATGAGAACCCCAACATTATAGCAGTCATCAAAGCGCAGAGAATAAGGTGGCTGGGACATGTGGAGAGGATGAATGGGACGAGAATGGCAAAACTAGTTCTCAACCGGAGACCAATAGGGAAAAAAGGGAGGGTAGACCAAGGGATAGATGGCTGAAGAAGGCAGAAGATGATTTAAAGAAAATTAATGTTAAACACTGGAAAGAGAAGACGGCAGACAGAAATAGGTGGCGTGGAATAGTCCAGGATATACTCAGAAATAGGTGGTGAAAGTATCCAAAGACAATTCTAAGTTATATAAATTTCAGCGGTATAAGATCAGACTGTACTCATTTCTGCCCTAGGCCTTCATGGCATGTTGTGCAAACTAATAATAAATAATAATAGTCAAACGTAAATTATTTTGTTTATGACTGATCAATCATAGGTACTGTAAGATTTTAAATAATATGTGTAGAAATAACTATTTGGTGCTATTTGTGATATTAATTTGTGTAGAAGGAACTATTTGGAGCTATTTGAAAAACAAAAGTTGAGGGTTTCAAGGGATGTAGTACAAAAAAAAAATGTTTTAAAAGCATGGTATGGCAGACCTTTCAAACATTCCACTCAGTTTTAGTTTGAACTTTTTTTTGTTACGAGAATATCACGGGCCAAGGAAATTCGGGGACACCCTGTATATTGAACGTTGTTGTTAATCGTAAGCGCTCAATAAATATTTTACGACTGACTCTTAACATTCAGTAACGCATTGTATACAAACAGAAAATGCAGTATTACGCACACATGCGGTAGTCAATCAGGCGATCGGACGATTAGAGACCCCGGTTACTCCCCGCTGAACAGGAGGTAGAGCGTTTCTAAATTTAATGATGCGTTTTCAACCATATTTTTCAACGACCGATTTCACAAATAAATTTAAGAAGTTGGTAGGTAGCTGAACCAAATCAAATTACAATATTTCAAACGGACTTCCATATTCACATCTGTCATGTTATTTTTTATGACTGAGCAGACAGAGAGGACAAAGTCTAAATACCGCGGCTACTGTGAAAAGGTTATGTTAGAGTAAATTTGTTGACTCGGGCCTTGAATAGGCTAAAACACTCGTATAGGCTCAATAAATTCATCTCCTGCCAGGTACATTTGAGTAATATCATTTTACTTCCCACACCGATAGGTGAGGGGAGTATTGTGATCGCGAAAATTTTCGATTTTGAGATAATGATAATACGTTTTTTGGGCGTTTTATGATGTGTACATAACGAAAATCCACGTCACTCATTTCCGTCGGTCTGTCTGTCGGTCTGTCGGTCGGTCTGTCTGTCTGTCGCGTTTTTCTACCCTCGTTATCTCAGCAACCGCTGCATGGATCGTGATGAAATTTGGGCAGCGTTATGCTGTGGGGTCGTAGTAGGTAATGTTCCTAAAATTTTGAAAATCGGTGCATAGGCGGCGGAGTAATTAGCAAAAAACAAAAAAAAATTAAAAATTGCTGAAACTTCGTTTTTAGGCGTTTTAGGGGTCCCTGATCATTTTCTACTTTTTTTTGGTTGGGGGGTGGGGGGGTTGTAAAATTGAAAAATTTATTGCTTTCATGTCCACTGGCCTGTGAAGAAAGAACTGGTGACATAAATAACTTTTTTAGGTCCATCCGAACATTGTCTTGCCTATTACAGAAAGCAAAGGAATTTTTTCTGATGTAAACATACGGGAGTATTATTGCTTTAGATCGTTGTATATTGTCTAACGAGGAAACTGTTGAATGGATTTGAATGAAATTTTGACACAGTATTACTACAGTGGTGAAGATGGAAAGCGCGTATGGTTTTTATAAATCGTGCCAGTGGCGGCGCAGAAATGATAAAAAAACTATAAATATAAAAACAGCTCAAACTTAGTTTTTAAGCGTTTTAGAGGTGCCTGATCATTTTGTGCGTTTTTTTGGGTGGGGGTGAAATTGGGGTGGTTGGGGGGTTGAGGGTTGAAAAATTAAAAAATTTCTTGTACTACTACTAATAGGCTGTCCACTAACCTGTGAAAGAAGATCTAGCGACACAAATCATCTTTTTAGGTCCACCTAACATTGCATAGCTTATTACGGAAACTAAGGGACTTAGAATTTTCTGTATACATACGAGAATTTATTGGTTTAAATCGTTTTGTATTTTGTAACGTCGACATTATTAAATTGATTGTAATGAAATTTTGACACAGTATATTGTTACCGTGGTGAGAATGGAAAACACGTATGTTTGTAAAAAATCGTGTCAGTGGCAGCGTAGAAATAATCAAAGAACGAAAAGCATGAAAACAACTCAAATTCGGTTTTAGATGTTTTAGGGGTTCCTGGTCATTTCCTACCAGTTTTTTGGGTGGGGGTGAAAGTGAGGTGGTTGGGGGGTGGGGGGTTGTAAAACTGAGAAGTTTGTGGTATCGATAATAGGCTGTCCATTGACCTGTGAAGGAAAGACCTAGCGGCATAAGACAATTTGGGGGGGGGGGGCTGGCGATTATTTGTATTTGGTTACAAGGGATCTCAGACTATAGCTTCATGCTATGGGAAAATTATAAACTGGTATGAGCGTAATGTGTGGGAGGTACTGAGTCAATCAACTTGACTTCATTTTTTCATACGTAAATGGATACAAAATAAACATGCGTAGGCTTCTTTTGCGTTTACCTCCTTGCATATATTATGAACAGCCGAGTGGGGGATTCGTAAATAAAAAAGTATAGTTTAAGATACAGAAAACTCGGGCAACTTCGACGCTGTGTAATGAGCTGCCGTGGAACTTTTCTGTTTTCTATATAAAAAAGTCTACATAATTATGTTTTCCAGTTTCGTGACATGTAGGTACAAATGTACCTACTAATTCTGTAGTTTTTGCCTCCCTACAGTATGGCAGACAGCACTTACACTACCCTGAACATTAAAAAGCAATTATCTAGGGTAGAGATCCTACTACTGTTTTACCGTTCTTTCTAACACCGGAAATGTAGTTGTTCAAATCCCCCACACCAACAGACCACGACGCGCGTTAGGTACTCGCAATCATTATTTCACTTCAACTACGGCGAAACAACAAATGAGTGTGATAAGGTTATCACCTGCAAACTGCTTCATTTATATTCAATGCCTGTTCGTTTGTAGAGCATTAAATTGGCGATTATATTCAATGCACAATGCGCAAACACAAGAGCATGCACGAGACCAATACAGAAACTAGATGTAGATATTATGCATGTTATGTAAGGTGACATACATAACCCAATATGTATTAATTTGTTTTGAGACAGAATATAAAAAATGGAGTCAAGTTGATTGACTCAGTACTTCCCACACATAATGATGATACCATTTTATTATTTCCCATTGCATGAAGCTATAGTCTGAAATCCCCTTGCAACTAAATCATCGCCCATCCGCCCGCAAAAACAACATCCAACACAAACATCCTCGTAAATAGTTTCTTGCGTCTCCCTCCTTAGGAACTAGGACGCCACAGTTTTTTCCGCATACTCCAACCCGTCTAAAAACGAAGTTTGAGCTGATTTTATATTTTTGGTTTTTTGATTATTGTTGCGCCGCTACTGACTCGGTTTTTCAAAAACAGAGTCGTTTTCCATTCTCGCCGCGGTAATAAATTCTGTGTCAAAATTTCAATAAAATCAATTCAATAAATTTCGCTTTACATAGAACAAAATAAAGCAAAACTCGTATAGTAGTATATACAGATCACAAAATTGGTTTCTGTAATAGGCACACCAATGTTCGGGTGGACCTAAAAAAGGGTAGTATGCCGCTAGGTATTTCTTCTACAGGTCAATGGATAGACTATTATAAATACAACAAATTTTTCAGTTTTTAAACCCTCCACCCCCAACCCAACCAAAAAAAAAAAATTAAAAATGATCAGGAACCCGTAAAACGCCTAAAAACAAAGTTTGAGCTGTTTTTATATTTTTAGTTTTATTATTATTGCTATGCCGCCACTGACACTATTTTTCCAAAACATACGCGTTTTCCACCCTCGCTGTGGTAGTAATACTGTGTCAAAATGTCATTAAAATCAATTCAATAATTTTCGCGTTACGCGATACCGAACGATCTAAAACAATACTCGTATGTATACATCACAAATTCTAAGTCTCGTGGTTTCTATAATAAGCATGCAACGTTCGGATGGACCTAAAAAAGTGTATCATGCCGCTACGTTTTTCATTCACATACCAATGGACGAAATCGAAATTACGAATACAACAAATTTTTCAGGTTTACAACTCCCCACCCCCAACCACCCTAAGTTCACCCCCACCCAAGAAAAAGTAGAAAATGATCAGGAACCCCTAAACGCCTAAAAACGAAGTTTGAGGCATATTTGAATTTTTTTTTTTGCAAATTACTCCGCCCCCCGTATAACGATTTCCAAAATTATAGGAACATTACCTACTACGATCCCACAGCATGTCGCTGCTCAAATTTCATCACAATCCACGTAGCGGTTACTGAGATTACGTGGCTAGAAAAACGCGTACAGACAGACCGACAGACAGACCGATGAAAATGAGTGACGTGGATTTTAGTTATGTAGACATCATAAAACGTCCAAAAAGCGTGTTATCTCAAAATCGAAAATTTTCGCGATCACAATACTCCTCTCACCTATCGGTGTCGGAAGTAATAAATAATACTAAATACATACTATACCTATTGGTTGACATAATCATTCAAATCACTCAAAACGACGGTTAATGGCATCTAAGCGTAACCTTAGTCCTGGAAAAATCGCCGTATCCCTTTCTGATAATTTCTTAGTTTAATTGTATGGAGAAAAAACTATGACTTCTAACACAATTTACAAATAATTACTTCTAATAACTTTTGAGATCAGATAACTATCCATCGAAAGACCTTATTTCAGCGCTGTTAATAAAATGAATGAAAACAAGCTATATTTTTCCTGAGAAAGTCGAACATTGTATATAATATACGACCTATTCACATAGGTGATCTTATCGTAACATCACCTATCGTTTTTATAAATTAGATATTAAGATAGTATTATTTCTAAATGAGCTATAATTTATCGTTTTTGCTCGCGATATCAGATTACTATGAAAAACTGTAACTAGTCATCTGTAAAAATAAATATCAAGGTTAGGCCTGAAATGGCTTATTGATAAAGTATGATTAGATTTGAGGAAAAACCTGTATACCATTGTTATCAGAGAATTAAAACGACGTGATAACTCACCGCTAAAATAAACTATATCTTTGATGTGATCTCCGCACAAGTGTTGATAAATGATCGTTAACACATATGTGGAAACCCAATAACATGAGGCGAAAAAATGCCAAGTTCAACAGGCGATCCAATATTTTTCCACTCAATTTTAGAAGAAGCAGGAAGGATATTTATTTTTAGCAAGCACATTGACATCCAATCTAAGCGCCAAAATACTTTATTTTTAAAACACGACAATAATTCCATCCACTCTGCAAGGACAAGGAAGTGTCAGAAATAAATTTAGAAATGAAACATATGTATAAAGGAGCCGTACTTTTACTGTAACATTTGCCTATATCGCTGGATCCTAAGCCCCTGCATTTCCTGAATACCAGAGGTACAAGCTAAAATCGCATATATTTCTATTTGGAGTAACGTGGTGTATTCTCAAAGAGAGGGAGAAGGAAGTGTTATGGCCATTAGGACACAGACCACGTGTTCAAACCTGGTTGCGGATGTCTTACGATTCCGGCATTTTCCCAAAAGACTGGAAAACAGCTTGCATCCAGCCGGTGCCAAAAAGGGATCCAAAACTGATCCGACCAACTACAGACCTATAGCTCTGCTTCCTGTAATCAGTAAAGTGATGGAGAGATGCGTCAACCAAGAGCTCATTGAATACCTAGAGCTCCATCACTTAATCAATGACAGACAATATGGATTCCGACACCAAAGATCAACTGGAGATCTCCTGGCTTACGTCACACATGTGTGGAGCAAACTCATTCAGTCATTTGGCGAGGCTCACGTCGTTGCTCTCGATATTTCAAAGGCATTCGATCAACTGTGGCATGCAGCTCTCCTAAACAAGCTCCTGTCTTATGGGCTCCCTGTTAAGCTTTGCGGTTGGCTCGCAGACTTACTCTCAGGTCGGAAAATCTCTGTCGTGGTAGACGGCTTTTCCTCTTCTTTCCGTAGCATCAATGCCGGGGTTCCGCAGGGATCGGTATTGGCTCCGACATTGTTTCTGCTTCACATTAATGATCTACTCTCTAGCACTACAAACCCAATCCACAGTTTTGCGGATGACAGTACGCTGCATGCAGGCATTATGAGCAATAGACCGATCTCTGTGGTCGAGCTGGAACGCAGAAGACTGGCAGTGCTAGCTTCACTTTCAAAGGATCTCGATACCATTACCGCTTGGGGGCTTAAGAATATGGTTCAATTCAATGCCTCCAAGACCCAGTATTGAACGCTATCAAACAAGAAGTGCCCAAGCCAACACCAGGTTCTAATGAACAACCAGGCTCTGCCAAGGAGTCACTCATTCAAGCTGTTAGGAGTCAACATTACAGAAAATCTGATCTGACACGAACACGTCGCGTCAATTGCAACAGCTGCTGGTAAAAAGCTTGGGTACCTATTTAGAGCCAGAAAGTATTTCTCACCATGTAACCTCCTCACGCTATATAAAGCCTAGATAAGACCTTGCCTGGAGTATTGCTCTCATGTCTAGGGAGCTGCTGCCCCTACTGCCCTGTCTATACTAGATGCCGTCCAGAGAAGGGCAATTCGACTAATTGGCGATCCGGCCTTAACGCGCCACCTTCAGTCACTTTCTCACCGGCGTGTTGTTGGTGACCCCTCACTCTTCTACCGATATTCCAAGGGAATCTGCTCCTCTGAGCTATCCTCTATCGTTCCGCCGCTCACTGCTCCTATCAGATGTACCCGTGCGACCGCTGTATCTCATCCTAAGGCGGTCGTTCTTCATACATCCAGAACTGAGCGGTACAACCGCACATTTATTCCCAGGGTGTCCAAGGCTTGGAATGGACTGCCAGAAGATGTATTTATTGGGCCTGCGGGTATTGGCCCATTCAAATCTCGTGTTAACAAACTTCCCCTAACATAACCTTTTCACAGCAGCCACGGTACTCTGGTATTTAGGCTCTGCCTGCGCGGTCTGCTCAGTTATAAAAAAAAATAAAAAAAAAATTGCAACACCATCTTAATTTTGCTTTTCTCTTATTGTTAACAAATATAAAAACTATTGAGATATTTGAGATATTTGTTTTGTATTATCGATTTCATTATTTTTTTAATGAGACATATCTACGGACAATTTTTCAAACTTTGGTTCAATATGGGCAACCGCAGCCTACTTATAACAGAACGGAACTAATATGAACCTTCGGCAGTACACCAAAACAATACCAATCAATCCAATTGAAGCTTCTCCTAGCATGATGGGGGATACAATCAGAATTCTAATGCGTTTCGTAACAATACACGGAAATATAATGACAATCGCTTCAAAGATGACCGCTGCATTCTGAAATGAAAGCCTGCATTTTACGTGAATCGCAATCCAAGTCATCCGGAAACCCAGTTATTTTCAAGTGACAACGCGAAAATTATTTGTTATTTGTTTGCGTTATTGTTTCTACGATTCGAATACGACAGTTACTGGCTCCACCTTAGACAATGTTATAATTGATATGGCTTTCTACGGGATTATAACAAGAATCTTTCGTGTATAACCGGTATCCGATATTTGACCTTATTGCGATTATATGGAATTATATAACGGATAATCACACGTTCACAGTGAAGCTCACTTCAGATATAATTCAAAATCAATATCAAGGTAAACATACCTTATAGATAGGCATACGGATTATCTGACAGACCAAGAAATGTTTGTTGAAGATTCAATTATCAGACAGACTGTTTTCAAAACAGCACTATACACTAAGATGCCTCCTTTGCTTCTGGTAGCCAAATCAAAATATTAATAGAATAAACTCAATATACGATATACAGGGTGAGTTTTTACTACTGTAGAAGAAAGCGGAAAGTGTTGCTTGCCACCCTTAGATCCCAAATCGGAGTAAGAAAAGATGAAGTCAAGTTGATTGACTCAGTACTTCCCATACATTACGCTGATACCAGTTTATTATTTTCCCATAGCATGAAGCTTTAGTCTGAGATCCCTTGCAACCAAATAATCGCCAGCCCCCCCCCCCCCCTAAAATTGTCTTATGCCGCTAGGTCTTTCCTTCACAGGTCAATGGGCAGCCTATTATAGATACTACAAACTTCTCAGTTTTACAACCCCCCACCCCCCAACCACCTCACTTTCACCCCTACCCAAAAAATTGGTAGGAAATGATCAGGAACCCCTAAAACATCTAAAAACCGAATTTGAGTTGTTTTCATATTTTTAGTTTTTTTATTATTGCTACGCTGCCACTGACACGATTTTTAACAAACATACGCGTTTTCCATTCCCACCACGGTAACAATATACTGTGTCAAAATTTCATTAAATCAATTTAATAGTGTCCACGTTACAAAATACAAAACGATTTAAACCAATAAATTCTCGTATGTATACAGAAAATTCTAACTCCCTTAGTTTCCGTAATAGGTTAGGCAATGTTCGGATGGACCTAAAAAGGTGATTTGTGTCGCTAGATCTTCCTTCACAGGTTAGTGGACAGCCTATTATGAGTGCAAGAATTTTTTTAATTTTTCAACTCCCAACCCCACAACCTCCCCAATTTCACCCTCACTCAAAAAACGCAGAAAATTATCAGGAACCTCTAAAACGCTTAAAAACGAAGTCTGAGCTGCTTTTAGATTTTTAGTTTTTTATTATCTCTGTTTCCATCTTCGCCATGGTAGTAATACTATGTCATAATTTCATTAAAATCAATTAAACAGTTTCCTCGTTACACAATATAGAACGATCTAAAGCAATACTCTCGTATGTTTACATCAGAAAAAAGTCCTTTGCTTTCTGTAATAGGCAAGGCAATGTTCGGATGGACCTAAAAGAGTTATTTATGTCGCCAGGTCTTCCTTCATAGGTCAGTGGACAGTCTATTATGAAAGGAACAAATTTTTCATTCTTACGACCCCCCACCCCCCAACCACCCCAATTTCACCAACACCCAAAAAAAAAGTAGAAAATGATCAGGGACTCCTAAAACGCCTAAAGACGAAGTTTCAGCAATATTTAATTTTTTTTATTTTTTGCTAATTACTCCGCCGCCCCTGCACCGAGATTTTCAAAATTATAGGAACATTACCTACTACGACCCCACAGCATACCGCTGCCCAAATTTCATCACAATCCATGCAGCGGTTGCTGAGATTACGAGGCTAGAAAAAAGCGACAGACAGACCGACAGACAGACAGACAGACCGACGGAAATGAGTGACGTGGATTTTCGTTATGTAGACATCATAAAACGCCCAAAAAGCGTATTATCTCAAAATCGAAAATTTTCGCGATCACAATACTCCCCTCACCTATCGCAGTGGGAAGTAAAATCAAATGAAGTATTTTTAATACGTCCAAAAAGTGTAATCTCAAATTTTGAAATACCAACTAGTACACAGACACTTATATGTACATCAAAGTAAGAGGAAAGATGACCTAGAACGATATTGTTACCTGAGAATGAAAATTTTAAGAAAAAATGCAAATAACTACACCAACCATATCAGGAATTTGAACGTGATGCAGAAGTTGAGAATAATTCCAAATATCACGTTTCTATTCTGCAGTAAAACTCGATTGGAGAGAATGTATCCTTGGGTCCATATAAGAGCTTAAATTTTTTAATAAAATCTGCAATGTCATAGTACATACAACATGCACTTTTACTCTCGTAAATAATATATATTTAAATAAAGAAAATCAGCTATCAATATTAGGGGAGTTTTAAGAAATATTAAACTTAAATGCCCAAGGACAGAAAAATAAGAAACGTAAAGCAAATGAATTTTACATCGCACAAAATGAAATAATCTGTTACTGATTGAATTATGGTACACGGACCAACATGATAAGAATATACAAGGTAACCAAATCATTAAACAAGGTGATTTGTGAAAATTTGTATTTTGTTTTCCAGTTCAGTTTCTAATCATTTTAGATTTTTTTTATGGTCAGCCTCCGGCAAAGCCTATGGCGCTGTAGAAGCGCTGCGAGAGGATAAGTGTCGGTTTACATTAAATTTGAAACGCTGCAGGTTGTAGCCGTCGGGAAACAAATTCCCCGGCAGCTGATTCCACAGCGTCAAAGTTCTCCAAAAGAAGGAATGCTGGAGGAGACTGGTTCGGGAAGTAAGGACCTCGACCTGGTAAGGACGAGCTCGCAGAGCTTCTCTAGTGTTACTGGTTCGGACGGCCTTTGGTGTTATTATCTGGGAGAGCTCACTACTCGCACATCTTCCGTGATAGAATCTGTAAAACGATAGGTCAGCCACCCTCCTTCAATGTTCCAGGCTGTGGAGGTCCTCTGTGAGGTTAGGCGTATCGATTAATCTAATTGCTCTTTTCTGGATAGTGTCCAGAAGCTTTAGAGAGTGCATCCCCACACATGGGAGCAATACTCCAGCGATGATCGGATCTATGCCTTGTAGAGCAGCAGCAGTTGCTCTGGTGTATACAACTTCCTACAGCGGAACAAAACTCCAAGCTTCTGGGATGCCGTTTTAGCAATGCTGACGACGAGGTCGTGCCAGGACATGTTATTGTTGATGTTGATCCCCAAAAGCTTGACGGAAGGTGATTCGATTATGGGGTGGCCCTCCATTTCCACGGTTGGTAAGCCATCGTGAGACTTCTTTGTAAGTGTTGTTGCCAGAGTTTTTTGTACGTTGAACTGTACTTTATTTGCTAATCCCCACTCGACAATTGTTTTGATATCTGTGAGGCATGCTGCTGTCGCCGATATCGTCTCCTGGGATGATAGTGGCTCGCCTGGTTCCATGCACGACACTTATGTACTGTCATCTGCAGCTGTACATTAGATGGGATGTTATTTCCAGCAGCTCGTTGATGTACAGCAGAAACAGTGTAGGGGATAGGACAGATCCCTGAGGAACACCAGCGTTTATTGAAAATACGTCTGCTGAACAGCCCTCGACAACAACAAACAGAGATCGGTCGTTCAAAAAGCTATTCAGCCACTGGCGCAGGCCAGATAGATAAAAACGGATTTGTGTGTAATAATAATCTCTGCGGACCAAAAACAAAGCTCTTCCTGTCTCTTGGGGAATACTCCATGGTATTCCAAACAGAAATATACGCGATTTTAGCTTGTGCCCCTTGTATTCAGGAAATTCAAGGGTCCAGGGGGCGAATCACCATCTGCTCTGATAACCAGCAGCATTCAAAGCATTAAGAGCTTGTAGGTTTACATCATAACTCGTTCTGGAATATGGAACGGTCTTGAATTATGCTGGAGTTCGTGGTAATGAAACCGCGGACGCGCTCGCAAGGCGAGTGTCGAGAAATCATTTTCTGGGTCCTGAGCCGACTGTGGGGCTAGCAGCAGTCACCAAAAGAAAGAAAACAGAGGTTTGGTTGCAAAATCAACCTGGAGAAGAATCTCTGAACATCTCCCTCAAGCTAGAACTTATTTTAGGACCTATACCTTTTCTTACAGGAAAATATAATGAATAAAACTGGTTAGCTGCCAGGTTTGATATGAACTGCCTTCTACATTCCAATAAATAACAATTTGTATGCCAAATTCAAAGTATAACAAATTTAATGTACTGAAAACCGAAGCCTATATTCGAAGACTTGTATCCGATGCCTTTTCATTGTCGATCATTTTTTATATGGCCACACCTATAAGAGCAGAAGCATATCATCAAGCGATTACTATCAACTCTTCAATGACTGACATCACTTAAATATATAAAAAATTCTGACACATGTAATTGAAACGGGTTATTTACAAATTATGATGAGTCAGATTGAGGAAAGGAACGTTTAAAAATGTGCGCTCGTTGGTAATCTATGATCTACAATACCTTGGAGATATTATTAATCATATTCATTTTCTATTGAGCAACTTCTTAGACTAGCATGACTACGAATGGTAACAGCGTAGGCATAGCGTATATCATGAAATACTCTACCATTTTTCCAAACAACTCCCAATGCCTTCTGTGGTGAAATTTTGAGATGCAAGCGATACGCCTGTGTTAGCCCCTCCGCACACGGGTCAATTCCCGACGCATGTCCACTCGACTTCTCATGCAGAGTATTGGAGCGCCACTAACGGGTCGTTCGATAGCCGTCTCGAGACGTGAGAGACCCCACTGGACCAACACTGAAGCCTAGGACCTAGAAAGCCTCTTTGCAAACCTACCAGACCTCTTGACGGAAGTTCAGATCCCACCATCATTAGCGTATTGCTCCCATGTGTGGGGATGTGCTCCGAAGCACTTTCTAAAACTTCTGGACACTATCCAGGAGAGAGTAATTAGACCAATCGATAGGCTTAACCTCACAAAGGACCTCCAAGCCTCAAACATCGAAAAAGGGTAGCTGACCTGTCCCTGTTTTACAGTTTCTATCACGGAAGATGTTCTAGTGAGCTCTCCCAGATAATAACATCGTCCTTACCAGGTCGAGGTCCCTACTCCCCAAATCAGTCTCCTCCAGCATTCCTTCTTTTGGAGAACTTCGACGCTGTGGAATGAGCTGCCGGAGAATTTGTATCCCGACGGCTATAACCTGCAGCGTTTCAAATCTACCTATCCCCTCGCAGCGCTTCTACAGCGCCATAGGCTTTCAGCCTTTGCGGGGGTCCGACCATAAAAAAAAAAGACGCGGCAAGCCCAAGTGTACCTCCAGGGCAGCAGTGGGTGTTGTCCTCATGGCTCTTTTTATGCTCAGTGCTGCAGGCCTTTGAACTTTAACAAGCTTGAGCAAAACAGAGATCTTCTCTACGCTCGACCCTAAGACCGAGCATACTGGACCCTGGTTCTGACTACTATCTTAGGTTTGAGTCCCCAGGTCCTACCGACTACCCGATAAGCAGCTACCACATGGCAGCTATCACCATCATCATAGTCACAATGTCTTAACAGACATGTTGTGAATTCGTAAAATGCATTAAGTCGGAGCTAGAGTATTGCCGACAATAATATTATTATCAATAGTTTTGAGAACTGTAGCTCGCCATCGTTCGCGATTTACTGTCAGTTCAGTGGCGCTCTTGATACTCATATCTAGCAACTGTTTCGTCGAATCCACCCAGCGTGTAGGGGAACGGCCACGGCGCCGCCCACTCGGGGCGTGACCCTGAACTACAAGTTTCTCCATATTATCACTTCTGTGAATATGTCCGAAGAATGTAAGTATTCTCATCGACACAATGGAGGATAGTCTCTTTAGATTACCGAGCTCATCCAGTATGGAAACATTAGTTCGACGGGCGGTATAAGGAATTCTCAGCATTCTCCTCCACGTCCACATTTCAAAAGCATCTATGCGAGCTCGATCTGCCTTTTTAACAGTCGAAGTTTCCGAGGCAGACAAAAATATGGAGAACACAGGAGACTGAACCAGTGATATTTTGGTAGCTTTAGTGATGTTATGCGCCGTCGAATATCATTCTCACAGCTACCTGAATTGTCGATCAAAGAACCGAGGTACACAAAACTTTGAACTAAATCACAACGGCCTATTGACTTTATTTCTCGATTATTGTCATGCTCTCTATCTACGATAATAACCTTGGTATTGTTGTAGTTAATACCAAGACCATATGCTGCACTGTGTTGTTCTAAAACGTTCAATAGAGCTACTAGTTCTTCGTGAGAAGCAGCAATAAGGGTTGTATCGTCAGCAAATCTTAAGTTAGATATTTTACTTCCGCCAATAGTTATACCGCCATTCCAGTTGTCCAATACCTGTCTCATCACAAATTCAGAGTAAATGTTAAATAACATCGGAGATAATACGCATCCCTGACGAGCTCCCTTTTCTGATTGCTGTTTGACCAGACAGATTACCATCAATTCTTACACGAGCTGAGCTAAACTCATAGAGTTGCGGTATGAGAAATACTAAGTGGTAAGGGACACCCATGGAGATAAGGATTTCCCACAGTTTAGGCCACTTTACGTTATCAAACGCCTTAGAATAGTCCACAAAGCAGATAAAAACGGGAAAACAATGCTCTTTGGCTTTTTCAATAATCTGTCTTAAGTTTAAGATCTGTTCACGCGTACCGCGTCCTTTTACGAAACCTGCCTGCGCCTGAGAAATTTGCCAGCCAATAAAACTCTCCAAACGAGACTGTACAAATATATAGTAGAACCTTGAATATGGCAGCTAAAAGTAGCTTAGATTCGCTAAAATTCATTTAAGTTCGTAGTTTCCAGATCATACCATACTCAGAATGCTGACAAGTATATATTTATAATTCCTACTGCATGACTGATACTTCAAACCAATTTATTTTCAGATAGGTTTACTCGCCAGTTATCTCCGACATTAATCATAGGCCTTCTAATTTTTTCTCGACGATTTTCGTGCCGTAACGCTCAACAATTTTTTTTATCCTGCTCCTAAATTAGATTTAAATTTGATGTCCAATTAAGATTATGTGAACAGCAGGTAATTGTCTTATTTGAGTAGTGAAGATTTGTTCATTGCTTTGAGCTACTGTGTGCACGTGTCATGGTATACGAGGGTTGAATAAATATAGTTTGAAAAAACTAAAAAAGAAACACGCTTTTGAAGATCTTAGAACTAAAAAGTTAAAAATAGTTCTTCAAAAGCGTATTTTTTAGTTTTTTAAACCATGTTTAAACCATGTTTATTTATATCCTGATTGTAGCGCTGCCTGTCAGACCTTATGTAAAACACTCCCTGATTAACAACTTATTAATTTTAAATTTAATCAAGGAGGCACTTAGGATTATAAAACCCACCGGTTATTGAACAGCCACTGGTGATTGAAATCACTGTTTTAAATAAAAGTGATTTTCATATCACTGTTATTGTTTCATCGGTTATTTGAAAATCACTGTATTTTTCATTATTACTACACGTTACACGCTCCGTGTATCGTCGACGTCGACACACACATTTACGAGTTGTTTATTTCTCATGCTTAGTGTTTTATTTTGGGTGAAACCTTCCACAAAGGATTTGCTGGGGGAAACAGAATGAAAGAAACAATCATCTCATCAGCACAATGAAGACTGGAAGACTATTTATAGGAAAGTACCGAGAATTCATCAGTGGTGTCCTCAAACCAAATATTAGCAGGATTTGAAAAAAAAAAGAGTGATGAAACATCCAATACAAAAGCTCTCGTAAATAGTTTCTTGCATCTCCCTCCGCAGGAGATAGGAACACACAGTTTTTATTCTGCAGTCTTCAACTACTCACTTGGCATGCCTTTTTTTGCGATATTTAAAACAGATTATATTATCACTATTAATCTTTAAAGGACAATGAAAAGTGTTGCGGGGTTTCCCAACCACCCTATCCAAGACCCCATTATACCTGGCCTCATTTTAACCGCTCTGGAGTCAAGGTAGCTGGACTTTTATAAATTCAGGCAAAGGACATTCGACGATTCTAGCAGAGTTGCATGAGGATAGTCCTATTTTGTTGGCGAGGAGCGATATAGTTTCTCCTACGTCTAGGGAAAGACAGCTCATCGAAGAAGGAGGACAGGTCTGGTACACAGACGGTTCACTCGCTAGAGAGGGCTCGGGCTCGGGAGTCTACGGACCCCATACACGACTTTCACTCCCTCTTGGGGGGCCGACCACAGTATTCCAGGGTGAGGTCTATGCGATACTTGCTTGTGTAACTCGTATTCGGGAAATTGACGGGTCTAGGAGGCGGATTACTATCTGCTCTGACAGTCAGGCAGCCATCAAAGCACTGAGTGCTTGGAAAATAACGTCGGGACTGGTCCTGGAGTGCAGGAGGGCTCTTGACGACATCTCAGCTAAACACAAGATATCACTGATGTGGGTACCTGGGCACGCTGGGGTAAAGGGTAACGACATGGCGGATCATCTGGCTAGGATGGAATCTGGCAACAGTTTTGTGGGCCCGGAACCAGCCTTAGGACCATCTGCAAACTTGATTAGGAAAACAACTGGAGAGTGGATCCAGAATCAACACTCTCTGAGATGGAACAACATCTCTGGTCATCTCCGTCAAGCTCGGGAACTATTAGCAGGGCCTGCAGAGAGAGTAAGACGATTTTGTCTCTCTCTGGATAGGAGTAACTTGAGATTGCTAGTAGGCCTATTTACGGGTCACAACACCTTCAGGCGTCACCTGTTCGTGATGAGGGTGGTCAACGACCCAACATGCACGTGGTGTGGTGAAGAGGAAGAATCCTCGGCACACATTTTGTGTCGCTGTGAAACCCTGGGTTATCACAGGCAGATTATGCTGGGCTCAAGAACCTTGGAACCAATATAGATAAAATGGATAGGACCTAAGAATGTAACTTGCCTATGCTAAAAGGGCAGGTCTTAGGAACTAGCGCGGATAGAGGCGCAAAAGGGCCCATCGTGTGGCCTTTTGCACCAGTCACATTCTGTGCTGGATAGCCTCTGGTCCTTATTCATTCATTCATTCAACCGCTCAAAAAAAACATTACAGAATTATGTACAACAATATAATTTCAAAAATAATTTTTTGTCTGAGGTAGGGCATTAGGAATACAACATATTTCTCGGTTTCACAACTCCCTACCCCCTCTACAAAAATGTGAAAAACAATCAGAACCTCCCAAATCGCCTAAAAACGAAGTTTGAGTTGTTTTTAAAATTTTTGTTTTTCTGATGATTGCTGCGCTGCAACTGCCTCCCCCCACTAATGTTTTGTTGCTGGTAACATCTCCCTGCAAAATTAAAAGGTGACAACCTTAATTTGAACTACGCCCGCCCCCCTCAAAACTAACTCTTGATTACGTGCTTGCCTAGTATTTGCAAGCATTATCGTTTTGTTAATGCTATGATGTTTTTGTTTGCAGTGCAGAACGATCAAATAGAGAGCCAACCACTCGATAAATTTTTGTAAACATACCGTTGGATCTCGAATGATTTCAATAACATTTTCAAAAATTGGCACGTAAGCATACGAACCACCGAGCTTATCTACATGTCTCCCATTGTCTAATCTAAAACTAGACTATTGTGGAACGGCATATAGCATAACAGTGCACTATCTATCGATTTATCTAAGTCTGAGCAGCGTCAGTGGGAAATAAACACTTCATAACAATACCCAAGCTTACATAAACTACACGCCCAGAGGTACGCAGCATGTTTTTTCTGCTTAAACCGTTTTTCAATTATACTGAATGTTGGTGAAAAATGTCCAGTACACATTACGTAAGTCACTTTGAATGCGTGTTTCATGAAAAGAACTCAAACTGTCGTCATGGTTCGATGGATATCATGACGTCATTTTGTTTCCGCCACAACCAATTCTATTAATTTTTTTAGTATATTGTTGTGCTCTTTTCTGATTTACATTTAAAATTGCGGTCGGTATTCGATTTCACATATAAATTTCCATTTGAAGCAAATCGCCACACATCCGTGGACTTGATGAGTTTGATTTTTTTTATAAATGCACAGCGCAGGCAGAGCCTAAATACCAGAGTACCGCGGCTGCTGTGAAAGGGTTATGTTAGGGGAAGTTTGTTAACGCGGGATTTGAATGGGCCAATACCCGCAGGCCCAATAAATACACTTCTGGCAGTCCATTCCAAGCCTTGGACACCCTAGGAATAAATGTGCGGTTGTACCGCTCTGTTCTTGATGTATGAAGAACGACCGTCTTAGGATGAGATGCAGCGGTCGCACGGGTACATCTGATAGCAGAAGTGAGCGGCGGAACGATAGGGGCTAGCTCAGAGGAGCAGATTCCGTTGGAATATCGCTAGAAGAGTGAGCAGTCACCAACAACACGCCGGTGAGAAAGTGACTGAAGGTGGCGCGTTAAGGCCGGATCGCCAATTAGTCGAATTGCCCTTCTCTGGACGGCATCTAGTATAGACAGGGTAGTAGGGGCAGCAGCTCCCCAGACATGAGAGCAATACTCCAGGCAAGGTCTTATCAGGGCTTTATATAGCGTGAGGAGGTTATATGGTGAGAAATACTTTCTGGCTCTAAATAGCTACCCAAGCTTTTTACCAGCAGCTGTTGCAATTGAAGCGACGTGTTCGTGCCAGATCATATTTTCTGTAATGTTGACTTCTAACAGCTTGAATGAGTGACTCCTTGGCAGAGCATGGTTGTTCATTAGAACCTGGTGTTGGCTTGGGCACTTCTTGTTTGATAGCGTACAATACTGGATCTTGGAGGCATTAAATTTAACCATATTCTTAAGCCCCCAAGCGGTAATGGTATCGAGATCCTTTGAAAGTGAAGCTGCCACTGCCAGTCTTCTGCGTTCCAGCTCGACCACAGAGATCGGTCTATTGCTCATGATGCCCGCATGCAGCGTAATGTCATCCGCAAAACTGTGGATTGGGTTTGTAGTGCTAGAGAGTAGATCATTAATGTGAAGCAGAAACAATGTCGGAGCCAATACCGATCTCTGCGGAACCCCGGCGTTGAAGCTATGGAAAGAAGAGGAAAAGCCGTCTACCACGACAGAGATTTTCCGACCTGGGCGGAAGTCTGCGAGCCCACCGCAAAGCTTAACAGGGAGCCCATAAGACGGGAGCTTGTTTAGGAAAGCTGCATGCCACAGTTGATCGAATGCCTTTGAAATATCGACAGCAACGACATGAGCCTCGCCAAATGACTGGATGAGTTTGCGCCACACATGTGTGACGTAAGCCAGGTGATCTCCAGTTGATCTTTGGTGTCGGAATCCATATTGCCTGTCGTTGATTAAGTGACGGAGCTCTAGGTATTTAATGAGCTCTTGGTTGACGCATTTCTCCATCGCTTTATTGATTAGAGAAAGCAGAGCTATAGGTCTGTAGTTGGTCGGATCAGTTTTGGATCCCTTTTTTGGCACCGGCTGGATGCAAGCTGTTTTCCAGTCTTTTGGGAAAATGCCGTAATAGTAAGACATCCGAAAGAGGCGGGTAAATATGGAATGCTATTTATGTTAAGGCTGGTCGAAACGCTACGTTTCTCACCACGTTTTGTCTGTACAGTTTTAAAATTGAATGAAAACGTTGCAGAAATAGAGCATCCACACAGATCCGACCATTGTTGGAGTATTACTCACATGTGTGAGGCTGAGCAACGAAGCACTCTCTAAAGCTTCTGGACACTATCCAGAGGAGAGCAATTAGACTAACCGATATGCCTAACCTCAATAAGGACCTGCACAGCCTGGAACATCGAAGAAGGGTGGCTGACCTATCCCTGTTTTACAGATTCCATCACGGAAGATGTTCGAGCTCTTCCAGACAATAACACCAAAGGCCGCTCGAACGAGGAACACTAGAGAGGCTCTGTTAGCTCGTACTTACCAGGTCGAGGTCCCTACACCTCGAACCAGCCTCCAGCAGCATTCCTCCTTTTGGAGACGGCTACAACCTGCAGCATTTCAAATCTAATCTTTATTTTGACGTTCGATTTTTTAAGCCGCTCAAGTTGAAGTCTTGGGTCATTTCATCAAACCATGTACACATTTAAGGTAAAGTCATCATAAATCACTATATAACATATAAATTTTGTTTCCAAAACCGAACATAAAGCGTACAATGAAAATACCATTAATAAAAGTACAACGTTCAAAGCATTCATATACATATATTGTACTTACTCCAGGGAGGGAAGTGCACAGAACTGCCCCTTAAGGGCTTTATGAAATACTCCCCTCCCAAATATACAAATAGTGACGAGTAGTTTCACTCATCACTTCCTAATAATTTTCAAGTTACATTCTGGTCTACATGAAAATAAATCGAGATATACAAGATATTGATTTGAAAGCTTCTCATCCCGGATTTCTCGAAAACACCTGATAAAAGAAAAAAATGAAGTCAAGTTGATTGACTCAGTACTTCCCACACATTACGGTGATACAAGTTTATTATTTTCCCATAGCATGAAGCTTTAGTCTGAGATCCCCTTGCAACCAAATCATCGCCCCAATTTCACCCCCACCCAAAAAAGGTAGAAAACGGGCAGGAACCCCCTAATCATCTAAAAACGAAGTTTGAGCTGTTTTCATATTTTTAGTTTTTTGATTATTGCTACGCTGCCACTGACACGATTTCTAACAAGCATACGCGTTTTCCATCCTCACCACAGTAATAATAATGTGTCAAAATTTCATTAGAATCAATTTAATAGTTTCCACGTTACAAAATACACAATGATCTAAACCAATACTCGTATGCTTACACCAGAAAAAATTCCTTTGGTTTCTGTAATAGGCAAGGCAATGTTCGGATGGACCTAAAAAAGTTATTCATGTCGCTAGGTCTTCCTTCACAGGTCAGTGGACAGTCTATTATGAAAGCAACACATTTTTAAATTTTACAACCCCCCACCCACCAACCACCCCAATTTCACCCCTACCAAAAAAAAAGTAGAAAACGATCAGGAACCCCTAAAACGCCTAAAAACGAACTTTGAGGCATATTTAAAATTTTTCGTTTTTTGCTAACTACTCCGCCGCCCATGCATCGATTTTCAAAATTGTAGGAACATTACCTACTACGACACCACAGCATATCACTGCCCAAATTTCATCACAATCCATCCAGCCGTTACTGAGATTACGTGGCTAGAAAAACGCGTACAGACAGACAGACAGACCGACAGACCGACTGAAATGAGTGACGTGAATCTTCGTTATATAGACATCATAAAACATCCAAAAAACGTATTATCTCAAAAACGAAAATTTTCGCGATCACAATACTCCCCTCACCTACCGGTGTGGGAAGTAAAACACCGAGACACGTCAAGGGGGACAACTTTTTAACCAAAAACTACTTAATATCTTGCTTCAAAGGTATGTAGAAATCCTTTATTTTGACGTTTCATTTTTCAAAATCGGTCGATTCGAAAATCAAACTTCAAAATAAGACACTTCAACATACACTCAAAACGAGGTATTACTCGATACCTTTGTCATTTAGAATTCATTGATTTAAAATTTTTAAGGGGGTGCTCCTGGGGAGGGGGGAGAGAGTACAAGGGGATGAAGTAGTTTTTGGTTGAAAAGCTGTCCCCATTGACAAATCTTTTGACATGTCTCGTTTTCACTTTTAGTCGGAGGTTTTCCAGAAATCCGGGGTGGGAAAATTTCAAATCAACGCCCTGTATGTACTAACTTACCCGACTGAAGAATCAGGCTATGCATTGGGGTAGGAAATGATTAAAATAAAAAGAAATTAGAAGAAAATGATTTCCACCTGACCCAAAGTAAGCTAATAGCTTTTACAATCCTTGTCTGGAACATGTCTTGAATCGCATCAGGCACAATGTCCCTAGGTCATAAGAACGCTGTTTTGATCTCTCGGATCTCATCACTATGGGTAAAGTAGGAATCATTTTCTTCATATTTCACCCAGAGGAAGCATTCAAGCCAATACTGTAATAAAATGCCCCCGGAGTATTTCTTTCTGTTGGTTCACCAACCTCAAAAGAAATTTGTTTTTCTATTTCCACTTCTTACCCTCCACGTACGTATACGATGTCAGTAGAACAAAACAGGCTGTCTTAGAATGCCTGTACTGAACTACTGTCCATAAGATGAACCGTTGAATGTACACCGATATATTGACAAGATATTAACAAATCACGTTATACCTTTCACTAAATTCAATCGGCGATGACTTCATCATAATGCTGGGTAATGAACGACCATATTTAGCAACGTATATTACGCGATATCTGGAGGAAGATGAAATTTCGCAAAATGGATTGCATGGCCAGTGTATTCGCCAGAGCTCAACCCCATAGAAAATATGTCGGTCATCTCTAGGTTAGGTAAATCTGAAGATCTGGAGGATCTGAATTTTTTTATTTTCGTCAAACGAGACTGAAACTGAAAACTGCCACCAGGATTGTGATCAGCACCCTCAAGTTATCCAAAACATGGGGTTTCATCTTGGAAGAAAGTTAAATAAAGATTTTCAACTTTTTAGGCAAACCGGAAGATCTGAAATTTTTTATTTTTATGAAGCAAGGTTGAATCTCATAACTGTGACCGGATTTCTAATCAGCACCCTCAAATTATCCAAAACAAGAGGTTTTATCTCAATAGAAAGTCAAATAGAGATTTACGATTTTTAGGTAGGTAAACCTGAAGATCTGAATTTTTTTATTGTCGTCTAAAAAGACTGAAGATCAAAACTGCGACAGGATTTGGAATCAGGGCCCTGAAATTATCCAAAAGACGAAGTTTCATCTCAATAGAAAGTAAAGATTTAATAAATAAAGATTTTCGATTTTTTAGATAAACCTGAAGATCTGAAATTCTGAAATTTTTTATTTTTGCCAAATTGGGCTAAAATTCAAAAATGTGACCGGATTTATAATCAGCACCCTCAAGTTATCCAAAACCCGGGGTTTCATCTTAATGGAAAGTCAAATAGTTATTTTCGATTTTTAGGTAAACCTGAAGATCTGATTTTTTTATTTTAGCCAAACGAGACTGAAACTCAAATTTGCGACAGGATTTGCAATAAGCATCCTCAAATTATTCAAAGCACAAGGTTTCATCTTAAGAGAAAGCCAAATAAAGATTTTCAATTTTATAGGTAAATCTGAATATCTGAATGATCTGAAATTACTTGTTTTCCTCAAACGATACTGAAGCTCATGATTAGATTTGTAATAAGCACCCTCAAATTATCCAAAACACGAGACTTCATCTTAATAGGAAGAGAAATACAGATTTTCGATTTTTTGCGAATATCTGAAAGATCTGTAATTTTGTATTTTCGTCAAACGATACTGAAACTCAAAACTGCGACCGGATCTGTAATCAGCACTCTCAATTTATCCAAAACACGAAGTTTCACCTTAATAGAAAGCTAAATAAAGAATTTTGATTATTTAGGTAAACCTGAAGATCTGAAATTTTGGATTTTCCAAAATTAATTTAAATTTGCGGAGGGCTAGGATATTTTTAAAATGCCAAACTTCATTTTTCTATATTTTACAAGCTCTGGTCTCCTATAACCTGTAAGTAGTTACGTATAGAAACAGAAACAGAATGATTTTTTTTTTCAAAACCGTTTTCCTTTAAAACTCACGTACTTATCAAAACACAGTCGTAATCATGAACAGAATCATAACATTCATTTGCAATAGTTTGTTGATTATTACAGGACCTAAAAAGCAACTGAAAAAATGTACTGGTACGATATGCACAAACGCCGTACCATAAATAAAATGAATTCCAACAGATGCGCTGTAAAGACATAAAATTGAAGGTCTTACCTTAAGGTTGTGCTTTTTAGAAAGGGACTCCAAGTGGCACTGCCATTCAAGCGATCTCAGGAACAAAAAATGCCAGCGTCGCTCAAGGCCTTTCGCGATCCTTCTAGCGTTGATCGTGTTGCGTTTACCATCTGTCCTCTTACATAACTTCACCACTGAACCCACAATTTTTCTGTGATTTTCTATGTCACGGTGCAGCACCTGAAAAGAAGGAATCGTCGATTGTAATCGCCGCCATTCTATTGCTAAATCGTGCATTCCAAATGCATACACTCGCTTTTATTACGTAATTGATAATAATCGATGATAGTTTTTAGGGTTGGGTCATCATGCACTAAAAGATAATACATCCTACTTATTCCGACTCTCATTGGGGGTATTTTACTTAAAAATCCGAAAACGCTAAAAAATGAAGTCAATTTTATCGACTCAGTCCCTTTTAGCAAAGGCAAGTAGATTCTTAGGTCCTATCCATTTTATCTCTATTGGTTCCACGGTTCTTGAGCCCAGCATAGTCTGCATGTGATAACCCAGAGTTTCACAGCGACACAAGATGTGTGCCGAGGATTCTTCCTCTTCACCACACCACTGCACGTTGGGTCGTTGACCACCCTCATCACGAACAGGTGACGCCTGAAGGTGTTGTGACCCGTTAATAGGCCTACCAGCAATCTCAAGTTACTCCTATCCAGAGAGAGACAAAATCGTCCTATTCTCTCTGCAGGCCCTGCTAATAGTTTCCGAGCTTGACGGAGATGACCAGAGATGTTGTCCCCTCTCAGAGAGTGTTGACTCTGGATCCACTCTCCAGTTGTTTTCCTAATCAAGTTTGCAGATAGTCCTAAGGCTGGTTCCGGCCCCACAAAACTGTTGCCGGATCCCATCCTAGCCAGATGATCCGCCATGTTGTTACCCTTTACCCCAGCGTGCCCAGGTACCCACATCAGTGATACCTTGTGTTTAGCTGAGATGTCGTCAACAGCCCTCCTGCGCTCCAGGACCAGTCCCGACGTTATTTTCCAAGCACTAAGTGCTTTGATGGCTGCCTGACTGTCAGAGCAGATAGTAATCCGCCTCTTAGACCCGTCAATTTCCCGAATACGATTTACACAAGCTAGTATCGCATAGACCTCAGCCTGGAATACTGTGGTGTGCCCCCCAAGAGGGAGTGAAAGCCTTGTATGAGGTCCGTAGATTCCCGAGCCCGAGCCCTCTCTAGCGAATGAACCGTCTGTGTACCAGACCTGTCCTCCTCCTTCGATGAGCTGTCTTTCCCTAGACTCCCACTCTTCCCTTGACGGAAACACCACCGTAAATTTGCGATTGAAGCGATGCGTAGGAGAAACTATATCGCTCCTCGCCAACAAAATAGGACTATCCTCATACAACTCTACTAAAATCGTCGAATGTCCTTTGCCTGGATTCATAAAAGTCCAGCTACCCTGACTCCAAAGACGGAACCCAGTTTTTCTAGCTTCCCCTTGAATTACCAGATCCAAAGGAGGAAGATTCAATAGTGTTTCAATGGCACTCACAGGTGTTGTGCGCACTGCACTGCCAGCGGTCACCAGGTCACCCAAAAGTCGAGTCACCTTTCATCAAGCTTTTGGGAATCAACATCAACAATAACATGTCCTGGCACGACCACGTCGTCAGTATTGCTAAAATGGCATCCCAGAAGCTTGGAGTTTTGTTCCGCTGTAGGAAGCTGTGTACACCAGAGCAACTACTGCTGCTCTACGAGGCACAGATCCGACCATCGTTGGAGTATTCCTCCCATGCTTGGAGATGCGCTCCGAAGCACTCTCTAAAGTTTCTGGATACTATTCCGAAGAAAGCAACAAGCCTAATCGATTCGCCTAACCTCACAAAGGACTTCCTCAGCCTGAAACATCACAGAACGGTGGCTGACCTGTCCCTATTTTACAGATTCTATCCCGCAAGATCTTCGAAAGAGCTCTCCTAGATAATAACACCGAAGGCCGTCCGAACGAGGAACACTAGAGAGGCTCTGCGAGCTCATCCCTACCAGATCGAGGTCCCTACTCCCCGAACCAGGAAATTTGTTTCCCGACGACTACAACCTGCAGCGTTTCAAATATAACGTGCACCGACAACATATCCTCTCGTAGCTCTTCTACATCGTCAGAGGCTTTCAGCCTTTGCGGGAGGCTGACCATAAAAAAATATATTTACCGCCATGGACTATTCAAACTACACTTCCTTCCTATAGCATGCGATTGAAAACGACCCGTTAGTGGTGCTCCATGTGAAGGCTAGTACATAACCCGTGTGCGGAGGTGCTAACGGTTAAAGCAATAGGAACTTGTTGATTGAATTAATGCATTACCGATTGGATAGGCCTAAACAGAACAACATTGCAGACATGCATCTTCAATTACTCAAATCCTTACTTAGCAGACACCAAGCAATATGTCTGTTTAGATGAGATCAAATCGATGTTACTGCCAATTTCCGACTGTGTACCGCAGGAGTCCGTATTAGGTCTGATAATGTTTATCATTTACATTAACGATATAATGTAACTGACAGCAGTTTTTACCTCCACTTGATGAAGATTGACAGAGTAGATAGTTTAAGTTCAGACCGTTATGCCTTTGTCACACGGTTCGTTGTTTATTACGTTGGGAATCGTCCATGTTTACAGGTTCGTTTTCTTGAGTTACTTCCTTCGGATATTATACCAGTGGAAAAAAACAACTATTTTGACGCTTCGTCTGAGGTTTCAAACTTCATCAGTTACTTATATTTTTCCAAAAAAAAAAAAGGTAATATCCAATAGTCCAATCAAGAGAAGTATCGTAATCGTTACGTCAGTGGTAGCGGAGTAATAAAAAATGAAGTCAAGTTGATTGACCCAGTACTTCCCACACATTCCGATGATACCAGTTTTATTATTTTCCCACAGCATGAAACTATAGTCCCCTGCCCCTGCAACCAAATCATCGCTTGCCCAACCGCAAAAAAGTGTTTTATTCTACTAGGTGCTTCTTTCACAGGTAAATGGACAATCTATCATGAATACAACAAATTTTTGAGTTTTACAAACCTCCACCCCAATTTCACCCCCAACCAAAAAAAATTTTTAAAATGATCAGGAACTCCTAAAACGTCTAAAACGAAGTTTGAGTTGTTTTTTATATTATTAGTTTTTTTATTATTGCCGTGCCGCCACTGAAACGATTTCTAAACACCATACGCGCTTTCCATACCTGTCGCGGTAATAAATCTGTGTCAAAATGTCATTAATGTCAGTTCAAAAGTTTCCACGTTCACAATACAGAACGATCCGAAGTAGTGCTCGTATATATTTTGTATGCATCAGACAGTTAAGTCCTATGGTTCCTGTAATGAACAGGGCAATGTTCGGATGGACCTACAAAAGTGTATTATACCGCTAGGTATTTCTCTCTCAGGTCAGTAGACAGCCTATTATGCATACAACAAATTTTTCAGCCTTACAACCCCCCAACCACCCCAATTTCGTTTTTTGCTAATTACTCCGCCGCCCATGCACCGATTTACAAAATTGTAGCAACACTATCTACTACGACCCTACACCATACCGCTGCCTAAATTTCATCAAAATCTATGCAGCGGTTACTGAGATTAGGAGGCTAGAAAAACGCCAACAGACAGACCGACGGAAATAAGTGACGTGGATTTTCGTTATGTAGACATCATAAAACGTCCAAAAAGTATATTATCTCAAAATCGAAAATTTTCGCGATCACAATACTCCCCTCACCTATCGGTGTGGGAACTAAAAGTGAAAAAAATACTGACCAAAACTGATTTTTGTTGAAAAGCACCTCAAATAATGGAAGGCAATGAACTACTACCCGAAAAACATGAAAAAGAGTTTGGGTATGTTCTGATATTGTTTTTTTTAGATGAGTATCGTCGAATATGCTTAAAATTCTGGGAACATGACATAATTGATCAGCTTTTAGAGAAATCTTCTTCGCAGAAGAAATTACTTTTTTTTAAAAACATGTTTTTTTAATAGAAAACAAACAGCTCTCTAGTATAATGACATATGCTATTTTATTGTTAGCTAAGAACAAGTAATTTTCAGCGATCCGACACTTTCATTTTCAACCACTGTACACTGATACAAACGTAGAATCCTCTAATGCAGTCATCTGTATGCATCTATGTATGGGAAACTACACAACATATCCGTAGTGACGTTTTTGTCGATTTTTTTTGTACACTGGTGGTCTGCAGTCCCAATTAATGACATGGAAACCAGTATTAGCGTCATGTTCAGCTGTGTTTAAAAAACGTATGTGCAGTTAAGATGCATTCCGACGTTGCCAGATGCATGGTAGATACTAGAAGAACTGCCTGGATTTGATGTTTTCCGGAAAACCCGTCAGGGGGGTGCACTTCCTCTGCAAGTAGAGTGATAACATAGACCTACAACGATCTACAACGTAAAAGCTTCAGTCTGTATTAAAATTGGTATGCAAAGTGGATGTAAGCCCCTACACAAGAGGAATTGAAGGTTTTTTTACAAATAAAAAAAATGGAGTCAAGTTGATTGACTCAGTACTTCCCACACATTACGGTGATATGTCAGTTTATTATTTTCACATAGCATGAAGCTATAGTCTGAGATCCCCTTGCAACCAAATCATTGCCAGACCCCCCCCCCCCCCACCTTATTGTCAATACAACAATTCTTTCACTTTTGAAACTCACCACCCCCAATTTCACTCTCACCCAAAAAAGGTAGAAAATGATCAGGAACCCCTAAAATATCTAAAAACGAAGTTTGAGCTGTTTTCATATTTTAAATTTTTTGATTATTGCTGCGCTGCCACTGACATGATTTCTAACAACCATACGCGTTTTATCCTCACCACGGTATAATATACTGTGGCAAAATTTCATTAGAATCAATTTAATAGTTTCCACGTTATAAAATACAAACCGATCTAAAGCAATAAATACTCGTATATACACAGAAAATTCTAAGTCCCTTAGTTTCGGTAATAGGTAAAGCAATGTTCGGATGGGCCTAAAAAGGTGATTCATGTCGCTACAAACCACCCCAATTTCACCCCCACCCGAAAAAACGTAGAAAATGATCAAGAACCTCTAGAACGCTTAAAAACGAAGTATCAGCTGTTTTCATATTTTTAGTTTTTTTATTATTTCTGCGCCGCCACTGGCATGATTTATAAAAACTATACGCATTTTCTATCCTCGCCACGGTAGTAGTACTGTGTCAAAATTTCATTGTAATCAATTTTATCAGTTCCTCGCTACACAAAATACAGAACGATCTGAAGCAATACTCGTATGTTTACATCAGAAAAAATTCTAAGTCCTTTGGTTTCTGCAATAGGCAAATGTTCGGGTGTACCTAAAAAAGTTATTTATGTTGCTAGGTCTTCCTTTACATATCAGTGGATAGTATATTATAAATGCAACAAATTTTTCAATTTTACAACCCCCCACCCCCCAACCACCCCAAATTTCACCCCACCAAAAAAAAAAGTAGAAAATAATCAGGAACACCTAAAACGCCTAAAAACGAAGTTTGAGGAGTATTTGAATTTTTTTGTTTTTTGCTAATTACTTCGCCGCCACTGCACCGATTTTCAAAATTATAGCAGCATTACCTACTAAGACCACACATCATATTGATGCACAATTTTCATCACAATCCATGCAGCGGTTACTGAGATTACGAAGACAGAAAAACGCGTACAGACAGACCGACGGAAATGAGTGACGTGGATTTTCGTTATGTAGACATCATAAAACGTCCAAAAAGAGTATTATCTCAAAATCGAAAATTTTCGCGATCACAATACTCCCCTCACCTATCGGTGTGGGAAGTAAAAGCAAGCAAAGCTGGAAATTATGGGGATTATGGAGGGCAGCTTAGGGGAGCGGGATCCATTCGAATACCGGTGAAAAAAAGAAGTGTCACCAACCGCACACTAGTGAGGAAGTGGCTGGAAGTGGCGCGGTCACTGATTAGTCGCCTTGTCCTCATTTGGACTATAGTATGCGAAGCAGCTTCCCAGAGTGGTAGACAATTGTATTACATTATATTCTATACATAATTTTCAGCGACCAATGAATAATTAAGATGAAAAAAAAATGCATATTTTAAAGAGAAGAATCAATCAGTTTCATATATTGGCCACTTTTTATTAAGCAATTGTTGCATAGTGATAGTCTTGGACTTCAAGTCGAAGTTCTGATGCATAAGTTCTGATTTGACAACAATGGTTGAGTTAAGGTCTTATGCGGCTAAAAACGGACGATTTGACGCAGATGTTCGGTACGCATATGCCTACATGAAATAGATGAAAGCGTACATACAATGTACGCCCTCGACAGGGCCGGATTCACGAGAAAATCAGCAGTACATTTTTGCACCATCAAAATGGAATATCGTTATTATATTATTCATCTCACTGCACTGCAGAATAGCAGTTCCAGTTTTTGTATTTCATTTTCAACTGATTCCTGGGTCTGATGGGGTATTCGCGAATACCACAACCATTGCGACCCTATTGTGTCTATTATGGCTCACACCTATTTTAGAGTTCACCGTATAATCCACACCTTTTGACGAAGCCGATGGTCCTTTCTTGAAGTCAGTAGGTTCCTGATGGTTCTCATTCCAGTACTGAGCACGTGTTACGCAGTTTCGTCCTCCACATAGGAGAAACGACAGTTCGATGTTTGTCCCAGACCGATTTTTCGCCCACCAGAATGCGCAGATCATTCCTGGTCCATTCCAAGAAGGGTTCAACAGGCACGTGTGGCCATGGCAAAGTTTACTAACTTACTTTGCATCACTAAAGGTACCAAAATGTCGCTGGTTCAGTCTCTTGTGTCCTCCATATTTTTGTATGCCTCGGAAATTTGGACTGTTAAAAAGGTATATCGAGCTCGCATAGATGCTTTTGAAATGTGGACGTGGAGGAGAATGCTGAGAGTTCCTTATACCGCCCATCGAACTAACGTTTCCATACTGGATGAGCTCGGTAATCCAAAGAGACTATCCTCCATTGTGTCGACGAGAATGCTTACATTCTTCGGACATATTCATCAAAGCGACAATACGGAGAAACTTGTAGTTCAGGGTCATGTCCCGAGTGGGTGGCGCCGTGGCCGTTCCTCTACACGCTGGGTGGATACGACGAAACAGTTGCTGGATATGAGTATCAAGAGCGCCACTGAACTGACAGTAAATCGCCAACGATGGCGAGCTACAATTGATAATATCCGTGTTGGCAATACTCTAGCTCCGACTTAATGCATTTTACCAGTTCACAACATGTTTGTTAAGACATTGTGACTACACAGCTACTACTAACTTATGAACCTTCTTGATATGATGAGAGAGTACCAAAGCCGGTACTGCATTCAACACACACCACACCAATTTGCGTGGTCCACGACCCGCGTTGGTGTACCAGACAATATACTTTCTTTCATGTTTAGTTTTCATGTAGTTTATTATCCCATGAACGCCAGTTCGACGGCCTGCAGCTGCCCTGTTACAAACTTAATTCATGCAGAAAGGCTTTAATTCATGCCGTTAAATATTGTTGACCCAGTAATTTTGAAAAATATCTTTACACAAGGTTTCCGTATACCTCACATGCTAAGCATCACTTGACACCGACAAGAGATGAGAATCTCGATAAATTTGCCCATCTGTTCAACAGTTCAACATGCCTGAGGTTGATAACTACTCTTACATATTAATTGTTCGGAAGGGTAAATATGACAATCAAAAAAAATGCCAACAAAAAACAATGGCAGAACAGCTTTTTCTCTCAAGCATAGCTAAAAATTCTCTCGGTCACGTTAAATTTCAAACAAAACCAAACAAAAATATTAAATGGCTTGACTCAGTACTTCTCACGCATTCTCGGCAATAAAAAAATTAGATGACAAAGTTACCACCCTCCCAACCAACCGAAGTTCGTAGCCCTATCTGTAATAGACACATAGATAAATATACTTTATTGTCTAAGAAATTACAATATTCTTATTGACAAAGCTATGTGACAACAAAATGTGGAATATTCACTAAAACTCGTCATAGAAGTCATCTAGTGTGTAATAAGGTTCTTGTAACAAAAACAGCTCAAAACCGCAGAAATTACGCAGATAACAACAGAAAAGGACGACAGACAGCCGAACAGAACAGGAAACAGCTCATAACAACAGAATTCAAGCATATAACAGCACTAAACAATAGAAAACGACTAGACACGGCCGAATACAACAGAAAAGAGCAGAAAACAGCTCAAGACAACAGAAAGCAAGCAGATAACAACTGTAAACTGTACAAAACTACCAAATACAACCGAATAGAACAGAAAGCAGCCCATAACAACAGAAAGCAAGCAGAACAGCGGGAAACAACAGAAAACGACTAAACACAGCCGAATACAACAGAAAAGAACAGAAAATAGCTCAAAACAACAGAAAGCAAGAAGATAACAACTATAAACGATAGAAAACGACCAAATACAACCGAATAGAACAGAAAACAACCCATAGCAACAGAAAGCAAGCAGATAACAGCGGGAAACAACAGAAAACGACTAAAGACAGCCGAATACAACAGAAAAGAAAAGAAAACAGCTCAAAACTACAGAAATCAAGCAGATAAAAACTGTAAACGATAGAAAACGATCAAATACAAACGAATAGAACCAAAACTAGCTCAAAACAACAGAAAGCAAGCAGATAACAGCGGGAAACAATAGAAAGGGACGAAATACCACCGAATAGAACAGGAAACAGCTCATAACAACAGAAAGCAAGCAGATAGCAGCGCTAAACCATGGAAAACGACTAAATACATACAAAAGAAAAGTTTTTTTACGGAAAACTTTTAAAATCTTTTTGAATTTTAAAAGAGTAAAGAAGTTTTTTTATAAATCTTCACTCCATTGTATATAATAATTGTATCTTTAGTTAGTGATGATTTGGGCGTGATTAATTTAAAATCATTCTTTTGTCATATATTATTTCTATATTTCAGGTCTCAAATTTTGTTTTATTTTTGAATATTAGTGATGTCGTTTCCAAAATCAAGCACATGTTGCACTGAACTGAAAACTATTTTAAAAAACTCATATGCTCATATAATCACAAGATGTACCTAATCTTACAACAATTTTAGATATACTACTAGAAAGCTAACAAAAAGTTCGCATAGATGGCACTGATAGTCTATAACTGATGAAACTGTGACTTAGGCCATTGGACCCTTAATGCTTTGGTCAGCGGCCTTCCTGGCTAGACCGTCCTCTATATATGGTTGCCTCAGGACAATATGGTTATACCTCTTCGTGATGAAGACGTCACACGTTTGTCCAAATTACTACCAATACTTCCTCGCGTATTGGCATGTGGAGAGAAATGGAAAGTGATATTTCTAACCGCTTAGGGCTAGGTATCGGATAACATAAGCTTTGTCCCAATCAGCCTTTTGATCACCGTAACCGAATCGTCATGAAATAACACCATCTGATTGGATGGAATCGGTATAAGCCCCCTCCATTACCTAACCTCAAAAATACTGAAATGAAGTGAAATGACCCGTGGAGCGGTGGAAATGACTGAAATATACCAATATGGCGTCAGCATGAAAAACAGGGTTTTATAGGTTGGGAGTAGCGACCTAATGACCTATATTTGAAATTCCACCTTTTTATAAAGATCAAAGTATATAATATACAGATTTGTGGTGAGATTTGTAGTCCGACAAAATGATGGAGACGATAGCCAACAGTGCATATTTTGAACAATTAATTGCGGAATATATTGATATAGCTGAAAGTTACCTTAAAAAGGATAGCATTTTGGGTTTGGATAAATAATTTTCTTTGAATCGTGGCACCATTAGCTATGACAGGAGCGATTTCCCACCAGTTACAAATAAGGGTTTACTGAAATATCTTTTTATTGACTACCAGTTTTTATACCTACAAATGCTCAAATGAAGGCATACAAAAGTTGGAATGGCTAAAAGTTATTTGAAGCTGTTGTTTTAGTAGCGTGGAGGGATTGAAATTAAGAACTAGGTACCACGTTTTATTACCAATGGTAAGATCATCATTTACTTTATTTATTTTGTCTGCATAATGTGTGGAATTTAAGGTCAAACATTCACAACACATGACTGTGCTACCATTACACACATGGGTTACTGCAAATTAGGATGGAAGCATTGAGTGTGCTCATTGCACTTGCATGGCTGGTACAGAAGAAGTAGAAGACGTATTATAGTCATGTTGGTGCATTCTTGTATGCTGCAGAATGATGACCAGCTGGAACACCTCATCATGTACAGGTGTTCGTTCATTGTGGAATGTACCAAGGATGTCTCAGGTACTTTAAAATGTATTGTAAGCTTTTGCGATACATTTTATAAATGTACACATTTAGATTTAATAGCCAACAAAGGTTTAAGTTACGGGACATAATATACTTATGTTTGACATGTTCCACCTATGTATATGTGGATAAAAATATCAATATCTTCTTATTGGTTGTAGGTATGCTGTGAGCCATTAAAGAAAATGGATTTTGGTACAACTGTGACTGCATCATCATGATCTAGATGTACCAGCAGCATCTCATGAAGACTAGGTCAACCTACTACAAAGCCTCAAAAAAGCAAACACGTCATCAGTATTGATGCATCTAGTGGAGCCATCTTCAAGTGAATTTTAAGTGCCAAATGTTGAAACATTAAACCCTTACCAAAATTTGCACAATGAGAAATATGAAACATTTCATTTGCAACAGCTATTGCAGAACAATATGTCCAAATTGGTAGTGATTAGTTTAATCAGCATGCTGATATGATAATAGCATCTAAATTGAAGCAAGTTTGTTAAATATCTGTAGAAAAACCATTGTGATTAGTAAAATGTAGATGTTATCCACTGGAATTCTTTTTCCAAACAAAAGATGCAGCATGAGGGTTAAGACATTACCACTAGGATCTGGTAATGAAATGGGTAGGCCTTGTTATTCAACCAAAATGGGCCTAGCTAAAAGCATCACCTGATGACCTGATGCTCTTGTGCCATATGTACGTGCTGTGGAAGTGGCTGTCTAGAAATGAAGTATCTATACTCAAACAATTTGCTGAGAGGCAGATTACTTGTTCAGTATTGATAAACAATGAGATATGTTTGGATAAAACTAAAACTCATAGTATTATTTCCAGGTAGGCAAGCAATGTTATTTGTCTTCTCTCAGTATTTGGTAACACCATGTGTTGTAGGCAGCATCACTGGTCAATGTATGTATGTCCGGATTATTAATTAATATAACACAAACATAAGCAATATCACTTAAAACCATATCAGGGTTATCAAACAAATTCTCACCTTCAAATCATAAAACTCAACAGATTTTTATTCATCATTGGTTCAGTGATGGTCTCAAGAATTTACTATTTCCTAGGTAGTTTAATAAAACTAGTGGCTAACTTTTTCATATTTTCTTTTTTGTTTATAAAATAAACATTGACTGTAAACCTGAACCCCATAAGATAGTTTACATTTTCTAAAGTTCATCATTTAGGCGTGCATGGTATTGAAATCATATATATAAAAATTTGATACCTAATGAGTTTTTTCTTACACTGGCCTACTCACATCATCATCATCAGTCCTTTGTTGATGTTAATACAAACTTGGTTTGTTTACATAGGTCATAGTGCATTATAAAATAAAAACATCTAAAACTTTGTGGAATACAACACTAAAATTATACACTAAATTCCTCCCAAAAATAAAAAAACAGTTTTCTATTAAAATTTAATTTTTTATTAACATTTTACCTTTATTATAAATTGTTTTAAAGGTAGCCCCTTAATATAATTTGGAAATTTATTATATAGCCTGATTGCCCGGTAGCCAGGACCATCTTGACACTTTGCCAAGCTCCAACTTTTTTTTTTCTGGTGCCATGATCATGTATATCCGAGTTATATGATCATTACTTTTTTTTATATATAATAAATTTTCAATTATCAAGAGGGAAGAGGGTATAGTTAAAATGTAGTATTCCTTGAAGGCATCTTTGCAATCCTCAGTATATCCTAGTCTAGCCAGTATTCTTACAGCCTTCCTCTGTAACGCAAACAACCTATGAGCCCCTAAGAAATAACCCCAGGCCAAAATTGTATATGAAATGTGAGTGTGTATGAGTGCAAAATAAGCAGTTTTTAAAACATATACTGAAATATGTGATGAAAGACCCCTGATAGCATATATACCACTGGCATCGTCTTTCCTACTTTTGCTGTATGTGACCCCCATTGGAGTCCACTGTCGAGGGTCACCCCAAGCAATTGAGCCGGTTTCATCCCCCATTTTTGTAATGGTTGAGCACAATGTAAATATCACATTGTGTGTTTTGTTTTTATATAGTAGTAGAGCATTAGTATGAAACCATACTTCTGTCAGAGCTGCCTTAGATCTTAATTATGCTAATTTTAGACTATCTTTAGAAAGAGATATAGTTGTATCAACCGCAAAAAAAGTATAATGCACATTTCTGTTGGTGGCAGGTAAATATATATATAGTAGAAATAATATGGGTCCTAAAATTGAGCCTTGGCCTTGGGGAACTCCTTGTTTTAAACAGTTCTTCTGAAGGCAATAGACTTCCAACTCTTACTATCTGTGATCGATTTGATAGATGTTTCTATTAATGTGACACTCTCATCAGAAAAGTTATAGGCTTTCAGTTTTTATAACTCAATTTTGTGACTAACACAATCGAAAGCTTTCACAGTGCTGCTGAATATTGTTTCTTGTAAAATACATCCATTATCTGAGAATTCAGATTAAGAATACCCATGACTAAGTTCTTGCCTTTACAGAAACCAAACTGGCATCCTGAGACTTTTTACAGATAAATGCAGTTCTATTAATATATTTTTTATATACGTTATTATCTTCAGGTTCAACAGCAAATGGCCATGACAGAGATGAAGTTCTGCAATTTAATTGTATGATCAACTGAAGGGACTTTTGTTGAGAGACTCAGTTTTAATGAAGCTTTTTGGCTCTACCACAGGGAAAAAGCTCTCCTATTTCATCAGAAGGTTATCATGCCAGAGCTATTGGGTAGACTTTTCACACAGTCAACACCATCCATTACTACATGGTACATGGTGCTCTTATAATGGTCCTGATTGATGATGGTAGACCAATCATTTGCTGTAACGGAGAACTTTGCATGATATCTTGGTATCATTTACAATGTGTTGGACTGTCTGAAGTTCCCAATGAAATATGGACATGTAGGGGTTGTAGAGAGATAGATAGAGTAGATACTGTTTATTCATGTAAGATAATCCTATTACAATATAGTTACAATAATACATAGACTGATAGAATAGAATAATACAATTTTTTAACCTAAAACTATTCATACTCTTATCATATAGTTAATGAGTAGTCAAATGATAACCAATTACTAACTGAAAAACATCAATTTGAGGTATTACAATAATCTTACAAAGGCTTAAATAAATAAAAAGCCATGTTCATGTAGTTCTAGTGAAAAATTTTTTTTAATTTTCTTATGAATATATTCAAAATCAAGCTTCAGAGAAAGTGTTTGATTCATGATTAATCCAAAATATTTTATTTGACTTACTCATTCTATATCCTCATTATGCAAGTTCAATTTAAAATTTTTAATACTTATAGTCTTTATTTTCTGAAGAGTAGAAATCTACATTGCTTTTGTTGCTCAGTTTCAATTTGTGAGTTTCTGTTGTTTTAATTTGTTAGTATCTATAATACCTTCTTTTTTATTAAGCAACCATTGTATCCTCTCTATTAGTTCAAAAAATTAACATCAGTGCATGCAATTAATGTGTCATCTGCAAATAAGTTGATAAATTCCAGCCCTTCAATATAATTCATAAACGTTATAAACAATAATGCTCGAAGTATACTACCTTGTGGTGCCCCATATTTGCTTTCTTTGTTTAAAGATTTACTCTCACCCACTAGGGCATCCTGAAATCTGTTGGTTAAATATTCCCTAAACCATTTTATTACTTAATTTTGTTCCAAAACCATATTTTAGTTTTTTTAACATTATTATGTCAATGGCTTTTCTCAAGTCTAAAAAAATTACAACTACAAATTCATTCTTGTCTACCGTTTGTTTCCATTTTGAGATTGTGAGTTGAATTGCTGTTTCGTAGGAGTGACATTTTCGAAAACCAGAATGGTTTTCAAGGAGATCATGTTTATCAAATATAAGACTATTTATTTATTTATAAATTATTTTTTCCAACAGTTTTTCAATACAAGGCAGTGTGTTAATTACTAGTCCATATGTAGACACATCGGATTTGTCTTGACATTTTGCAACAGGAATAATGGTAGTCTATAATTTATTTAGAAGACTACCCCTTTTAAACGAATTTATAAAATTGAGAGCTGCATATCCTGTTGTATCAAAAGTTCTTTTAAGAAATTGAGTTTTTAGCATATTATCTACGTCTTGCATGTTTTTCATGGAAATATATTATTATTATTATTATTATTATTATGGGCTGAAATTAATCAATTCTGCACTCAAAGTACAAGTAAATCACTATCAGACCAATCACAATTTTAATGAACACTAGATTATTATATCCTCAATAGTTTTTGTGAAGTATGAATTAAACATACATGCGGTTTCATTTTCAGTCCCTACAAAAATGTTGGTCTTGTTCGTTCTAAAATTTGTATTTTGTATAATTTCCAGATTCATCAGAGTCATTTAACATTTTTTTCAGACATTTCCATATTTCTTTAGAGTGATATTTATTATTATCAGTCATGCTTTCATATTGTTCTTTCTATTTTGCATTAACAAATTACAACTAAGTTTTGCTTGATTTTATAATTATTCCATATCAATATATTACTACCATTACTATAGTTAATAAAATATCTATATGCCCTGCTATCAAGCTTTAAGGCTAATTCCCTAATTTTACTATCATAGGAAGGAACATTATCAGTCTCAAAGTTGATTTCCATAATCATTCATTACAGCAGTACATTTTTTATTAAGATAATCAAATATCACATCAGTATCAATAGAATCAAAATTCATATCACATACTAATAGTTCAATCATTAGTTGTATATATGTAAGAATTAAATTATTACAAACCATGTAGGTATTTTTTGCAGGTGTTAAATTTTTTGCGGAATCATCTCTTTTTAATGACTTGTGAATAAAACTACATTCTTTGATATGAAAACTGTTTATTAACATTTTGGCTGCCTCTCAAGTCCTGCTTTTAAAATATAAAAATTATTGTTGTATTTGTATATTGTACTGTATTGTATTTTATATAAATATATTATTGTTGCTCTATTGGGTATTGTGTATTAACTTTATTTTGTGTTACTTGGGATCTTTAATCTAGAATTCATTTACTTTATTACAATAAAGTCCTTTCTTATAAATATGTAACATATACTCACATAAAAAAAACAGATGACTTGTATTTATAGAGGTGCAACTGCTGAGCATACATTTATAAGAGCCCATCATAAATATACAATTTTTGTCAATGATAGGATAAGGTCTCCTCAACGTGTACTAAGCAAAACTGTAGATAAGACATCATTAAGGATATTATACTTTTGTCAGTATTCCAATAACATGTTCTGCATGGATCTGCAGTGTGCCAGGGCTCGTGTTTTCTAAAGTTCTATGCAGTTATATATGGCCACAGGTAAATGCAGGTATTTCAACAGTTGCCCTATAGAGCTGTACAAACTCCCTCATTAGAAAACTTCTCTCAGCCACAACATTTGGAATAAATTTTTTGAGAAATTCTGAATTCTCTATCACACACTTATCTGAAACTGGCCCACCCCATCCTTTACAGGTAAAACATATTGATCAGTGTAATTCAAATTAAATATTTGTTTATTTGCCCATGTTTATAATGTGAGTAAGACTGTGCAGTTGCCAATACAAGTGAAGGGTTTTTTTATTTTTATCTCAAAACAGTCTATAATAACAGTCGTTTTTTCCTGGAAAGTTTCTTTAAACCAAGATCGCATTATTTTTTTGAGATGCTCTTTAGATGGCCAAAATACAAAATTCTTCATCTGCATGACATTTTATGTTTATATTTTAAGAATAAGTTGACACAGTAGTTGGACTTATCCCAAATCAGAAATCCAAATCCTTAAAATCAATATTTAAACGTAACTTCATAGGAGTCAACTGAATATGCTTCTCTATTGGCAGCAGTCTGACTTTAGAGTAATGTAGGGTTCTAAAAGACTGATGATAGTCTCTTAAACATTTTTGCTGGAAACCCCATATAACATTTTAGGTGAATCTGATCATATTTGAGAAGTTTGCATGAACATGTCTTTCCAAATTGTCTCTGATGTTTGAAGTACCCCATATGCTCCAAATAAAGTTTTGTGATGTTATTGCAGGTCATCTCAGTTTGCACAACTTTAATGGTTTTCTTTTCCTCTCAAAGGTTACAAGTGTCCCCAACATTTACACTGCTGTTGTTTCCTATTCTGACTTGTACTGGGTTCATTCTACTGCTAAAAGTTTTAAAGCCCATTGTTTTGAAATCAATAAAGCTAAATATTATTTTACCTGTGCTCTGTAGCATTTCGGTTTATATCATTCCAGCTTCACACCTGTTAAATTTGTGCTTTTTGGTTGCAAACCCAAGAGAGAAGGTATTCAGTCAGGATTCAACTGATCTGTTAAGTATAGCAGAATCGCCTAAAATATCAGTTTATTAGTGGGTATGTGTAATACTAATATTCATAATAGTGTTTATTCCTCAAGAAAATATCTATACATTACAAGAATACTTGATTAACATACACAAATAAAACAACAGCAATACGAGGACATAAACAACAAATTACCACAAAAGTGCATCACTTGTACGTGGTGTACAAAAGGAATATATAATATTAAATGTAATAATAAATATAATATCCAGGTGAAGGGTTAAGTGTCATAATTTTGAGTCAACTTAGGATGTTTTGTATAACTAGGTAAAGGATCATAATTGTAATTTTGAGTCTAATTAGGGTGTTTTGTGTAGCCAGGTAATTTAGGTCTTATCTGATGAATCGTAGAATATTAGTACTAGTACACTAGTATTGGTACTATATAATCTCTATAGATTTATGTATTTGGAAGCGGGGAAGTTCTTGAACCCATTTTTTTAATTGTTTTTTGAAATAGCTTAACCTTCCAATTTCTTTAATAACTGATGGTAATACTGTATAGTTTTGTGGACAAGTAAACATACGACCTAAACATAATACTTTTATTATGCGGTTTGAAAATAAAGTTGGACGATATATATCTATGTATATATACTGACCTGTTATAAAGTGTCGAAGATACATAAGCAATTAAGCATATTTCAGTTTCAAATCATCCAAATCTGCCAGCAAAATAGCAACTCCAACTTCTCCTAGTATATAAAAAAAGATAAATCTTCCCAGGATATTCTAACGTTTTTACCACGGATTTTAAGTTTAGCCAAAAAAAGGATGTTTAGATAAGTGCAATCACGAAGTATTATGCCATCGATTGTAAAATTTGTAAACGAGCCAAACGAGGTAAACACAAAACATAAATATTTATAGGTTAGCACAATAGGTTAGGTTTGAACCGTCCAACCGCCAGATTTCCTGCTCGTCAGTCCTCGGCACAGCCGCCTTCGTTTTCCTCGCAGTTCTCACTTGATTCTCGCTTCCAAGCTAGTATCGCATTTGCCGTAATAAAACGATCCTAGAACCGGTTCTAGAACTGATGGGTTGGGACACTTTGAGGATCGATTGAGAACTGATTTCCATATAGTTAGCATTGGAGTGGGCGGGGCTTAGACGGTTCTGTTACCGTCCGATTACGGTACTCAGCTTGGTTGGGACAAATCTATAATGAAAACATCAGTTTTCAATAGTGAATAAAGCCATGCATTTCTGTCCACAATACCTATAATTAGTCATCCATACTTTCATTTTTATAGATAACAAACTCTGTATATGTATATGCATTAAGCGTGAGAGTTGCAATTAGCTGATTTGTTAGGCCCGCGGGTGAAATGCAGATTCCGTATTTTTATTTAAAGTTTCCTCGCATTGTTTCACAGCTAACATAATGAAGACGGAAAGTGTGAAGGTGAAGCAATCTGACCCAGTAGGAAAGCCCGCATAGGAATTTTATCTGTCCAGTATCTAATTATTATCACGATTTTTCGTTCAAGCCCAACTGCACGCCTAGTTCTAAATCCCTGCGTGCGCTAGTAATTTCTTCGACGTACGACCACAGATTAGGACAGAGGTGTGTTACTGTCTTGGACTTGGAACATTAATTGGAGTGACATTCTATCAGATAAAGACATTCTCTTAGATACCTGCTACCTACTCACAACGAACAGTAGGAGGCAGCTACGCTATATTTTTTTTAAGCAAACCCCAAATAATACAACTCGTCTTTGCAGATTAGAAAGATGTTTTTCTCTGTATCAATTACAAAGCTTGGTGCTTGTAGAAGTCCTATGCGTTTTGTATAGAATTTTAACTGGGCGGAGCCAATCACACACATAAAAACAAATTCTTGGACGAAAAGAATACTTCATTCAAGTATAGTAACAATGTAGCAACATATAGATATTGGGAAGCAGTACTTTAAAAAAGTATTGGTTTGCCATATATCTACCAAAGCCGGTACCTGAGCGTTTAATCTGAGGAACCGAGTACTGTTTATGTGACCCGTTTAAAGTCATCAGACTATTTTATTATTTTGTGTAACAAAAACAAGTCGAATTCTTTCCTACGTCGCTCAAGAGTGCTTATATTCATATAGAGTGTATTAGTATAACTACACTCCTCTCTTATGCAGCCCATTTTAAAGGCACAAATTCTTAAAAATTTTCTTAGTACACGCTCTAATTGAAAAATATATGTATTGTAACTTGGAGACCAGATAGAACTACAGTACTTAAGTAAAGAACGGACGAGTGAACAATACAAAATCTTAAATGAATGAAGTGACAATTCCACACTATTCCGACTTACAAAACCTAGCATCTTGAATGCTCTGCTGATAATACTTTCAATATGCAAATTAAATGTTAATTTTGTATCGAAAATAATTCCTAAGTCCTTGATGTGATCAACATCTTGTAATACTTCACCATTAATTGTATATTGGCATCTTGTAAGAGAATGAGACCTACTGAATGTTATTTTAAAACATTTTGAAGCATTTAGATAAAGCACATTAACATCACGCCAATGCAAAAGGCGAAAGTCCTTTTGTAATAACCTAGCATCAGACATGTTCTCTAGAACTCTAAAAATCTTCACATCATCAGCAAACATTAAAATTTCACTATCCAATGCATTAGCTAGATCGTTGATAAATATATTAAACAACAGTGGGCCTAAATGAGAACCCTGTGGTACTCCGGAAGTTACGATAATATTGCGAGATGTACATCCACCATATTTGACCATCTGAGATCTATCAGATAAGTAATTTTTAAATGACAATGTCCTATCCAGTGCCAGCAATGTGCCGTTAAGGCATATCTTTAACTCTATGTTTGCCATTTTTGTAAAGACACGATGTTATTGTTTTGCTCATACTTGACTTCAGTTTCCACCTGCTGAAACATTATCTCAGGATTGAAGGATCGCCAGTTAGTGTAAACTCTAGAATCTCAAAGTTGGTATTTCTGTATTGATAACTATCAAGATTTCTTTCCGTGTAGTATGAAATTTTCGCTTTATAAATTTTCAGAGTTCTTGAAAGGTCACGTATTTGCGTGACAAGTAATTGAGCAGTTCGAAATGTCATCGGTCTGTTGGACTGAGATTCACCAAAGGCAAGATGAAATTCTTCATTGATTGTCTGTTCACTCTCACTGCTTATATTTTATAGTCTCAGTGGCCTTCGTGCATATTATAATGCCATGAAAATACACTTATTGCCTCTTCAGGTTGATTCTTGTTTCGTCGTACACAAAGCGTGGAAAATTTATTATTTAATTTACGATTATTTTGAGTTTGACTTTGTATCTTCTTTGAAAACCATTGCCAGTTGATCCGTTATTCTTCCATTAGTATGATATTATTTTCTTAATTGTACTCCACAATATTTGAACATAGTATCAACATATTCAATTTAATTTGTGTTGTGGAGTTGGATTAGAAAGTAGGCGGTTTTCATGTGGAAATGCCAAGTGTGTGTTGTTCATAAGTATCAGATTTTCATGCAAGAAATCACGTGTAGCAGAAATTGAAGATTTTTTTGCCACGTATGTGCAACATTGTATAAAATTATAGAGAAATTTCTTGCGGTCAGCAGACATCTATCGTAGTTTCCTCGTCTTTAACACTCATGCAACTTGAAACAGCTATCAATTTATTTAGCATATTAGAATGTAAAAGATGAATTCAAGTAGAATGGCTGATGAGATTTTTTTATGGTCTACCTCCCGCAAAGGCTGAAAGTCTATGGCGCTGTAGAAGCGCTGCGAGAGGATAAGTATCGGTTCACGTTAGATTTGAAATGCTGCAGGTTGTAGCTGTCGCGATTTCTTCAAAAGAAGCAATACTGGAGGAGACTGGTTCGGGGAGTAGGGACCTCGACCTAGTAAGGATGAGCTCGCAGAGCCTATCTAGTGTTCCTCCTTCGGACGGCCTTTGGTGTTATTATCTAGGAAAGCTCGCTTGAACATCTCCCGTGATAGAATCTGTAAAACAGGGACAGGTCGGCCACGCTTCTTCGATGTTCTAGGTTGTGGAGGTCCTTTGTGACGTTAGGCGTATTGATTAGTCTAATAATTGCTCTCTTCTGGATAGTGTCCAGAAGGTTTACAGAGTGCTTTGGAGCGCATCCACATACATGAGAGCCTTATAGATCAGCAGTAGTTGCTCTGATGTATGTATACAGCTTTCTACAACAGAACAAAACTCAGCTCCTGTAATGCCGTTTCAACAATACTGACAACGTGGTCGTGCCAGGACATGTCATTGTTGATGTTGATCCCCAAAAGCTTGACTCGACTATTAGGTGACTCTCCATTTCCATGGTTGGTAATCCAACGTGAGACTTCTTTGTCAGTGTTGTTGTCTGAGTTTTCTGTACGTTGAATTGTACTTGATTTACTAATCCCCACTTGACAATTGTTTTGACATCTACGTTGATCTGTGCGGCATGTTGCTGTCGCCGACGTACCATCTCCTATGATGATAGTGGCTTGCCTCGTTCCATGTACGATATTAATGTACTGTTGTCTGCGAAGCTGTACGATACGGGTAGGACAGCTCCCTGAGGAACACCGTCGTTTATTGAAAATAGGTCTGATGAACAGCCTTCGACTACAACAAACAGAGATAAATATATATTGCCCCAAACAAAGCTAAACAGTAGTTTATCATGAATAAGGAATAATAATATTTAATTGTTTCGGCTTATAAATATATATTCACTTTCACATAAGCAATGCTGAACGATAAATATAACCTTTTAACGCGAGAATTCGATCAAAAACGTTTGCGCTTTTATTTAAATGTAGTCCACTGCAGTACGTAAGTGGAATGACTATCGTAATTGTTTATTACTTATGTAAATTCGGAACGGTTCGCGTTTTAATGTTCCGACGCTAGCTACAGACCCATAAAATTTAATACAGGGTGTGCCATATAGATAATATTCACTTTTATTTCCTGCATGCCATTATGTCGAGAAGTAGAATATACGGAGTCAAAAAGCGTGATAAAATTACAATGTATAATGAGCTGATTTATGATCCCCAAGCTGTTTTCACACTATTAGTTTCATGATTCTGAAAGGCATGGAGTCTATGGTTAATCGAGGTTCTCCGAGTTCATAAAATTTCACCATGATTTTGTGCAGCGCGCACCAGCGTGTGTGTCTGATGAAACCATAATTATCCATAATAAAAAGTTTATATAGTACTCGCAAGTGAAATCCGAACACTGAGAAAAAAATTTATGCGGTTATTGAAATGCGGCAGGATTAAGGGGAATAAGAACAGGTCAAGAATGGGTGGGCCCTGCATATTGACGCATGTACTGCCCTGGCTTACGCGGTATGCTCGTAATCTAGTTGTTAATAAACTTTGTACCTCTAAAGGTACAGCTTCTATCTTTAGAGGTTTAGCCCTCACAACATGTTGCAGTTCGTCCAGCGTGGCCACTGTTTTGAGTTTCAGTCTCAATTAGAAATACCAGAAATTTCCAGATCCTCAGATCTTCAAAGTCCACCATAAATATCTAAAATCGTTATCTGGCTGCCTTTCAAGACGAAAATTCGTGTCATGTATAGTTTGACGAAGTTTCTTATACAATCATTATTTACTGAGAGATCCATACATAATGGGCGTAGATTCTAAATTTTCAGATTGTGCGATTTTACTCAGTCGAGAAAATCGAATAGGCCCAACCCTTTATCCGTCCAGATGCGTTAGGTGAAAGCCATCGTTTACATAAAATGTCCTTATGTCGCGAGAAACTTATCGCCGGAAGAATCACCGGAGAATATTATTAAATTTGCAACATTAGATGGAAATTGTCAGCTGGCAAAGAAAGTGGCTAATATTACATATTATTATCTCAACTCACTGCATCAGCTGGAAAAAGATTGACAGTGTCAGCACTGTAATTCAAATCGGTACCTCAGAACAAAGCTGCAATGATATAGTCGTACCGGCATATGGGATGGTTTAAACGATGCAAAAATATGAAGTCAAGTTGATTGACTCAGTACTTCTTGCACATACGGTGATACCAGTTTATTATTTTCCCATAGCATGTACTTGTTAGGCCGCAAGATTTTCACTTTTACAACCCCCCATCCTCCAACTACCCTCATATTACCCCCACCCAGGAAAAAGGTAAAAAATGATCAGGAACTCTGAAATGCCTATATAAGAACGAAGTTTGAGCAGTTTTATTTCATTTTTGGTTTTTTCGATTATTTCTGCGCCGCCACTGGCAGGGTTTCTAAAAACCATACGCATTCTCCGTCCTCGCCTCGGTAGTAATACTGCGTGAAAATATTAAAATCAATTCAATCATTTGCACATTACACAATACAGAATGTTCTAAAGCAATACTATATATCATAAAATTCTGTCCTGTGACACAAGCTAGAATTGCGTTAATATAGAGAAGTAATGCATATTGCACTTATGTATGTGAAACCTGGAATTTCGGGGAATAAACTTTCATCGCTTGACTCCAATATAAAGAAAGGAATTCAATATGGTGACAGGATCTTAAAAATAGCTCCTAATACGATCGATAAAGCTGTCTGTTGAAATTGGACCACATTCAAAAGTTTGTATCAGAACTGACCATCAAGGCTACGGTAAAGAAATATTAATGTTCCACGATTTAAATTAATTCAAAGCAATTTTTCTTGAACCTTGATTATAATTGTCTCAGCTACTTTTTTTGATTGTTAAACCTGCATTCTGATTAAACAAAGATACTACAGAAAAAATTCGGTTAATGTCATGAAATCCACAATCTTACGTGCTTTTTGAGGACAAGTTCACTATACTTAGCTGCGGTGACATCAAATTTAAAATAAGTCTAGGAACTGGGTTAATTGTTAACGTTTAGGTCATAGGAACAACTACAAATTAACAAATAAATCTGCGAGCAAAATATGCACTATGCAATGGTTAAGTATGCTTCAAGGAAAGACTAGTTTTATAATGCTTATACGTTAGATTTAAAACGCTGCAGGTTGTAGCAGCGTTGAAGTTCTCCAAAATAAGGAATGCTGGAGGAGACTGGTTCGGGGAGTAGGGACCTTGCCGTGGTAAGGATGAGCTCGCAGAGCCTCTCTGTGTTTCTACTTCAGACGGCCTTCTGGAGAGCTCACTCGGATATCTTCCGTGATAGAATCTTTAACACAGAGACATGTCAGCCACCCTTCTTCGGTGTTCCAGGCTGTGGAGTTCCTTCGTGAGGTTAGGCGTATCGATTATCTAATTGCTCTCTTCTGGATAGTGTCCAGAAGCTTTAGAGAATGCTTCGGAGCGCATCCCCACAAATGGGAGCAGTACTCCAACGATGGTCTGATTTGTGCCTTGTAGAGCAGCAGTGGTTGCTGTGGTTTATACAGCTTCCTACAGCAGAACAAAACTTCAAGCTTCTGGGATGCCGCTTTAGCAATACAGACGACGTGGTCGTGCCAGGACATGTTGTTGTTGATATTGATCCTCAGAAGCTTGACGGAAGATGACCATTGGGTGACCCTCCATTTCCACAGTTGGTCAGTCAATGTGAGACATCTTTGTCAGTAACATACATTGTATGGAAATGATAGTGTCACAAGTTTTACTATTAATATAAAACTTATTTCAGGACTACCTTGGACAGAGAACGGCCTGCAATAAAGGTTGTTTAATATATAACCACGTCTAGCTAGTTTTGGTTTTTGAGAGATTAGTGCCATAAAATTTACTGCCGGATATATCTTGAACATTGTTACTATATTAAAGAGTAGCAATTTCATTCATTCATCCGAAACCAATCACAGACGACGTCGTTTCGCTTTTATTAAAGCTCTTCAGTGTGACTTAGATCTCAGACGAATAAATGAAATTGCCTGTTAGTGCCTAGCTGGCAAAACTCGTACTAGTAGTAGCAACATATAGATATTGGGAAGCAGTACTGTAAAAAAGTATTGGTTTGCCATCTATCTACCAAAGCCGGTACCTGAGCGTTTGATCTGAGGAACCGAGCACTGTTTATGTGACCCGTTTAAAAGCATCAGGTATAGGAACCTGCGGATACGACAACAAACAGACTCTTTTTTGTGGAACGCTCATTTAACACTCCCGACATTCGGTACTGCTTCTCAATATCTATATGTTGGTACTACTAGTACGAGTTTTGCCCGCTAGGCACTAACAGGCAATTTCATTTATTCGTCTGAGACCTAAATAACACTGACGAGCTTTAATAAAAGCGAAACGACGTCGTCTGTGATTGGTTTCGGATGAATGAATGAAATTGCTAATCTTTAATTGAGTTAAGTTGCTTTTTAGCATAAACCGAATGTCGGGAGTGTTAAATGAGTGTTCCACAAAAAAGAGTCTGTTTGTTATCGTATCTCGCAGATTCCTATACCTGATAGATTGTTCCGACGAGAGTTTCACTAAATGCTAACTCTAAGAGAACGAGACACTCTGACACCTTTTATGTACCGTTTCATTCCACCAATTATGGCTCAAATGAACCCATAACTAGAATTGCTAAGCTTGGTAATGAAATTATATCTAGTGTAGAAATATTTGGGTATTCTTTTAGTGTTTTTAAAAGACTTGTTAAAAATACTCGTAGCATTTAATGTGATTTTGTATATATTTGTAACAAGGGTTTCACACGTTAAATAAATAAATAAAAAATAAAATACTTAGCGCGAGTACAAAACATATTAACTACAATAACATTATTGCGACAAAAAAATATTACTTTATCTCATTACAAGAATAATTGGAAGAACCATACAAATGCTCTGAATTGGTTTGGTTAAAGATTCCTTTTAAACCGCGAGGTTATGCGAGAACAATTATCTTCACGCGCCAGGTATGGTGAGATGCACTGGTTTAACGCAGGTTATTTTTTTTCAAAAACATTGCGGACACACCTTTTACGATACAACAATCCATGCATTTTACAAAAACAAACCTCAGTTAGAAATTGCTTTCGTTTTGTAAAAAGTTTTAACAGTTAAGTCATGGTTATACTATTTTCACTACGTTTGATACTAGCGGCTCCAACGGTATCATTCGTTTATTAATGTTGAGCACTTTCAACAAAAAACCATAATGATACATTGTTACCTTTACATAACAAGACAACAATTCCAAGAAGCGTAATCGAAATGCATTTTTCTCGATTAGGCGTAAACGCTATCCCATGTAGGCTTTGCTTTTCACGCAAGCTGCTATTTTAATAGCACCTTCGAGAAATGAGATTACTAATCGAAACCGTGACCACTTATACCTTCGAAGTTTTAGCCTGGCGTTTGTGGGTGTTGATACAAAGTAGCAGTAGCAATAAGTACCTCTGGGTGTACAAGATTTACGATGAGAGTACCGCAAGGATCTGTCTTGGGGCCACTTATTGTGGAAGATGTGTTACAAACAAAAAATGCTACCTGACCTGACTGTTCTATCATCATATACTAGCGAACAAGGCAGTGAATACGTCTCAGGTGCGCTCCCCTTAACGTGACCATGTAAGGTCATCTGGGAAATCGCAAGGTATTTCCTCAAGCGGGGTGTAACCTCACTTATAGGGGAATTTCTTTAGCTGACAGTCCAGTTACAACATTGCTCTCAAATCGAAGGTGTTATCTGGGTATGGCCAAGAACATTTAGTTACTTCCTTACAATGAACGAATTTGTGGTTCTTGAGTTTTTAGGCCGACGTCTTTGAGCATTGAGGCTTGAGGTCGAGGATTCCTCATCCTCGCCACAGCGTGCACACGTCGTATCGATTGCCACACCCATCACACACAAGTGATGTCTGAAGATGTTATGGCCAGAGAGCAGGACCACAAGTAATCTTAGTCGGCTTCCAGAGGTCCTAAAATGAGTTCTCCAGATAGACGGAGATGTCTCTCCATCTCAGAAGATGTTGTTTTTACAACCAGGCCTGTTTTCTTTCTAACGATGCCTAGGGGCAGCCCCACCGATAGCTCAGGACCGCCTTGAGAGTGCGTCCGACGTTTCATTGGCACAAACTCCAGCATGACTCGAGACCCACATAAGTGACACCCCATGTCTTGTCAAAATGTCATGCAAGACTGCGTAAAGAGCCTTGATGTAAACCAACAAGCGCTCAATGATGCCTGGCTGTCAGAGCAGAAAGTAATCAGACTCCTGGGCCCCTGATTTCGTGAATACGATAGTAATGTCATGGTGTATCCTCCAAGAGGGAGGAGGAGTTTTGTTTTTGGCCCGCAGAGTCCAGAGCCGGAGCCTTTTCCGTCACTTTTCCCTTGTAAGATACACACAGAAAAATCTGTCGTTCTGTCAAAGACTTACGCTTGGATTCAATGGGACGTTACACTCAGCATTCCTCAAATACAGCGACGTTTTCTCCAATGGGAAGTGTATAGTTGGTAGCGAATTATATCGTATTGTCGATTCAACTACAAGATGTCATTGGATTCCAATGGATGATTCAATCGCAGCCTATCGTTGAATCGAATCTGTGTTTCGTAACTGAGTCTAAACTACTTTCTTTTCCTTGGACCAACAGATTTTATTGCGAGGACAGCTGATTGATTCGTTTGGATGTTTAATTGTGTGATTTTGTATGAAGTTATAAGAAGCATGATATAAGAATTAGACATAAGCCTGCACCAGTTGTTGCATTACTACCTGAAATATAACTGTCTGACTAATCTAAATACCTCCATTCAAATGTGAGTGTTAGCTCTTCTAAGCCCCAATTTCTCAGTAGGTCCTCCATTTAATATATAACTGGACACATTTAAATCACACAATTGCTGATGCAATACGCAAAACCACGAGATGACACAACACGGCTAACACCGAAACAACATAACGGAACAACCTCGTCCATGTTGGCGAGTTCGCGGCGATAGTAACAATGAGATCATCCCCCTGTTCTTTATTCTTACGGGACATCAGTCCCGCCGCATACTGACTACAGTTCAGCGAACGACAAGAGCCATTGAAATAAAATTAATTTTTATCAGTAATATCTTTTGTACATTGAATAGATCGTTTGCTTTGCTTAAATGAAACATAGGGTAAATTTCGAAAACAAAAAGATGTTTTGATTGCATTATATGTCCATACTGGTATTAGAAGGATTTATACATATCGTTAGAACGAATATAAAATTATTTGGATTTATTGGCGTACCTGTGATTACTTCGAATATAAGGATTGATTTCTTTCAATGACATGGATTTGAAACAACTGTAAATATATTTAAAGCGATGAAAAAACATCCAAATACTAACAATTAATTGGAAACGCAACAGTATTTTTTTCTGTGAACTGGGCGAATATTGGGCATACTGAATCTTATTGTATACATAAATCTTTTCCTAAAAAGCGTGAGAATTACCGATGCATTCTACTTTTCCAAGATTATACTTGACTCCATTTTTTTTTTATCGTGAAACTTGTTTTCAACTGAAACTTTTGAATGAGCGTGTTGGATTATTATCAAAAATTTGCATTTCTATCGAATAAATTTACATGCGTTCATATGGGCACTTGATGAAGTCACTTTCGCGAACTAAATATTTCAGTTATAGTATTTTTGGACGAGAATTTGGGTCACGGCGAGGCGATATTTTTTTGCTATTTGATTCCAGCCACTAAACATGTGCTTAGCATAATTGGTGTGTACATACATCCTATGCGGTACTCGATTAACTAGAGTGTGAATAAAAAGTTGTTTCGGTTTCTGCGAGATTTATTCCAAACAAATTTTGGGTCTGCCATGTGATATATGCTCGATTTAGAACAAACATAATTTTACGGTTACTTTAGTTGATCGCATGGCACACGATCTTCCAAGTGAAATATTAAGATTGACATGTTTCCTCTTTTAGTTTTAACGGTTTAAAATTTGACGATATTTCATATCACAAATTTCACCTCATGACGTAAGAAAGTAGTTTCAGAACCCCATAAGTTCGATGCCCCTGAAATAAGCTGCTCTTCAATTTTTGTTTCAAAACATCATTTGCGAGTGCTCTATGAATAATCTACAGATTTACACTTTCACGTCCGTCTGGTATGCCCTGAATATCTCATTCGTTACATGCGATGGTATCTCGACTGACGATCCTACAGTTGAAATGATTAGCTCAACTTTTTTCCTCTATTGTTACTACTGCCATGAGCTACAGTTAAGGCCAAAGGTGAATCTATGAATCGCACATATTTTATATACATCCACATGCGAAGATCATCATCATGATATGAGGAGCGATTTTGTTGTAGCGTATAACCTTTTACTGCCGACTATGTTATTGCTTTAACAATGAGACTTTCTCGATTTAAAAAATTCCAATTGCGCATCCGTGATGTCAGTAGAAAACAATATACAGAAGTGATCATTTGAATGAGCCTCAGCGGCGTATTTTAGGGGGAGCCCCACTCAAAGCTTCTAAAGAACGCTGCTAGTTTTTCAAAAAAAAAAAAGATAATTCCACATTTCTTGATAATGGAATGTGGTAATAGTTTCAGTTTACTTGATATCTGTCAGGATTCACGGATTTTCCTGGAATGTTTCGTCAATATTGTATAAATAAGCATAAAACTAAAAGAAAAGATGATAATAGAAAATGGCGTACAGTATCATGGACTCAGTACTTCCCACACATTAACAATGCCAACAAAAAATTTCTCTATCTCTATACCATCCTGCCCATGCTGGTCAAACAGCAACCAGAAAAGGAGTTCGTCAGGGATGCGTATTATCTTCGATGTTATTTAACATTTACTCTGAATTTGTGATGAGACAGGTATTGGACAACTGGAATGGCGGTATAACTATTGGCGGAAGCAAAATATCTAACTTAAGATTTGCTGACGATACAACCCTTATTGCTGCTTCTCAGGAAGAACTAGTAGCTCTATTGAACGTTTTAGAACAACACAGTGCAGATAATGGTCTTGGTATTAACTACAACAAGACCAAGGTTATTACCGTAGATAGATAGCATGACAATCATCGAGAAATAAAGTCAATAGGCCGTTGTGAGGTAGTTCAAAGTTTTGTACCTCGGTTCTTTGATCGACAATTCAGGTAGCTGTGAGAATGAGATTCGACGGCGCATTCAACAGGCACGGGTGGCCATGACAAAGCTTACTAAAATATGGCGTTACAATAACATCACTAAAGCTACCAAAATGTCACTGGTTCAGTCTCTTGTGTTCTCCATATTTTTGTATGCCTCGGAAACTTGGACTGTTAAAAAGGCAGATCGAGCTCGCATAGATGCTTTTGAAATGTGGACGTGGAGGAGAATGCTGAGAATTCCTTATACCGCCCATAGAACTAATGTTTCCATATTGGATGAGCTCAGTAATCCAAAGAGACTCCATTGTGTCGATGAGAATGCTTATATTCTTCGGACATATTCACAGAAGCGATAATATGGAGAAACTTTTAGTTCAGGGTCACGCCCCGAGTGGGCGGCGCCGTGACCGTTCCCCTACACGCTGGGTGGATACGACGAAACAGTTGCTAGATATGAGTATCAAGAGCGCCACTGAACTGACAGTAAATCGCGAACGATGGCGAACTACAGTTCTCAAAACTATTGATAATATTCATGTCGGCAATACTCTAACTCCGACTTAATGCATTTTACGAGTTCACAACATGTCTGTTAAGACATTGTGACTAAGATGATGACACCATCTACATAAAAAAAACAATGATAGGGACCTTTCAAACACTAGAAAGGCTCTGCGAGCTCATTCTTTATAGGTCAAGGTCCCTACTCCTCCAAGTCTCCAGCAGCACTCCTTCTTTTGGAGAACTTCAACGCTGCGAAATGAGCTGCAGGGGAATTTATTTCCCGACGGCTACAACCTGCAGCGTTTCAAATCTAACGTGCATCGACACTTGTCCTCTCGCAGCGCTTTTACAGCGCCATAGGCTTTCAGCCTTTGCGGGAGGCTCACCATAAAAAAACCTCTTGACTGTAAAACGTAAGAGAAACCTTGGCATGACGTCAAATCAATTGTTTAGAACAGCTGTAACAATGTCAGAATTGGCATGATAATATTCAACTTCCAAAGACAAATACACACCGTTTTCAAGAGTAGTTGTTACTAACACACATTTAAATTGTTTGGCCTATGCCTAAAAATCTTTCAGACTAAACTGGTGGTAATGTCGAGTATCAACCTAACTAAACAAGAAATCCATGAAACTTGTGTATACGACGAAGCAAAATAGATTAGTTGCGAGACTTGAGCAAGAAATTTGTTTTCATCGAGCAAAATCTTTCAAGTGTAAAAATTTCAACGGTTTTTTTGCATTCAACGTTTCGATCGAAGTACGTCTACTGGTGTTTAACTTATAATGAGATTTATAATTGTTAAAAAGTGAAAAACGTCTCAGCTTGTTTTTGCTAAAAGTCCATCAAACTTGTCGTTATTAAATTCTACAACGAAGCTCGATACAGCTATATATTGATCTGTAATATTACAGAGATGCCGATGAAATATCGGATTTTGTTTTGTAATGTCATCATTAAACAATTTTTTTGGTTGCGTAATAACAATATCGCAAGACAGTGTTCAGGAGAACGCACTATACAGGATGAGTCCAAAGTTGATACTTTTTTCAAACTGTGTATAGAAGTCGTTAAAATAAGAAACCTTTTCAACTAACTTCTTTCCGAAAACTGAAAAATAAGCGAGCATACAGAATCAAAAAAAGTAAATCTGGGCTTGTGTATCAAGACGTAGGGCGCAGTTGCCCATATTGAACTTTTGCCGTTTTTGTGACTTCCCGTAAAACTTGGCAATGTTGCCATCGGGTATTCGACACCACACTTTTGAACCTCTTGTAACTCAGTTGATATTTAGATTAGGACAACGTAATACAGATCTGTGAAGTATTGAAGATTTCGACAATGCGCAAAGTGCAAGGTCACCTGTAGACCTGTGCTTACGGAAGCCATACTGGCGATCATTTATGATGTTATTGTTGTCCAGGTATTTCAGGAGCTGTGTGTTAATATTAATGTTGTTGTACTTCTTAAACGATTAAATAGTTTTGCCAATCATTGGGTTTATCACGTAATTCACACGTGGTTTGACCTGGGAAACGTATTTATTTTTAAGGAGCCATTTTCTCGGTCAGCTTGGAATAGTTTTTAAACAGTCCATTTGTTTCTTCGTCTTCACAAGACAACAAGCAAAAAGTGACCAGAGCAGTACTTCCTCAATGATAGATGTCAACAAGACTGCGTAAAAATGTTTGCAACGTTTTCATCCAGTTTTAAAAGTACATAGACAAGACGTGATGAAATACGTAGCGTTTGAACCTGCCTTTAAATTGGGATTGCAGAGAAGGTGGAACATTCAGTGACTCCAAAACTTTGTCATTACCGAGAATATATGGAAAGTATTGACTCAAGCCATTTTTCGTGTTCGTAGATGCACCTGGTGTAAGTGCTTATTCGATTTGAAATCCGACCCCGTCTGTGGTTTTCTTTAAAATCCTTCACTTTAGTATCAATTCACTGGTTTAACATGATACCGTATTTATCATGCTAACAGGAGGTTACAAAATGATTTAGGCTTTTTCTATCCTGATGCGCATTGGAAGGCCTCTGAGACGAGAATGCATAGTCATCCTTTCACTTTTAGGGTGAATGGTCCCTGATAGTTCGACTAGAAGGGTACAGTTACTCTTGCATTATGCATTTTTTTCAATCAGTGTAACATGAGATGAATATCAAGCTTGTCATCATTTCAACATGTTCGAAGAATATCATTGCGCCATAGTTGATTGAATAGAGTGATCGGCAGAATAGGGTGTTTGTTACACAGCCCAGATCCTGTATTGAGTTCCTGATAGGTTACAAATAGAAATTGGATCGTATGCAATACAAACAGTTTGAAATATGCATGTAAAATGCTTAAAACATACTTTAGAGGTTTTTAAATTTGCAAAATTAAATAACAACGAAGTGATGCTTTTTAGACTGTTACTTCCCACACCGATAGGTTAGGGGAGTAGAGTGATGCCAAAATTTTCGATTTTGATATGATATCTACATAACGAAAATCGACGTTACTCATTTCCGTCGGTCTGTCTGTCTGTTGGCGTTTTTCTAGCCACGTAATCTCGGTAACCGCTGCATGGATTGTGATGAAATGTGGGTGGCGGTATGCTGTGGGGTTGTAGTAGGTAATGCTGCTATAATTTTGAAAATCGGTGCGTGGGCGGCGGAGTTATTAGCAAAAAAATAAAATATTCCTCAAGCTTTGTTTCTAGGTGCTTTAGAGGTTCCTGGTCGTTTTCTACTTTTTTGTTGGGGGTGAAATTTGCGGTGGTTGGGAGGTGGGACGTTGTAAAACTGAAAAATTTACTGAGTTCTCAGACTAGAGCTTCATGCTATGGTAAAATAATAAACTGTTATCACCGTAATGTATGAGACGTACTGCGTCAATCAACTTGACTTCATTTTTTATTTAAAAACTAGCAATAATAATAATAAACAGATTTATTTGCAGTTAGGCATTAATACAGGAAGATATGAAGGTAATAAATGCATAAATATATTGGTATGGGCGCTCACTCGTCTAAGGAAATTGATACTCTTAACGCACTGATTAGCAAAAATAGTTTCTTAATCAAATTCAACAAGCAACACATAAAGTAATCGATTTTATCATGAAGTGAACGTTCCAGCATGTTTTCAATTGTATGGAAAGTGCCTGTTTAGCCGATGGAAATTCTTCAACTGTATATCCGCATACATACAAATTCACTCATCACTAATAATACTGAAAATGACTTGTAAACATCAAAAAGACTTGTACTCCTTTCTATTCCCGGGTCATACGGGGGTTCCTGGTAATGAAGAAGCCTATAGGATGAACAGTGGAGGCAAAGTGAGGGATGCAAACAAGCCAAGAAACCCTGGATCCCAGAAGCTTGTAATGTCCTTATATTACTACATACTAGCTAGTAAACTCGCCACGTGCACTTGAGGCTTAAGAGAAACAACATTATTTTGTGGCAAGGCTATTTTATCAGTCAGTGGTCAATAAAGTCATTTGGCAGCACCGCTAGCTTTTCACTTGTGTGAAAAATTCAACAAATTAACTTATCTGCTTTGATCTCATGAATATCTGAATACGATAAATATTTACGTGTAATTATAACAACAATTATGATCCTAGTAAGAGCCATTAAGCTATAAGAATATAGATTTCTCTATATCGATGAAGGTTCTCATTGACCGTATTTCATTCGGTGGAAAATTTCAATGCACTATATTATAACAGCTGGATATGCATTGGCTGCGTTTTATACAAACAAGCAAATTTGGAAATCATCATCATTTATTTCCAAAAGACTATGCTACATAGTATAGGAAAAAGTCATCACAGTATTTAGTTAAATAAAAGGTATAAAACAACACAAATAATAAACAAACAATAAATAAATGAATACAATTCAACTTACAAACTCGGCAAGTGAGTAATACGCCTTTTGAAGTAAAAAATTTTTAAGACTTCTTTTAAAATAGTTCATACTAGATGAACTTTTTATAACATCCGGAAGAGCGCTATAAATGTTCATACCCATTATATTGGGCGATTTCATAGTAACATTATACCGGGAGAACGGAACATGTAATAAGTCTTTTTGTCTAGTATTGATATTTGTCCGTTCCCCAGTTCTCGAGAACAACAGTTTGTTCCTGTGTATATACAGAGATACTTCATAAATGTACAGACAAGGTACTGTCATTATATTCAGTTTTTGAAAGATCTCGCGACATGAGTGGATCTGAGATACACTAGCAATGACTCGTACAATTTGTTTTTGAGCGAGAAATACAGACTTTGCTGAGGCGGTATTTCCCCACAGACAAACTCCGTACCTCAACCTCGAGTCAATTTGTGCATAGTTCACAATTACAATTTCATTTATTTGTAAAATATCACGGAAATTGCGGAACATGTATGTGAAGGAACATAGTTTTGACACCAAATTATCGCAATGTGATCTAAATGAAAGTGTATCATCAAAATTAATTCCTAAAAATTTAGATGATGAAGTGGTCTGTATAGCATTGCCATTTACGCTTATGTTCAGGGTATTTACGCTTTTTTGATGGTTGTGGAACTGCATGATCTGCGTTTTAAACGTATTGAAATATAAGCCCTGCTCATTTCAATATTTCATTGCAACCTCCAGTACTTGGCCATACTGATGTTCTAGCACATTTGTCTGATGTTTATTTGCAAATTGTGCATGCGAGAGTTAAATAAATACAACAAAGACATAGGAACGTCAAAAATGACGTTTACCTAACAAAAAATAAACTAATGTACTGTTCAAGGCTTTTGCGGCCATGGTCCGACGAACAAACAAACAAAAGAACTAAATCTACATCGTTTTAGTTAGATTTGGAGCCTTAGCCAAATTCATAAAGCCTACATCACTCACTTGTGGAACAGAGCAATAGACAATCATAGCGAATCCCGTGTTGTTGCACTTGACATATCAAAAGCTTTCGACAGAGTGTGGCATGAGGGACTTCTGGTCAAGCTTGCTGCTTATAGACTACCACCTGGCCTGCGCCAGTGGCTGAATAGCTTTTTGAACGACCGATCTCTGTTTGTTGTAGTCGAGGGCTGTTCATCAGACGTATTTTCAATAAACGCCGGTGTTCCTCAGGGATCTGTCCTATCCCCTACACTGTTTCTGCTGTACATCAACGAGCTGCTGGAAATAACATCCAATCCAATCTACAGCTTCGCAGATGACAGTACATTAGTATCGTGCATGGAACCAGGCAAGCCACTATCATCCCAGGAGACGGTACGTTGGCGACAGCAGCATGCCTCACAGATCAACGCAGATATCAAAACAATTGTCGAGTGGGGATTAGCAAATGAAGTACAGTTCAACGTACAAAAAACTCAGGCAACAACACTTACAAAGAAGTCTCACGATGGCTTACCAACCGTGGAAATGGAGGGCAACCCCATAGTCGAATCATCTTCCGTCAAGCTTTTGGGGATCGACATCAACAATAACATGTCCTGGCACGACCACGTCGTCAGCATTGCTTAAACGGCATCCCAGAAGCTTGGAGTTTTGTTCCGCTGTAGGAAGTTGTATACACCAGAGCTGCTGCTCTACAAGGCACAGATCCGACCATCGCTGGAGTATTGCTCCCATGTGTGGGGATGCGCTCCGAAACACTCTAAAGCTTCTGGACACTATCCAGACAAGAGCAATTAGATTAATCGATACGCCTAACCTCACAAAGGACCTCCACAACCTGGAAAATCGAAGGAGGACCTATCCCTGTTTTACAGATTCTATCACGGAAGATGCTCGAGTGAGCTCTCCCAGATAATAACACCAAAGGCCGTCCGAACCAGGAACACTAGAGAAGCTCTGCGAGCTCATCCTTACCAGGTCGAGGTCCTTACTCCCCGAACCAGTTCCTCCAGCATTCCTTCTTTTGGATAACTTTGACGCTGTGGAAACAGCTGCCGGGGAATTTGTTTCCCGACGGCTACAACCTGCAGCGTTTCAAATCTAATGTGAACCGACACTTATCCTCTCGCAGCGCTTCTACAGCGCCATAGGCTTTCAGCCTTTGCGGGAGGCTGACCATAAAAAAAAACAAAATGAAATAGCACCAATATGGCTTGTAGAGATACTTTAGGGGTGTCCACACATTTGCTCTGTTGTGTTCTGGTTCAGTTCAGGTTAGCTGGGGTTAGTATTTTGTAGTATACTCTGGGTGATTCTGATCTTGCCCTCTTGCTGTTCATTACCGTTTTCAGATCTTTACTAGGCCAAAGAGTGAAGAAGAAAAAACAGGTATTTTAGTTTTTAAATCTGCCGAAATCTTATATTAGAAAAAAAAACGGACAATACACCTGTTCAGCATGGAAGATACTTAATATAAGTGGGTTTAACATATAAAGTTCATTAAATTATTGACGGTCATCTAAAGGATCACGCGTTATTAACTTTCAACTTAACGAACTTGGTTTTTTTAGCGATTTGTAAGGCATTCAATTACCTTGGTGTTCATACTCAGAGAAAAGAAAGTCTTGAAACCCGTGCAAGAAAAGCGATCATGACATACAGATCAACACACAAGCCATTAAAGTGAAAACAGCAAGATGGACCATGACTTTCGGCAGATTTCACGAAAATAAAAATAAATTAATACCAAAATGTTCATTTGGGCACAACCCGAAAGTTGCTATATTTAATCGATATCTGATTTTATCTGGCTTTCATACCCGATACATTCTCTTACGTGGGAACAGCTCAATGAGATAAAGACCACCCACAAATTATGTATAAAACATCACTTCGACGTTGAGGTACTTTATTGAGACACTTTAGGGCCGCATTCATAGTCGTCTCTTAAAGAGACTTTCAAGTGTGTCCTTTCTTGTGTATAGACAACATCTACGAGACATTTGGCGATGTTGTCATATTTAAAATATAAATCAATTTGTTATGCCTATACCTACGCATTTTGATTCTTTTTTATAACTGAGCAGACCGCGCAGGCAGAGCCTAAATACCAGAGTACCGCGGCTGCTGTGAAAGGGTTAAGTTAGGGGAAGTTTGTTAACGCGAGATTTGAATGGGCCAATACCCGCAGGCCCAATAAATACATCCTCTGGCAGTCCATTCCAAGCCTTGGACACCCTGGGAATAAATGTGCGGTTGTACCGCTCAGTTCTTGATGTATGAAGAACGACCGTCTTAGGATGAGATACAGCGGTCGCACGGGTACATCTGATAGGAGCAGTGAGCGGTGAAACCATAGAGGATAGCTCAGAGGAGCAGATTCGGTTGGAATATCGGTAGAAGAGTGAGAGGTCACCAACAACACGCCGGTGAGAAAGTGACTGAAGGTGGCGCGTTAAGGCCGGATCGCCAATTAGTCGAATTGCCATTCTCTGGACGGCATCTAGTATAGACAGGGTAGTAGGGGCAGCAGCTCCCCAGACATGAGAGCAATACTCCAGGGAAGGTCTTATCTGGGCTTTATATAGCGTGAGGAGGTTACATGGTGAGAAATACTTTCTGGCTCTAAATAGGTACCCAAGCTTTTTACCAGCAGCTGTTGCAATTGACGCGACGTGTTCGTGCCAGATCAGATTTTCTGTAATGTTGACTCCTAACAGCTTGAATGAGTGACTCCTTGGCAGAGGCTGGTTGTTCATTAGAACCTGGTGTTGGCTTGGGCACTTCTTGTTTGATAGCGTACAATACTGGGTTTTGGAGGCATTAAATTTAACCATATTCTTAAGCCTCCAAGCGGTAATGGTATCGAGGTCCTTTGAAAGTGAAGCTGCCGCTGCCAGTCTTCTGCGTTCCAGCTCGACCACAGAGATCGGTCTATTGCTCATGATGCCTGCATGCAGCGTACTGTCATCCGCAAAACTGTGGATTGGGTTTGTAGTGCTAGAGAGTAGATCATTAATGTGAAGCAGAAACAATGTCGGAGCCAATACCGGTGCCTGCGGAACCCCGGCATTGATGCTATGGAAAAAAGAGGAAAAGCCGTCTACCACGACAGAGATTTTCCGACCTGAGAGGAAGTCTGCGAGAAAACCGCAAAGCTTACCAGGATGTTTTCTGTTATCTCTTTTTGTTTCGTGTCAGGACTTCGTGTTTTGAGCCAGACATTTTTCCGAATGTGACAGAAACTGACAACACGTCAGTCCAAAATTAACCTACAAAATCGCCTTGACTGCAACGAAATGTCATGTCGACATTTCCTTACTTGAGTATTACTCAAGCGAGCCTTACGTAAGGGACCTTCAAGTAGGTGCCGAAACACAAAACCACACTTAAGCGACCCTGAAGTATTAAGGGACCCTTAGAAGCATAATCAAGGTATCCCTAAAAACTATAGTTTGTGGTTAAGCCTTTTGTTCTCCGCCCAATGACGCACTTTGTGAAGTCAAATCGATTGACTTTTTTTTTATGGTCAGCCTCCCGCAAAGGCTGAAAGCCTATGGCGCTGGAGAAGCGCTGCGAGAGGATAAGTGTCGGTTCACGTTAGATTTGAAACGCTGCAGATTGTAGCCGTCGGGAAACAAATTCCCCGACAGCTGATTCCACAGCGTCGAAGTTCTCCAAAAGAAGGAATGCTGGAGGAGACTGGTTCGGGGAGTAAGGACCTCGACCTGGTAAGGATGAGCTCGCAGAGCTTCTCTAGTTTTCCTGGTTCGGACGGCCTTTGGTGTTATTATCTGGGAGAGCTCACTCGAACATCTTCCGTGAAAGAATCTGTAAAACAGGGATAAGTCAGCCACCTTCCTTCGATGTTCCAGGCTGTGGAGGTCCTTTGTGAGGTTAGGCGTATCGATTAATCTACTTGCTCTTTTCTGGATAGTGCCCAGAAGCTTTAGAGAGTGTTTCGGAGCGCATCCCCACACATGGGAGCAATACTCCAGCGATGGTCGGATCTGTGCCTTGTAGAGCAGCAGCAGTTGCTCTGGTGTATACAACTTCCTACAGCGGAACAAAACTCCAAGCTTCTGGGATGCCGTTTTAGCAATGCTGACGACGTGGTCGTGCCAGGACATGTTATTGTTGATGCTGATCCCCAAAAGCTTGACGGAAGGTGATTCGACTATGGAGTGGCCCTCCATTTCCACGGTTGGTAAGCCATCGTGAGACTTCTTTGTGAGTGTTGTTGCCTGAGTTTTTTGTACGTTGAACTGTACTTTATTTGCTAATCCCCACTCGACAATTGTTTTGATATCTGCGTTGATCTGTGAGGCATGCTGCTGTCGCCGACGTACCGTCTCCTGGGATGATAGTGGCTTTCCTGGTTCCATGCACGACACTAATGTACTGTCATCTGCGAAGCTGTAGATTGGATTGGATGTTATATCTAGCAGCTCGTTGATGTACAGCAGAAACAGTGTAGGGGATAGGACAGATCCCTGAGGAACACCGGCGTTTATTGAAACTACGTCTGATTGATACTTCTCACAGATTCAGGTTTTCATACACTGTTCGCTGAAATAACAGTGTGTGGTATAATAAAGTCCTTCCTTTGTTACACTGATAAGGTTCTTCCTCTTTTGACACTTAATTGTACCAGTGTGTCCCAGCTAAAATTTGCCACTCACCTTTCTCTGAAATCCAAGACCTTTCTACATTGCAGAATGAGCCTTCATGTAAACCTACAAGCACTTAATGCTTTTAATGTTACCTGGCTATCAGAGCAGATAGTAATCCGTCTTTTGGGCCCCTAAGTTTTGTGAATACGAAAGGCACAAGCTAAAATCGCATATATTTCTGCTTGGAATATCGTGGTGTATCCCCCAAGAGAGAAGGGACACGAAAACGAAAGTACTGACCTACGACATTCTCTTCCCCAATCACTCTTACTTCAATATTCTATTAAACTTCATGCTGGTACAGTAACATATCTTTTCAGCTTTTGGCGAAATTTCACCACACACCGCCATAACAGAGAAGTGCATAATTCACATAACTGTAAGTGAATTTCTTAAAAGATTTATTAAGCTTTGACTGGCTCTCTAACACGATCAGTTTATAATAATTGTAGTAGGAGTGGCCCGCCTTATTTTAAATACACCTTCGTCCGACAAAAAAACTCGATGATAAATTACATTTTCTTGCCGACAGAAAAAATTCGTTTCGCCTCGGGAACATAACTGGACGCAACAGCGAACTGAACGAAATTATATGTGATTAGAATAGTAGAATAGGACCTAATTTCGTTTACAGTTACCTCTGTTTTTGTGTGCACAATTTCACAACTTTTCGTTTTCAAGGTGAAATGCAATCGTGAATTATTTTTTGGCCACAAAGATAACCGTTTTGGTAATAACAATTTTTAAATTATACCTTATAAAAAATAACGGTTTCTTCATTAGACTATAATAATTGATTTTGAACGCTCTACGGTGCCACGATTTCAACCCAACCTTGAGTGGCGAACAGATGTGGTCATTTTCCTACGAACTACCATTGTTTTTGCTTCATCGGTCATCGGTTGAACAATGAATCGTTCATATTAGCAAAGTTTACGGAATACATATAAGTTGGATCACTCCGAAAAAATATCAAAACGGCCTGCCCCTTACTCCGTCTCCCCGGTACACCGGTAGCAGTGTACCGACGTCAGCCGGGAGATACGGGGCGGCGCAAAGTAAAGGTTGAACGTGTTTAACGCGAAGTGTATACAATGTCTCAAAAATATCGGATTTTGTTATATCGGATTTGTTTGAAGGAAATGGATAATCTTTTTAGAAGTTTGAGAGTGATCAATTTCGCGAGAAAAGATATTACCAATCAATTTAAATTTATTAACGGATGGAGAATGACAATCAGATCCATCCTTATTTTGTGGTAAACCTTGAAATGTAAGGAATGTAAATACAGGGTATCCCACGACGATTAAGACAAGAAATATGTCGGAACTGGGCAGTAGTAGAGAATTATAATTTTGGGCATGTAAATTAGAGCAGATGTTGTGTCTTTCTTTGTCATTGTACTATACCCAATGAGGTATTTGTTTTTGGTCACGTGACATTCGATTCAAAATTATTAATGGGACACCCTGTATATTTGTGCCTGTGTTTCTCCCGATAAAACAATTCCGACAAACTAGCACACCTGGGGTCTAAAGTTCAAGAGCTACAGGTAAGTACTAAAAGGATTGTATCACGCTAAAAGCGTATAGTGAGACAAAATATTCATTCGGTGGTCTTACCATATCACCCAGGGACATTGTAAATTATACTTTAGAGCTCGAAAATATTTTGATAGATAACTTTAACAATTTGGTTTCTACAGTAGCAATTGGAATGACAGTGAAAAGCAAAATGTCAAAAATAATTTATTCACATCCATGTAAAGCATTTCCACATGATTATCTTTTGAAATTGTACATACGAGTTCGTATATACTATACCATAAAATTTATAAACTGTGACCTCAAAAATAAGCCAAATAAACAAAACATTAAGGTAAAAATACTACAGCACCTTTGAACCATCAGTTTTTACTTATCTACGAAATAGCTACAATATTTTAAATCATTTGAGATTCATTAGTAATAGTTTTACTAGGCTTTATTTTTGATATCCATTTATGTAACTTAGTGCATTAGCAAAATAAACGTTATATTTGTATTTGTATGTCTAAATCGGCCGTCAATACATAGTTTTTGAATGACACTTGTATATACGTACAACCCAGGCGTTAGCAAGTCCCCGCTAAAAGACCCTCGTACTTGAGCAAAAACCATCGCAAAAACTAACTGGCGCGTGCGGCCGCGGCATCGCTTTCATGTGAGTTCTTCAAAGTGCCGACGGAGAGTGATCCAACTTATATGTATTCCGTAAACTTTGATATTAGCCAGCTTCCTGATCAAAGCCAAGGCATCAGATATATGGAACGGCAACATTGTTCGGTATTCAGGCCTGTTGGAAAGAACCTTATGGTACACCGTGCTCTATTGCTACAATTGCTCTCAAAAAAGCACAACTTTCTTGTTGGTCTATAATTCGCCCCCGAGTACAAGTCCTTATATTAGACACCATTATGAAGGGGTCGTGACCATTTTGACACACAACAACAAACACAGTAAGTACAGAATATTCAAATCCAGATAGGTAATAGAAGCCATAAAGAAATATACTCGCAAGGTGACCGTATATTACCTTCTACCTTTATATCTAACATACAAAAACTCCCGTTGTCCTTTATAGACATGATCATAGAGGGCGGTGCCCATTCTGACAGGTAAAACTGCTTTATTGGTCTTAACATCCCAAGAAACAATAACAACATAATATTGAAATCCAGATAGTCGAAACCATAAAGAAACCCAGGTGGCAAAGCGATAAGTAATCAATTCCGGAAGCAAGCGGTGTGTCATCTTGTCATCTATGACCGTATTTTACCTTTTACCTATATACCTAACATACAAAAAGTGCCGTTAAAGCCGACAGCAAATGGTATACCGTATACTCCGAACCTTGATATGTCATCGTACAAGAACAAATACTTTGACCAAATGCACCGATAATTGCCTGACGGTTATGGTATGTCTGCTTCAGCTACCGGACTAGGTATTTATTGCAAACAATTATTTCTGTTCTCTTATCTGGAAGGCAGAAGTATTACTCGTCTATTTATATGTTTACAAGATTTGATAAAAGAGGGGTGGAGCACTAGCCAGTCATGCTGAAATGGACGATTTATGAGGTTTTCTCTACGAGGGGATTCGCTCTACTATCTTGCTAACCGTTAAAGTTGCTACATCAGTTTCAAATAGAAAAAAAAAATGTTTTTTTATTGAAGATTTCACCTTTTACTCCACAATGTTTGAAATAAGGCAACTTTAACTTTCAAAAATATCCCTGAAACAAATAAAGTTCCTCTCACATGATTTCGAGGAGGCCCCTTGTGAGGTTAGGCGATCGATTAGTCTAACTGCTCTCTTCTGGATAGTGTCCGGAAGCTTTAGAGAGTGCTTCGGAGAACATCCCCATACATGGGAGCAATACCCCAACGATAGTCAGATCTGTGCCTGGTAGAGTAACAGCAGTTGCTGTGGTGTATACAGCTACCTACAGCAGAACAAAACTCCAAGCTTCTGGGATGCCGTTTCAGCAATACTGACGACGTGGTCGTGCAACGACATGTTGATGTTTATCCCCAAAAACTCTTCCTCCTTTGGATCTGGTAATTCAAGGGGAAGCTAGAAAAACTAGGTTCCGTCTCTGGAGTCAGGGTAGCGGGACTTTTATGAATCCAGGCAAAGGACATTCGACGATTCTAGCAGAGTTGCATGAGGATAGTCCTATTTTGTTGGCGAGGAGCGATATAGTTTCTCCTATGCATTGCTTCAATCGCAAATTTACGGTGGTGTTTCCGTCAAGGGAAGAGTGGGAGTCTAGGGAAAGACAGCTCATCGAAGGAGGAGGACAGGTCTGGTACACAGACGGTTCACTCGCTAGAGAGGGCTCGGGCTCGGGAGTCTACGGACCCCATACAAGGCTTTCACTCCCTCTTGGAGAGCACACCACAGTATTCCAGGCTGAGGTCTATGCGATACTTGCTTGTGTAAATCGTATTCGGGAAATTGACGGGTCTGCTCTGACAGTCAGGCAGCCATCAAAGCACTGAGTGATTGGAAAATAACGTCGGAACTGGTCCTGGAGTGAAGGAGGGCTCTTGACGACATCTCAGCTAAACACAAGGTATCACTGATGTGGGTACCTGGGCACGCTAGGGTAAAGGGTAACGAAATGGCGGATCATCTGGCTAGGATGGGATCCGGCAACAGTTTTGTGGGCCCGGAACCAGCCTTAGGACTATCTGCAAACTTGATTAGGAAAACAACTGGAGAGTGGATCCAGAATCAACACTCTCTGAGATGGAACAACATCTCTGGTCATCTCCGTCAAGCTCGGGAACTATTAGCAGGGCCTGCAGAGAGAATAGGACGATTTTGCCTCTCTCTGGATAGGAGTAACTTGAGATTGCTAGTAGGCCTACTAACGGGTCACAACACCTTCAGGCGTCACTTGTTCGTGATGAGGGTGGTCAACGACCCAACGTGCACGTGGTGTGGTGGAGAGGAAGAATCCTCGGCACACATCGTGTGTCGCTGTGAAACCCTGGGTTATCACAGGCAGACTATGCTGGGCTCATGAACCTTGGGAACCAATAGAGATAAAAGGGATAGGACCTAAGAATGTACTTGCCTTTGCCAAAAGGGCAGGTCTTAGGAACTAGCGCGGATAGAGGCGCAAAAGGGCCCATCGTGTGGCCTATGCACCAGCCACGTTCTGTGCTGGATAGCCTCTGGTCCTTATTCATTCATTATACCCAAAAGCTTGACGGAAGGTGACTCGACTATTGGGTGACCCTCCATTTCCACAGTTGTTAAGCCAACGTGAGACTTCTTTGTCAGTGTTGTTGTAACTGTTCATTACACCAAGGACTCGTTTGAATAATGTAAATTCACTTTGAACCGAGATTTAAACTAATTAATTCCAGATCATTAGAAGCAGGTTTCCGATGCCTATGTCTAAGGTGATTAATTAGTTCACTCGGTCTTTTGCAATCTAAATGGTTATTTATGATTCTTTTGCTAGGAAGCCATTCACTGGAATTTGGTAATTATAGTTGTTCTGATGATGATTGATAGGTGGTTTTGCTAGTATCTTGAACTCCAGCTTAAAAAATATTCTGCTGCAAAGACTTCTGTAGTTCTGTAGTCAAACATACAGGTTGTTCTCGAAGATTCTTATGCATGAACAGAATTTCTTATCTTGACTTGATTAACAAGTTGTCTTGACTTGTAATCGCGTCAAGTTCGAGTAGTTATAATTTCAAGAACTTGAAACATCAAGCAGTTGGTCACAGCTTGAAACTACTAATAACTACGAATAACACCGTTCCTCGTGTTCACTTTTGCTGTAGTCTTCTCTAAGTGTTTTTTTAATTCAAATTCTTTATTGCCCTTTAGACATTCAAATGAATGTATAGGATTATAGGGTCTAAGGTAACACCCAGATATACTGGATTTGGGCAGTGCATATAGCGCAGTGTGGCCATGACAAAGCTTACTAAAATATGACGTGACCATAACATCACTAAAGCCACCAAAATGTCGTTGGTTCAGTCTATTGTGTTCTCCATATTTTTGTATGCCTCGGAAACTTGGCTTTGACAAGGCAGATCGAGCTCGCATAGATGCTTTTGAAATGTGAACGTGGAGGAGAATGCTGAGAGTTCCTTATACCGCCCATCGAACTAACGTTTCCATACTGGATGAGCTCGGTAATCCAAAGAGACTATCCTCCATTGTGTCGACGAGAATGCTTACATTCTTCGGACATATTCACAAAAGCGATAATATGGAGAAACTTGTAGTTCAAGGTCATGCCCCGAGCGGGCGGCGCCGTGGCCGTTCCCCTACACGGTGGGTGGATACGACGAAGCAGTTGCTAGATATGAGTATCAAGAGCGCCACTGAACTGACAGTAAATTGCGAAAGATGGCGAGCTACAGTTCTCAAAACTATTGATAATATTCGTGTCGGCAGTACTCTAGGTCCGACTTAATGCATTTTACGAGTTCACAACATGTCTGTTAAGACATTGTGGCTATGATGATGATAACAGCGTTTTCGAATTCCATTCTATTTGCAATTCCTTATTCGCTTGCCGTTATCAAGATAAAATAGGCAGATTTGAGTTTTATTCGGGTTTGGCCGTAGCTGAAGCTATTTGTAGAAAACAAGTAATTTCTAAAAACATCAAGCTACTAGACTTGATGACTCGCTAGCTATAGGTTCTTTCCAATAGCATATTTTGTACCGTCCATTGAACCGTCACGAAACTGTTCGGATCGTTTGTGGTGCGCATGCGTTATTTTGGATGGTTTCGTGACCGTACAAACAGGAAAATCTGTTGGAACGGTTCCTTCTCTTATTTCACTGGACTTGTGTCAGTTCTGACAGCTATCAAAAAAAACTGACCTCGATTTCATTTCAAAAGCCACCGTCAAAAGCCAAGACGCCAAGAGCTTTATTAAAATTGATCGGGGCCTGAGTTTTCTGACGATGACTTGGTGTTAGTCTATCAACCACAACCGAAAAATGAGGATTATCTGGGTAATTTTAGCCATGAATAACGGTTGCCACTCACAACCAGGTATTCATGTAGCTCTATAAACAAAGAACCTGGGTTATGTTTTCCATAAAAATGACCGAATTTATCATAACGTACCATGTATAACATTATTTTTTGATTCCATTTCCATTTTTGGCTTTGGTGAAGTTTCGGCCAACAAACGAGCCAGCCAAGCAACAAGCAACAGCAAAAACAAAAGAAGCAAAATCAAATCACACTCAATCTCAACACTCAAGACTCAAGGAAGTAAGAAAACAGACAAAATGAAATTGTGCGCCAAGCGGGCGATTTACTTTCTACTGCGCATATCAGTCCTCACAGTCCTTACTCTGGACCAAGTACCGATTTGACCGTACAGAAACCGTCCCATGAACGGTAACGAAATCTATTGGAACGCTTTATGGACCGTTTCATGAACGGTCAAAAAACGTTTTGGAACGCATTTCACGTTCTGCGCATGTCCGTGACGATACATTGTACGGTATTCAGGCCTGTTGGAAAGAACCTAACATATTCCAAACGTTGTGTCCGACGAAGAGTCGCCATATCGTCGCGGTCAAAAAACAGATGTCTCGGAAGGCATGTTATACAAACATTTTCTCTGTTTCTTGCGTCTTCGGCTGATATCCTACAGCAACAAATCGGTCTGTTTGTACCAGCAGGCACATGTGTCTTTCAACCGAGGCGTCCAATTATTCAATAATAGACCATCATTAAGCAACGCATTTACATGGCTCGGTAGCCGTGGCCGTTGCTCTACACCGTTGAATAGGGCATTGAAAGATTCGATATAAGGACTATTACAGTGCTTTTACACTCGCCACAATACGTTGTAAGTGGGCAAAGAGATGGAATATAGGGGTAATTCCAAGAACATCAATGGGATCCTATATTACGTAGGCTGTACAATTGTTAAAACAGAAAAACGTCTCACCTTGTGTTTGCTAAAAGTCCATCAAACTTGTCGTTATTAAATTCTACAACGAAGCTTGAAACAGTAAGATATTGATCTGATCACAGAGATGCCGACGATATATCGGATTTTATTTTCTAATAAACAACCTTTTCAACTTTTTTCCGAAAACCGAAAAATAAGCGAGATACAGAATCAAAAAAAGTAAATCTGGGCTTGTGTATCAAGACGTAGGGCGTAGTTGCCCATACTGAACTTTTGCCGTTTTTGTTACTTTCCGTGAAACATGGCAATGTTGCCATCGGGTATTCGATAACCACACCTTTGACCATGGCCGACTCTACACTAGGCCGGAGCCTTAGATGTGGCAACGTGGCTTAGCTGTCAAATAGGGGTCCGGTTACCGTAAATTGTTTTATAGTTTCAGAATAATAATTATTACATTTTATATGTATTAGAGTTCATCTCTGTTAATAAATTAAAAAAAAACACTTTTTAGAACTACTACTACTACTAATACCACTTACATCTGATGTCTGGTTCATCGTAGTCAAACACTACAAAATAAAAATAAACGCAACCTGTTTCCTGCTGCCACTTCCACTTCCACTTAAATGAACACTCAATTTGCTTTGTAAATTGTCACTTGAGCTAGAAAAATTCACTATTAGGTCACTGTGAAGCCATTCTTGCTGGTCTTGATTCCCTTTCACTATCAAATCTTTTCGTAGGTATGCCCAGATGCATGCCCAGATGAGTTCTACTAACTGTATTTTTCTGTGATATTTGGGAGGTCCAGAAAACATTGTAGGTACCACATTGTGCTTTAAAATAGGTCTTATCCTTTGAAATGTTTGTAAAGTATTGTCTTTATTCTTATAAATATAACCAGCCCATACGAGGAATGCCGTTCACCCACTTCTGTTTATGTCCTTTATTGGAAGCACAACTGCTAGTGCAACCTGGTACTACACACTTTGCAGGCATCTGTTTATCTTTATAGTTTCGTTTGTGCAGGTAAATAATTAGAAACACATTAAAAATCACCTTTCACTCTTCTTGTTTACTCTGGAATGTTATGGTTGGTATGTCCTTTATTGGAAGCACAATTGCTAGTGCAACCTGATACTACACACTTTGCAGGCATCTGTTTGTCTTTATAGTTTCGTTTGTGCAGGTAAATAATTATAAACACATTAAAAATCACCTTCCACTCTTCTTGTTTACTCTGGAATGTTATGGTTGGTATGTCCTTTATTGGAAGCACAATTGCTAGTGCAACCTGATACTACACACTTTGCAGGCATCTGTTTGTCTTTATAGTTTCGTTTGTGCAGGTAAATAATTATAAACACATTAAAAATCACCTTCCACTCTTCTTGTTTACTCTGGAATGTTATGGTTGGTATGTCCTTTATTGGAAGCACAATTGCTAGTGCAACCTTCTTGGCAGGCATCTTTTTATCTTTATAGTTTCGTTTGTGCAGGTAAATAATTAGAAACACATTAAAAATCACCTTCCAATCTCCTTTTTTGCTCTGGAAGATTACACTAATGACTTAACAACAAATAAAAGCTCGGTCCCCGATTCAGTGTTGCCATATTTCAATGCTCCAGCCTAGTGAGTAGAGTCGGCCATGCTTTGACCCTTAATTCAGATCTGTGAGACTGTTGAAGATTTCGACCACGCGCAATGTAATACTTTATTAACTTTGGCGAAGGCTTCAAATCTAACTAAAACAATGTAGGTTTGTTCTTTCCATTTTATAATCTGTTTATTAGATAGCAGTGTTTTATAGCGCTACCTAACAGTAGACATGTCAAAAACTTATTTAAATATGGGGTTAATCATCTTGATTTTATATGAATATATCTGAATAGCCCTAAAAGAACCAGTACGACCATCAAAGATGGAATCAGAGAGATACTGGTAATAGAATCCAGGATTGTAAGCTTTACGCGTGAATGGTTACTAAAGTAAGCTACCGTAACGTAACGCAAATAGTAAAGACACGATGACGATGTCTCACTGGTCGGTCCACCTCGGTCACTTGCTTTTTATGAGGAGCTGCATGATACGTTGATTTCGTTCCTAATTGAATAAGATAAGATTATTGTCTGCATATTGTCTGCAAACTGCATATTAATAGTACTTTTCACCTTCTTACAACACAAAATCACTCAACCTTATCTCAATCTCAACTACTACTTAACAACCTCCTCCATGCCACTAATGGTGCCTTATTTATATACACCCATTTGCCACCATTACTAGAGATTTCGAAACGTTCAGATGTCAGTCTCAAAATCTGTAGAAGGTTCGATGACGTTTACCGTCAAAAATCTAACCTACACACAGAGAAATCTGTCGTTCTGTCAAAGACTTATGCTTGGATTCAATAGGATGTTACACTCAGCATTCCTCAAATACAGCGATGTTTTATCCAATGGGAAGGGTATAATTGGTAACGAATTATATCGTATTGTCGATTCAACTACAAGATGTCATTGGATTCCAATAAATAATTCAATTGCAGCCTGTCGTTGAATCGAATCTGTGTTTGGTAATTGGTTCTAAACTACTTTCTTTTCCTTGGACCAACAGATTTTATTGCGAGGACAGCTGATTGTTCATTTGGATGTTTAATTGTGTGATTTTGTATGAAGTTATAAGGAGCATGATATAAGAATTAGACATAAGCCTGCACCTGTTGTTGCATTATTACCTGAAATATAACTACCTGACTAATCTAAATGCCCACATTCAAACGTGGGTGTTAGCTCTTCTAGGTCTCAATTTCTCAGTAGGTCTTCCATTTAATATATAACTGGCACACTTAAATCACACAATTGCTGATGCAATACGGAAAACCACGAGATGACACAACACGGCTAACACCGAAACAACACAACGGAACAACCGTCCATGTTGGCGGGTTCGCGGCGATAGTAACACTAAGATAATCCCCCTGTTCTTTATTCTTACCTTCATTGAATCGGGACATCAGTCCCGCCGAATACTGATTATAGTTCAGCGAACGACAAGGGCCATTGAAACAAAATTAATTTTTATCAGATGAATTATCACGAACTGCTGTTGCAGCAATAATTTTTGTACATTGAATAGATTATATGCTTTGCTTAAATGAAACATAGGATAAATTTCGAAACCAAAAAGATGTTTTGATTGCATTATATGTCAATACTGGTATTAGAAGGATTATACATATCGTTAGAACGAATATAAAATTATTTTGAATTTATTGGCGTACCTGTGATTACTTCGAATATAAGGATTGAATTCTTTCAATGACATGGATTTGAAACAACTGTAATATATTTAAAGCGATGGAAAAACATCCAAATACTAACAATTAATTGGAAACGCAACAGTATTTTTTTCTGTGTATGGTTTTGACTATAACGTCATACATGACGACTAGCAGACAACACCATATACAGTTTGTTACAAGACAAAAGCTTGTTCACACTACGTTAGTATTACTTCAGCTACAACTATTGCACTGCACTTGAAAATAGTTGGTTATGAGCAATCCAACATTAGGTTTCAACTAGAAAAATTATCCACATTTTGCGAAAAATCATATGTACCCATACCAACACTGATCTATACATAAATCAAAGTCATTTTGCAGCAATCTGCATTCATTCATAACTTCATGAAATACTACTATAATTGGCATTGCACATAATAACACAAGGCACATGACAGATGAACACATAAATCTGAAATTGTATATAATCATTCAGGAAAATTAGTAAACTTTCACTGAGTACAAACATTCCTAACCAAAGAAAATTGCTTAGAAAATTGGAGCACGAGACACTATATTTAACCACTGTTTAATCTTAGGTGCATTTAGAAAGATTAAGTTTATTTTAAAACGCATTGATAATTCTTCGGTGTCAAGCGCACCAGTCTAGAAATGTAACTAGCATTATAGGTCAGTTATATTAGGAATCTAAGTAGGCGTTGTTTCATTTGAACTCTAACAAAACAAGTTTTCACAAATACAACAGTCATGATACTGGACAGTGGTGTCTGACAAACTTGTAAAATCAAAAATCAAATTCCCTTCTAATTTTTGGTGTCGCTTGGTTTTTTTTTACATGTCATGTGAATTTAACACATTTTTTCCTATTTTGAAAAATTATATTCTAAATTTTATATGTCTTGTCCGATCACAATTTTGAGTTTCAGTGACGTTTGACGAAAATTAAAACATTTCAGATTTTTCAGATCTTCAGGTTTGCCTAAATAATCGAAAACCTTCACATGTCTTTTTATGAAAACGAAACCTCGTGTTTTGGATAATTTGAGGGTGATGATTACAAATCCGGTCACAGGTTTGAGTTTCAGTGTCTTTTGAAGAAAATAAAAAAATTGAGATCTTTAACATCTTCAGGTTTGCCTAAAAAATCGAAAATCTTTATTTGGCTTTCTATCATGATGACACCTCGTGTTTTGGATAATTTGAAGGTGCTGATTACAAATCCGGTCGCAGTTCTGAATTTCAGTCTCGTTTGACAAAAATAAAAAATTTGAGATCTTTCAGATTTTGAGGTTTGCCTAAAAAATCGAAAATCTTTATTTGACTTTCTATCATGATGACACCTCGTGTTTTGGATAATTTGAGGGTGCTGATTGCAAATCCGGTCGCAGTTCTGAGTTTCAGTCTCGTTTGACAATAATAAAAAATTTGAGATCTTTCAGATTTTGAGGTTTGCCTAAAAAATCGGAAATCTTTATTTGGCTTTCTATCATGATGAGACCTCATATTTTGGATAATTTGAGGGTGCTGATTACAAATCCGGTCGCAGTTCTGAGTTTCAGTCTCGTTTGACAAAAATAAAAAATTTGAGATCTTTCAGATTTTGAGGTTTGCCTAAAAAATCGGAAATCTTTATTTGACTTTCTATCATGATGACACCTCGTGTTTTGGATAATTTGAGGGTGCTGATTACAAATCCGGTCACAGTTCTGAGTTTCAGTCTCGTTTGACAAAAATAAAAAATTTGAGATCTTTCAGATCTTCAGGTTTGCCTAAAAAATTGAAAAATTTTATTTGGCTTTCTATGAAGATGAAACCTTGTATTTTGGATAATTTGAGGGTGCTGATTACAAATCCGGTCGCATTTTTGAGTTTCAGTCTCGTGTGACAAAGATTAAAGATTTCAAATCTTTGAGTTTATCCAAAAAAATCGAAAATCTTTATTTGGCTTACTATTAAGATGAAATCTCGTGATTTGGATAATTTGAGGATGCTGATTACAAATCCGCAATTTTGAGTTTTTGTCTCGTTTAAGATAAGAATGTCCAAGCACTGAATGCTATCATCTCGGAAGAAGATACAAAATGGAGACATGCCATCTGTCCAAAACAACACCTGTTGGTTATATTAAGATTTTTGCCCAAAGTTGATACCTACTCCGTCCAAACTGGCAAAACCTAACTTGCAAGTCTCAGCTTGTCTACACTTGTTGCTCAATTTTCTTTGACGATGCATCGCCAAGTAGCAACCTTGTTTCTAAAAAAAGTCATGATGGCACATGTTGCTCTTTGTTACTTCTGTGTGGACAAGTCTTTACAGAATGTATTGTATATGTTACGGTTAAAGTGTTTACTTTGATAGTTTATATACTAGCTGGATAGTATACAAACTATCCAAATGTCTCGTTATTTTGATGGAAAATCATATTTCTACTAAAATAGCTATGAATATTGGTTGGTTTGTATACTATCCAGCTAGTTTATAAACTATACAAGATATGCCGCTAAAGTATATACCACAAAGATATCACACATATTAACCAGTGTTTCTGGTCAGTTTACAAACTATCCACATCATTTGGATAAAGTAATCACCTAATATCTCTAGTAATACATAATAACCAACTCGTTGGTTAGTATGTAAATTAACCAACATTAGTTGGTTAGTATGTAAACTAACTAATTTTCTTTGGTCAATTTAACAGAAAAGTGAGGTTAGGTTTATGGCAAGTGCAAGTGTGACGTGCTAGTATTGTTTACTGTCGTGCCTTGTAAAATTTGTTTCTAGTTACCAAAATGGATCAGCAACCTCAATTTGAAAAGTTACCATTAGAATGTTACGAGAAAAAGTCCCAAAATTCAAAATTAATGAATGACAGTGATTAAATGTACTTCTGTAACATATAAAGAGAATACGCGAACAAGGACCTAACACTAATAACAAGAATGACTATCATATAATGAATATTTATGATGTACAGAGAATCGAATCGAATAGCGATTGTATGTTTTATCTATGAATAAACTTTACTTTTGACTAAAAATTATTGTCATAACCTAAAATAACCAAAGAGGATTGGTTAGTTTACATTCTAACCAACGAGTTGGTTATTATGTAGTACTAGAGATATTAGGTGCATAATTTATCCAAATGATGAGGATAGTTTGTAAACTGACTAGAAAGACTGGTTAATATATGTGATATCTGTGTGGTATTATACTTTAGCGGCATATCTTGGTTAGTTTATAAACTAGCTGGATAGTATACAAACCAACCAACATTCATAGCTATTTTAGTAGAAATATGATTTTCCATCAAAATAACCAGACATTTGGATAGTTTGTATAATATCCAGCTAGTATATAAACCATCAAAGTAAACACTTTAACCGTAACATATACATTCATATACATCACTCCTGATATAGGACAGATCTACTCCAACTTTCCAGTACTATAACCTCACCTCTGAACATAACAAAGGTTAATTTTAGTCTTCGGATAATTTTTAAGTCTCTCTAAAACCAGCGTGGGATGGACGGTACATTATTACCGTCAAACCCACACAGCTCTAACTCTATAAATGATAAAAGAAAATGACACTCTTAAATTCTTGCATTTTCTGATGATTCTGATACGAAATGCACGAAACACATTTACATAATTATAATCAAGATGTAATTGTACGTTTCTATAAAATATATTTCAAGAGCTAGCTATTCGGTTATTATAAAAATGAAAGGGTGGGTCATAATCATCTAAGCGTTTAGTGCTGTTATAAATTCATGGTGTTTAGTAAAAGTGTTAGACCAAATTCACACCTTATCTCAGTTACCGTAGGATTTCTTAACTGGCTGTTCAACCATTCCAACCTAGTACTAAGTAGTAGTAGTAGTTTTCATGTTACAGGTTTGATGCATATATCTTCAAAGGCAATGTTCAGGCAAACTTGTGTAAAGTAGAGTTTTACCAAGACCAATTTTTCGAGGGGATGGACAATCCTTTAAGAATATAAAATATTTATTCTTCCACTACTTTACCCAAATTTCACCCCTTTTAAAATTACTATGAGCCCCTATATACGTAGAAAGCCAAATGTTGGTTTTCGATTTGTTTAGGCAGGTTTAGGTGAAATTTTTGAGGCTTCATCTTAATGGATATCCAAATAAAAGTTTTTTATTTTTTAGGTAATCCTGGGGAGACTAAAAATTCCGATTTTTTTTAAATTTTCGTCACATGAGATTGAAACTTAGAACTAAAATTATCCAAAACACGAGATTTCATCTTAAAAAAACCCAAATGAAGGCTTTCAATTTTTTAGGTAAACCTGAAGATCTGAAAGATCTGACATTTTGGATTTCTCAAACGAGACTGGAACACAAAACTTCTACGGGATCTGTAATCAGCACCCTTAAATTATCCAAATCACGAGGTTCCACCTCAACAGAAAGCCAAATAAAGAATTTCGATTTTTTAGGTAAACTTGAAGATGATTTCGTCAAACGAGACTGAAACTCAATCCTTTTACTTCCCACACCGATAGGTGAGGGGAGTATTGTGACCGCGAAAATTTGCGATTTTGAAATAATATACTTTTTGGACGTTTTATGATGCCTACATAACGAAAATCCACGTCACTCATTTCCGTCGGTCTGTCTGTCTGTCGGTCGGTCTGTCTGTCTGTTGGCGTTTTTCTAGCCTCCTAATCTCAGCAACCGCTGCATAGATTTTGATGAAATTTAGGTAGTGATATGGTGTAGGGTCGTAGTAGGTAATGTTGCTACAATTTTGAAAATCGGTGCATGGGCGGCGGAGTAATTAGCAAAAAACTTCAAATATGCCTCAAACTTCGTTTTTAGGTGTTTTAGGGGTTCCTGATCATTTACTACTTTTTTTTGGTGGGGGTGAAATTGGGGTGGTTGGGGGGTGAGGGTTGCAAAGCTGAAAAGTTTGTTGTACTCATTATAGGCTGTCTACTGACCTGAGAGAGAAAGACCTAGCAGCGGCATAATACACTTTTTTAGGTCTATCCGAACATTGCCTTGCCGATTACAGAAACCAAGGGACTTGAACTTTCTGATGATGCATACAAAATACATACGAGTATTACTTTGCGCGTATGGTTTTTAGAAATCAATTCAGTGGCGGCGCGGCAATAATAAAAAAACTAAAAATTTAAAAAACACCTCAAACTTCGTTTTAGACGTTTTAAGGGTTCCTGATCATTTTAATTTTTTTTTTTTTTGGTTGGGGGTGAAATTGAGGTGGCTCGGGGGTGGGGGTTTGTAAAACTCAAAAATTTGTTGTATTCATGATAGATTGTCCATTGACATGTGAAAGAAGCACCTAGTAGAATATAACACTTTTTTTGCGGTCGGGTGAGCGATGATTTGGTTGCAGGGGCATCTAGCTAGACTATAGTTTCATACTGTGGGAAAATAATAGAACTGGTATCATCAGAATGTGTGGGAAGTACTGAGTCAATCAACTTGACTACATTTTTTATCTAGGTGTTTGGATTTCACTTGCGAGTAGTATACTAATAAAAATAATATTGGTTTTGGAATGTTCGTGTTTAGGACATGGGACGAAAAAAATTTATACATTTTGATAATAGATCTATGAGTAGTGACGATGATGTAAAAAAAAAACATGCCGATATGAAATTTTGCGCGATTATTCTGGCAAATTTTAGAAATTCAGTACTGGCAGTCATTGATTGTATGCAGTTAAATCATTTTCACTTTTGAGCTATCCATTTTCATGAGAGATATAATTATTCATAGGTAGAGTAAGTAGAGGTTAGCACCACTCTAATGTCCACGATGTGTTTGTTGATTATACTGCAAACACTCAACGTCTGCAATAGCCGGTAGCTAAGAATTACTCACCTGCTTCAAAATAAGCTCAATCTTCTGATTGCTCCTAAGATTAAACGCTGTTCTAATTGTCTAAGCAATTTTCTTCGTTGAAGAATGTTAGTTCCTCGTGAAAGTAAACTAATTTTCTTGAAACATTACCTTCGATCGCGGTTTTATGTCTCTATTTTTCACGCGTTTCATTTATTTTGTATACTAGACAGCCGGCTTGAACAATGGATCTCCTTTCTGTACAGATGAAACAAAAGACATCAATCCACCGGCCAGCAGCTCATCGAGAGTGGCAAGGAAATATAACTTACAAGTTAAAATCTGGCGTTCAATCAAGAAATAATAGAGCATCGTTGAGTAACCCATTTGAATATATATTAAACTAATCATACGTTACGTAAAGTGAGAGAGGTAGATTGGACAGATGATATACAGGGAACCATAAAATATAATAGAGGCTTAACAATCGTATATTATATAATGAGACCTGAAGAACCGTCTGCGTTTATCTCCGTGATTCTGCCTGCGTATACAGACTGCTTATTGAAACATTAATTGAAAAGTTTAAAACGTTTTTGCTGCTTCCCACATTGTAAGTGAGAGGAGTATTGTAATCGCGAAAATTTGATATTTTGAGATAAGTTCTATGGAGCATACAATTCAAGAATACTGACAATGTTGTAAAGATATACTTGCGACAATAACATCTCTTATGGCTCTGCGAACATTTTTTCAAATCCCGTCGCAGTTTTGAGTTTCAGTCTCGTTTGCCAAAAATAAAAAAAATCAAATCTTCAGATTTACCAAAAAAATCAAAAATCTTTATTTGGCTTTCGATTGAGGTGAAACCTTGTGATTTGGATAACTTAAGGGTGCTGATTACAGGATTCGGTCGCAGTTTTGAGTTTCGGGATCGTTTAAGGAAAATCAAAAATTTCTGATCTTTCAGATCTCCAAGTTTACCTAAAAAGTCGAAGATCTGAATTTGATGATCACAAATCCGGTCGCAGTTTTGAGTTTCAATCTCGAAAACAAAAATTTTAAATACTTCAGATCTTCAGGCTTGCCTGAAAACTCGAAAATCTTTATTTGGCTTACTATCAAGATGAAACCTCGTGTTTTGAATACATTCAGGCTGCTATAATTACAAAATACGGTCTCAGCTTTGAGATCATGTATCGTTTGACGAAAATAAAAAATTTCAGACCTCTCAGATCTTCAGGTTTACCTAAAAAATCGAAAATCTTTATTTGCTCATCTACTTAGATGAAACCTCGTATTTTGGATAATTTGAGGGTGCTGATTACAAATGCGGTCGCAGTTTTGGGTTCCAGTGTCGTGTGCCGAAATAAAAAAATTCAGATCTGTGAGATCTTCAGGTTTACCTAAAAAATCGAAAATCTTTATTTGATTGTCTATTGAGATTAAACCTCGTATTTTGGATAATTTGAGGGTGCTGATTACAAATGCGGTCGCAATTTTGGGTTCCAGTGTCGTTTGCCGAAATAAAAAATTTCAGATCTCTCAGATCTTCAGGTTTACCTAAAAAATCGAAAATCTTTATTTGGTTGTCTACTGAGATGAAACCTCGTATTTTGGATAATTTGGGGGTGCTGACTACAAATGCGGTCGCAGTTTTGGGTTCTAGTGTCGTTTGCCGAAATAAAAAAATTCAGATCTGTGAGATCTTCAGGTTTACCAAAAAAATCGAAAATCTTTATTTGATTGTCTATTGAGATTAAACCTCGTATTTTTGATAATTTGAGGGTGCAAATTACAAATGCAGTCGCAGTTTTGGGTTCCAGTGTCGTTTGCCGAAATAAAAAATTTCAGATCTCTCAGATCTTCAGGTTTACCTAAAAAATCGAAAATATTTATTTGCTTGTCTACTGAGGTGAAACCTCGTATTTTGGATAATTTGAGGGTGCTGATTACAAATGCGGTCGCAGTTTTGGGTTCCAGTGTCGTTTGCCGAAATAAAAAATTTCAGATCTGTCAGATCTTTAGGTTTACCTAAAAAATCGAAAATCTTTATTTGGTTGTCTACTGAGATGAAACCTCGTATTTTGGATAATTTGAGGGTGCTGATTACAAATGCGGTCGCAGTTTTGGGTTCCAGTGTCGTTTGCCGAAATAAAAAATTTTAGATCTCTCAAACTTCAGGTTTACCTAAAAAATCGAAAATCTTTATTTGGTTGTCTACTGAGATGAAACCTCGTATTTTGGATAATTTGAAGGTGCTAATTACAAATGCGGTCGCAGTTTTGGGTTCCAGTGTCGTTTGCCGAAATAAAAAATTTCAGATCTCTCAGATCTTCAGGTTTACCTAAAAAATCGAAAATCTTTATTTGGTTGTCTACTGAGATGAAACCTCGCATTTTGGATAATTTGAAGGTGTTGATTACAAATCCGGTCGCAGTTTTGAGTGTTAGTCTCATTTGACGAAAACAAAAATTTTAGATATTTCAGACCTTCAGGTTTGCCTAGGTTTTCCTCAGTATTAGAATTTCACTTGCAAGTAGTATCGCGAAAATAAGTATGTATTTCTGCAAGACCCTGTATTTGCACTAATTACCATGATGAAACAACGACAACCGCTTGTTGCAATGGTCGCTTTATTAGCCTGGACATACAAAATCAGATAATAACCCATTTCCATTTTTCATACTTTCATTTCATCATTAGATGGTAAAACCTCGAACAATGGTTCTCTTTGAAAGGATAAAACAAAGAACATCAATTCTCGAACCAATATCTCATGTTGAAATAGACAATTAGGCTTACTGGAATGTACAAGCTGTGAGCGCATGTAAAATAAAGCATTCAATTATAAAATAATAGAACATCATTAAGTGACTCATTTAATGATTATGGTTGAAATTAACGATTAACGTGGAAGTGAAAGATGACCAGAAGCTTGAAAGACTCAATATGGAGGCTGTAACTACATAAAGATAACAGGATTAATAAAACATTGCCAATAGTATTAAAATATAACGTCACAAGGTACGCACAATAAAAATGAATTAAAATAAAACACAGGAACAGAATGAAATCAGCAATATACCTGCACACCAAGGACGGGCAGGAGATTAAGGTTCTTTCCAACAGGCCTGAATACCGTACAATATATCGTCACGGACATGCGCAGAACGTGAAATGCGTTCCAACACGTTTTGTGACCGTTCATGAAACGGTCCATAAAACGTTCAAACAGATTTCGTTACCGTTCATGGGACGGTTTCTATACGGTCAAATCGGTACTTGGTCCAGAGTAAGGACTGTGAGGACTGACATGCGCAGTAGAAAGTAAATCGCCCGCTAGGCGCACAATTTCATTTTGTCATTTCTATGCGCCTTCTGTTTTCTTGCTTTCTTTAGTCTTGAGTGTTGAGATTGAGTGTGATTTGATTCTGCTTCTTTTGTTTTTGCTGTTGCTTGTTGTTTGGCTGGCTCGTTTGTTGGCCGAAACTTTACCAAAGCCAAAAATGGAAATGGAATCAAACGATAATGTTATACATGGTATTTTATGATAAATTCGGCCATTTTTATGGAAAACATAACCCAGGTTCTTTGTTTATAGAGCTACATTAATACCTGGTTGTGAGTGGCAACCGTTATTCATGGCTAAAATTACCCAGATAATCCTCATTTTTCGGTTGTGGTTGATAGACTAACACCAAGGCATCGTCAGAAAACTCAGGCCCCGATCAATTTTAATAAAGCTCTTGGCGTCTTGGCTTTTGACGATGGCTTTTGAAATGAAATCGAGTTAGTCTTTTTTGATAGCTGTCAGAACTGACACGAGTTCAGTGGAATAAGAGAAGGAACCGTTCCAACAGATTTTCCTGTTTGTACGGTCACGAAACCATCCAAAATCAACGCATGCGCACCACAAACGATACGAACAGTTTCGTGACGGTTCAATGGACGGTACAAAATATGCTGTTGGAAAGAACCTTAATTTTTTGAGAAATTACCAGGTATATCTTGAGCGTTCTTACTACACATGCATATAAGAGATTTGCGATTTAGAAGCAAAATGAGATTTGTATTAATTAAGGAGCCTATTAATCAGTCCCTCATAGTAAACCCGTCACTTTAACTACTTGTTTCAAGGAAAAGTGAAGTGAACTAAATGGAAAAATCGAACAAAAAGGGTGTCCACTAAGACTAATATGGAGTGTTAAGTAACCGCAATTTCAGAATGTAATTGAAGTAATAGGAGTAAGGAATTTACGCAGTGGTAGTTATCATCTATAAATCTTTCATCTCAAAACTACCAGGGTGGTTTGATAAGTGCGTAACTTCCTGAGTTTCCTTTGAAGCTCACGGAGAAAATACCGTCATGTATCTTTATCACTTGGATGATGATGCTTTAACTTAATGATCACAGTTATCAATGTGCAGCAACTCCCTTAAGGGTCTAGGGTATAGCGCGCGAAATTGGGAATCCAAGAAAAGACGTATTCCCGTGTTAGCAAGGAGGCGTGGCCGCCTGTTCCCTTTCTCCAGTATGCGTGTCTAAGATGAGGGCAGATAAGTCCAAAAATCCAAAGGTAAGGTCAAAAGGTCCAAAGGTAAGGTCCAAAGGTCACCATAAAAATGAATTTCCAAGCTCCTGAAGTTACCTTTAAACTTACAGTAGTGACTCAAAGAGCAAATTGGAGAAGAAAGCTTGGGCTTGTGCAACTATTTAGCCTTTTTTTGATATCGTGTTTGGTTGTTAAATTACAGGCATTTATAGAATGTATGATTTTGCATTGCGAGTTTTTTGCTTTGGCCAAAAAATCGAATACCTTTATTTGGCTTTCTATTAAGATGAAACCTCGTGTTTTGGATAATTTAAGGGTGCTGATTACAAATTCGGTCGCAGTTTTGAGTATCAGTTTCGTATGACGAGAACCATTTTTAGTTTGAGCTAATATGTTCAAGATGAAGCAAGTTCAAGTAGAGTGAAAGCTTTATATGGAAAGTGCTTCAATTCCATCACCTGTATAGCTTGCTAATTTTACCAGTAAACTGTTCTATTAGCAACATAGCAACATATTCAGTGGGTCAGATTGTCGGTAGTGCCTTTTCTCTTACACTGTTGCAAAAATCAAAAGGACAGAACCTCCCAGTTTATTGCATGTTCTCAGGTAATATCTTCCGTTGAAAAGATATATTGCCTGCTTGCTTCTGGTATCATTTACCATTGAACTCTTAACATACGTCCGCTGGTATCAATTTCTCGTATTGTTTATGGGTTGTGTTTGCGTGGGGTTTAATTTTAATAACGTATCTTTCAGCCCACGCTATTTAATTCTGTTGCGGCTTGACAAGAATACTATACACTGAGCGTCAAAAATTAGGCGGCATTTGACCTAAATTGCAGTGGAATATACGTTAAGAGACACACCCAAATCATGTTGGGTATTTGATATGAGATATTTTGGATTATTTTGGACGATTTATATCAGCTAGAGTCCTCACACGTTGACGTTATGTCTTGTACGAGGATTTTAAAAAATCTACACATCTCGTCATATTTAATGTACGATGTTCGCACACAGCACTTGGTATGACTGTTAGTTTTCAAGAATTCCGATAAATCCTTCCGCCTATGGTCGCGATACCCGAGATGAAACCTCGTGTTTTGGATAATTTAAGGGTGCTCATTACAAATCCGATTGCAGTACTAAGGTTCAGTTTCATGTGACGAAAATAAAAAATTTCTGATCTCTCAGATCTTCGGGTTTACCTAAAAAATCGAAGATCTTTATTTGGCTTTCTATTAAGACGAAACCTGGTGGTTCAGATAATTTGAGGGCGCTGATTACAGATCCAGTGACAGTTTTGAGATTCAGGTTTGTTTGATGAAGATAAAACATTTGAGATGTTCCAGATCTTGAGGTTTGCCTAAAAAATAGCAGCAAATATTTACTTGGTTTTCTATTAAGACCAAACCTCGTGTTTTAGATAATTTAAGGGTCCTGATTACAAATCCGATCGCAGTTTTGACTTGCAGTCTTGTTTGAAGAAAATCAAAAATTTCAGATCTTTCGGATTATCAGGTTTACTTAAAAAGTCGAAAATTTTTATTTAGCTTTCTATTAAGATAGAATCTCGTGTTTTGTGTAATTTGAGGGTGCTAATTACAAATCCGCTCACAATTTTGAGCTTCAGTCTCGTTTGACGAAAACAAAAAATTGGAGATCTTTAGGTTCGCCTAAAAAATAGCAAATTTTTATTTGGTTTCCTATTGAGATCAAACCTTGTGTTTTAGATAATTCAAGGGTGCTGAATACAAATCCGTTCGCAGTTTTGAGTTCCAGTCTTGTCTGACGAAAATCAAATATTGATCTTTGAGATCTAGAGGTTTACCTAAAAAATAGAAAATCTGTATTTGGTGTCCTATTAAGATCAAACCTCTTGGTTACGATTGGTATTTACCATTTAAATAATTTTGTATATTCGAATCTCCCGCGTTTTGACTTGCGAGTTTGAAGTCTGACGGTTGACGCGGAAGAAAGAGAGAGTCGTACTTCAACTACCGAGGTGAACGGACGTGTGCGTGATATCCGTCACCCCGTGTGTAGCAGGTACCTCCAATAAGGGCGACCACAGCCTTACATCGCTCAGCTAACTAGGAATCTGGATAGAGCAACGCAGTACCCAGCTGGGGAAGACATCCGACGCCAACCAACAAGGGGTGAGTCAACCGATGCATGATTAACCTTCAATTCTCGTGAGTCATCTGCGGTTATTTGCCAATTTAGTTGGTCCTTCACAATTGGCTACAATTACTTTATTGATCGAATTGTAACCATTTTTTGGCCCTCCGAGCACGGATAAATAAATCGCGCTATAGTAAAATAGTCTACGTAAAATCTAAATTGGTACGTATCCTTGACAAAAAACGGAGTTTTTTTGTGACATCGGAATTTGTTAGTGTTGCGCGCTGTTTGTAAAAATTGGTTATATTCGAAAACAAGCAACTTTTGGTGTATTGTGTTGGTAATACATATCTGGGGAGTTTTCTGGGCATTTGAAATTGACATTTTGCGAATTGCGTGAGCGCAAAAGTTGTTTTGATTCAGTTGGTTACATTCGGTTGGGGGTTCGAAAACCGGCGTTTCGACAATTGGTGTAGTCGACGGAGATTTCGAAAAAGAATAACAACTGAAAATTTTGTGATTTGTGTGTGGTTGCCGTATTGTTTGTGTAAAGAAGTTGTGTTTACTAGCAGATTGATTCTAAATTTGATTATTTTGGTCTTGTGTTTACATTGAATCGTTACCTGATACCTGAACATGCCTAATGCAAATGTTGTGAAGTTGCAACGGCAACGCGCGCTAGTTTTAAAATCTATTAAAAATGTTCTTGAGGCGGCCAAGAAGGCTCGTGATAATGGCGAGTATCGGACGGAGTTTTTTCTCAGGTATGGAGAGCTGGATGGGTATGTAACGAGGTTTGAGAATTTGCAATATGAAATAATAGCCTTGGTAGATGAGTCTGCCTTAGAGGAGGAGGAAGCAGTTCATACAATGTTTGATGATATGAGATATTCAATAAGGGGCATTCATAAAGATCTTTCTGATGAGATGATGGCTCGTAGTGAGCATGAAACATCTGCAGTGGTCGTAAGAGAAAATTGTTTGAGGCTTCCCAAAATTGAAATACCGAAGTTTGATGGTGACCTTACAAGGTGGCCTACGTTCATCGACTTATTCAATACTCTTATTCATAGAAATAATTCGCTGTCAAAAATAGAAAAGTTTCAGTTCTTGATTTCTTATTTAGAAAAAGAGGCAGGTCTAATAGTAAGGAATGTGCCCATTACTGAGGATAATTATGAAATAGCCTATAATGCATTAATGAGTCGATATCAGAATGAACGTGTTTTATTGAGCAATTATTGGTTTTCAATTTATAATGCTTCTCCCTCTAGGCATGATTCTGCAGTTGAACTTCGAAAATTGTTGTCAATATTTTCTGAAAATTTGGTGGCTTTAGAGATGAGTAACTTGAACCTATGGGATTTTACCAAATTCAATTTATTGTTGCAGAAATTACCTTCTTCCCTTAAAACGCGATTTGAACTAGAACATAATGGGAATAATGTTCCGGGGTTTGACATGCTTTTTGGATTTGTTGAGAAAACCTGTCGAGCTCTGGAAAATACATCCCTTACTTCCGCATATCAAGGGAGTAATGTGTCTAATGCTAGTGGTGGGTTTAGAAAGAATAATAGTCCTGCTAATCCCAAGGGAAGGCAGACACTTAGTTTTTCGACTGGCACATTAACACAGGAAAAGTGTAATTTTTGCAAGGGTTCACCACATTCGTTGATCAAATGTGATAGATTCTTGCAGGCAGAATGTCGTAAGAGGCATGCCTTTGTCAAGCGGACTAGAATGTGTTTTAATTGTTTGGGAGCTACTCATCTAGTAAATAAATGTAAATCAAAAGAACTTTGTGGGGTTTGTGGTGGAAAACACCATGTACTATTGCATTTTCCGGACACTAAAGTGACAGATTGTGATGTCAGTGGTAGTACCTCTAATGAATCTGAGAGTCATGTTCAAGTCATGGCAAGTAAGTTGTCTGTGCAGCCTAGAATGTTGCTTGCTACTGCACTAGTCTCAATATTGGATTCTGAGGGTAGATCCACCAAATGTCGTGTTTTGTTAGATTCTGCTAGTCAAGCCAATTTTATTAGTGAATCTTGTGTGAGAAGGTTGAATCTTACTCGTAAGGAGTATTCAACCCCTGTTGTTGGCATTAATGGAATGTCATCGAATGTGAGTTCGGGAAAAGTCTCTTGTGTTATCTTTCCCTACAGCAAACCGTATCCTAGCTTCAATTTGGAAGCTATTGTGATACCTCAGATTTGTGAGAAGGTACCTCAAATTCCTGCTGTTGTTCAGAAGTGGAAGTATTTAGAAAATCTTTGCCTCGCAGAGCCTTTGGCTGCACATGATGAAATGGAAATTGATCTGCTTCTAGGGGTAGAAGTATTTGGTGAGATCTTACGTTCCGGTTATGTGAGAGGACAGAATGGTGGGCCACATGCTATTAACACCGTATTTGGGTGGGTGTTAATGGGCAAGTTGGGTGGTGTTTCCACTAATAGTGTGCTGAATTTTCTAACTTCTGTGGGGGAATTGGATTGTACATTGAAAAAGTTTTGGGAAATTGAAAGTATCCCTAAGTGTGTCGCATTGTCTGAAGAGGAACAGCAGGCTGAGGAATTCTTTACGTCATCTTGTTGGCGTATGGACTCAGGAAGATATGTGGTGAAGCTTCCCTTTTCTGAATTCCCCCCAGTTCTGGGTGATTCCTATTCACAGGCTTTACATAGATTTAAGCTGTTGGAAGGACGTTTTCGTCGTGATTCCGTCTTACATGAAGCATATTGTGATTTTATGGCTGACTATTTGGAGCAAGGCCACATGTCTGAAGTTGGGAACCAAGTGGGGTCTAATAGTTAGTATTACATTCCTCATCATGCGGTGGTGAAAAGGAATGCGAATGGTGAAATAAAGCTTCGGACTGTCTTTGATGCTTCAGCTAAAACTACCAATGGAAAGTCCTTGAATGATGTTCTTCTAGCAGGTCCCAAGTTACAAAATGATATCGTCTCAATATTGTTATCTTTCAGGTTGTATTTGTATGTGTTTACCGCGGATATACGGCAAATGTATCGACAGATTTTAGTTGAGGAGTCTCACACTAGTTATCAAACTATTTTGTGGAGACCTAACGGTGACGAGCCTATAAGGAAATATCAGTTGAAGACCGTTACCTATGGAGTAACGTCTAGTCCTTTTCTAGCGATTAGGACGTTGCTGCAACTGTGTAGGGATGAGGGTGAAAGGTTTCCGTTAGCTGTAAATATTTTGGAGAATTTCTGTTATGTTGATGACGCCATTGGAGTAGCAAACTCCAAGGAAATTGCCTTGGATACTCAAAACCAGTTGATTGAATTATTGGCGTTGGGAAAGTTTGAACTGAGGAAATGGGCAAGTAATTGTTCTGAAGTACTTGCTCAGGTACCTGAGGTTCATCAGCAGCCACTTGTATTTGATAAGGATTCTCTTGGAATAAAAGTGTTGGGTTTGCAGTGGTGTCCCACTACGGATTGTTTTTCTTATTCTGTACATCCTCAGATACGGTCCTGTACAAAGAGGAATATTTTGTCAGAAATAGCAAGACTGTATGATCCTCTAGGATTCTTAGCTCCAGTAATCATTGTTCCCAAGCAAATACTTCAGCAATTGTGGGCTTTAGGGATAGGTTGGGATGATGAGCCACCGCTGGAAGTTGCAAACCAGTGGAAAACTTTTATGGCTGAGTTACCTGAGCTATCTTCGTTGAAAATTCCTAGACATATACTTCATATAGAGGCAAAGTTTACAGAAATTCATGCTTTTTGCGATGCTTCGGAGAAGTCGTATGCAGCTGTAGTTTATCTGAGACAGGTTTCCACGGAGAACAGTATTTCTGTACATTTGGTGTGTGCCAAAACTCGAGTGGCGCCTTTGAAAAGACTGTCGATTCCACGACTGGAATTGTGTGCAGCCTTATTAGCCGCAGAGCTGATTGATTGTGTATCCCATATAATGGTAACACAGAAAATAGATAATGTTTGTGCTTGGACGGATTCGAAGGTAGTTGTGACGTGGGTCAAATCTTCTCCGCATAGGTGGCGGAGCTTTGTAGCCAATCGTGTAGCTATAATCCAGGAGAAGGTAGCTCCTGATTCATGGTATCATGTGGTTGGGAAAGAGAATCCTAGTGACTGTGCTTCTAGGGGGACTTTTCCTCGGCAATTTCTAGAACAACCCTTGTGGTGGGAGGGGCCAACTTGGCTTAAGCTTCCTCGGGATGATTGGCCTGTAACTTGTGTAGGTGAGCCTTCCTGTACAGATGTACAAGAAGAAGCAAAGGTTGTTTGTATTACTATTCACGGCTCTAGTATTGTTTCAGAATTGTTGAATAGATATTCTTCCTTACGCAAAATTGAGCGTGTTGTTGCTTATTGTTTGAGATTTCGTAAAAATTGTTTGTGTCGAAAAAGGGGTTACCCGCGTGAGATAGGTAATTTATCCGAGGCTGAATTGTATGAGGCTATGGTGGTTCTGGTCAAAGACGTGCAAAGAGTTGAATTGGATAATGAACTGCGGAAAGTTCGTCGAGCGGAGGTCTGTCCCAAAGCTATACAGAAGTTAGCTCCTTTCATTGATTCCCAGGGTGTCCTGAGGGTGGGCGGTCGCTTGAGACAGTCTAGTCTAAGCTATGATCGGAAGCATCCAATTCTGCTCCCTAGGAAGCATCGATTGACTTATCTCATTATCCAAAGTGTGCACAATAGGAGTTGTCATCCTGGACCACAAACTTTGCATTATCTGTTAAGGCAGAGATATTGGATACTATCTGCCAAACGGGCTATAGCTTCAGTGTTATCTCGTTGCATAAAATGCTTTAGAGTTAAGCCTCCTCCAGTGGTCCCCATAATGAGTGATTTACCTTCCGTTAGAATTTCGGAAGTCAAACCTTTTTCCCATAGTGGCGTAGACCTTTTTGGTCCTTTGAGGATGTCTTTAGGTAAAAGACGAGGCATTAGTTCTCAAAAGGTGTATGTGTGTCTTTTCGTGTGTATGGCTACTAAAGCAATACATTTAGAAGTTGTGTCAGATCTAACTAGTGAAGCTGTTCTTGCAGCACTTAGGCGTTTTATAGGGCGGCGAGGACGTTGCAGTGATATTTATAGTGATCAAGGTACGAATTTTGTTGGTGCTTATAAAACTTTACAGTTATTGGGTGCTAAAGCTTCTGAAGCTTTGCAAATTAAGTGGCATTTTAATCCTCCAGCTAGTCCTTCCTTTGGAGGTATATGGGAGTCCGGAGTGAAATCTGTGAAAACTCACTTGCGGCGGGTGATAGGTGCGCAAGTGTTGACTTATGAGGAATTGAGCACCACTTTAATCCAAATTGAGGCAATGTTAAATTCGAGACCCTTGTGTAGTTTGAGTTCTGATCCTAACGATGTAGGCAGCTTGACTCCGGGTCATTTCTTGACATTAGAGCCCCTGAATGCTCCGCCTGACGAAGATTTGTTGTGTGTGAAACATAGTCGGTTGAACAGGTGGCAGTTAGTGCAACAGATGCAGCAACATTTTTGGCGGCGCTGGCATATGGAGTACCTCCACACCCTTCAGCAACGACATAAGTGGAATACACCACATAATCCTCCCTCGGTCGGCCAGTTGGTTCTTCTCAAGGATGAAAATACCCGTCCTTTACAGTGGCCATTAGGCAGGATTATTAAGTTATATCCCGGTACGGGAAACATTTCGAGAGTCGCCCAAGTTAAGACGAGTAAAGGGCTGTTAGACCGTCCTTTATTGAAACTGTGCCCTTTGCCGGCACAATAGGCCATGATTTGCTTGTATATGATAATTTGTTTTTTTTTTCTTTTCGTGTTGTGTTATGGGTGGGATAATTCCACTAATTTTCTTTTGTGGGTAATATAGGAATTACTATGATTGGAAAAAATATTTTTTTTTATATTTTTTGGTGGGCGGAAAATGGTTACGATTGGTATTTACCATTTAAATAATTTTGTATATTCGAATCTCCCGCGTTTTGACTTGCGAGTTTGAAGTCTGACGGTTGACGCGGAAGAAAGAGAGAGTCGTACTTCAACTACCGAGGTGAACGGACGTGTGCGTGATATCCGTCACCCCGTGTGTAGCAGGTACCTCCAATAAGGGCGACCACAGCCTTACATCGCTCAGCTAACTAGGAATCTGGATAGAGCAACGCAGTACCCAGCTGGGGAAGACATCCGACGCCAACCAACAAGGGGTGAGTCAACCGATGCATGATTAACCTTCAATTCTCGTGAGTCATCTGCGGTTATTTGCCAATTTAGTTGGTCCTTCACAATTGGCTACAATTACTTTATTGATCGAATTGTAACCACCTCTTGTTTTACATAATTTAAGGGAGCTGATTGCAAATCGGGTTGCAGTTTTCAGTTTCAGTGTCGTCTGACGAAAATAAAAAAATCAGATCTTGAGGTTCACCTAAAAAATCTAAAATCTTTATTTGATTTTTTATTAAGATGAAACCTCGTGTTTTGATTCATCTGAGGGTGCTGATTACAAATCCGGTTGCAGTTCTAAGTTTTAGCCTCGTTTGACGAAAATAAAAATCTGAGATCCTTCAGATCTCCAGGTTTACATAAGGCTTGTACACTGAGCTAAAATTTGGCAATATACAGGGTGATAATTAAGTATGTTAACAAACTTTAACCACGAATAGTACTCCGAAAAATAGAAAAAAAATGTCATATGAACATGGATCCGGAAATGCTTCCTAAGGGAGCTACGCTCCTTTGCATGGGGCACCCTGAAGACGGTTTTCCCTCGATATTCTCGAAACCATTCATAAAAAAATTACGAAATTAGGTACGATGGGTAAACTTTTGACGCTGAATCTGATTATGAATTCAGAATTTCATAATTTTAATCAGAGACGTATCATACGGGAGGAGTTAAGGGTAAAAATAACCCCATTTTCTAAATGGTAACTTTTTTGACATTTTGATTTTAGAAAAATGCATTTATTTATTTACAATAGCCTGCATCGATTCAATAATTTGTATTTTCTCGAAAACGGTTAGCCCTATCGAGATGTACCAAGAGACCATTTTTACGCAGAAATCTCTGAAATGCCATATTCTAAAATGAAAATGTAAAAAAAATTACCATTTAGAAAATGGGGTTATTTTTACCCTTAACTCCTCCCGTATGATACGCCTCTGATTAAAATTATGAAATTCTGAATTCAGAATCAGATTCAGCGTCAAAAGTTCACCCATTGTACCTAATTTCGTAATTTTGTTATGAATGGTTTCGAGAATATCGAGGGAAACCGTCTTCAGGGTGCCCCATGCAAAGGAGCGTAGCTCCCTTGGAAAGCATTTCCGGACCCATGTTCATATGACATTTTCTTTCTATTTTTCGGAGTACTATTCGTGGTTAAAGTTTGTTAACATACTTAATTGACACCATGTATATCAAAGAACTATCAGAGACTGAGACAGGCAATGTTGAGGACAGACCCTTCTTGTTATGCCTATGGTCACTGATCGTGCATTTGGTTGCGTAGTTTATGGAGATATTATCAGCGCACGATCATCTTGAGCTATACTAGCCACTGTGTGGATTTATAGCCAGTCGAAGTATAATAATTATAATTTTATGTTATAAGATTCTGCCTAATCTTACGTCTAGCAAAATTATAGTTTGGAAGAAAATTGAGCGGTAATGCGACGTGTAACAATAGATACCTGAGAGTCGAGAGTTCATATACAATGTGTAAAATCGTTCATAATTATGTATAATGAACACATAACACCATTGAATTGTCGGGTCTACGTGTTATAATCAACGACGGCTTAGTGGTATATTATAATTTACTATAATTTACGGTAAATCTTCCTAATAATGTTTATTTTTATCAGTTCCGCTACTTACATTCATAAAAACATAGGGTGCGGTTTTGCCCATATTGAACTGTCTCCCCATGGCCCACTCTACTCACTAGGCCGGAGCATTGAAATATGGCAACACTGAACATCGGGCCGAGCTTTTATTTGTTGTTAAGTCATTAGTGTAATCTTCCAGAGTGAAAAAGAAGATTGGAAGGTAATTTTTAATGTTTTTTTAATTATTTACCTGCACAAACGAAACTATAAAGATAAAAAGATGCCTGCAAAGTGTGTAGTACCAGGTTGCACTAGCAATTGTGCTTCCAATAAAGGACATACCAACATAACCTTCCAGAGTAACAAAGAAGAGTGGAAGGTGATTTTTAATGTGTTTCTAATTATTTACCTGCACAAACGAAACTATAAAGATAAAAAGATGCCTGCAAAGTGTGTAGTACCAGGTTGCACTAGCAATTGTGCTTCCAATAAAGGACATACCAACATAACCTTCCAGAGTAACAAAGAATAGTGGAAGGTGATTTTTAATGTGTTTCTTCTAATAAAAAATATAGGTATCTTAACAAAAAAAACTAAATTTATACAAAAATATATTAATAAATTAAATTGATAATACCTGCACAAACCAAACTATAAAGAGAAAAAGACTGCACTAATTGCTAGTGCAACCTGGTACTACACACTTTGCAGGCATCTTTTTATCTTTATAGTTCCGTTTGTGCAGGTAAATAATTCGAAACACATTAAAAATCACCTTCCACTCTTCGTTGTTACTCTGGAAGGTTATGTTGGTATGTCCTTTATTGGAAGCACAATTGCTAGTGCAACCTGGTACTACACACTTTGCAGGCATCTTTTTATCTTTATAGTTCCGTTTGTGCAGGTAAATAATTCGAAACACATTAAAAATCACCTTCCACTCTTCGTTGTTACTCTGGAAGGTTATGTTGGTATGTCCTTTATTGGAAGCACAATTGCTAGTGCAACCTGGTACTACACACTTTGCAGGCATCTTTTTATCTTTATAGTTTCGTTTGTGCAGGTAAATAGAAACACATTAAAAATCACCTTCCAATCTTATTGTTTACTCTGGAAGAATTACACTAAAGACACAAGCTCGGCTCCCGATTCAGTGTTGCCATATTTCAATGCTCCGGCCTAGTGAGTAAAGTCGGCCATGATCTCCCCCAAGAAAGGGAGAGAAAAATACGGCTTAAAATATTAGTTATTGAAGCTCGAGAGGCCTTAGACTGGCAATCGCAGGACAAGTTTCAAAAGATATATCGGAACACCGTGCTACCAGTAGTAAAGGAACGTGTACTGAAAGTGAACCAATAAATATAGATACAAAAAATGCCTTCTAATAGCTTTAGAGCGTACCTGCAATCAAGCAGTGGTAAAATATACTCGTGGTCTTATTTTATTAACAATTTTCTTTGACAAGGACTATTAAGTTCTATGTGAAAGTAAACATATTCGTGATTTTTGTGCAACATTACGACCCATTCATGGGTTTTACGTCTTCACCGTGAAATTTGTTTAATTCCGATATAAGCTAAATCATGATTCTTTTCCATTGGGAAGAAAATGACGCCAAGCAGACTGATTCAAAATGCAGGGTGTTTCCCGTTGGGACTTTTCTTCATAGGGTACATACTACTCGCCAAAAGGAGTGAACGAATCAAGATATTGACTGATCAACACTGACAAAGAAGCCTCACGTTGGCTTGCCAACTGTGGAAATGGAGGGTCATCCAATAGTCGAGTCATATTTCGTTAAGCTTTTGGGAATCAACACCAACGAAAGCATGATCTAGCATGACCACGTCGTCAGTATTGCTAAAACGGCATCCCAGAAGCTTGGAGTTTTGTTCCGCTGTAGGAAGCTGTATACACCACAACAACTACTGCTGCTCTACTAGGCACAGATCCGACCATGGTTGGAGTATTGCTCCCATGTGTGGGTATGCGCTCTGAAGCACTCCCTAAAGCTTCTGGACACTATCCAGAAAAGAGCAAGTAGACTTATCGATACGCCTAACCTCAGAAAGGACCTCCTCAGCCTGGAACATCGGAGAAGAGTGACTGACCTGTCCCTGTTTCACTAATTCTATCAAGGAAGATGTTTGAGTGAGCTCCCCCAGATAATAATACCAAAGGCCGTCCAAACGAGGAACACTAGAGAGGCTCTGCGAGCTCACCCTTACCAAGCCCGAGGTCCCTACTCCCCTAACCAGTCTCCTTCAGCATTCCTTCACAGCATAGTAAACAATAAGCACAATACCTCAGGTTGGCGGCAATTATACGCGCATCCCCCCTTTTGGATGATTATTTATTTGTAGGGATGCTCACGATACTTCGATACTTGTACTTCTGCACTAATATCGAGTATTTTTATCTTAGATACTTTTTGAGCGATTCCAAGCTGGTATCGCTACATTTGTAGGGGTATCGGTACCGAAAATAATTATATAATTATTGAGGGGTGTAATCAATTACACAAAATTCTCTGTACGAACCAAACGCGCCTACTTGGCTAAAAAATATCGAATTGGTACCGGTATCGATATTTTCATTTTCGCATCTCTACCGAGACTTCACACCCGTAAAATCATCCCAAGGTCAAATTCTGTGGGAACCATTTTTATATAGGAAATCCTCAGAGATATTCTGCTGGTTGTTTGCTATGCTGTGACTCCTTCTTTTGGAGAACTTTGACACTGTGGAAAATATAAACTTTAAAAGGGCTTTTCTCAAAAACAGAAAAATGTGACTCAGGCACTTCTTGCATTGGACTGTTCAATTCGAAACTCCAGGAGATCGCATTAATGATTCTCTATGTTTACGCGAGAAGTAAAACGAAGAATATCGAAGATCGATTCATTTCAAAACCGAGACGAAGTCCGCGTTGTAACTAGTAATTTCAGTGGCTAGAATATCCCCATGTACATCTGAGATAAGGCGTCCAATTATGAAGTAATAGAGCATCATTAACTCACTCATCTAAATAAATACGGTGGAAATTAACAATTATCTTACACTGGAAGTGAAAGATTGGATAGATGCTTTATAAGATTCAATGTTCGGACTTTTATACTGGTTTTGCGCTTGTTAGGGGATTGCAGTCAGAGATGCAATAAGGATTATTTCAGATGAAAAGATTGCTATAGGTATATAGGCCAGTCAAGTAAAGGTTGAGATAATATTCGTATATACACACATAAAAAGATATTCTCAATTCAAGAGAATTGTGGTATTCTTGTAAAGTATTGTATACACGGTATTCCAAAAAAAGGTGACCCCGTCTCTAGGATAGGTAGAAAACTGACAAATAATTGAGGTTTGCTTAGTAAAACAATTTCGTAACACCATCCGTATTCAATATAAAATGATACATTTTTTACGATTTTGCCGAAACTACTTGCAACAAAGTAATGAAATTTCTATGAATTTGTTTTTATACCTGACTCTCAAAGAGGGCGCTAGTTACACGGTGCATACCAGGTAGTATTGGACGTAACTTTTTTGAGGTTAGACGTGTGTGAAGCAAACTCATCCAGTCATTTGGCGAGGCTCACGTCGTTGCTCTCGATATTTCAAAGGCATTCGATCAATTGTGGCATGCAGCTCTCCTAAACAAGCTGCCGTCTTATGGGCTCCCTGTTAAGCTCTGCGGTTGGCTCGCAGACTTCCTCTCAGGTCGGAAAATCTCTGTCGTGGTAGACGGCTTTTCCTCTTCTTTCCATAGCATCAATGCCGGGGTTCCGCAGGGATCGGTATTGGCTCCGACATTGTTTCTGCTTCATATCAATGATCTACTCTCTAGCACTACAAACCCAATCCACAGTTGTGCGGATGACAGTACGCTGCATGCAGGCATCATGAGCAATAGACCTATCTCTGTGGTCGAGCTGGAACGCAGAAGACTGGCAGTGGCAGCTTCACTCTCAAAGGATCTCGATACCATTACCGCTTGGGGGCTTAAGGATATGGTTAAATTTAATGCCTCCAAGACCCAGTATTGTACGCTATCAAACAAGAAGTGCCCAAGCCAACACGAGGTTCTAATGAACAACCAGGCTCTGCCAAGGAGTCACTCATTCAAGCTGTTAGGAGTCAACATTACAGAAAATCTGATCTGGCACGAACACGTCGCGTCAATTGCAACAGCTGCTGGTAAAAAGCTTGGGTACCTATTTAGAGCCAGAAAGTATTTCTCACCATGTAACCTCCTCACGCTATATAAAGCCCAGATAAGAGCTTGCCTGGAGTATTGCTCTCATGTCTGGGGAGCTGCTGCCCCCACTACCCTGTCTATACTAGATGCCGTCCAGAGAAGGGCAATTCGACTAATTGGCAATCCGTCCTTAACGCGCCACCTTCAGTCACTTTCTCACCGGCATGTTGTTGGTGACTTCTCACTCTTCTACCGATATTCCAACGGAATCTGCTCCTCTGAGCTATCCTCTATCGTTCCGCCGCTCACTGCTCATATCAGGTGTACCCGTGCGACCGCTGCATCTTATCCTAAGACGGTCGTTCTTCACACATCAAGAACTGAGCAGTACAACCGCACATTTATTCCCATGGTGTCCAAGGCTTGGAATGGACTGCCAGAAGATGTATTTATTGGGCCTGCGGGTATTGGCCCATTCAAATCTCGCGTTAACAAACTTCCCCTAACATAACCCTTTCACAGCAGCCGCGGTACTTTGGTATTTAGGCCCTGCCTGCGCGGTCTGCTCAGTTATAAAAAAAAAGTTAAACTTTTAGATGAACTTGAACATCATTCAATTCTAGACCAAAAAGGTACTCTTGGTAAAACTCTATACTGTGTACCGTTTTCGGAATACTTTGATTTGGAACACCCTGTATATTCTTCGTTCAAGAATTTATTTTTGTGTGTAGTAGTAGCTGAACGGATTCTCCGACGCTTATAAACACAGCCCAAACAACAAATATACATTAATTTCGAACCATTTTCCTTGATTTAATATACGTACCATAGAAGAAACCGTAGATTTTAAATAGGCGGTAATGTTTCAAGGTTAGTTCACTTTCACAAATCACTGAAATTGTCGAGTGAAGAAAATTACTTAGGAAATCGGGCCATGAGAATATCAATCTAATCATCGATTTCTGAAAATTGAGTTCATTATGATGCAGATCATTAGCTACCGTCAGTCGGACAACTGTGCCGGCTATAAAGAACATAACCTCTAACGCAGCAAAGGTTAATGCAGTTCCCAAAATGGCATTACGGCTTTAACTGAAAAAGTGACGTGGGATGAAGGTACGTTATTAAAATTCAAACCCACACACGCGCGGCAACTGCATAAACAATGCAACAGCTCAAGATCTTGGTAAAAGCTTAATGGTAAATGGTACCGTACCGTATGACGAGAACAATGTACCCGATTCCACTACAGATCAGAGCTGGGCAGGACTTGAAAGCCCTGCGTTTCAAAACATTTTTACTTAACACTCCAATAGGCAGATGAAGTATTCGCGAATAATTTCCAATTTATCACGTCTACATCCCTAAAAACCATGTCACTCATTTGCATCGCTATCTGTCTAAAAAGACGAACAATAGTCAATAAATTGCGGATTGGTTGTATGGTAAAGTGGCCTAAACTGTGGGAAATCCTCATCTCTATGGGAGTTCCTTATCACCTAGTGTTTCTCATACAGCAACTCTACGAGTCTAATTCGGCTCGTGTAAGAATTCATGGTAACCTGTCTAGTCAAACTGCAACCAGAAAAGGAGTTCGTCAGGCATGTGTATTATCTCCGATGTTAAGTTTAACATTTACTCTGAATTTGTGATGAGACAGGTATTAGACAACTGGAATGGCGGTGTAACTATTGGCGGAAGCAAAATATGCAACTTAAGATTTGCTGACGATACAACTACATCTACAATAGCCTGCATCGATTCAATAATTTGCATTTTTCTCGAAAACGGTTAGCCCTATCGAGATGTACCAAGAGACCCTTTTTACGTAGAAATCTCTGAAATACCATATTCTAAAATCAAAATGTCAAAAAATTACCATTTAGAAAATGGGGTTACTTTTACCCTTAACTCCTCCCGTACGATACGTTTCTGATTAAAATTATGAAATTCTGAATTCAGAATCAGATTCAGCGTCAAAAGTTTACCCATCATATCTAATTTCGTAATTTTGTTATGAATGGTTTCGGAAATATCGAGGGAAAACCGTCTTCAGGGTGCCCCATGCAAAGGAGCGTAGCTCCCTTAGGAAGCATTTCCGGACCCATGTTCATATGACATTTTCCGGAGTACTATTCGTGGTTAAAGTTTGTTAACATACTTCGTTACCACTCTGTATATTCAAATGAAATTCACCCTTTTGCTCATTAAAATCAATGATGCAACATAGATCTGAAGTCATTTAACCTAATGAAAAGAGCCCACTGTTTCACATTATACTGCCTAATAAGAAAAATAAACAAATTTTATGACAAATAATAAAGACGTAAAAGCCGCATGTTTAAACAAAATAGTTTACTTCCGGCATTCTTTAGCGTACCAAATGACTTGTTTCTACACGTGCGTGTTTCTGCTCAACTGCTTTTGAAAGACGTACAAATTTAGCTTTCTTTGTACCAGAATTTCATGGCATCTACTAACTAATACCAATAATAGCCGACAACTGACTCCGAAAGAGGCAAAGTTCAAGTTCAGTTTTTGCTTGTACAAGACCGATCAACTCTGGGTAATTTACAAGTATCTATATTTATATACCTGTATTCAGGAGAGGTTTATTTTGAAGCTTCTCAGCCGGCGCCGGCAGGTCAAAAGCCTATAAGTGACATAATTGCCAAACATCCCAAAAATTATATCTTGTCAAGTCTTGAGAAATAAAGCAGATAGTTTTTTTTTGCATTTTTACTTCTCACACCGATAGGTTGCAAATACTTTCTTTCTCTCAGGTCTTATCGACGCCAGAAATCACTGTAAACGCGTGATTGACAGCAGCAAGGAGGAATACAACCAAAAAATTAAGGACAAGCTCCTCTCATGTCCTAGTTAGTCTAGAATATTCTGGTGTGTAGCTAAGGCTGTTAGTCAGAACTTTTCCTATTCGTCAATACCACCCTTGACCAGAGAGGACAAGTTCATCGCTTCTACTCCTAAAGAAAAAAAAACCTTAGGGAGGCTTTTCACAGCCAATTCTACTGTAGACTTCCAAGGAAGTACTCTGACCACCACCATAAACGTGCACTAGAGAACGGCAGAAGTCAAATTTCAACATCGAGTAAAAAGCATCCTCCAAACACTAAACACTAAGAAAGCTACTGGTCCTGTGGTCCTGGTCAAATTCCAGCCATTGTCCTTGAGCGATATGCCGCTGAGCTTGCAATGCAAGCTCTTTAAGCTATCGTGTCAGGCGTGTTTCCTGCTGCATTGAAGATAGACTGCGTACAACCCATTCCTAAGAAAGGCAAAATAACAGTTCCCAACAACTATAGACCTGCAGCTCTTCTCAGCATCATGTCTAAAGTTATGGCGATTGTTAATAACGCACAGCTCCTGAAATACCTAGACAACAATAACATCATAAATGATCGCCAGTATGGCTTCCGTAAGCACAGGTCTACGGTTAACCTCCTGGCCTACGTCAGTCACTTGTGGAACACAGCAATTGAAAATCATGGCGAATCCCGTGTTATTGCATTTGACATATCGAAAGCCTTCGATAGCGGGCATGAGGGACTTCTGGTCAAGTTTGCTGCTTATGGACTGCCACCTGGCCTGCGCCAGTGGCTGAATAGCTTTTTGAACGACCGATCTCTGTTGTAGTCAAGGGCTGTCCTTCAGACGTATTTTAAATAAACGCTGGCGTTCCTCAAGGATCTGTCCTATCCCCTACACTGTTCCCGCCGAGGGGCAAACCGCGGGTCAAAAATGTGTACACTGATTTCAGGATGGAGGGGGATTACATAGATTTCAAAAAGATGACTGCAAAGATTGCAATGAGATTACAAGGATTATATACCTACATATGTGACTACAGGGATTACAACCCAGATTATGCAGATCACATGGAATGTCGGAAGAATACGGATTAAATAAAATTTATTAAATGAGTCAAAACAAATCAACATGACATTTTTAGAGTCTTCTCCTGGTTGAGGATAGTATATCAATCGAAACTTCGTGAGCTCAAATGAAAGTCCGAAGTAGACCTTTTGAAATAAAAACATGCTACTATGATATCAATACAATGACATCTAAGATATTATTATTCTTACTTTTGTAAGAATGTACTGAATAACGTCGCTTTAGAAACTAATAAAACAAAGTGTTTTGACATTTAACTCATTCATGCGTTATACAAATAAAAATAGATACATATATAAATCCAGATAAAACAAAATGTATATCTTATATTTTATAACACAAAATAAATTCTGCAAGAAATGTTAAAGTTGATAATTCGTTTGAATAAATTAATAAATAAACAAAATGACTTTTGAGGTAACAGAAACATGCAATAAAATGAAAATGAATAGTAGAAAAAATATAGTAATACCTCAGAGCCCTGGCAGTTGTTTTGCTTGTCTATAATCTTTTTTAATTTTTAATTCCTCTTCCCCATTTAATTTGAATAGTCCATTGCCAATTAGATTAAATGGGCCATAGAAAATAAATTTTGATGATACAGTATCAATATCATCCGTTTTAGGCCAAACATATGAATCTAAAAGAGTTAGTGGATCTCTTCAGACCCTTGCTCTTGAAAAAACAGACATATACGTGCCACGCTTCAGGAGCGACGACAAAGAAAAATCCCTCTGCAAGACAATGACTTTACATATTATGTATTATGTACATCACACTCGTATCATGTAGCCCCCTACTTGACGAGGTTCTACTAGAATCTTGCACGGGTCCCCGTCCGCAGTCGGTGAACCCAACACGTAGCCGCCCGTTTCCACTTTCAGTGGACGACAGGGATTTACTTGCTTAATATAAATTTGGCAACATAGCCATTTGCCTCTAACATGATTAATCATATTTTGAATCAAAAACTACTATGCCTCTAACTGTAAAAGGAACTGAAATATATGGAGATTCATATAAGGCCTATGGGCGAGCAACACATGCACGTGTTTGACAATACCTGTAGAACGAGTTACTTAGCCAAAAAGACAACAGACAGATTCCCTATTCCGATGCAAAACACGTAAATTTTTCGCGGGTGGCAACAAGATTACGAATGGATTTCAAGGGAATACAGAACAATTTCGGATGATTTCAATATGATTACATATGATTTCAGATGATTGCAATAGGACTACAAATGATTTCATATGTGATTACAAGATTTCAATGTGATTTCAACTGATTACAATGGACTTGTACACTGATTTCAGACCGCGGTTTGCCCCTCGGTTCCCGCTGTACATCAACGAGCTGCTGGAAATAACATCCAATCCAATCTGCTTCGCAGACGACAGCTCAGCGTGAATATCAATATACAATAGATATAAAAACAATTGTGGAATGGGGATTAGTAAATAAACGTACAAAAAACTCAGGCAACAACACTGACAAAGAAGTCTCACATTTGCTTACCAACTGTGGAAATGGAGGGTCATCCAATAGTCCAGTCATCTTCCGTCAAGCTTTTGGGAATCAACATCAACAATAACATGTCGTAGCACGACCACGTCGTCAGTATTGCTAAAACGGCATCCCAGAAGCTTGGATTTCTGTTCCGCTGTAGGAAGCTGTATACACCAGAGCAACTACTGCTGCTCTAGAAGGCACAGATCCGACCATCGTTGGAGTATTGCTCCCATGTGTGGGGATGCGCTCCGAAGCACTCTGTAAAGCTTCTGGACACTATCCAGAATAGAGCAACTAGACTAATCGATACGCCTAAACTCACAAAGTACCTCCACAGCCTGGAACATCGAAGAAGGGTGGCTGACCTGTCCCTGCTTTACAGATTCTATCACGGAAGATGTTCGAGTGAGCTCTCCCAGATAATAATACCAAAAGCGGTCCGAATGAGGAACACTAGAGAGGCTCTGGGAGCTCATCCTTACCAGGTTGAGGTTCCTACCCCCAGAACCAGTCTCCTCCAGCATTCCTTCTGTTAGAGAACTTGGACATGTGGAATGAGCTCCTGGGAAATGTGTTTCCCTACGGCTACAACCTGCAGCAATTCAAATCTAACGTGCACCGATACCGCCATAGGCTCTCAACCTTTGCGGGAGGCTGACCATAAAAAAAGGTCGTAAACAAGGTTCATGCAGTAATAAAACAACTCACCACCATCTTTGAAGTGTATATTTCCCAAAAACGTTACAACAAAGTCGATCGTATTCTAAATCAAAAGCTGACATTTCCTCTTGTCGATTATCATCCTCCTGTCCTCCTAGTGGGCGTTCCCATATCATGGCAAGGGGAGAAATGTGATCACGAAAATTTTCGATTTTGAGGATAATACGCTTTTTGGGCGTTTTATGATATCTCCATAACATGACATCATAAGCCGTCCAAAAAACGATTTATCTCAAAATGGAACTTTTGCGATTCTAATCTTACGATATTGGAACTAAAACATAGGCGAGATGCAAAAATACAGTTTAAAGTCAAATGGCCTCGATGGCTTTGAATTGAAAGCACCACAAACTAAATCTTAAGTATCTAGACTAATCTACATCTATAGTAGGGTAATTGGTAATTTCCACCAATGACTCAGTTAATAAGGCTTATAATTCAACGCTAGTAGCGTTAAGCTCGTCAAATTGTTGGTGCAATATAGTTTAAATGGTTAATCTCTCAAGTGAATTTAATATAACCGCCTTTAAGGAAAAAGTAATGCAAAAAACTGGAATTAAAACGCTTTCATTCTCAGTGTTATACAAGTTCAGTACCTGATGTTCTCATAATATTTGCATATCACCACTCAAATGAGACTGTAGTTCAGATAAGGATATTTTCAGTACCTATGTTATGGAAGATATAAGTATACATAGATTATATTTTGCACCCATTTCAATCTGTGATATGCGTCAGTTTGACAAATGTCACTGCCAACCATCGCAAATCATTATTACTATAAAAACCCCCACAAAAAAGGTCAAATTTCCTATTTTACAGGGCTAGAACAGCACGTCGTAGATAGGGAGCATGATAATCATCGAGAAATAAAGTCAATAGGCCGTTGTGGAGTAGTTGAAAGTTTTGTATACCTCGGTTCTTTGATCGACAATTCGGGTAGCTGTGAAAATGAGATTCGACAGCGCATTCAACAGGCACGTGTGGCCGTGACAAAGCTTACTAAAATATGGCGTGACCATAACATCACTAAAGCTACAAAAATGTCGCTGGTTCAGTCTCTTGTGTTCTTCATATTTTTGTATGCCTCGGAAACTTGGACTGAGCAAGAGGCAGATCGAGCTCGCATAGATGCTTTTGAAATGTGGACATGGAGGAGAATGCTGAGAGTTCCTTATACCGCTCATCGAACTAACGTTTCCATACTAGATGAGCTAGGTAATCCAAAGAGACTATCCTCCATTGTGTCGACGAGAATGCTTACATTCTTCGGACATATACACAGAAGCGATAATATGGAGAAACTTGTAGTTCAGGGTCATGCCCCGAGTGGGCGGCGCCGTGGCCGTCCCCCTACACGTTGGGTAGATACGACCAAACAGTTGCTGGATATGAGTATCAAGAGCGCCACTAAACTGACAGTGGAACGATGGCGAGCTACAGTTCTCAAAACCATTGATAATATTCGCGTCGGCAATACTCTAGCTCCGACTTAATGCATTTTACGAGTTCACAACATGTAAGACATTGAGACTATGATGATGAGAACAGCACAAATTGTGTGCACAATAGCACATAATATTTATTGAGACTCCAGTTGTTCTAGGGTATATGTATATTTAATGGAAACATAAAAGGAATTAATATGCCACACCTAATGGGTTAAATTTATCTTATCTTCATCGATTACATTTTGGATTATTGCAATGGTATCACACAATCGAAAATCGTTGATATGAGTATATGTAACATTATTTTATATTTTACTATAAAGAACACTTAAGTATTGTATTGTTTTCATTGATTCCAGTAAGTCGGTTTTAATAATGGGCTATTATTTCTCGACTAGTAATGATATACTGTTTAAACCATTGATGTAATATTGTTGAATAGTATTAGTAATAGTAGTAGTAGCATAGTAAACAGAGAGCTATATTTTGAAACTTTGCCGGCCTTAATTAACATAACCTCTAAACCAAACAAATGTTAAATTTCGTTTTTAGTAATCGACAAGTTGAAACTGAACAAATACAAGTAGTTTGACAGATCTGTCACAGTAACACGTGCAAGTTTGTAAACAATAAAAATAAATATCAGCTTGTGAATATGTGCCTCAGAGTAACAACTGAACATAAAGGTAGTAAACAACTAATGCTAATAGGCCAACATCTTTTCTTACGTTGTCATATTGACCACCAGATACAGAAATCATAATTGTTTAATATCGTCTTAATTGTATAGTATCCAGAAATATTCCATTCTACGTTAAAAAAGACGGTATTTTGATGGTTCAGGAATGATTACAGCAAAATCAATAAATATGTTGACCTCTACTGCGTTACTGCATGTTTCTCCATCATAAACGCAAATTCTGTCTTGCATAAATTTTGAGGAGCTGGCAACGCCTATATAATTTTCCTGCGATTTGTTTACAGTAAACCCCGACTGTCAAACGTTTGTTATGTTTGTGGATCTTTTATGCTTGGTCAGTAAAATCCAATTCGCTATTTGTTGGTAACTGTAGTGAAGCTTTACGGACTTGCTGTGCTATATTCGAGTGTAGTTTAACAGTTTTTCGAGATGGGATAGTGCAGAACAGTGTTTGTAACATGGGTTGCATTGGAAGAATTTTCAGGTTAGTTGGCAATGTTTGGGTCTGAAGTGTCAAAATATGATGGCTTTGAGCACGCCATGCTGAAGTGGTTTGTTTACTACCTCTATGTTCAGTTGTTACTCTGAGATATGTGCAAATGTTCTAGGGGTCCTATGTTGTCAGATGTAGAGGCGCATGGCAAGCACACTATAAAAGCACCAAAATGCAAGTCCACCTCAGTCAGAGGTTTGGTTATTCTATGAAATTTGGATTCTAGCCGTATCTCACAATCAAAGTGTTATGTTATTGTTTATGTAGGGACATTTAATATCATTTTAGAATGAAAAATGGCAATACATCCATTATGCCTTTTCACGTCTATTCCAATGACTCCGTTAATAACGGTCTAGTAATCGGATAATATTCACATTATTGGTGCAATATTTATTACTCAAACAGCACTGATAATTTCTTCGTCTTATGAGTAAGCGGAGTGCAAAAACAAAGAGATGAGTTGCAAAAGACTTAAAGTAAATCTAGAAGTATATTTTGAAACTGTACCGGCTAAAGCCTTCATTGACATAACCTCTAAACAAAACAAAGGTTAAATTTAGTCTTCAGTAACCGACTCAAAGTTGAAACTGAAAAAAGAAAAGTAGTTTGGCAGATATGTCACAGTAACATGTGCAAGTTTGTAAACAACAAAAACAATTACTAACTTGTGAATCTGTGCAAACGTTCTAAGGGTCCTATTTTGTCAGATGTAGAGGCACATGGTAAGCACACTATAAAAGCACCAAAATGCAAGTCCACCTCAGTCAGAGGTTTGGTTATTGTATGAAATTTGGATTCTAGCCGTATCTCACAATCAATTGTTTATGTAGGGACATTTAATATCATTTTAGAATGAAAAATGGCAATACATCCATTATGCCTTTTCACGTCTATTCCAATGACTCCGTTAAATAACGGTCTAGTAATGGGATAATATTCACATTATTGGTGCAATATTTATTACCAAACAGCACTGATCATTTCTTCGTCTTATGAGTAAGCGGAGTGCAAAATAAAGAGATGAGTTGCAAAAGACTTAAAGTAAAAATCTAGAGTAATATTTTGAAACTCTACCGGCTAAAGCCTTCATTGACATAACCTCTAAACAAAACAAAGGTTAAATTTAGCCTTCAGTAACCGACTCAAGTTAAAACTGATAAAAGAGACGAAGTTTGGCAGATCTGTCACTATAACATGTGCATGTTTGTAAACAACAAAAACAATTACTAACTTGTGAATCTGTGCAAACGTTCTAAGGGTCCGATGTTGTCAGATGCAGAGGCACATGGTAGGCACACTATAAAATCACCGAATTACACGCACTTGCAGTCCACGATTACGTTCATTCAATCACCGGTTGGTCACAGTAAAGTATCCGCGCGGCACGGATCTATTCATTGTTCAGGAACTATGCGGATGGTAATGGTACCCGACTACCCGGCAAAGGCAGAGTCTGTTGAGCGTGAGGTGAGGAGCGCTGCGGTGCTGTGGCGCTGAGACACCAGCACCAGGCAGCTGGCACGACGGCACGAGCTCCTCCGAACGGCGCCGAGCTACTTAGCTACGCCGGACGACACGACGGTCGGCGAGCAAATCGCTCGACTTGCAAGCGTTGCCACGTTGACCTTGAACGGTCGCCTGAAAGGCTGAAAACAGCCCGCCGAATATACCACCCTGCGGCCTGCGCCGTTGCCGCATTTGTGTTTCAGATAGAGCACCGCAAGGATCTGTTTTAGAGTCTCTACGTCGTATTTCAACTCGCTTTTACTAGCTTCACTTGTATGGTTGTAACTCTCCTTTGGGTCGGACCGAACATTGAACGCTCCAACCTCGAGCATGGGGAACGAGTAGTTCCAGGTTCCAGTAGATCCGGCGAATCTCGTTCTCAACAACGGACCCTATATCCCCTGGAGCGAAGCTGCCCGAAGAACTCCTTATATTTGAAATACTTTCCTCCTCCTTAGAGACGATGTTCACCTCGGCAGGTGCCGAAAACTCAATAACGAACATCGTCTTTTGTTGGTGGTCGAAGAGGACTTGGACCCTCGGGCTTATTTGCCTCGAGGGTGGAATACGAGTATTTCCAGTAGATCCGACATCTCTCGTTCTCAACAACGGACCCTATATCCCCTGGAGAGAAGCTGCCCGAAGAACTCCTTATATTTGAGACACTTTCCTCCTCCATAAAGACGATATTCACCTCGGCAGGTGCCGAAAACTCAATAACGAACATCGTCTTTTGTTGGTGGTCGAAGAGGACTTGGACCCTCGGGCTTGTTTGCCTGTACAAGCTCGAGGGTGGAATACGAGTAGTTCCAGTAGATCCGGCTTCTCTCGTTCTCAACAACGGACTCTATATACCCTGGAGCGAAGCTGCCCAAAGAACCCCTTATATTTGAAACACTTTCCTCCTCCTTAGAGACGATGTTCACCTCGGCAGGTGCCGAAAACTCAATAACGAACATCGTCTTTTGTTGGTGGTCGAAGAGGGCTTGGACCCTCGAGCTTGCTTGCCTGTACAAACTCGAGGGTGGAATACAAGTAGTTCCAGTAGATCCGGCTTCTCTCGTTCTCAACAACGGACCCTATATCCCCTGGAGCAAAGCTGCCCGAAGAACTCCTTATATTTGAAACACTTTCCTCCTCCTTAGAGACGATGTTCACCTCGGCAGGTGCCGAAAACTCAATAACGAACATCGTCTTTTGTTGGTGGTCGAAGAGGGCTTGGACCCTCGAGCTTGCTTGCCTGTACAAACTCGAGGGTGGAATACAAGTAGTTCCAGTAGATCCGGCTTCTCTCGTTCTCAACAACGGACCCTATATCCCCTGGAGCAAAGCTGCCCGAAGAACTCCTTATATTTGAAACACTTTCCTCCTCCTTAGAGACGATGTTCACCTCGGCAGGTGCCGAAAACTCCATAACGAACATCGTCTTTTGTTGGTGGTCGAAGAGGACTTGGACCCTCGAGCTTGCTTGCCTGTACAAACTCGAGGGTGGAATACAAGTAGTTCCAGTAGATCCGGCTTCTCTCGTTCTCAACAACGGACCCTATATCCCCTGGAGCAAAGCTGCCCGAAGAACTCCTTATATTTGAAACACTTTCCTCCTCCTTAGAGACGATGTTCACCTCGGCAGGTGCCGAAAACTCAATAACGAACATCGTCTTTTGTTGGTGGTCGAAGAGGGCTTGGACCCTCGAGCTTGCTTGCCTGTACAAACTCGAGGGTGGAATACAAGTAGTTCCAGTAGATCCGGCTTCTCTCGTTCTCAACAACGGACCCTATATCCCCTGGAGCAAAGCTGCCCGAAGAACTCCTTATATTTGAAACACTTTCCTCCTCCTTAGAGACGATGTTCACCTCGGCAGGTGCCGAAAACTCCATAACGAACATCGTCTTTTGTTGGTGGTCGAAGAGGACTTGGACCCTCGAGCTTGCTTGCCTGTACAAACTCGAGGGTGGAATACAAGTAGTTCCAGTAGATCCGGCTTCTCTCGTTCTCAACAACGGACCCTATATCCCCTGGAGCAAAGCTGCCCGAAGAACTCCTTATATTTGAAACACTTTCCTCCTCCTTAGAAACGATGTCCACCTCGGCAAGTGCCGAAAACTCAATAACGAACATCGTCTTTTGTTGGTGGTCCAAGAAGACTTGGACCTTCGGGCTTGTTTGCCTGTACAAGCTCGAGGGTGGAATACGAGTAGTTCCAGTAGATCCGGCTTCTCTCGTTCTCAACAACGGACCCTATATCCCCTGGAGCAAAGCTGCCCGAAGAACTCCTTATATTTGAAACACTTTCCTCCTCCTTAGAGACGATGTTCACCTCGGCAGGTGCCGAAAACTCAATAACGAACATCGTCTTTTGTTGGTGGTCGAAGAGGACTTGGACCCTCGGGCTTATTTGCCTCGAGGGTGGAATACGAGTATTTCCAGTAGATCCGACATCTCTCGTTCTCAACAACGGACCCTATATCCCCTGGAGAGAAGCTGCCCGAAGAACTCCTTATATTTGAGACACTTTCCTCCTCCATAAAGACGATATTCACCTCGGCAGGTGCCGAAAACTCAATAACGAACATCGTCTTTTGTTGGTGGTCGAAGAGGACTTGGACCCTCGGGCTTGTTTGCCTGTACAAGCTCGAGGGTGGAATACGAGTAGTTCCAGTAGATCCGGCTTCTCTCGTTCTCAACAACGGACTCTATATACCCTGGAGCGAAGCTGCCCAAAGAACCCCTTATATTTGAAACACTTTCCTCCTCCTTAGAGACGATGTTCACCTCGGCAGGTGCCGAAAACTCAATAACGAACATCGTCTTTTGTTGGTGGTCGAAGAGGACTTGGACCCTCGAGCTTGTTTGCCTGTACAAGCTCGAGGGTGGAATACAAGTAGTTCCAGTAGATCCGGCTTCTCTCGTTCTCGACAACGGACCCTATATCCCCTGGAGCAAAGCTGCCCGAAGAACTCCTTATATTTGAAACACTTTCCTCCTCCTTAGAAACGATGTTCACCTCGGCAGGTGCCGAAAACTCCATAACGAACATCGTCTTTTGTTGGTGGTCGAAGAGGACTTGGACCCTCGAGCTTGTTTGCCTGTACAAGCTCGAGGGTGGAATACAAGTAGTTCCAGTAGATCCGGCTTCTCTCGTTCTCAACAACGGACCCTATATCCCCTGGAGCAAAGCTGCCCGAAGAACTCCTTACATTTGAAACACTTTCCTCCTCCTTAGAAACGATGTTCACCTCGGCAGGTGCCGAAAACTCCATAACGAACATCGTCTTTTGTTGGTGGTCGAAGAGGGCTTGGACCCTCGAGCTTGCTTGCCTGTACAAACTCGAGGGTGGAATACAAGTAGTTCCAGTAGATCCGGCTTCTCTCGTTCTCAACAACGGACCCTATATCCCCTGGAGCAAAGCTGCCCGAAGAACTCCTTATATTTGAAACACTTTCCTCCTCCTTAGAAACGATGTCCACCTCGGCAAGTGCCGAAAACTCAATAACGAACATCGTCTTTTGTTGGTGGTCCAAGAAGACTTGGACCTTCGGGCTTGTTTGCCTGTACAAGCTCGAGGGTGGAATACGAGTAGTTCCAGTAGATCCGGCGTCTCTCGTTCTCAACAACGGACCCTATATCCCCTGGAGCCTATGGCAGCACCAGTGTCTCATCGATACCGTACGAGTGCCTTAAATGATAGTAGAGCACTCGTAGAGCCGCGTTGTGCCAATGGAGGCAAGCCGTCCCAGCTTAAGTCTTACAGGCCGACAAAAGAGCTGCATAATCGTCTCTGGCACCTGTCGGCAGGCTCTACAAGGACTGTCGGGTACATCTACCCTAATGACTCTACTATAAGATATACCAAGATGTTAAGGCACCCTCTTGGTATCATTCTTTTTGACAAAAAAGTGCAGCCCAGGCTCCCACACACCGAGCTGCTGATCCATTACCCAGTACATACTCCTCCTGCCATGAGGTGATCAACACTGGGTCCGCGAATCGTGCGCCCTAAGTAGACGAAGGGACCCAAGGATGACTGCCTTCTGCATTCTGGCGGCTAAGATGTGCGCCGCCGCACGGCACACCGGTATTTTGCGCAGTGCAGAGAGCAGCGTATTCCTCATTCCACCTAGGGATCCAATGACCATTACCAGCAGACTAACAGTGTAGTCTGGCCAGAGCCTATGAAGCTGTACGAAGAGCTTCTTATATTTGATCCACTTTCCTAGGCTATGGACACAACAAGGATCATCAACTCTCGACCCTCGACTATCGACCATTGATCCTCGACCATAGCATCAGTTGTGTCCACTCACTAAGCTCGAATTTACCCTGGTACTGTGGTCGCTCCGTTGTGACCACACAGATCTAAGGCGCTCCGTTGTGTTCGCCCACTTAGAGATGATTTTCACCTCGGCAGGTGCCGAAAACTCAACAACGAACATCGCCTTCTGTGGGTGGTCGAGGAGGACTATGTGGGACTTGTTTGCCTGTAGAAGCTCTAGTGTGGGGAACGAGTAGATCCAGTAAACCCGGCTTCTCTCGTTCTCCACAACGGACTCTACGTCCCCTAGAGCGTATGGCAGCACCAGTGTCTCATCAATACCGTGTGAGTGCCTGACATTATGGTGCCGATGGACGTAAGCCGACAAGAGATGCATAAAAGGGGTGATACACGTACGAGCAAGTACGCGTACTTATGGTTCGACGATCTTTTTCGCCTGTGTGTCACCGTAAATACGCGTACTTTAAAACCGTCGCGCAAACCGCCGGCGATGCAACTGGTTTGAAATCTTGCTCGTAGCTTGTCTCGGCTCATACTGCGAGCCACGAGCCACCACTTTGTTTCGGCAGGCCATCGATGCGCAACGCTTGTTGTATTTGGCGTTTGTTAAAAGTTTTGTTTATTTAGGAAAATTATCAAAATGAGTGATTTCAGCTTCACGTGTGTCACCGACGTCGAGCCGAGTAAGTTCGCGAACTTAAAAACCGCGTACTTCAAGTTCGTACGTGTATCACCCCTTTAAGCGTCTTTGGCGCCTATCGACGGGCTCTACAACGGATGTCTGGTACATCTACACCCATAACCCTATTACGGTATACCTAAGATGTTAAAAAGCCGTCTTGGCAAGACATATGAAGCCCTGTCTCCGACTTTAACCTACTAGACCTTAGGTAATGATTGGATTGGTTGGATAAAATGAGAAGTAGTAATTATTTGCTGGGACATAACCGGAACCTTAGACCTCTAGCTACTTTTTCACCACCACTGGATGTAGTTTACCCACCCTTGCCCTAGCGGCAACCGAAAGTTTCATTAATCCATCCAAAATACTAAATCAAACCACTAGACTACAACTTTAAGATCATAAGATCGTTTTTTTCTTCTATTTTTAAGTTATTAATTAGTAAGTACATGTATATCTCACCCTGTAATTGGTGTTAAACTGTTGGGTAGAGTAAATAAATAAATAAATAAATAAATGAATAAATAAATAAATAAATAAGAGCACCTTTGAAATATTTGGTTACCTTCTCTCAGCGTTTAAACACCAAAACTAATTGAATATCGAAGACAACGTTACATGATCTCCAAATTAAAAAATCACTGCAGTTCAATATGCATATCAAAATCAAATCTCTGAATGACAATAAGCGCATAGGCAATTATGTAACTCCTACCCACAAGCTTTGCTTTTCTCATTATATAACATAATATGAATCTTATGCATATCCCATTCCATTAATTGGTTTCTGCCGGAACGAAAAAAATTGGAAGATATAAGTGTATAGATATGACGAATAACCCTATTTCCTATACTGGGGGGACTAGATCATGCGGATGGATATTTACACGTTTGCGAATGGAAGAATTACCACTTTCTCTTTCCAAGAATGCTGTTTTCCTCGAACTCTTCTTTCAATTGGAAATTGTGTTTTTCACTTTTATTTTTTATATAATATATAATAATAATAACTCGTCTTCATTCCAAATGTACAATGGGTACATATAAAGTGTGGACATCTGTGGCGAAGTTTAGCTAATAGCTACTCTTACACTTAACCACAAATATCACAGTTGATAAGATGTTATGGCATCGTTGAAACTAATACATAAATTAGAATTTGGCAAATAAAGAATACAGAAAAATATATTAATAAACAATTAACTAATTAGTTTAGATTGGACACAACTTCTGACTTATAATATATACATAAACACACAACACATACCACGCAAAGATTACTGAACGTTTTGCCTGCTTCCTAAATTCATTCAGGTTCATATTTTTATAAGATGGACTCAATGAATTGTATAATGAAGCTGTATTATATGTGAAAGGGTGTTGAAAAAAAGCTGTACTATGGTGTGGAATGGTAAGTGTAGATGTATGCCTAATATTAATGTTATGTAGATCACTCCTGAAGATCAGTTTCTCTCTTAAATACGCTGGTTTGGATGTTAAGAGCAATTTATGTATGAATACAAGGTAGTGGTGTTTAACCATTTGAGATACGCGTAACCAACAAAGTCTTGTATATGCTTCTGATATGTGAGCAAAGCGCCTTAAGCCAAAAATGAATCTTGCGCAGTTGTTTTGAATGACTTGCAAGCGATTTTTTTAAACGGAATGAAGACTAGGCAAATAGGCAAATCGCAAAAATTTTCTATTTTGGGATATCTATGAACCTTTTGAACCGTTTACGACGATGACTACATCACGAAACGATGTCACTCATTTCCATCGTTCTGTCTGTCGTTGCCATTTTTGTCGCTGCAGAATCTCGGTAACCGCTGTACCGATATTGATGAAATTAACGATGCGACATGCTGTGAGGTTATATTTTTGACATGGTTGTCACCTGTCCGATTTTTTTGATAGCGTGTCCAAGTAGGAGCCACAAGACATTTTTTTGGCTTTTTAAATGGTGAAGCTTCAGTGCTCCTTCCGAACGTTTGAGATCTTTTTTTTGCTCTTCAAATCGTGATATCTGAGTGGCCCTTCAGAATTTTCGAGAAATGGAGTTGGCCCCCATGTCAAATAGCTAATACAACAGTGTTTCCCTTGAATTTTTTCCATACAGATGGTGCTTTCATATGTGTAATTGTTCAGAAAAGGGAGTCTATTCAAGAGAAATATATTGAATGTCTTATTTGATGATCTGGAAAGCATAATCAATTATTTTACTTTATTTATATTCAGTGCAAACGATATAAGGTCCATCCTTTAAAGACAATAATATTTGGCAACATCTGAAATGTTAAGTTTATAAAGTCAGTACCAATTGCACCTATTTTGATAAAAATTGAGATGCGATATGCTGTGCGGTCGCTCTAGGTAAAGCTGCTATATTTTTGCAAATCGATCCATTGGCGAATAATTTAAGAAAAGTGCAAACTTAATTTTTATGTGTTTTTAGAGTTCCTGGTCTTTTATAGTTTTTTTTTGCTCTATGGGAGCAGGATTGGGAAATGAGGGAACTCTATGTTTCCCAATTAACTGTTATTCTTCGTAATAGTGTAACTTTTGTGAAAGTTTCATTTTCAATTCTATCCACCCTATTCGAATTCGTTGAATTCACCATAAATATGCGGAGGATTGTACGCAGTCAAAATTTTTGTGCTTGACGACTGGACTATTTCTTACATGTAGTTGTAATACTGGTTGCATACACTCAAGGAGAAATATCAAGGCTAGCTCCAAAACTCCAAACGGATTAAATACAATGGGAGTAGATTCATTGACACATTTACAGCGATGTTTTTTCCTTATTTGATATGGTATAATTCGAAATAGCAAAGTACAAGCTTTTGCTATTTTCCGTATCTCGCGCACAAACAATTCAGCAGCATCTATGCTTTTCAAAACAAAAAAAGAATCTAAAACTGCTTCCACCAATAACAGGATCCCATTTTGCGAAAAACCCAACTTCTAAAGCATTGGTTTTCATATTTTTATTGTCTATTTCCAACGTTGTCTCTAAAAATAGCAGGTTTATAAATAAACCAGCTTTACATTTACTCAGCTCCTTATGCAACCAGTATTACTGCTCTGATGCATAAGTTTATGCCTACTTTGGAGCCCTGGTTCAGACACACGAAATATAGTCCGGTCCTCAAGTACAAATTTTGTATATATGAATGCGAAAAAGCAAAGTTCAGCTGAAATAATTCAGAATGACGTTTGCTTTTGAACGAGCTTTCTCTTGTACACTCAGTGTAAAATCAGCTCGTACAATACCGGTTTTCTTCAATCCCTAAGACTCACTTCCAACTTTTTCTTTTATAGCACCCCATACCTTTTCCTACAAAAATGAGGTTATTATTTTACTTCAAATGTTGTAGTGTCTTTGATTTTATACACAAACCAATTTTTTCCTTTATTTCATAAGCGTGAGGTAAATAAAATAAAGATTTATTTTAGAGACGTAATATTTTCGTTAAAAAAGTATAAAAATACATTTGTTTTCGAAAGCATGTATTCAGTACACGTAAAAACCAACTTAGTTTCCTTTTTTGTCCATTTTTTGCATGAAACAAATTCTTATTTTACTTGTATTATGCTTATCATTTCACGAAAAAAATATGTTTGCGTATACGATCAAAGCAGATACCACAAAATTTTAAATAAAATAGGGATATCATTTTTGTAGGAAAACCTATACGGTGCTATTTGGAAAAAAATTGGGGGTGAGTTTTAAGGGTTAAAGTACAAAAAACAATAATTTGAAAGCATGGTATGATAGGCTCTATAGTACTTTCAAAAATTCAACATAATATAATAAATAGACTGGAACAGGAATCAAGTAGGTGGATTCAGTCTCGTATGAAATTGGGAAGATGAATCTATATGCGAATTTAAAATTCATGTAAAGGCTCTGCCAGTAAAGCGGCACCTCAGACATCAACATAATCTAATAAATAGACTGAAACAAGAATGAAGTAGGTGGATTCAGTCTCGTATGAAAGACGCTTCGTATAATTATGATCGAAGATCACTTACAGGTAAGTTCGTTCTATCATTAAATTTTTATTATAAGTCATAATGATACACCTTAAATAAAAAATGACCTCACTATAAACGGTCACTTTGTAGCCAATCTTCGCATTTACTCGATGGCTTATGCAACCAGTGTTGCTAGTCTGTGCATACACATATGCCTATATTCTGAGCCGCCTTTTTGTCATTCCGAAAATAGACCAGTCCTCAGATACAACTATTTCAACATTTGCATACAAAATAGCAAAGCGCAAGCGGTTTTCATTTCCCGTACTTTGAGATGACTTTTCAAGTAATCCAAATTCTAAACTATTGCTATTTTGATTATACAATGCATAAAATAAGCATAAAAAAGTCTATATTGCAATGCAAAATAGCAAAGCAATACTGGAAGTTTTCTCGTATGCAGTCGGCATAAAAGAAGGATAGCTTTTATAATATTGTCATAACATAACGAAGAGATTAGAAACCTTCAACTCTGTAGGAAGTACAACCTTAAAAGAGGGTCTGGAATATGATACAAATACACAAGCACTCCTTATAACACATATTACCTACCGTAGGCTTCCGAGGTTAGTCTAGGATATTCTTGAAGATTATCCTGTATTTCGTAAATGTATATAAGCTACAAAGGAGTAATCAATTCCGTTATGTCCATGTATGACATAATATAATATAATATAGCGTTTATTGTAAATATAAAATAAATAAAATACAATAAACAACAAGTGCCCCAAAAAAGTTGAATTCTTGTGCTTAGGTACAAGGTAATTATTATAAAATAGAAACAACAAATAAGGGTTAATTCAGGAATATTTATATTTAAATATTATGTATTCTATAGATATTTTAATGCGATTATTATTTACTATCCATTCTTTTAAACCATACTTGAATGAATTTAAAGGCACTAGACATTTTATTCTTTCTGGTATCTCATTGTATAGTCTTGGAGCAAGAAATGTATGACATCGTAATAAAGTATTTTTCCTTGCTTTTCGTACAACATTAGATGCATATTTTATGTCATATTTATGTTCGTGTTTTGTCAAGTTTGATTTATTTTTATATTGGTAAATACCTAATGACATGAAACATGTTTGGCGGATATCTAGGATTTTTGTTTTAGAAAATAACGTGTCACTAGGATATGTACATTTCACTTTGTATAAAATTTTTATTAAACGTTTTTGTATAATTTCTATTGATTTTATATTATTTTTACATGCTGCGCCCCACACCACAATACAATATCGTATACGACTATAAACAAGTGCTTCGTATACAATGATCATCTGTTCATAGGTAAGTATAGTGGAAAGGCGTTTAAATTTGCATATAACTTAACGTATCTTTTTGACAACATATTCTGTATGCTCCTTCCATTTGATATGGCAATCTAGATATATTCCTAAGTACTTGATACTGGTGACCATTGATATAGGAGCTACCTGTCTACAACTGATTTGTAAGTTGGTGTATTTCGGTAAGCCGTTTGCGTACGAACAGGAAGAACGAAACGTTTTGAAAGCACTAAGCTAATATTATAGCAAATACGTGTGGCAGATTGTCACCCGGCAAAATAGCAACCAAATGGTAGGTTTTTTCAGCGCCTAGCGTTTCTAAAATTGCTTAACGTTAAATGTAAGGCAATATCTATTTCCCTTTTTTTAATCACGTGCTACCCGAATTAACGTCACAAAATGCTAAGCGACACAAAAACGCTCAGCGAATTGGATTACGAGAATCAGGGTCCTGGTCCATACTTCCATGATTCAATGGTCATGACAGTCATAAACATATTCATGATTCATCCTGTTATACAGGGTTATTCACGTTATTCGACACGGAGCATTATGGCTAAAGTATTTGATAAAAAAGAAATTAATAATTTGGGATGGATAGAGACCCATAAAGGCTACATTTTAACAATATTTTCATGTTATACAGGGTGTCCCAAAAGCACGAAATGTATCAAAGTTATGTTTTTTAAATGGAACACCCCGTATTTTATTGCATATTCAGATTCCTTGATGAATTCTATTGTGACTTTATGTATCATACATGGGACTTAAAGCGAACCACTTAGGTGTAAAGCACCATTTTTGGTATAAGTAGATATCAGGAAAAAATTGAATATCCCAGAGATTATAAAATTTGGAAGGCTGTGACTTTGCCGTATTACTAAGCATAAAATGCGTCAGCTTTGATGAGACTGACAAATTTAAATTACGTTTATGCTTGGAGAAATCGGTCGATGAATTAAGGAAACTTCGATCAGCGATAACTTGATCTTTTCAAATGGGAATGCCTAATTTTTTTTATACGGTTAAAAGTAGAATTTGATAACCTTTCTAATGATATCAGGTTGTGCATATCAATCTCTGGTAGTTTTCATTTAATTTTAAATTTTCAAACAAATCGGCGTTTTTCAGTTTGCCTACCTATAACCAACGTAGCAGGCCATGAAATATAAACAAAAACCTGTTCATGTAGAAGAAAACAACTAACTTAGCTGAAAAATACCCACGAACTAGACTAAAGGGACAAGATTATAAAAATTACTCACAACAAACAAAGTCTAACCGGAAACAACGGCGGTAACATATCTTTGGTCAAAGAGAAGCTGGAGTATGGCAGAAATGGATTTTTTCACGGCCTACTAGCTACTGCAATGTACTAGAGATTGGCAATTTCCAAAACCATTGAAAATTTTGAAATAAAGTAAAAACTACTAGAAAATGTTGTAAGCAGTTTATTATTTTCATAATGAAATTTCACATTTAATGATATAAAAAGGTATGCAATTCTGTCAAAACTCAAGTCAAAAGTACCTCTGACTGGAGTTCTGAAAATTCTTCAGTACCTATTAGCAAGGTCGCAGAAAATGAAGAATGAATTAAAATTTGTTCAGATTATAAAACATAACTTAAATGGCAGAAAATTTAAATCTGATTTGTCAGTATTCCTTTTTTTCAATATTGCTAATAGATATTGAAAAATAGAAGGGCTCCAGTCAGAGGTATCGACTTCGACGTAAATTAGTACTTTTTTACACCATTACATATGATTGATAGTTGCGTGCTGGAGCAATAGTCGCTGGTTGTTTCTGTTTCATATGAGGGTTTTTGATTGCCTTGGAAATTTTTAACCTCTAGTAAATTGCGGTAGCCAGTGGACAGTAAAAATATCTATTACTGCCATACTCCAGCTTCTCTTTGACCTTAGAGATGTTGTCGCGGTTGTTTCTGGGAGAGTTGATTTGTTGTAAGGAATTTTTATAATCTTGTCCCTTTAGTCTAGTTGGTGTGTATTTTTCAGCTAGGTTAGTTGTTTTCTTCTAGCTGAACAGATTTTTGTTTATATTTCATGGCCTGCTAAGTTGCTTATAGGTAGAAAGTTGAAAATCGCCGATTTGTTTGAAAATTTAAAATTAAATGAAAACTACGAGAGACTGATATTCACAACCTCATATTGTTAGAAGGCCTAACAAATTGTATGTTTGACCGTATAAAAAAAATTAGGCATTCCCATTTGAAAAAATCAAGTTATCGCTGATCGAAGTTTCCTTAATTCATCGACCGATTTCTCCAAGCATAAACGTGATTTAAATTTGACAGTCTCGTCAAAGCTGACGCATTTTATGCTTAGTAATACGGCAAAGTCACAGCCTTCCATATTTTGTAATCTCTGCGATATTCAATTTTTTCCTGATATCTACTTATACCGAAAATGGTGATTTACACCTTAACGGTTAGCTTTAGGTACCATGTATGATACATAAAGTCACACTAGAATTCACCAAGGAATCTGAATATGCAATAATATATGGGGTATTCCATTTAAAAAAACATAACTTTGATACATTTCGTGTTTTTGGGACACCCTGTATAACATGAAAATATTTTTAAAATGTAGCCTTTATGGGTCTCTATCCATCCCAAATTATTATTTTCTTTTTTATCAAATACTTCAGCCATAATGCTCCGTGTCGAATAACGTGAATAACCCTGTATATGATAAAAATATTATTAGGTTTTGTACTCTGGTATTATATTAGCATTGTTTGAATCGGGTTATCAAATTCCCAAATTTTCACAGACATCCCCAAAAGGGCAGACGAGTAATGGTAAAATAAATATAGTACTTACATTTAATTCTAAAGCTTTTGTTTCGATTTCAGTCTTTGTATATTTGGCTCTAAAATCCAGAGGTTCAAGTCTCGGTTCCATCACCTTGAACCATTGACGTAGGCACTTCAACTCGTGGTCAATGTCTGCAATCAAAAGATACTCATCTAGATCATGGTTAAGAGTTTTCATAATTCATGTTTCGTATTACTTTTCGAATCAAGAGTGATTTTTTTAAATATTCCGATTTGTCACGTGTTGTTGGAAAATCAATGTATACCAATGTATTGGAAGTACTCAATCATGACCGACTCTACTCACTAGGCCGGAGCATTGAAATATGGCAACACTGAATAGTCGACCGAGCTTTTGTCATTAGTGTAATTCTTCCAGAGTGAAAAATAAGATTGGAAGGTGATTTTTAATGTGTTTCTAATTATTTACCTGCACAAGCGAAACTTTAACGATAAAAAGATGCCTGCAAAGCGTGTAGTACCAGGGTGCACTAGCAATTGTGCTTCCAATCAAGGACATAAACAGAAGTGGGTGAACGGTATTCTTCGTATGGGCTGGTTATATTTATAAGAATAAAGACAATAATTTACAAACATTTCAAAGGATAAGACCTATTTTAAAACACAATGTGGTACCTACAATGTTTTCTGGACCTCCCAAATATCACAGAAAAATACAGTTAGTAGAACTCATCTGGGCATGCATCTGGGCATACCTAAGAAAAGATTTGATAGTGAAAGGGAATCAAGACCAGCAAGAATGGCTTCACAGTGACCTAATAGTGAATTGTTCTAGCTCAAGTGACAATTTACAAAGTAAATTGAGTGTTCATTTAAGTGGAAGTGGAAGTGGCAGCAGGAAACAGGTTGCGTTTATTTTTATTTTGTAGTGTTTGACTACGATGAACCAGACATCAGATGAAAGTGGTATTAGTAGTAGTAGTAGTAGTAGTTCTAAAAAGTATTTTTCTTAATTTATTAACCGAGATGAACTCTAATACATATAAAATGTAATAATTATTCTGAAACTGCGGGCCCACTATTTGACAGCTAAGCCACGTTGCCACATCTAAGGCTCCGGCCTAGTGTAGAGACGGCCATGTTCTGGCCTGATGGGAGGGAGTTCTGTGCGTTCCTTATTATAATTACTCAAGGGCTTATGCAACCAGTGTTACAGCTACAATCTGAAAACAGTCCAGTTCTCAGGGATCAAAATAATGACTTTGTGAAAGCACCTGCAAGTAGTGAATAGTAGCGTCATAATACACTTTTTTAGGACCATCCGAACATTACCTTGCCCATTACAGAAACCAGAATTTTCTGATGCATACATGCGAGTATTGCTTCTGACAGTTCTGTATTGTGTAACTAGGATACTATTGGATTGATTTTAATGAAATTTTCACACAGTATTATTACCGCGACGAGGATGGAAAATGTTTATGATTTTTAAAATTCGCGTCAGTGGCGGCGCAGCAATAATAAAAAAATACAAAAATATTAAAACAGATCAAGCTTCGTCCTGATCGTTTTTAGGCTTTTTGGGTGGTGGTGAAGTTGGAGTGGTTGGGGTAGGAAAACTTGACACCTCCCTTTCTTAATGTCCGCTTCAAGAACGGTTCTACGTTGTGTAATAGAGCCCTGACATTCACCCTTGTCAATGACGTTAAGTTAACCTAGTTTACCTACCCAAGCAGAAATCTTGGTCACAATGGTTGTAATCGGACGGAACTAAAATGCTCAAAATTGAATCCCATTTTGAATTCAAGAGCGTAGTTCTCCAACTGACCTCCTCTTGAAAATCTGGTTGCAATTGCACAAGTTGACTAGCTTGATCATTAAATAACTTAAGTGCGGAGCTTTTCTCGAGGACCATATTTACGCAATGCTGAAAAAAAACACAAAAATTACAGAATTCATAAATATACCACACAATTCTTGCAAGCAATTGGAACGATTCATACACTCAAAAGTCGAAATACATTTTTTTGAAATAATTGTATTGTTGGTTTGATATTTTTTTGTTGAACTGGTTTACGAAAATTAAACGTATTTTTGTTGTGAGGAAATCCATCCTTTTCGTAAAGTATGTTTTCAAAAAAAAATCTATAAAGGAGCAAATTAATGTTTGCAAGCTATTAAAGCATCAATAATGATGCATAAAATTGCTATTTTTTTGTGACTGAAAACCAGTAGAATATACTATAATTAGACCATACTATCACCTACTAATTTGAGCAACTGCACTATTTCAAAAATATTAAATTTTGTTTTCGGTTCACCCTAAATTGAAATTAAAATGGCAAATTAAAATTTCAGAGAACTTTCATTTTGACTTTGATTTTATCAAAACTGACAAATCCTAAAACCCATCTGTCCCAAAGAACTCTGAACACACTCCAAGATATATAACCACATAAAAACACCACAGTTGCACTATCAGCTTCAACTTCATAGTTTATATTCCAGAAAATACGTCACATACTTATTGAATCATTCCTCAATCCTCAATGTTGTGTTTCACACAAATAATAATTAATTTTACCTTATTACTAGTACTCAAACTGATAGACGCACTTTTCTACTAAGAAAATACATGTACATCTAGCATCCCAATACTGGTGTAAGCGATTCACTTGAAATGTAATATGAGAACAAAGATATAATATAACAAAGGTAATAAATCGAAAACAGATCTTCTGAAGCTAACTGCGTATTGGCTACGTAAAATGAGATACAGGGTGTTTAAAACAAAATAGTTGCAGGATATTCAAAATGGGGTCAAGTAGCTTGACTCAAATGAACGAATTAATGAAGGGAGACAGATTTTCTGGTGCTGTACTGATAAATTATTTATCAATTTAAGAACCCTGGGTGACCAAAATATTGTCCTATCACAAGGAAATATAGCTCCAAAGAAGATTAAGACCCCGTCTAAGCTAAGCGCTGTGCTAGTTCTGAAGAATTTTCTTTGTCAGAAAATGTGGATTTTGAGATTTAAACCGATTAAGCCTTAAAATGCATTCTCTTTAAATATCTATCGTTATGTTCATAGTTGCAGTCGTTCAGCTTAGTGTTTATTTAGTTTTGTGTATAATTAGTAAAAAGTGATAAGTGTTTCATTTATTTTGATCCGATTCCACAAAAATAGCAGTCAAAACACGACGTGTCACAGTTCCTAACATGCAGAACCCGACGTTGAAAATTTGAAATCTGGACTTCAGAAAAACTATCTGTCCTAGATTTTGGGTCGTTAAAAAAATTGTTTCCTTGGTTTTGCATATAGACGACTGCTATATTCTCCTTCAACAAGCACTTAACTACCAGTACAAACACGCAGAGAGCTTATAAAATATGATTGAACATTAAAATAATCAAAACACTTACGGCTCGCAAAGCTTTATCTGTAATATTCTCCTCCTTCCCATATATTGTCTCCTGAACGCTATTTAACCAAGAATAGAGTTCGGAAAAATGGGAGTTGAACCCGTGCAGTGTCCAGGTACCAGTTTGATGCGATAAATCACCATTTACTTCCTAAAAAGATCCCACAATTAAGATTTCCATTTTTAGGAAATACATAAAAAATGTTGGCTTTATATTGAAAATTTAATGTGTTTTGCTCGTCTTATTTGAAATAATCATAACTTTTGCATACATACACTATTATTAGGCATTATTGATGTTTTTATTTCAACGAAATGCTTCAAAAGTTATGATGATTTCTAAGAAAAAATGGAGTCAAGTTGATTGACTCAGTACTTCCCACACATAATGATGATACCATTTTGTTATTTCCAATTGCATGGAGCTATAGTCTGAAATCCCCTTGCAACTAAATCATCGCCCACCCGCCCGCAAAAACAACATCCAACACAAAAACCCTCGTAAATAGTTTCTTGCGTCTCCCTCCTTAGGAACTAGGGCGCCACAGTTTTTTCTTGCATGCTTGAACTGGACGATGCGAAACGATCAAGCGTCTCCAACCCGTCTAAAAGCGAAGTTTGAACTGATTTTATATTTTTGGTTTTTTGATTATTGCTGCGCCGCCACTGACGCTGTTTTTCAAAAACAGAGTCGGTTTCCATTCTCGTCGCGGTAATAAATTCTGATCAAAATTTTATTAAAAATCAATTCAATCATTTTCGCTTTACGCAATATACATAGAACGAAATAAAGCAAAACTCGTATCTACAGATCACAAAATTGGTTTCTGTAATAGGCAAGCCAATGTTCGGATGGACCTAAAAAAATGTAATATGCCGCTAGGTATTTCTTCTACAGGTCAATGGACAGGCAATGATGAATACAACAAATTTTTCAGTTTTACAACCTCCCCACCCCGTAACAGCCCCGATTTCACCCCACCCAAAAAAAAAATTGAAAATGATCAGGTACCCGTAAAACGCCTAAAAACAAAGTTTGAGCTGTTTTTATATTTTAAGTTTTTTTATTATTGCTGCGCCGCCACTGACACTATTTTTCTAAAACATACACGTTTTCCATCCTCGCTGCGGTAGTAATACTGTATCAAAATTTCATTAAAATCAATTGAACAATTTTCGCGGTACGCGATATCGAACGATCTAAAACAATACTTGTATGTATACATCACAAATTCTAAGTCCCGCGGTTTCTATAATAAGCATGCAACGTTCGGATGGACCTAAAAAAGTGTATCATGCCGCTAGGTTTTTCATTCATATATCAATAGACAGCCCATTACGAATACAACAGATTTTTCAGTTTTACAAGCCCCCACCCGCACTCCAACCATCCCAATTTCACCCCCACCCAAGAAAAAGTAGAAAATGATTAGGAACCCCTCAAACGCCTAAAAACGAGGTTTGAGGCTTATTTGAAATTTTTTGTTTTTTGCTAATTAGCCCCCGTATAACGATTTTGAAAATTAGAGGAACATTACCTGCTACGACCCCACAGCATATCGCTGCCCAAATTTCATCACACTCCATGCAGCGGTTAATGAGATTACGAGGTTAGAAAAACACCAACAAACAGACAGACAGACCGACGGAAATGAGTGACGTGGATTTTCGTTATGTAGACATCATAAGACGCCCAAAAAGCGTATTATCTCAAGATCGAAAATTTTTGCGATCACAATACTCCCCTCACCTATCGGTGTGGGAAGTAAAAGGACAAAAAAATTAAAGGCAAACAATTGAGATTTTTTCAAATCTTTTTTTTTGTCCTTTGTGAACTTTATGCTGGGACACCCTGTATAAATTAATATGCACTAATGGCGAAAGGATCATTATTTTGTAAGCAATGCGATAGTTGAAATAATTTCAAATATATGTATTTATATATAGGCACTTAGAAAATGAACACCTGATAGGCCTACCCGCATGTTTTGCTAAAAGTCGTATAAATGCCATATGAACGTGTTTAGCATAACTGTTATCAATATAATCTAAGCCTAATTAATTCTACACCTCGTCATTCAATTTTTTTTTCAAACAACTCACTCGAAGCTTTTTCATAATTAATGCCAGATTTACAACACGGGTGTGCCAAAGAAGCAAAAGGCCCATAGCCTGGATAAACTTGGTACGTCTGACATGCCAAAGACTTACACCAAGAGATAAAGCTGATGGCAAAAACTACAAAGGCATGGGTAAAACTTAGACGCTTGTATCATGACATGAATGAACAAAAAAATTAGAAACATGTTTGACTAATGTACTGTGTAAGGCGTCCAATGAATTTGTGGTTCTTGGGTTTTTAAAAACTCATGAACCACAAATTCACGTCTGACTAAATATATCGAGCTAATTAAAAAATATTTTTCCCAAAAAAAAAAAAAAATGTTTTCTTGTAAGAGTCAAGGACTTCTCAAAAGACCCTCCTTATATAGTGACACGTACCTGACATCTATCGATCAACTGATTATCCATGATGTAGTTGTAGTTGGCTTGAAGCACTGACCAAAATTCTTCTCTGTGGTCACTAGCAGTGCTACCCCATGATCTGCGTAGTGCTGTTGCTTTTACCCTATTTTTCGTCAAACTGTTAAACTGTCTAGGCTTCACAGCCTTGTCTGGGGTGCATTCTGTGGCTGGCAGTGAGGAGAGCGAGAAGCTCGCTTTCAGAGAACCTAGAACAAAGATTTTCATTGAGCACCAGCGTCGTCGATGAGAAATCTCACCCCCTCACCGTTTATCACAAAAAATGGAGTCAAGTTGATTGACTCAGTACTTCCCACACATAATGATTTCATTTTATTGTACAACACAAAACTTTCGTAAATAGTTTCTTGCGTCTCCCTCCTTAGAAACTAGGACGCCGCAGTTTTCATTCTGCATGCTTCAACTGAACGGTGCAAAACGATCAGCAGCCTCTAAACCGTCTAAAAGCGAAGTATGAGCTGTTTTCATATTTTTAGTTTTTTAATCATATTTGCGCCGCCACTGACACGATTTTTCAGACACTGGCGCGTTTTCCACTCTCGCCGCGATAGTCAATTCTTTGTCGAAATTTCATTAAAATCAATTTAATAATTTTTGCTTTCCGCAATATACATAGAACGAAATTAAGCAATACTCGCAATTGTATACATCACAAAACTGTAAGTCCCTTGGTTTCTGTAATAGGCAAGGAAATGTTCGGATGGGCCTAAAAAAGGGTATTATGCCGCTAGGTTTTTCATTCACAGGTCATTATGAATACAACAAATTTTGCAGTTTTCCAACCCCCCACCCCCCAACCACCCCAAATTCACCCCTATCCAAAAAAAAGTAGAAAATGATCAGGAACCCCTAAAATGCCTAAAAACAAAGTTTGAGGCGTTTTTATTTTTTTTATTATTTTATTATTGCTGCGCCGCCACTGACACGATTTTTCCAAAACATACGCGTTTTCCATCCTCGCCGCGGTAGTAATACTGTGACAAAGTTTCATTAAAATTCATTCCATAACTTTTACGTTCCTCAATACAGAACGATCTAAAGCAATATTTCTATGTATTTATCAGAAAATTCTAAGTCCCTTGGTTTCTGGAATAGGCAAGGCAATATTCGGATGGGCCTAAAAAAGGGTATTATGCCGCTGGGTCTTTCTTTTACAGGTCAATGGATAGCCTATTATTAGTACAACACATTTTTGAGATTTACAACCCCCCACCCCCCAACCACCCCAAATTAACCCCCACCCAAAAAAAAAGTAGAAAATGACCAGGAACCCCTAAAATGCCTAAAAACGAAGTTTGAGGCATATTTGATTTTTTTTGTTTTTTGCTAATTACTCCGCCCCCCGTATAACGATTTCCAAAATTATAGGAACATTACCTACTACGGAGCCACAGCATATCGCTGCCCAATTTTCATCACAATCCATGCAGCGGTTACTGAGATTACGTGGCGTACAGACCGACAGACCGACAGACAGACAGACAGACCGACGGAAATGAGTGACGTGGATTTTCGTTATGTACACATCATAAAACGCCCAAAAAAACGTATTATCTCAAAATCGAAAATTTTCGCGATCACAATACTATCCTCACCTATCAGTGTGGGAAGTAAAAAGATATCTTGATAAAACTTCACCACACTGTGTTCAAAAGTTGACGCTTAGGACATACCTTGATATGAAGTTTTTTGCTCAAAGTGGACTCAAGAATCACACCCTCAGATAGTAGCACACCTATGTCATTAAAGATCACCCTGTACATAAAAAAAACTTGCCAAACGTTTCCTTGGCAAACGCTTTCCGTTGCTGTATAGGTAGCAGTAGGCCTTTCTATAAAAGATGTACCAAATTGTACCAAGCTACATGGTGCAAATTTTGTCTTGTTTACTTATTTTACTCGCATTCAAAACTTTCGATTTCATTCCTCAGTATACTTTATAAAAAAAAATGTGTGATTGTGTGAGAGATATATGGACTACGTGTTACGAGTGAACTTATTTTCGCTAAGCACCACGTTCACAACTTTCTTTCTCACAGAATAAAATGACACGTTTTGTGCATCTGTTATAAATTGTTGTTTTGGTTTATTCACGCCAGACACCAGACAGTATCGATATTTTACCAATTTTATTGCAACCATTGTACCAATTATCATTCAGACAGGGTCATATTAGCTACTGAATGGATTTTAAGTTGGCGTATTTGCACGTTTTTATCACATAATCGGTGAAATTAATTTGTTTGACCATTACTGTGGGAAAGTGAAACTTCTTAAAACCAATAAACTGAAATGTATACCTAATGATCATAGATCTCATCTTTTACTTCCGACAGGAAGGGGAGGGAGAATGAAAGAAAGAAGAGATAGGCTTTCTGGTGACCAGAAAGCCCAATGCACCTCTCCTTAAGGGCCCCACAGACATCGTTCTTTTTCATCAGTTTTGCACGACGTGCCAACCGATGTCGATGTCGGTTAAACCGATGGAACGATACCTCCACACACTGTTCGATTTTCTTTCAGTTTCCCGCAAATTTTTGTTCCGTTAACATGGATAATACTTTAGCATTGGCGGCGGCTTTAGCTATTAAAGTGAAATACAGCAAGAAAAAACGTTCTAAATGGGTGAAACAGTGACTTTTAAAAAGAGGCCAATTCTCCCATATAAATCTATTAGAAGAATTGCGTCTGGAGCCAGGGGATTGCTACAACTATTTGAGGATGGATGAAGAAACATACTTAGAATTACTTAATTCAGTAGCACCTCTAATAAAACAACAGGATACTTTGATTGGACAAAGTATTTCCCCTCATGAACGTCTGACAGCTACATTGAGATTCCTTGCTACGGGTAGAAGCTACGAGGATTTGAAATTTTCAGTTGCGATATCCCCCCAAGCTTTACAAATTTTATCTGAAACCGGAACGACACTGCAAAATCCCGTCGTGATTGCTCGATGAACGGCCACACATGTACCAAGTTGCACGATGGCAATCCAAACCGACGGGTAAAATCAAGCTCGGACAGATTTTTTGGAACGACGGTCAACACGACGGTTTTTCGGCACACACGGACCGAAATGAGTGTGATCGGTTGGCACGTCGTGCAAACCTGATGAAAAAGAACGATGTCTGTGGGGCCCTTTACCCTAATTCCAGAGTGCAGCACTCATCGCAAGGATGAGGATGGCCTTTGGTCCTCCACACCTTATATCCTCAGGTTGAAGCACCCTTGAACCTAGTATAGTCTGTCTGTGATACCCAAGGCTTCACAGCGACACAGAATGTGTGCCGAGGACTCTTTCCTCGCTACATCACATACAAAAGACGCTTGAAGGTGTTATGGCCCACAAGTAACCTTAGCCTGCTGCCGTTCAATGAGATACAGAATAGCCTGACCTTGGTCAGAGGTAGGGCCGTTCTTTTAGGACCATATGACCTGGTGGTGACAACCACAATTGCGGAAACAGTCACAAAACACTCCCATGCCCAAATGCTAAAACGATGGGAAGAACTATAAGAATGCCGATATGCCAAGGAAACCCTTGCAGGTTTTGGCATGGCAATATCCAAGAAGTACCTCTCATAGTATAATTCCTGACTAGCCATTGCCAACTAAGGAACACCTCCACAAAATCTTTAGCTTTCTTTTTTCCATTTTATTGATATAACCCCCAATATTTTATTATGCTCTTTCATCTTTCTGTAGCACTTGTTGTTGTTGAAATGATTTTACGGAAAAAATAAGTATGCATATAAAATTAAAGGTACCACAAGATTTCAAATAAAATGGGGATATCATTTATTTAGGAAAACCTATGGGGTGCTATTTAAAAAAAGAAGATTTGGGGGTGAGTTTTAGGGGTTGACGTACAAAAAAATGTTTTGAATGCATGGTATGATAGACCCTATAGTACCTTCAAAAGTACCACTCAGTTCTTGCTTGAACAGTTTTTCGTTACGAAAATATCACGTGTCAAGGAAATTCTGGGACACCCGGTATATAACCACCCTCTCTCGCTGCAATCGCAAAAATTAAAACAAGAGTCCAGCCATAGCCATACGTTTGACTTGCATATAACTATATTACATTCCGTAAGTGCATATGGCACTGATTTACATTTCATACACGCGTATGGCACTCAAATTTAGAGCTCAACAATATTCAATTCCGTAAGTGCATATGGCGCTGATTTACATTTCGTACACACGTACGGCACTCGAAATTTGATTGGTTTAAAATTCAAGTCTGACCAATGGGATTGTGCTAGGTGCTATATACATGTACGGAATGTATAAATGCGTACCGTACAGGTTGTATAAAAGCCCTTCCCTCCAGACGGTGATAAAATATACCAGAAAACAAGTAACGCAGTTAAAAACTTGAACAGCATCAGTGAAAATGGCAAGTCGGTAAAATACGTAGTTTTTGTGCTGAATCGATTGTACCATATGGCACACAATAACGAAACAAGTCATAACATTTCCTATAGCGTTTTCTGTTGTTTTCAGGTTTCTACCAAAGAATAATGTACAAAATGGCCAACTTAATCCACACTGCATAGTTTTCCTGTCGTAAAGCTCGACTACAAGTGCCCATAAATTTAATTATCGTGTTGAACCTTCGCGTAGATATGAGCCACACTTTGTATTAAACTGTACGTGATTTCTGTAACCCAAATTGGTTTTTCTTGTACATCGAGTAGGTGTTGTGTATTTTCTTATTTTAGTAGCTTTTTTCGATAACTTTCAATACAACGAAGGCGCTAGGAGTTTCTCCACACAGGCTGATGAGAATTCGGTTTCATATTATAAGGTACAAATCTGTGTGTGAAATACTACTGCACTTCACTTAGTTATTTTGTATATTTATGCACACATAAATAAATTCGTAATTCAAGAATAATGATAATCTTGTCGAAGTATAGTTACGACCAGATCATGTCTTCTCAATCTGAGGCAATTTAATTAATAAGAAAATTATGGTTTCACACCTGCATCGGTACAGCTGGTTATCAACTCAACCAAAGTTGTAGGGATCTAGTCATTCCCTTGACAACCCACATAGAAGCAGGCTTTCGAAAACGATTTGAAACCTCTAAGCGCGCAAACACAGTGGGTCTTTTTAGTGAGCGTGCAAGGGCGTGCGAAGTCGTGCAGGTGCCGCATGCAGGCTCACCTGCTCAACTGAGTTTTCGACCGCTTACCAGCGTCGGAAGCCCGCTTGAACGCCTTTATAGTAACAGAAATTTAGTTTGCTACCTGGTTTCGTCTGTGGCGGTCGAAGATGAGTAGCGATAAAGAATTACATATAGCTTCAGTGTTTGCGAAAACCCCTATTTGGGATAAAAGACATAAGCTGCACTATAACCGCACTGCGATAGAAAAATGTTGAAAGGAATGAGCATTTAATGATGTTATAATTATCTTATACCTGGCGGGCCAGCCCAAAAGATCTGTCCGACACGGGAATTCCCACCGAACCCAGGTCGTTCCTCATGCGTTGCAAAATGCAGGAGCCTCCTTATGTAGCGCGTCCAATGTCAATGTTGTTCCCAATGCCCACAAAGCATATTATCTCAAAATCGATAATTTTCGCGATCCCAATACTCCCCTCACCTATCGGTGTATATCGGAAGTAAAAGCTATTCTAATATTAATGTTTAACAAAATAACAATGTACCCGACCAATGATATTACGAGACCCAAATATATAACGCTAAGCTACGTACTATCACTTAGTATCAGAGAAATATTCAAATGAGCATAACACATTTATACACAACCACAACACTAGACGTAGGCTAGGTACCACAATAATTCCCAAACCAAACAAATCAGTCATGCGGCGGTCATATCTCAATTTAGCGCCAAAATGATACAACACTTCTCCCTTTTGATACCAAAAACTTGTTTACCAAGCAATTCAAACAGTCTCTACCAGAGTGGATAGCTTCCTTAATAAGACGCGCACAAGAATTCGTTGAACATGTCCAGTATCAGTCACATATTCATCTGATTGACAAATTTCAACTAAATGGTTCTAATGTATATGATGTGAGTCTAGATATGTATGTACTAATAGTTCATTTAACAACTTCCCACCAAGGATTTATCACAAACTGACACAAACCGCTGATTAAACGAAAAAACGCCAAGACACGTCAAAATATCTGTCCAGAGAGACAACTTTTTAACCAAAAACTATTTCACCCCCTATTGTACCCTCTAGCCCCTCAGGGGAATCATTTCCAGTGTTTTTGCAACTATCCCTCATTGTTTTGCCAATAATGGGCAACATTTTGAACCCTTATTGCATGTTTCCTATACCGTGTCTAGATGCGACTGGCCAATCTTTGTACTCTTTTTCTTGTCTGTTTTCACTGTACCATGCACTGGTGCGTTTGACTACGGAACCGGCGCCGGCCTGCTTCTACCTGCCGAGGGGACTCGGAGTTGGCCAACGCACTCCAACGCTCTTCAACGCTCCTATATGAATGCCTACTTATGTGCAGATCTACCTGCCGCATATGAGAATGGAATTGATTACAAACTGCTTCGCGAAATACCATACAAAAACCTCTCCTCCCTGGCCTAGTATAATGGCTAATCCCAAATACCTCTGAAATATGTAAAAATTATATTTATAGCAACCAAAGTAGAATACATCGTTTTCTTTCGAAACCATAAAATTGAGATGTCTCTATTTACCGACTCGATTTCTCACTGCCAAGAATGCAATGTTGTGGCAACACTGCTACAAACACATCCTTTTCATTCCTTCCTGTCTCCGTATTTCCAAACGTTTGTTAGAAAGAGACCTAAGCGGATAAAAAACAAGGATGCACACTCAAAATAATTTCAGAAAAAAAAGAAACTGAAGATCGTAAACTAAATTTAAAAATTCTATTAATAAACAAAGGAAAGAGAACTTAGCCTCATCCTGTGAAGGCGCCTGAGTGAAGCCATAAGCGTACCGATAACATTTTTGAGCTTAAATAGATTTTTGCACAGAACTATTTCACTTGTATTTTGGGGAAAACACTTTTATGGTCAGCCTCCCGCAAAGGCTGAAAGCCTATGGCGCTGTAGAAGCGCTGCGAGAGGATAAGTGTCGGTTCACGTTAGATTTGAAACGCTGCAGGTTGTAGCCGTCGGGAGACAAATTCCCCGGCAGTTCATTCCACAGTCAGGCATATAGTGCAAAAATATGGCCTTAGAGCATATCCAGGCAACAACAAGGTCTTCCTCCAAGCCAAGTCATCAGCCGTATAATGGATACCCAGGCTCGATATTAACTTATAGCCTAGTTACTACTCAGATCGCATTTTTTATGCGTTGTTTAACTGTTTCACTTTGATGACCTTTACTTCCCACACCGATAGGTGAGGGGAGTATTGTGATCGCAAAAATTTTCGATTTCGAGATAATACGCTTTTTGGAAATGCTACGATGTCTACATAACGAAAATCCACGTCACTCATTTCCGTCGGTCTGTCTGTCGGTCTGTCTGTTGGCGTTTTTCTAACGTCGTAATCTCAGTAACCGCTGCATGGATTGTGATGAAATTTGGACAGCGATATGCTGTGGTGTCGTAGTAGGTGATGTTCCGATAATTTTGGAAATCGTTGTACGGGGGGTGGAGTAATTAACGAAAAACGATAAATTTCAAATATTCCTCAAACTTCGTTTTTAGGCGTTTTAGGGGTTCCTGATCATTTTCTACTTTTTTTTGGGTGGGGGTGAATTTGGGGTGGTTGGAGGGTGGGGGGTTGTAAAACTGAAAAATTTGTTGTATTCATAATGGACTGTCCAATGACCTGTGAATGAAAGACCTAGGGGCATAATACACTTCTTTAGGTCCATCCAAACATTGCCTTGCTTATAATAGAAACCCAGGGACTTGTGACGTATACCTACGAGTGTTGTTTTAGATAGTTCTATATTGCATAACGCAAAAATTATCGAATTGATTTTAATGAAATTTTGACACAGTATTACTGTCGCAGCGAGGATGGAAAACGCGCATGTTTTGGAAAAATCGTGTTACTGGCGGCGCAGCAATGATAAAAAAACTAAAAATATAAAAATAGCTCAAACTTTTTTTTTTAGGCGTTTTAGGGGTTCCTGATCATTTTTTACTTTTTTTTGGGTGGTGGTGGTTAGGGGGTGGGGGGTTGTAAAACTCAAAAATTTATTCCATTCATAATAGGCTGTCCACTGATCTGTGAAAGAACGACCTAGCGGCATAATAGACGTTTGTTAGGTTCATCCGAACATTGCCTTGGCTATTACAGAAATCAAGGGACTTAGAATTGTCTGATGTATACCTACATACGAGTATTGCTTTAGATCGTTCTGAATTTAGTACATGGAAATTATGGAATTGATTTTAATGGAATTTAGACACAGTATTATCACCGCGGCAAGGATAAAAAGTGCGTATGGTTTTCAAAAATCGTGTCAGTGGAGGCGCAGCAATATTAAAAAAAAAATTAAAAATATAAAAATAGCTCAAACTTCGTTTCTAAGCAATTTGGGGGTTCCTGATTGTTTCGTTTCGTCCAGTTGAAGTTGAATTGTATCATTTTAGTTCCTACGGAGAGACTTAGGAAACTATTTACTAGTTTTTGTGTTGGATGTTTTTTTGACGACAGGCGAGCGATGATTTGGTTGCAACTGTTATGTGTGGGAAGTATTGAGTCAATCAGCTTGACTCCATTTTTTCATGTGTATCACAAACGTACGCTAAATAAAAGAACAACACGTTACTGAGTAAAAGCAATTTTTAAGGATACAGATAACGAATTATTGTGTGCTTATTCCAACGGTAATGATATTGTCCTTTGCAGCGGGCGAGGGCCACTATGGAGTATTTATAAATACAAGGATCGATGATTATAAAGTGGCAAACGCCAATAACGAGGAGCAGTTGACCTGGAAATTTCTATGCAGTCGCAAACAGAGATTTACACAACGTCACATTTACTGATTCACTGCATTGTATCGTGTATAGTCAGAGGACTATTTTTTAACAGTATTTACAGAGTGTCTACATCCAAAGGCAGGAAGCTGCTATGCATAAATATCATTTCATCAAATTATAGTAAAGTGTTAAAAAATAGTCAAGTCTGATCAACGGAAAACCATTCATATATGCAAAAAGAGTCGCTAGGAGGTCTGAAAGTTTTTGATGTTCGTTACCTGAGACTGAAACTCAAAATAACGGTCGGATTTGTAATCAGCGCCCTCAAAGTATACATGATACGAGTTTTCGTCCTAATAGAAAGCCAGATAACGATTTTAGATTTTTAGGGTGAACCTCAAGTTCTGAGGGTCTAAAAATTTTTGATGTTCGTTACCTGAGGCTGAAACTCAAAACAACGGTCGGATTTGTAATCAGCGCCCTCAAAAAGTATGCAAGACACGAGTTTACGTCCTGATAGGAAGCCAGATAACGATTTTAGATTTCTAGGGCGAACCTAAAGATCCGAGGATCTGAAATTTTTTGATGTTTGATGTTCATTACCGGAGGTTGAAACTCAAAACAACGGTCGGATTTGCAATCAGCGCCCTCAAAGTTACACGAGTTTTCGTCATGATAGGAAGCCAGATAACGATTTAAGATTTCTAGGGCGAACCTCAAGATCTGAGGGTACAAAAATTTTTGATGTTCGTTACCTGAGGCTGAAACTCAAAACAACGGTCGGATTTGTAATCAGCGCCCTCAAAGTATACATGATACGAGCTTTCGTCCTGATAGAAAGCCAGATAACGATTTTAGATTTTTACGGTGAACCTAAAGATCTGAGGGTCTGAAAATTTTTGATGTTAATTACCTGATGCTAAAACTCAAAACAATGGTCGGATTTGTAATTAGCGCCCTCAAAGTATACATGATACGAGCTTTCGTCCTAATAGAAAGCCAGATAACGATTTTAGATTTTTAGGGTGAACCTAAAGATCTGAGGGTCTGAAAATTTTTGATGTTAGTTACCTGATGCTGAAACTCAAAACAATGGTCGGATTTGTAATTAGCGCCCTCAAAGTATGCAAGGCACGAGTTTACGTCCTGATAGGAAGCCAGATAACGATTTTAGATTTTTAGGGTGAACCTAAAGATCTGAGGGTCTGAAAATTTTTGATGTTAGTTACCTGATGCTGAAACTCAAAACAACGGTCGGATTTGTAATCAGCGCCCTCAAAGTATACACGACACGAGTTTCTGTCCTGATACGAAGCCAGATAACGATTTTAGATTTTTAGGGTGAACCTAAAGATCTGAGGGTCTGAAAATTTTTGATGTTAGTTACCTGATGCTGAAACTCAAAACAATGGTCGGATTTGTAATTAGCGCCTTCAAAGTATACATGATACGAGCTTTCGTCCTAATAGAAAGCCAGATAACGATTTTAGATTTTTAGGGTGAACCTAAAGATCTGAGGGTTTGAAAATTTTTGATGTTAGTTACCTGATGCTGAAACTCAAAACAACGGTCGGATTTGTAATCAGCGCCCTCAAAGTATGCAAGGCACGAGTTTACGTCCTGATAGGAAGCCAGATAACGATTTTAATTTCTAGGGCGAACCTAAAGATCCTAGGATCTGAAATTTTTTGATGTTCATTACCGGAGGTTGAAACTCAAAACAACGGTCGGATTTGCAATCAGCGCCCTCAAAGTATACATGACACGAGTTTTCGTCATGATAGGAAGCCAGATAACGATTTTAGATTTTTAGAGTGAACCTAAAGATCTGAGGGTCTGAAAATTTTTGATATTAGTTACCTGATACTGAAACTCAAAACAATGGTCGGATTTGTAATTAGCGCCCTCAAAGTATACATGATACGAGCTTTCGTCCTAATAGAAAGCCAGATAACGATTTTAGATTTTTAGGGTGAACCTAAAGATCTGAGGGTCTGAAAATTTTTGATGTTAGTTACCTGATGCTGAAACTCAAAACAACGGTCGGATTTGTAATCAGCGCCCTCAAAGTATACACGACACGAGTTTCTGTCCTGATACGAAGCCAGATAACGATTTTAGATTTTTAGGGTGAACCTAAAGATCTGAGGGTCTGAAAATTTTTGATGTTAGTTACCTGATGCTGAAACTCAAAACAATGGTCGGATTTGTAATTAGCGCCTTCAAAGTATACATGATACGAGCTTTCGTCCTAATAGAAAGCCAGATAACGATTTTAGATTTTTAGGGTGAACCTAAAGATCTGAGGGTTTGAAAATTTTTGATGTTAGTTACCTGATGCTGAAACTCAAAACAACGGTCGGATTTGTAATCAGCGCCCTCAAAGTATGCAAGGCACGAGTTTACGTCCTGATAGGAAGCCAGATAACGATTTTAATTTCTAGGGCGAACCTAAAGATCCTAGGATCTGAAATTTTTTGATGTTCATTACCGGAGGTTGAAACTCAAAACAACGGTCGGATTTGCAATCAGCGCCCTCAAAGTATACATGACACGAGTTTTCGTCATGATAGGAAGCCAGATAACGATTTTAGATTTTTAGAGTGAACCTAAAGATCTGAGGGTCTGAAAATTTTTGATATTAGTTACCTGATACTGAAACTCAAAACAATGGTCGGATTTGTAATTAGCGCCCTCAAAGTAAACATGATACGAGCTTTCGTCCTAATAGAAAGCCAGATAACGATTTTAGATTTTTAGGGTGAACCTAAAGATCTGAGGGTCTGAAAATTTTTGATGTTAGTTACCTGTTGCTGAAACTCAAAACAAAGGTCGGATTTGTAATCAGCGCCCTCAAAGTATACACGACACGAGTTTCCGTCCTGATACGAAGCCAGATAACGATTTTAGATTTTTAGGGTAAACCTAAAGATCTGAGGGTCTGAAAATTTTTGATGTTAGTTACCTGAAGCTGAAACTCAAGATAATGGTCGGATTTGTAATTAGCGCCCTCAAAGTATACACGACACGAGTTTTCGTCCTAATAGAAATCAGATAACGATTTTAGATTTTTAGGGTGAACCTCAAGTTCTGAGGGTCTGAAAATTTTTGATGTTCGTTACCTGAGGCTGAAACTCAAAACAACGGCCGGATTTGTAATCAGCGCCCTCAAAGTGTACATGACACAGGTTTTTTTTGGTAAACCTTAAGAGAAATTTTTATTTTTTGCTGATTACACCTACGGTTTGGGAAGCAAAAAATAAAAAAAAATAAAATAATGCCCTGATAAATGAATAAAATAATGGTTATATCGACTTTTTAACAGCCTGTGCCTCTCACCCACCGAAATAGCTTCTAGAACAGATAGATGCTAAAACATTACAAAACCTTTTGGAACAGTCGTCTCATTAAAGACGGATACCGTTGGATTATTGAAATGGAAAACAATTAAATGGATGTCAACGGTACATTCTGCCTAATCGACCTAACAGGAACATAAAACTGAACAATACAGGGTGTCCCAGAAAGACGGTCCCATAGAAGAACCCCCACCTCACTGAGTCAAAATATTGCGAATAAACAAAACATACCTATATACCAAGTTGCACCGTTTGACCGTGAGAGGGCTTCAAAGTCAAGAATACTTTTTCAATTTTTGTTGATAACCTCACAACGACATTTGCGATTTGAATGAAATTTGGTAAACGTGTAACACCATAAAAATGCCACATTTTAATACTTTTAACTCTAACACTATGATGTTTTAGCATGGTGAACCGATGTCTTCGCCACATACATTGCCCACTATTTTTCTTATTTTTAGTGCTTTCGGTTTGAAATTTTTCCACAACAAAGATACATCATTGACAAATATTTTTTGACTCTTAGTAAATTTTCGTATCTGTCACGGTTTAACAGTTAAAAATAATTCTGTGATACTTCAGTAGTAGCGCACTGGTCTATTTTATCCGGAATTTAATTGATTGCATTTTGTTAGTCTTTCGCTTGTAAAATTATCGTTATCAGGGTAAATCAGTTATGCTTCTAAGTGTGTCGGTTCGGTACTTTTTCGCACAAATTGACAGTAAATAAATTGAAAAAATGTTATTGATATTTCGCAATTTCAACAAACATTAGATATCAAAAATTGAACGGATAGTAAATTCATTAATGTCAAACTGTACCAAATCAATCTACAAGCAAATCGTAGATGAAGAGTAACAATTTTTGTGATCGGGTTATGAGATCGTGTAAAACCGTTAAATGTATTGACCAAACAAATGTAGGACTAGAGCAGATTCATATTATTTATTTATGTCATCATCAATTATTTTTAACTGTTAAACCGTGACAGATACGAAAATTTAATAAGAGTCAAAAAATATTTGTCAATGATGTATCTTTGTTGTGGAAAAATTTCAAACCGAAAGCACTAAAAATAAGAAAAATAGTGGTTAATGTAAGTGGCGAAGACATCGGTTCACCATTCCAAAACACCATAGTGTTAGAGTTAAAAGTATTAAAATGTGGCATTTTTATGGTGTTACACGTTTACCAAATTTCATTCAAATCGCAAATGTCGTTGTGAAGTTATCAACAAAAATTGAAAAATTATTCTTGACTTTGAAGCCCTCTCACGGTCAAACGGTGCAACTTGGTATATAGGTATGTTGTGTTTATTCGCAATATTTTGACTCAGTGAGATGGGGGTTCTTCTATGGGACCGTCTTTCTGGGACACCCTGTATAAAAGTACTTCATGTGTTAATAATCCTTTGTAAAACCCACTGACTGTTCTATTTTGCCAGGAATTAATTACAAACGATAGACTGAAAATTAAAAAGCCTGCTTGAAAAACAGGCATAATATTACAATTAATTAATTGACTTATTAATAATGCCATAGGTGAAATTCCACTTGCGTATGCATTTTCCTACGCACTGTCAAGACAAGTTGTTGGAAGCTATTTCAAGAGGAGAAACGATAAAGGCAAGTGGCTGAATCGATAAATTCAAACACCAGAAGATTAATATGGATTGTAGTTACGAGTTGCATCAAATACGTTGGCTTTTTCCCCTGCAAAACAATTGTCGAGTGGGGATTAGTGAATAAAGTACAGTTTAACGTACAGAAAACTGTGGGAATGGAGGATTGCCCAATAGTAGAGTAGAGTACAGTGTGGGGCACACCATAATGGATGCTAGAAAGGACCAAATAACTCCGAAATACATCTTCAACAAGAAATTCGAAACTATAATAAGAGATCGAGAACTCTGTGAAGTGAACAACCTGCATCGGGAAATAGTCTGGTACACAGATGGATCAAAGACCGAGCAAGGCACAGGAGCGGGAATCTTTGGAAGAGGAACTAGACAGAGCATTCCTCTAGGAAAATACGCCTCGGTATTTCAGTCAGAGGTGTACGCCATCCTGCAATATGCAAGGATCAATAATGAACGATCCTACAGAAACAAGAGGATCGCAATACTTACAGACAGTCAGGCTACACTTAGGGCACTAGAAGCGCCCAAAGTTACGTCTGCTCTAGTCTGGGAATGCTTACAGGAACTGGGAAGACTGGCAGAACACAACAAAGTGACTTTGGAGTGGGTGCCTGGACACTCAGGTATAAGAGGCAATGAAAGGGCGGTCGAGCTAGCAAGACTAGGCTCGTCTGCCCTATACATTGGAGCAGAACCCGCCCTGGGGGTGCCTAAAAGCACAATCAGACACCAGGTGGGATAATGGGTGAAACATCAGCACAAGGAGCAGTGGAACTTGTTGCCAGGATGTGTTCATGGAAAAACATGCATTAAAGCCCCATGCAAGAAGATAGCTGAAACACTGCTCTCCTTGAGTAGAAATCAGCTCCGAATAACGACGGGTCTCCTCACAGGACATTGTGACCTGAAGGAACACCTGAATAAAACGGGACTCTACAATGGAGACCTCAACTGCAGATTGTGTGGAAGAGGAACTGAGTCAGCCCTACATGTGCTGTGTGAGTGCGAAGCGCTAGATCACAAGAGACAACAGCTCTTTGGGAAGACCAAGCTAGAACCAATGGAGTACAGCTCAGCACCAGGACCAGTAGGTAAACTGCATAAACTTATGCAGGGATCCAGATTGCTGGAGTGGATACTGTAAAAGAGAGGAGCAATAATACAATAGGCCTTAAGGCTTAAGTATTGACGGGGACAGCAAGGTCGGACGGCTCCTGGAAAAAAAAATAGTAGAGTCACTTTCTGTCAAGCTTTTGAGGATCAACATGTCCTGGCACGACCACGTCGTCAGTGTTGCCAAAACAGCATCCTAGAAGCTTAGAGTTTTGTTCCGCTGTTGGAAGCAGTATACACCAGAGCAACTACTGCTGCTCTACAAGGCACAGATCCGACCATCGTTAGAGTATTGCTCAAATGTGTGGGGATGCGCTCCGAAGCACTCTCTAAAGCTTCTGGACACCATCCAGAAAAGAGCAATCAGACCAATCGATACACCTAACCTCACAAAGGACACCTACAGTCTGGAACATCGAAAAAGGGTGACTGACCTGTCCCTATTTTACAGATTCTATCACGGAAGATGTTCGAATGAGCTCTCCCAGATAATAACACCAAGGGCTGTCCGAACGAGGAACACTGGAGAGGCTCTGCGAGCTCATCCTTACCAGGTCGAAGTCCCTACTCCCCGAACCAGTCTCCTCCAGCATTCCTTCTTTTAGAGAACCTCGATGCTATGGAATGAGCTGCCGGAGAATTTGTATCCCTACGGCTACAACCTGCAGCGTTTCAAATCTAACCTGCACCGATACGTATCCTCTCGCAGCGCTTCTACAGCGTCATAGGCTGATGGATTTCTTGGGGCACAATACGAATTCTTTCTCGATGAAGTAATCCACATTCACTGTCACAAAGTTTTTATAGATAAACACCCGTAAAAGTGCACCCACTCACCCGCGATTCAACTTAAAACATACATATACATGTATGCTCATAGAAGCCGGTGCATAGTCCACATACGCAAAGTGCAAATGAGCATTATGCATACCTGAACTGCTATTAGGTATTCGCAAAATTATTCGAGTATACAATTACAAGAATAAATGCAGTTTTCACACGCCAAGACATGCTTCGCTATTCCGGATAACGCTTAAATTTTTTCCGCAAAAAAACACGACGTCTGAAGAAAACGAGGAACAGGGAAATGTGCTCATAACTGTATTACTTATTTGCATATTACGTATTAAATGGAGAATGATAGCGATCACAAACTAACGTCTTCATTCCTATAAGATGAATCGAATGTATCAGGTGTAGCAATAATTATTATTAATTAGTGTTCGTTTTTAGTGCCCCTATTAGAATTTTGCTTGCAGCCAACTGCATCAACATAACCTAAAGTCACGTGGCAAATATAACTGTTCGCAAGTCATCATCATAGCCACAATGTCTTAACAGACATTTTGTGAACTCGTAAAATACATTAAGTCGGAGCCGACATTGCCGACACGAATATTATCATTAGTTTTGAGAACAGTAGCTCGCCATCGTTCGCGATTTACTGTCAGTTCAGTGGCGCTCTTGATACTCATATCCAGCAACTGTTTCGTCGTATCCACCCAGCGTGTAGGGGGACGGCCACGGCGCCGCCCACTCGGGGCATGACCATGAACTACAAATTTCTCCATATCATCGCTTCTGTGAATATGTCCGAAGAATGTAAGCATTCTCGTCGACACAATGTAGGATAGTCTCTTTGGATTACCGAGCTCATCCAGTACGTAAACGTTAGTCCGATGGGCGGTATAAGGAACTCTCAGCATTCTCCTCCACGTCCACATTTCAAAAGCATCTATGCGAGCTCGATCTGCCTTTTTAACAGTCCAAGTTTCCGAGGCATACATCTACAGCTTCGCAGATGACAGTACATTAGTGTCGTGCATGGAACCAGGCAAGCCACTATCATCCCAAGAGACGGTACGTCGGCGACAGCAGCATGCCTCACAGATCAACGCAGATATCAAAACAATTGTCGAGTGGGGATTAGCAAATAAAGTACAGTTCAACGTACAAAAAACTCAGGCAACAACACTTACAAAGAAGTCTCACGATGGCTTACCAACCGTGGAAATGGAGGGCCACCCCATAGTCGAATCACCTTCCGTCAAGCTTTTGGGGATCAACATCAATAACAACATGTCCTGGCACGACCACGTCGTCAGTATAGCCAAAACGGCATCCCAGAAGCTTGGAGTTTTGTTCCGCTGTAGGATGTTGTATACACCAGAGCAACTGCTGCAGCTCTACAAGGCACAGATCCGACCATCGCTGGAGTATTGCTCCCATGTGTGGGGATACGCTCCAAAGCACTCTCTTAAGCTTCTGGACACTATCCAGAAAAGAGCAATTAGATTAATCGATACGCCTAACCTTACAAAGGACCTCCACAGCCTGGAACATCGAAGGAGGGTGGCTGACCTATCCCTGTTTTACAGATTCTATCACGGAAGATGTTCGAGTGAGCTCTCCTAGATAATAACACCAAAGGCCGTCCGAACCTGGAACACTAGAGAAACTCTGCGAGCTCATCCTGTCCTTACTCCCCGAACCAGTCTCCTCCAGCATTCCTTCTTTTGGAGAACTTCGACGCTGTGGAATCAGCTGCCGGGGAATTTGTTTCCCGACGGCTACAACCTGCAGCGTTTCAAATCGAACGTAAACCGACACTTATCCTCTCGCAGCGCTTCTACAGCGCCATAGGCTTTCAGCCTTTGCGGGAGGCTGACCATAAAAAAAAAATACAAAAATATGGAGAACACAATAGACTGAACCAGCGACATTTTGGTAGCTTTAGTGATGTTATGGTCACGCCATATTTTAGTCAGCTTTGTCGTGGCCACACATGCCTGAATGCACCGTCGAATCTCGAAAAGTAGATCATACACCAGAAGAAATGAAGATGGGAACGTCTATGGTACGAGTACTGTTCGTAGGCATCGCAACTATGCTCTATTTTAGATCCATCTGCATCCCGCATTTTCATTTATTAATAACTACCTAAAAAACGTAAAAAGACCAGAGCAACGCGACTTGTGACGCCGACGTTCCGAATGAGGTGTCACGTTATGTCTGAGAGCATGCCGGGATTCCAAGCACCTTCGGGTAATCATTCTAATCAACAAGATTTCGTCCAACAGCAATAGAAAGGAAGCTGATGGAGGCTTCACGATCACTTTTCACTTAATAGATAGACTGAGCTGGTCCTATTCACTCACAGAATATGATCTAGCGATACAGCGTATGTTCGAGTGAGCTCTCCCAGATAATAACACCAAAGGCCATCCGAACGAGGAACACTAGAGATGCTCTGCGAGCTCATCCTTACCAGGTCGAAGTCCTTACTCCCCGAACCAGTCTCCTCCAGCATTCCTTCTTTTGGAGGACTTTGACGCTGTGGAATGAGCTGCCGGGGAGTTTGTTTCCCGACGACTACAACTTGCAGCGCTTCAAATCTAACCTGCAATGACACGTATTCTCTCGCAGCGCTTCTACAGCGCCATAGGCTTTCAGCCTTTGCGGGAGGCTGACCATAAAAAAATCCCTAGACAATCTAAATAAAGGAAATGGGTGAAACTGGACCACAATTTATGGACAAAAAATATATTTAAAAAGTAATCCCAGAACCCCACCGTCGAAAACAGACAGGCTGGAACAGATACAATGGAACCATCCGACATGCAAAAAGCCAATACGATGCCAAAATAAAAAAGAAGGTTATGTTACACCCCAATGGCAGCCGCTCTTTCTGGACTCTGGTCAAACAAATAGAGGGTAACTTCTCGAGGAGTAGCTTCCCACCGATCACATGTGCGGATGGAACAGTAGCAACTGCTTCCAAGGACAAGGCCGAAATATTTGCCAAGACATTTGTAGCAAACTCCACTGTAAAAGTCCCATCCAGTGCCCAGTTACCATCCATACCGAGAGTACCCCAAGCCATGAGCGAAATCACGTTCAGAACAAAAATAGTTAGGAAGGTGCTGCAGTCACTTGACATTAATACGGCGAATGGGCCCGACATGATCCCGTCCATTGTTGTGAAGAAGTGCGCACCGGAGCTCGCTCCCATATTTACCCGCTTCTTTCGGATGTCTTACGATTCCGGCATTTTCCCAAAAGACTGGAAAACAGCTTGCATCCAGCCGGTGCCAAAAAATCCAAAACTGATCCGACCAACTATAGACCTATAGCTGTGCTTTCTGTAATCAGTAAAGTGATGGAGAGATGCGTCAACCAAGAGCTCATTAAATACCTAGAGCTCCATCACTTAATCAACGACAGATAATATGGAAACCGACACTAAAGATCAACTGGAGATCTCCTGGCTTACGTCACACATGTGTGGAGCAAACTCATCCAGTCATTTGGCGAGGCTCACGTCGTTTATCTCGACATTTCAAAGGCATTCGATCAACTGTGGCATGCAGCTCTCCTAAACAAGCTCCCGTCTTATGGACTCACCGTTAAGCTTTGCGGTTGGCTCGCAGACTTCCTCGCAGGTCGGAAAATCTCTGTCGTGGTAAACGGCTTTTCCTCTTCTTTCCATAGCATCAATGCCGGGGTTCCGCAGGGATCGGTATTGGCTCCGACATTGTTTCTGCTTCACATTAATGATCTACTCTCTAGCACTACAAACCCAATCCATAAATTTGCGGATGACAGTACGCTGCATCACCGTACATTAACAAAGTGTACGGTGGCTGCATGCAGGCATCATGAGCAATAGACCGATCTCTGTGGTCGAGCTGGAACGCGGAAGACTGGCAGTGGCAGCTTCACTTTCAAAGTATCTCGACACCATTACCGCTTGGGGGCTTAAGAATATGATTAAATTTAATGCCTCCAAGACCCAGTATTGTACGCTATCAAACAAGAAGTGCCCAAGCCAACACCAGGTTCTAATGAACAACCAGGCTCTGCCAAGGAGTCACTCATTCAGGCTGTTAGGAGTCAACATTACAGATAATCTGATCTGGCACGAACACGTCGCGTCAATTGCAACAGCTGCTGGTAAAAAGCTTGGGTACCTATTTAGAGCCAGAAAGTATTTCTCACCATGTAACCTCCTCACGCTATATAAAGCCCAGGTAAGACCTTGCCTGGAGTATTGCTCTCATGTCTGGGGAGCTGCTGCCCCTACTACCCTGTCTATACTAGATGCCGTCCAGAGAAGGGCAATTCGACTAATTGGCGATCCGGCCTTAACGCGTCACCTTCAGTCACTTTCTCACCGGCGTGTTGTTGGGGACCTCTCACTCTTCTACCGATATTCCAACGGAATATGCTTCTTTGAGCTATCCTCTATCGTTCCGCCGCTCACTGCTCCTATCAGATGTACCCCTGCGACTGCTGCATCTCATCCTAAGACCGTCGTTCTTCATACATCAAGAACTGAGCGGTACAACCGCACATTTATTCCTAGGGTGTCCAAGGCTTGGAATGGACTGCCAGAAGATGTATTTATTGGGCCTGCGGGTATTGGCCCATTCAAATCCCGCGTTAACAAACTTCCCCTAACATAACCCTTTCACAGCAGCCGCGGTACTCTGGTATTTAGGCCACGCCTGCGCGGTCTGCTCAGTTATAAAAAAAAAAGTTGTATTTTCCAATCCCTATTAAAGACAGCGTTCTACTGAGTATCGAAACATTTTGAAATGGTCAACATGAAAATCTACGTGGATCATGCAGTACTTACTTATTCCCACAGGCATTTTTCTTAAAGTTCCAGTTCACTTAGATGTCCCAGGAAGACCACATGTCAGTCAAGCCTCTGTTTGATGATCTGCAACAAAAACCGCCCATCAGTTTCGGAGACGGGTACCGACGCTTTGTTCTGATAATCATGCTAATAGCAATGAAGAGGACAGGGATATATGCTCGGAAATCGCGATGTAACGTACGTCGGTCACGCTACAACTATACCGATTGTTATACCCTTCGTAGTCTGGGAGATGTAGGGTCAGAGGCGTACATAAAGGGAGATAACAGGAGTCATTTTTTTCATGGTCAGCCTCCCGCGAAGCCCGAAAGCCTATGGTCCTGTGGAAGCGCTGCGAGAGGATAAGTATCTGGACACGTTAGGTTTGAAACGCTTCAGGTTGATCATTCCACAGCGACAAAGCTCTCCAAAAGAAGGAATGCTGGAGGAGACTGGCGCGGGGAATAGGGAATGAGTGACCAGAGGCTATCCAGCACGGAATGTGGCTGGTGCATAGGCCACACGATGGGCCCTTTTGCGCCTCTATCCGCGCTAGTTCCTAAGACCTGCCCTTTTGGCAAAGGCAAGTACATTCTTAGGTCCTATCCGTTTTATATCTATTGGCTCCAAGGTTCTTGAGCCCAGCATAGTCTGCCTGTGATAACCCAGGGTTTCACAGTGACACAAGATGTGTGCCGAGGATTCTTTCTCTTCACCACACCACGTGCACGTTGGGTCGTTGACCACCCTCATCACAAACAAGTGACGCCTGAAGGTGTTGTGACCTGTTAATAGGCCTACTAGCAATCTAAAGTTACTCCTATCCAGAGAGAGACAAAATCGTCCTATTCTCTCTGCAGGCCCTGCTAATAGTTCCCGAGCCTGACGGAGATGACCAGAGATGTTCCATCTCAGGGAGTGTTGATTCTGGATCCACTCTCCAGTTGTTTTCCTAATCAAGTTTGCAGATAGTCCTAAGGCTGGTTCCGGGCCCGCAAAACTGTTGCCGGATCCCATCCTAGCCAGATGATCCGCCATTTCGTTACCCTTTACCCCAGCGTGCCCAGGTACCCACATCAGTGATACCTTGTGTTTAGCTGAGATGTCGTCAAGAGCCCTCCTGCACTCCAGGACCAGTCCCGACGTTATTTTCCAAGCACTCAGTGCTTTGATGGCTGCCAGACTGTCAGAGCAGATAGTAATCCGCCTCCTAGACCCGTCAATTTCCCGAATACGATTTACACAGGCAAGTATCGCATAGACCTCAGCCTGGAATACTGTGGTGTGCCCCCCAAGAGGGAGTGAAAGTCTTGTATGGGGTCCGTAGACTCCTGAGCCCGAGCCCTCTCTAGCGAGTGAACCGTCTGTGTACCAGACCTGTCCTCCTACCCTAGACTCCCACTCTTCCCTTGACGGAAACACCACCGTAAATTTGCGATTGAAGCGATGCGTAGGAGAAACTATATCGCTCCTCGCCAACAAAATAGGACTATCCTCATGCAACTCTGCTAGAATCGTCGAATGTCCTTTGCCTGGATTCATAAAAGTCCAGCAACCCTGACTCCAGATACGGAACCCAGTTTTTCTAGCTTCCCCTTGAATTACCAGATCCAGGGGAATAGGGAACTCGGCCTGGTAAGGATGAGCTCGCGGAGCCTCTCTAGGGTTCCTCGTTCGGACGGCCTTCGGTGTTATTATCTAGGAGAGCTCACTCGAACATCTTTCGTGATAGAATCTGTAAAACAGAGACAGGTCAGTCACCCTTCTCTGATGTTCCAGGCTGTGGGGGTCCTTTGTGAGGTTAGGTTATCAATTAATCTAATTGCTCTCTTCTGGATGGTCTCCAGAAGCTTTAGAGGTTGCTTCGGAGGGCTTCCTACAGCGGAACATACCTCCAAGTTTCTGGGATGCCGTTTTAGCAATACTGACGACGTGGTCGTGCCAGGACATGTTGTTGTTGATGACGAAAGCACAGCATAATAAACAACCAGCATAATATCTCTGAGGATTTCCTATATAAAAATGATTCCCACAAAATTTGACCTTGGGAGGATTTATGGATGATTTTACGGCTGTGAAGTTTGGGTAGAGATGCGAAAATGAAAATATCGATACCGGTACCAACTCGATATTTTTTAGCCAAATAGGCGCGTTTGGTTCGTACAGAGCATTTTGTGCAACTGATTACAACCCTCAATAATTATATAATTATTTTCGATACCGATACAAAAGTATCGATACCAGCTTGGAATGCCTCAAAAAGTATCGATGACAAAAATACTCGATATTAATGCAGAAGTATCGAAGTATCGTTAGCATCCCTACAAAAAATCATCCAAAAGTGGGGATGCGCGTGTAATTTCCGCCAACTTGAGTTATTGTGCAGGTTGTTTATTATACTGTGACGAAAGCTTGGAGCATCGAAGAAGGGTAGCCGACCTCTCTGTTTTATAGATTCTATCACGCAAGATGTTCGAGTGAGCTCTCCCAGACAATAACACCGAAGACTGTCCGAACGATGAACACTAGAGAAGCTCTACGAGCTCATCCTTACCAGGTCGAGGTCCCTGGACTCCCCAAACTAGTCTCCTTCGGCATTCCGAATTTCGACGCTGTGGAATGAGCTGCCGGGGAATTTGTTTCCCGACGGCTACAGCCTGTAGCGTTTCAAATCGAACGTGCACCGATACTTATCCTCTCGCAGCGCTGCTACAGCGCCATAGGCTTTCAGCCGTTGCGGGAGGCTGAGCATAAAAAAATCTAACTGCAATTCAGTCTTCTGTTAATCGCATTAATCAATTGTGAAGTATAGCAGATCGCAATCGTAAAATTTATAGAGGAATCATCATCAATATTTTTATCGTGAGCAATGTAGCCCAAGAATATTTCACAAATTTATTTGTGTTTTATCGCTAAAAACTAGGAGAGATAAGTAGGTGATTAATAAAAAAAATGTCGAAGGCAACGGTAACCTATTTCCATATCGTTTTGGTCACTATCCCAACCTGGGCCCCAACTGTAGAATATTAACATTAATACAAAGCATAGATGTGCATATATTTCTAAACTTAGAAACCATAAAACGCTCTGTATGTTTGTTCAAAGGTGTGCAAGTATGTCGACAATAGGTAAATGAACAATAACCGATAAGACATGAAGAAACGTTTAAAAATCTGTCTGTAATCTCACCATAGTTTTGCAGCTGTTATAACCTTGGCTCTGCCATATAAAATTCCGCCTTAACGGTTACAGTATTTAAATTTCATATCATGTAGTGTACGAAGTACAATGTGTTTGGTCAAGTTTGTCGTCATACTTTATTTCGGAGATTATTTTTCTGCCGAGATTTATGTTTTGAGATACGGGGCTTGTTACATAACTAACTTTGATTAAAACTCGTCAAGACTGTTACACAGCTAACATGTGTTTCACTAGTAATGTTAGCACCTTTGGGGGAAAATTAATACGTTCGTTTAATATGGCAACCTCTTCCTCTCTTTTGGAGGATCATCATCATAGTCACAATGGCTTAACAGACATGTTGTGAACCCGTAAAATGCATTTACTCATTTTACGAGTTTCTCTTGGGATATCTTTAAGATCTTTAATGCAGTAGTTTCCCATTTGCTTTCTGCATCCTCATGCCGTTGACCAGATGGTATCTACTGGTTCGTCTGCCTTTCGAGGCAATTTCTCATCCCAACGACAAGAAGGTGTCCTGACTCTTCTCAACTCGTCCACCCAAAGCTGTTGGTTGAGAAGAGGTTACTGCTTATACCGACAGTAGTTCGGTTCCTTTTAGTCGCCTTTTACGACACGCAGGATATACGATGGGAGATATTCTAACCCGCCCCCACACGGGATGGATGGAGGATACAGCACAATATTTCAAGCAAAAATATACCCGATTTTTGTATCCACGAAATTCAGGGGCCCAAAGGGCGGATTAGTATCCTAGTAGCCAGGCGACATTGAGCAATGTACATGACATTTCGGCAAGTGTTTTCTGAAGGTGTTATGGCCAGATAGCAGGCCCACAGGTCCTAAAATAGATTAATCTAGCTTGATGGAGATGACCAGAGATTGCTCTCCATTTCATTAGATGTTGATTTTGGTTGGTTGATTCAGGAAATTATTTTTCGACCCTCGCCCTGCGTTTATATACCATAAAGTGACACCTGATGTCTTGCCGAAATGTCATCCATGACCATTCTACATTTTTTTACGTCAGCCTCCCACAAAGGCTGAAAGCCTATGGCACTGTAGAAACACTGCGAGAGGATAAGTGTCGGTGCACGTTAGATTTGAAACGCTGCAGGTTGTAGCCGTCGGGAAACAAATTCCCCGGCAGCTCATTCCACGGCCTTTGATGTTCCAGGCTGTATCGACCTGGTAAGGATGAGCTCGCAAAACCTCTCTAGTGTTCCTGGTTCGGACGGCCTGTGCTGTATTTATCTGAGAGAGCTCACTCGAACATCTTCCGTGATAGAATCTGTAAAACAGGGATAGGTCAGCCACCCTCCTTCGATGTTCCAGGCTGTGGAGGTCCTTTGTGAGGTTAGGCGTATCGTATAGTCTAATCGCTCTTTTCTGGATCGTGTCCAGAAGCTATAGAGAGTGCTTCGGTGCGCATCCCCCAACAATGGTCGGATCTGTGCTTTGTAGAGCAGTCGTAGTTGCTCTGGTGTATATAGCTTCCCAGATTTTAATTTTTGGATGTGCCTCGAATCTCTACTCACCCATGAGGTCGAAAAAAACATTAATTTAATAAAACACATCAAGCATGGAAGTGAAGATAGCAGAGAACTCAGGAAAAGAGAAGAAAACAAAGGCTATGCCCAAAAAAACTAAATTAAATATAAATATGCTTAGAGCCACCACATGTGACTTGATCACTTGACGTTACATACTGCAAAGTTAATATTGATCAGTTTGAAAAAAATGGCATGCTGTGAATTGAAAATAGTGAAGAATGAGTCAAAGAGGTTTGAATGTGGGGGAGGCAAAGCCATGCAAGTAAGCCACATTTGACCAACCCCTGCACTTGCAAATAAGGAGTTTCCCGATGAATTTCTTGAAGTGAAGATGTACTGTGATATTCCCAGTTTGTTAATTAAGTTTAATTGAATGAATATTCAAGAATCATCAACAAAAATGTTATATCATTGAAGGTAAAAGGTAATACCACAGCGTATTTTGATTAATACTGGCAGATTATGAGTAATAAATAAAGAATTCGATGTGATTCATATGAATATGACTTATTTATTCCAAAAATACTCTTAATAAACCTATGGTTTATTAAGAGTATTAGAAATATTTTTTCCAGTCTTGAATTAATTAAATAGGATTGTCATATAATATATGGTATATAATTAAAGGATATCAGTTTAAACAAAAACTTGTAAAATCACATTTTATTTGAGAGATCTGGTTATGGATTCTATCAAGTCTGTTCCGTCTGTTCATTTGGCATATTGTCAAATCACCTAGAATGTAATCATACCAGACAAGTTGCTTTGTTGGATGTTTCAGTCAAATGCACCCTTGAACCTTTAATATATTGTGACTCACCCCTAAGAATCAGATTACACTGAACAACTCACCCCCTAGAGAAGAAAATAGTCTTCTTAAGATCATATTACTAAGACGTAGCTGTCATCACACATTGTAATTAAAATGAATAAAGAATAATTTATTTTGGTGCTTAAAAAAATTGAAAATTAATTTTCAGATTCAAGAAGAAAATATAACTGAGGAGCAGACTTTCAAAATGCATTTTGTCCAAATTTTCCAAATTTGAGATAGAAGTGGCACTATATGCCTATGATCAAATACTTAGTATTCTTGAACAAATATTAATAACAAACTGATTTCAAATCCAATAATATGGTACTTTTAAAGTGCATTTTGTCCTATAAAGATGGAGATGGATTGATTCGGATTTTATTTTCATACATTATAAGGCACAGACCGGGAGCTGAAATGGATAGCTGCAATATGTGAAAAAACTGTGGCAAGCTACTGATGGAGATGACAAGCACAAAAAGGCACAGAAGTTTTTGAATGCACTGAGAATAATGTGAAAGATTTCAAATTTTTGTTTTTGCTACTTGACAATGAAACTTGGCATCAAAGGAATAGCAAGTATTTTTTGTATAATTGAAGGCATACGTATAGGTCCCTACGAAGTAGAAAGTCAAGCGCAATGGCATTAGAGATATAGTAACCAAAGTAATAAAAACCAATCTAAAATTTAAGTTGCTGTCTTGATGTTACCAGTGAAAATTAACTTTATCACATACATTAATAATGATTTTACTTATTCATTAATAGAGAACTAGACTTGAAAATTAGTCTGATTGTAAATGTTAACCAAATATCAAAGTAAACCACCTGTGACAACAAATTTATTGATAAAAAACATGTTGATGAAAAGAATCAATTCACTTATTCGTATACAATATATTCAATGGTCCACAAAAAAAGGTTTTAGATTTGCAATAGCATTATGTTGAGTTCTATGAGCACCAAGGTAATATTTATGTTATTCTCTGTGAACTCAGTAGTCACTCCTTTATTTTATTTGAAGGAAAGAAACATACCTTATTGCCATGATATAACCAAATGAGCAAAACAGTCTATAAAGTACCTACATACATAGGTATGGGCTAGTACTTCACAGACAGTTTTCACAATACTATAGGTCAACAGTAGTGTGAGAGGTCATGTATAGAATGGTATTTTCAACTAAACTAAAAGGGGACGTAACACAATAAATAGCAATTAGCAATAATAAGATGGGTACATTAGCATAATGGATATTCTGGTCTAAGGACATTAAAAAATCCAGTTTTGTTTTTTTTAACAACTATGACATTGAAGATCCAACTAGTTACTCAAATACTTCAAACAACTTTTAGCTATTGTAGAAGCTTTAGAGGCTCATAATGATTGTTTAAATATTATCAGTCAAAACAATGTACTAACAAGTCAAAGAATCCTTAAAAATAAGTGTATCCCATAGAAGACTTTGCCAATCATAAGTTCTTGGATGGCCTTCAAAAAGTGTATGTTGAATAAATATAAGAGCAAATGGTCACACACCTGGACAACACATCACAGACTTCGGAAATAGCACATTTCTTCTAATCCAGAATTCTTTTCATAAGCAAAATACACTTCACTAAACCACAATTCACCTGCATCACTTTTATAAAGTTAGGTTATGTTAGATAAATATATGAAATAAATAAATTAAATATTTTTATTCTACGTAGGAAGCCCTTCTATCGATTTACACTGGATTATAGTTATTTAAGTACGTTCTTAGTGAGTTATATTTGAATATTTGTGTTAATGTTTTGCCACAAAACAGTTGTACAGAGCTGCGATTACTGTGAAACATGAATGAATAACAGTGATGCGACGTTGCCTTCCGGTGCAACCAGAAATCCCCAATACCCGATACTTAGGAGACTGGAGGTGCTGAAAATAAACCAGATCGACAACAATATTTTATTAAGTGAGAGGAACAACGTGTAAAAGTGACATTGATTAATACGGAAATCAAATGAATAAGAAACATATAAATATCCTCGTTAAGCTGTAACATCTGCATTGAAAATTTTTGAAATTAATCACTAAACAAAAAGTTCAGCAGGTGAATGGCCCAAAGGAGCTCCATGGTTTGATCTAACACCATTTACCATTTTAGCAACGTTTTAAACTATCAATATGGACCATTTAATATGTAAAAAATCTTTCAAACACTATGGGTTACACGTTGTAGAGATGCAGTTACCCCTAAAAACCCACATTACAAAGAATGGGAAGAAAATCCAAATGCCGAGAAACACCGCAGTTTTATCGACGCCAGAAATAATTGAAAATCCCCTGTATGTAGGGATCCTATCCCCTACACTATCCACTACACTGTAGGGGATAGGATCCCAGTGTTCCAACGAGCTGCTGGAAATAACATCCAATTCAATCTACCATCGCTGCAGTATTGCTCCCAAGTGTGGAGATGCGCTCCGAAGCACTCTCTAAAGCTTCTGGACACTATCCAGAAGAGCAATTAGATTAATCGATACGCCTAACCTCACAAGGGACCTCCACAGCCTGGAACATCGAAGAAGGGTGGCTGACCTATCCCTGTTTTACAGATTCTATCACGAAAGATATTCGAGTGAGCTCTCCCAGATAATGACGGGTCTGGGAGGCGGATTACTATCTGCTCTGACAGTCAGGCAGCCATCAAAGCACTGAGTGCTTGGAAAATAACGTCGGGACTGGTCCTGGAGTGCAGGAGGGCTCTTGACGACATCTCAGCTAAACACAAGGTATCCCTGAGGTACCTGGGCACGCTGGGGTAGAGGGTAACGAAATGACGGATCATCTGGCTAGGATGGGATCTGGCAACAGTTTTGTGGGCCCGGAACTAGCCTTAGGAGTCTTAGGACGATCTGCAAATTTGATTAGGAAAACAACTGGCGAGTGGATCCATAATCAACACTCTCTGAGATGGAACAACATCTCTGGTCATCTCCGTCAAGCTCGGGAACTGTTAGCAGGGCCTGCAGAGAGAATAGGACGATTTTGTCTCTCTCTGGATAGGAGTAACTTGAGATTGCTAGTAGGCCTATTAACGGGTCACAACACCTTCAGGCGTCACTTGTTCGTGATGAGGGTGGTCAACGACCCACCGTGCACGTGGTGTCGTGAAGAGGAAGAAACCTCGGCACACATCTTGTGTCGCTGTGAAACCCTGAGTTATCACAGGCAGACTATGCTGGGCTCAAGAACCTTGGAACCAATAGAGATAAAACGGATAGGACCTACTAATGTACTTGCCTTTGCCAAAAGGGCAGGTCTTAGGAACTAGCGCGGATAGAGGCGCAAAAGGGCCCATCGTGTGGCCTATGCACCAGCCACATTCCGTGCTGGATAGCCTCTGGGCCTTATTCATTCATTCTCCCAGATAATAACACCGAAGGCCGTCCGAACCAGGAACACTAGAGAGGCTCTGCGAGCTCATCCTTACCAGGTCGAGGTTCCTACTCCCTGAACCTACTCTACTCTCTACTCTCCTCCAGCATTTCTTCTTTTGCTATGTACCATTAATTAGAGCACACCCTGTATATAAAGTCCCGCATAATCTTTCTATAATTATAATGATCAAATTAATAAATCAAATTGACATGTATTCTAATTTTTACTGATGCCTAGTTCATATTAAATTTACTTTGGCACCTGACTTGTAGGTTGTCTTTAAGCAAAGTGCCTGATATCGGCAACGTTGCAAAGAAGGTATTTGTATTTAGTACTCTCCTATAAGTACGTCTACAACGTTGCCACACCAAATTTACTACTCCGGAATGAAGAAAAAGTAACCAACTGACACAAATATTATGAAATAAAATAACAGATGTATGCAAATTTTGTATTATGAAATTCAGAGGTGATCGCTTTTCGAAAAGAAAGCAATTGTTTGCTGATACGACATTTTAGGAAATGAATAATGCATAATTATAAGCTAAGAATTATGAATATGTGAAGATCGCTACATACATAATTACATTTGGTAACTACCTGGGCAGCAGCTTCCAATACCACTGTTTCTATCATTGCGTATTTTTTTTAACGAAAGAGTAATATGCATTTTCTACTTTCCACTCTGTTGTAAAAACGGATTTGTTAATAATATTTGTACAATTCAATATTTTCTAATTCATACATATATTTGGTAGATAGTTTTAATATCTGCACAGGCAATTGGCAAAAATCAAAGAGTTTTTTGACTCAAAATTTTTATTTATATTCCAAAACTCCATTTTAATACGTTCAATCGAACACCATGGATTTACAATAAGCAAAAACACAAAGATAAAACATAGATCTTTATTAAATCCCAAAATATAAATACATGTGTATATAACAAATCATTGCTAACTGATGACACGATATTCCTTAGCATGTAAAAAAAATAAGGAGCCGTATATTAATTGATTTGACTAGCTAGCAATCATATAAGTAATACTCCTATATTGCTAGCATCATAGCATTGCATGTATAAGTACCAAAAGAGAGAAGAGATAAGGCCATCATATGTCTCCTCTGTGTTAGCAATACATGAATATTACATTATATATGGTAATCATATGCTTCAGCAAAAAAGAAAAATTCTTAAGACATGTGACACATTCATAATATAAAGTAGTACCCGATGTACTCGACATATTCTACAAATAAATTAATAAAATAATATCCGTCATTACCTTCCCTTTTCCTCTTTATATGATGATGAGGGAAAAGGAGGGTTTGTTATGTCTTTAGATTGAGTGTCAGGGGCGGTCTCGAAATTACAACACAGATGTGCTGAAAAATCGTAAAAAGGAAAGAAAAGGAGGATTTGTTGTGCCTTTAGATTAGGGAGATGACATTTTTTGTCTAGTAATTGCCATCATAGAGCCCATAGAGGCCAGAATGGTCTGAAAACTTCAACAAATGATTGTATACCGCTAGTTTTCCACCAATACATGAATTTTTTTCCACAAAAAAATGCTGCAAAACAGTATAAAGATGTTGAGCAAAAAAGGAATGAAATAGCTATTTCAAAAAATCGAAATACACAGTTAACTGAAAAAACTACATATGGGGAGCTTTCTACAGACAAAAAATTCCGGAGTATTAACGCTTCATGGCAAAAAAATAGAAATTTCCATTGAATCTATCCGAACTTTTACAAGGACGTAATAAAAAGGATTTGTCGGTAAAAGAGCTATTTTCTGAGTAAATGATATACAGGGTGTCCCACGACGATTAAGTTAAGCAATATATCGGAACTGGGCAGTAGTACAGAATTATAATTTTGAGGGTTTAAGCTAGAGCAAATATAGTATCTTTTCTTATTATTGTGTCGCCCAATGAGGTATTTGTTTTTGGTCACGTGCCGTCCGATTCAAAATTTTTAATAGGACACCCTGTATTCCTCTGGATAAGACTATTCCAATAAACTAGCACACTTGGGATCTAAAGTGATAAGTTCAAGAGCTACAGGAACTTAAAGGATTGTACCACTACCATTGATTATAACATGTAGCCCTACAGTTAAATTACTTGGGTAATGTTTCATAATGGTAGTGGTACAGTCCTTTAAGTACCTGTTGCTCTTGAACTTATCACTTTAGACCCCAAGTGTGCTAGTTTGTTGGAATAGTCTTATCGAGAGGAACACAAAAAGTCACAAATATAAAGGGTGTTCCATTAAAAATTTTGAATCGGACGTCACGTGACCAAAAACAAATACCTCATTGGGTGTCACAGTAATAAGAAAAGATACTATATTTGCTCCAATTTACACCCCCAAAATTATAATTCGCTACTACTGCCCAGTTCCGATATATTGCTTCTCTTAATCGTCGTGGGACACCCTGTATATGTAAGCTCAAATCAAGTAAATTCGCGACGAGGTGATCGAAGAGCTTGTTGAAGGTTCGGAGTTTAGTTAGCCTAGCAATTCAGTTCAGTTTTATAATCGAAAAATATTTACTTTTCGAAAAATCGAACTCTGGAGGCTTCGAAGACTCCTTTTTATGTCCTCCTGCCAGCAGCTTCAAAACGATAAAGTTGGTTTTACATATTGTCAATAGATTAACTATTTCTGGGTCAGACGGTATACTTTCCAAGAGCTGCCTGGCCTGATGGAAGTGTTTACAACCAGCTATATACAAATACACGCTATCCAGTGATTGTTGCTGGAACCTCTCGAATGAGGTCATGTCTCTGAACTCAGAGTAAACCACTGGAGGAGGTGTGAGAAGGTTCTGAAATGGAGCAAACCTGTGTTCGTACCGCACTTGTTCACTGTCAAAACGAGGATGTGGCATTTGAAGTTTTCCCTCCAAACGGAAGCCCATTAGAGCCTGTAAATAAATGTTTGCCAGGTAAATTCACGCCCAGTCAACTCATAAATTGGCCGTTGAGATCTATATACAGGGTGTTTCCTAAGTTGGGACTTTTTTCAAAGGGCTTATAGTACTCGCCAAAAGGGGTGATTTTTCCAAGTAACAGATAACCGAAATGAAATCCTCATTTCTAATCATTCGAAAAAACTAGTTGACAACGGAGCAAAAAAAAGGACAGTCCCAACTTTGAAAATACCCTGTATCATGTGACAGTGGTGGCAGTACCAACAAGCACTACACACTCCACCATTCACCAGATCAATTTTTTTGTACAATATTCTCAGTTTTTGGTTGAAGAGTTCAGAGACATGGGTCGATCTGGTCGAAGTGTTTATAGTCGTACCTCAACAATTCTTTTTTCAAAAAATTTTTGATAGCCATCTTAGAGCAGTAGAAAAGTAGAAATACTATCAGTTGTCCCCATACTATAAACTCACCCTTATGTATTGATACGCCCACATAATCTTGCAAATGTATAATTGGATCTGACATTTTTCTTTTTGTGTCCAGGCTTTTTTTATTAGAGAAATTTTTTGATAGCTACTATTGATTGTACTCACTTTGTAATATCCACCACACATATTTTGCAAAGCTTGCAGATATATGATGTCTCGATTATTTGGTCTAACATTTTTCTTTTTGTATCTAGGCTTTTTTCTAGCTGCACCTTTACCATTTTTTTGGAGTTCATTCAAAATTTCATTTTCCATAAGGAAGGTATCTGCTCTAGAAAGAGCAGATATCAACCAACCATACAGAAACTCATATAGATACCTAAAAAAAAGATGTTGATGAAATATTTCCCAGTATTGATTCAACTTTTTTCTAACTCACCAGTAGATATAATAGAATTCATGTACACTATACAATTCCAGTTCGAAACCTGCCAAAAGGTACATTATCATTATTCGAAGTGTGTGGTATAAAACCCATGTGCCAAAACATGCCACATGAGGCCTTGCCAGAAGGGAGTTCATAGAAAGATTGTGTAAAAACGCATCTACTCGTTCTGCCTGCAAATAAAAAAATTAAACAACAAAGTATTGTGTAAGGCTTTCACGGCCACGATCTGATGAACTGTTCGTTCTTGGGCTGTTCGGCTGGCGTCGACACGGGGGTTTATGAGTGGTGACGCGGTCTCAGTTTCTCGGAACACGCCGAACAGGCAACAGTTTCTGAGGATACCAACTCTCGTGTCCACGCCGGCCGAATAACCCAAGCACCAACAGTTCAGAAATAAACATAAATATCAAGGCTGTAAACTCCACTTGTGTTTACAGGGAATTTGTAGTTACCTCATCTTGTAAAGTTGTGAATTCTTCCAAAAGGTGAGCTAGCTTGTCTCTTTGTCTGGCTCTATTGTGTCCACATAATTGCAGGAAATTTTGAAATGGTCTTGAACAGTGAGACAGAAATGTATCCACAAAACGTTTAGCCTGAAAAAAAAATTTCGTAATGAGACACAATCACAATAAACAATGCAGTGACTTAACTGTGCCAAATAATAATCATATTTGGACAACTTTTATTTCCCACACTGATACGTGAGGGGAGTATTGTGATCGCAAAAATTTTCGATTTTGAGATAATACGTTTTTTGGGCGTTTTATGACGAATATCCACGTCACTCATTTCCGTCGGGCTGTCTCTTGGCGTTCTTCTACTAGCTGCATGGATTATGATGAACTTTGGATAGCGATATGCTATAGTTTTGGAAATCGGTGCATAGGCGGCGGAGTAATTGGCAAAAAAACATAAATTTTCAAAACAAACTTCGTTTTATTTGGTGTTAAATCTGTGAATCATGTATCATACCTGAGTATTACTTAGGAGAGACTTTGATAACAAGGCTGGAGGGCAAATAAAGGATTTCACAGCTTCTCTCAAAATATCCCTCAAATTAGATTCTTTAGACCCACTATACAGTAACTGGAGTGCAGACCTCGACAGGATACATGGGCTGGTCTTACTGAATTCGATAAAAAAATCCTACAATTTAAAATTAAGTATCATCGGAGTAACATTTAAGCCAGCATATTACCAATGCCTGATGCAATGATGTAACTGACTGGATTTTACAAACCACTCTAAATCGCTCAGTCATTTCTATAAAATATGTGAGTGCTTCGGATCTTGATTTGATCTTTGTATATCGAGGAAATGTGGGTGGTAATAATCTTTGATTTATCATTGGTTCAAATCCCAATATTAATTCGTTGTTGGCTGAAATAAAAAATTGCTGGTAATACCTTATATTCAAATGAGCACAACAGAACAATGATTTGTCAACAAACTCAACTCAGAGGTGATTATTGTTCAAAAATCAAGCACATGAATTTTTATAATTAAAGAGAATAGACTGTAATAGCTATCTTCAAACCCTGCCTAGGGAGTTTCGTTCATATCTCCCAATATCTGGGATAGATGGAGTTCTTTTACAACTTTCAGGAGTGCTGAGCCTGCTCAGCCTATGAGAAACCTCACTCTCTCTGCTCTACTCAAAAAGGGCATCATAAATTTAGCAGCTACTTATCCCTAGCATGCATTCAGGGGTGGTACAGCGGGCTGTAGCAGCCCTATCTTAGCCAGAAGATATTAGAAACACATTATAGTATTTGAAAATTTGAGAATAAAATTACCATCATCACTTTTCAGCCCCAAGTGAACAGTCTCCTGTATAACAAACAACATTTCTGTACAAGTAACTAGGAGTCTTTGACATTCTGGCATAAGAGGTTGCTGTGGATCATCTCTCCTAAAGTTTATCAGGACTTGAAGAAAAATCCTCAAGAATTTTATCCTGGCATATAGCGCTTGTACTTTATCGTCACTGGGTCGTGACCTACATTTCCTATGCAGATCTTCCTCAACTTCTTTCAACATGCCAATCATACGTTGCTCTGATATGTCTGGGTTCAAATGATAACCATACTGCATTGGCTGAAAATCCTCTTCTTCATAAACGTTTGCCCTAACCAAAAGATATTTCAGAATAGAAAAACTCTTGAGGAATTCTAAATATATATATTGCTAGCTAATAAACTAGCCCCCATTTACAGATTCCACAACAAATAAAAAATTACTTTAGCGTTATATTTACAAAAAGGTGTTAAATCCTGAAACTATTAATTACATTTCTACTCACCCATGTACAAAGTCTTTTATAATTTCCAGTAGCTTATATATTGCTAAGCAAAAGGCCTTCAAAATTCGGTCTTCAATCATGTATGGTTTGTGCAAATATAAATTAATGAACACTGTTTGTGCTAGAGAATGACCTTCCAACCAAGAGACTAGGCAAGCTAAAGTACTGTCTATAATGCCTATTATCTCTTTTTCCTCAAAGTCATCTAGCTTTAGAATTTTATCCTGCAATGAATTAAAAAGCAAATAATATAAGAACACCAATAAAAACTAAAAAACATATTTTATTGGAAGTGCTAATGTTCAATATCAATACACACTACAGAAAGCACATGTGACACACTACTGAGAGAAAAATTTGCATTTAATATCAGATAGGTATGTGTCTGATAAACAGTAAATGGCATATTATACATACGGTTCATGAAAAACAAAAGTACATAGTAATGTTGATTCATGCAACAGATATGTTATAAATAATAGAGCGAGAACATGAATTGTTAGTCGACACAAGCTACAGTGAATAACTCTTTAGCAAATTGTTTTGGCTGGCTCACCTGTATTGCTTGGTCAAATGAGACTATTCTGCGAACACCCCTATTGCACAGCATCCCTGCATCCATTTTTGGGTCCATCATCTCAATTGCAGACATAGCTTCAAAAAGCCCAAATATATCATCATGCAAAAGTTCTCCTAAATTCAAATCTGAAAAAAAAAGTATAGCATCCACGCTACATGAACAAAATCATTTTTTTACCATTTACAGCCTCCAAAAAAGTGTCTGTGATATCTGTCCAGACCTTCCAGGGTCTAGCAGAGTTCTGAGAAGAGCTAAAAGGAAAAGGGATTGTTACGAAATTGTGTATGAAAGATATAAGACCATTACCTGTCTGAATCCATACTCGATCTATTTTAACTGATTTCTGGCACCTTGTACAGAGGCAAAGCCACACATGTCTTTTTGGGATATTTTTGTGACAATTAAAAAATATGATAAGATAAAAATCAATTAAATACCTAACCTAGAATCAACCCCAATCTTTAGTAGAGTAGAGGTGGGACATTGACGTTTTCAGGATATGGATATGTTCGATATTCGATCATCGTAAACTTGACAGAATTCGAGTGGATTGACTCGTTTACGTTTACTTAGCACGTACACATATAAATCTGTGAAGAGGTAAAGCCTCACACGTCTTTTTGGCCTTTTGGGATGTTTTTATACAATTAAAAAATACGATAAGATAAAATCAATTAAATACCTAACGTAAAATCAACCCCAATCTTTAGTAGAGTAGAGGTGGGACATTGACATTTTTAGGATGTGGATATGTTCGATATTTGATGATCGTATACTTGGCTATACTTAGTACGTACAAATATAAATCTGTAAGGTCACACATGTCTTTTTGTGATATTTTTGTGACAATTAAAAAATATGATAAGATAAAAATTAATTAAACACCTAGGTAACCTAAAATCAACCCCAATCTTTAGTAGAGTAGAGGTGGGACATTAACGTCTTTAGGATATGGATGTGTTCGATATTCGATGATCGTAAACTTGGCAGAATTCGAGTCAAGTGCATGGACCAGTGGCGCCTCTAGGAAGTTTGTCTGGGGGGGGGGGGTAGTTACTTTATGGATAATGTAGTGGTTCGCCGCCACGGAGAGGGGAGGGGTACAATAAACATCTTGTCAAAGGAAGATATAATAAAGTAAGAGATGAATATTTATGAAATTAAAATTTTTCAGCCGCAAAGATCAAATTAAACATTACACATGTATTTTCTGTTTTTATTATATGGAAAATTAACAAAACTAAACACATATAACACAACCAGACTTACTATAAATAATGTTCGTTAAAAAATAAAATTAACATTTGATATTGCCACCAAAATAGAAACACATCTTAAATTGAAAGTGCTCGCTGACATTGGGTGTGAAATATTATTCTAACAAAAAATGAAGATCCAATAGCTATTTTCAGGAGAGACGTATTTTACGAAAATAAAAGTCTTAAATGTTGCTTCTCTGAACCAAAATCGTCTGTAATCAAAGAAATGATCTGATCTTCGCCTTCTTCTACCATTTTACGATGTCGACTGAACATACAGAGATAGTGGAAGTGGCAAAATAGCTTTAAACATTTTTATAATAATTGACATATACAGCAACAGTAATCAAAATCAAAATATTCCAAAAACGGTACACAGCATCGAGTTTTACCAAGAGGTCCAAGAGTACCTTTTTAATGTAGAATTGAATGATGTTCCAGTTCACCTAAAATTTTAATTTATAAATCTAACCTCAAAAAAGTTATGTTCAATACTACCTGTTGTAAACCGCGGAACTAGCGCCCTCTACAAGAGTCAGGTATAAAAACAAATTCATGGGATGTACTCTAGCTTCCAAAACGAATATTCTTGTGAAATTTCATTAAAATTTTGCCAGCAGTTTCGGCAAAATCGTAAAAAAATGTGTATAACTTTTTTTCTACAACGCCCTGAATCTTGAATACGGAAGGCGTTACGAATTTTTCTAACTAAGCAGCAAACCCCAATTATTTTTCAGGTGTCTACCTCTCCTAGAGACGGGGTCACCTTTTTTGTTGGAACACCCTGCAGATGAACTTTGAACTTTCGGGGATATGAACATTTTTATTTTCGTTAAATGAGTCTGAACCTCAAAACCTGTGCGGGATTTAAAATGAATGCCCTCAAATCGTCCAAGGCAGGAGATTTTGTATTGATAGAGAGCCAAAATAAAAATTTTAGATTTGGGGGTACCACGGTACGAACATTTATAATTTCCTTAAATGAAACTGAACCTCAAAATCGATTTGAACCTGTTTGGAACATATTTATGATCCAGGATTGGATCAAGCCTCATGAGTTCAGTGTTTAGGACGTTAAGGATTCTAGATCAGTGGGGGTATAGTCTGTGGTAATAGGTACTTTTCTCAACTTATACTTTATTCCTTAGGGAGCCTGATAAGTTGTTGAAAGCAGCTAATCTTTAGTTTATCCTCAAGCTATATGTTGCCGTATTGATCGTATTGATGATGTCATTAAAGGTACGGTTTTTTGTACAATTGCAAACCACTAGGAGCCTGAAAACCGTACACTGTTAGCCAATAGTCCTTCATCTATATCCACCTCTCCTTGTTTGGCGAATATTCTTCGTATATCGTAAAGGCGTACCTTGTAAATTCTAGCGTCATACCTGGTTGCATAATAAAAAGAGACAGAGAGTAAAAACTACACAGGTACTATGGTACGACTTGAATAATAATTTCAATTTCCAAGAAAGGTCATTGAAACCACTACCATTTACCAAATGTAGATGCAAGAGGTTAGCTCCTATTCTTTTCTTATCAACTCTGGTAGTAGATATTCTGTTGAACTTCGTGAATTAGCAAAAAAAAATCAGAAAGAAATACGAAGATTTCGCGGCAGGTCGCAGGTAACCAACCAATAAGATGATATAGTCGTACCGTCGGACCTTGAATTTCCCTCACCTTTCAGGTATGCAATGAAAGTGTCCGACTAAAACAGTGTTGAAGACGCTGGGTTGGTTCGCTGAGGTACCGCGTGCTTTGTAAATGTAAATGACTAAATGACACATCGAATAAACAAGGCAATATGCCTCGAAAATTGCTAAAATTTCTCATATTATTCGATAATACGTCCTTACTTTACTTTCCTGGTCAATTTCTGTCGGGGCGAGTGCTTATAGAGCTTCAAGATGACACACCTGCGCTGGGTAAGAATACTAATAAGCTTATTGTCAAAATCGTCAATAAACAAGAACATCTGATTCTATGATCCCTTGTTTTAATCACAATTTTTTTGATTTTTATGAAAGTGGGATGTTTGTTAAAGAAACTTTTTGTTTAAAGCTTTCTCACTTTCTGTTTATTAAGGTTATGGTCATTTTCAATGCTTGCCTCAGGGTACTTTCTTTGGTAATGTGTACCCTTTCCAAACTTCAGGACCGGACCAAGAGTGTAATAAAACCATGAAATATTTTATAAATATTCAGCGTGTCCCTGAATTTCCTTCGTAACAAAAAAATGTTCAAACGAAAATACTGAGTACCTAGAATGTTTGAAAATACAACAGTGTCTATCATACCATGCTTTCAAAACATTTTTTTTTGTACTTGAACCCTTAAAACTCACCCCCAACTTTTATTTTCCAAATTATTCAATTTTTTAATGTCTTTATTTTTAAACAAAAATCTATTTTTTCCGTGAAGTCATAAGCATAAGATAAATAAAATAAGGATTTAATTGGGGCGTCATATTTTCGAAAAAAAAAGAAAAAGAAGTGGGCCTCTCAAGGGTGCCGAATGACCTACCATACCATGCTTTCGAAACTTTTTTTTTACTTCAACCCCTAAAACTTACCCGCTACTTTTTTTCCTAATAAAACACCACAGCTTTTCCTACATTAATGCGGTCATTGTTTTATTTAAGGTTTTGTAGTGCTTTTGACTTCATACACAAATCAGTTTTTTTTTTGTAAAGCCATTAACATAAAATAGATAAAATGAGCATTGTTTGAGGCGTAATATTTTCGTAATAAAAAAGACATTTGTTTTCGAAAGCATGTGTTATAGATTATTCCATGCCCTTAAAAACCCAAGTAGTTTTATTTTTATCCGTTTTTTGCGTCAAGCAAATTCTTATTTTATTTATTTATGCTTACGATTTTACGAAAAAAATAAGTTTACGTATAAAATCAAAGGTACTACAAGATATAACGACTTAATTTGCATAAAAAGAACTATTTGCTGCTATTTGAAAAACAAAAGTTGAGCGTGAGTTTTAAGGGGAAGTACAAAAAAATGTCTTAAAAGCATGGTGCATGATATAGAGCCTATACAAGTAGTACTTTCAAAAATTCCACTGTTTTCGTTTAAACTTTTTATGTTACGAGCATATCACGTGTCAAGGAAATTCAGGGACACCCTATATATATATATATATATATAGGGGAAGGCATTCGACACTACGTCTCATGAACTGATTGTGCGGCTGTTGGAATGTCTTTCGGTAGATGATCAAATAGTGGGATGCATCAAACAACTGATGCCGCTCTGGAAGACTCAGTTCACTATAACATCGGGTGAAACCAGGGTTCGAACAGAGTTGGTATCATTTAAAAGAGGGGTCTTCCAAGGAGACTCCTTGAGTCCCTTGCTCTTTTGCATCTCGCTACTGCCTTTGTCCATAGCGCTGAAAAATACTAAGGGATACAGCTGTGGCAAGCCCAATTACCGGAGGCACAAGGTCACCCACTTATTTTACATGGATGACCTGAAACTCTATGCCTCCGGACAACGCGATTTAGAGCAGTCGCTTAGGGTAGTGCAGGATTACAGTCAAGCTATTGGTATGGAGTTCGGGATAGACAAATGTGCCATGGTTCATCTCAAAAGAGGACGTTGCGGAGATAGTGAAGATGAGGAGCAGCTCGTTGATGGGAGCATCTTGCGACAACTGCATGCCGGAGATACCTATACCTACCTTGGAGTGGCGCAGCGTCACATCCAAGAGGCAGAATTGGTCAAAGAGTGTCTCCGCCGCAAGTATTTGCACCGACTCCGGCAGATCTGGTCGTCAGAACTGTCCGGCAAAAACAAAGTCGCTGCCACAAACATGCTTGCGGTCCCATTGTTGCTATACAGCTTTGGTGCTATCCACTGGAACGTGGAAGAGCTGCGACAAATCGACATAAAGACCCGCAAAAGGATGAATATGGAGGGAAGTCTACATCCTAGATCCTCTGTCCCGCGAATATACCTCCCGCGACACCTGGGAGGGCGTGGACTATTGAGTTTGGAGCATCTGCACAACAGAGTAGTACTGGCCACTGCCTGCTATGTTACGACGAGCACCGATCCCCTGATCCGCTTTGTGCGAGAGCACGAGATTGCGGGTAAAGGAGCCTTCCTTTTTAAAGCAGCAACACGGGCAGCCGAAGAACTTAGTCTCACGCTCGACTTCACGCGGAGGTGTCAGCAGTCCGTTACGGAACTTGCTCCCGCACAATTAAAAACCCGGATTAAAACTGCTGAAGTCCAATTGCTTTTAAGGCTTCACAAAGATAAACCAATGCACGGAATCTTCTACAAACATCTAGAAGAGCATGGTTTATCTGAGCAGTTGACCTTCTCCTTCCTAAGGTCTAATGGGTTGAAGTCGGAGACTGAGAGCTCTATAATGGCTTGCCAAGACGGTGTCTTCAACACCTTAGTATACCGTAGCCGGATTATGGGTATGGATGTGCCCGATATCCGCTGTAGAGCCTGCCTGCAGGCGCCAGAGACCCTTACGCACCTGTTGTCGGCGTGTAAGGTGTACGCTGGCACAGCCTACGTCTATCGGCACAACGCGGCTCTACGAGTGCTATACTACCATTTAAGGCACTCATACGGTATAGATGAGACACCGGTGCTGCCATACGCTCCAGGGGACATTGAGTCCGTTGTGGAGAACGAGAGGTGCCGAATTTACTGGAACTACTCATTCTCCACGCTCGAGCTTATACATGCAAATAAGCCCGACATAGTCCTCCTCGACTACCAACAAAAGACGATGTTCGTTATCGAGTTCTCGGCACCTGCCGAGGGGAACATCGTCTCTAAGGAGGAGGAAAAGCGGACCAAGTATCAGGAGCTCCTCGGACAACTTCGCAGGCTCTGGCCGGACTACACTGTGAGTCTGCTAGTAATGGTCATTGGATCCCTAGGTGGTATGAGGGATACGCTGCTCTCTGCACTGCGCAAAATGCCGGTGTGCCGTGCGGCGGCGCACATCTTAGCCGCCAGAATGCAGAAGGCAGTCATCCATGGGTCCCTTCGTCTGCTTAGGACGCACGATACGCGGACCCAGTGATTGCTCACCTCACGGTGTGAGGAGTAGTCGCTGGGGAATGGAACAGCAGCCCGGTGTGTCGGAGCCCGGGTTGCGCCCTTTTTGTTTTGTTTTGTCTTATATATATATACAGGGTGAGTTTTTAGTACCGGCTCGGTCGATAACTCCACTACTGTAGAAGATAGCGAAAAAAAGTGTATATAAAAATTGTAGCCACGGATATGCTCCTTGCCCCTAAAATATTTTGATTTATACAGGGTGATCCATAACTACGTGGTGATGCAAACATGCATTTTTTTAAATGAGACACCCTAATTATTATTCCATATTCAGATTCTACTAATGATTTACGTTCTTCCAATATAGGGTATTGTTACATTATACAGGGTATTTCAAAAGTTATGACCATTTTTGTATCCAAATCACGGTCGGATGAACGTGCTGTATATGAAAAAGTAATGAATCAAAAATTATTTTTTTAACATGAGAAGATTAGAAATATCCTCTAGTTTTAAAATGCGCTATAAAAAAATCCCGCGACGCATATTCGTATACAGGGTGATGTAGAATGCAAAATCTAGATTTTCTCTCTTTTTTTAAATGTAACCCCCAATATTTTATTATACCAAAGAATTGCTTTTAATATGCTCTTTCATCTTTGTATAGCACTTATTATGGCTGCATTCATTAGTATCTGAGATATTTCGATTTTTCTACAAATTTTAAATATACCTTCTATTTGTTTAATAAAATTTATTTATTTTGAGAAAATACTACCAAATTTTGTTTTTGCTTAACAAACAACTAAAATATAAGGCGATAATAATACTTGATCAAGTCAAAACACTGAACTAACGAGATAATATAGGTCAAGTGTGCTGAGGAAACAATTTTATAGACGTCATGCATAATTATGAAGCAGATGTATCAGGTAGGCTATGAAATGTGAAACAACACAGTCCAAATAAAACGATTCTTCAATCTTTCAAACGCATTAGTTTTAAAGTGCCTCCGTTCTGGATATTGCTATTCATAGTTGATATATTCTAGAGGCAAGTAGACAATTTCTCAAAGATTCTCCTAAATACTCTCAATGGAAAAATTAATTTTCAAAGCTGGTTTTTCACACAGCACGGAATTATTGTGTAGGTTATGAAAACTGTCAATTTTTCAAAGCCTACCTGATAAAACTACTTGATAATTATGCATGACGCCTACAAAATTGTTTCCTCAGCATACTTGACTTTATTATCTCAATGATTTAGGGTTTTGACTTCATCAAATACTATCAAGACGTTATAATTTAGTTGTTCGTTAAATAAAAAACAAATCAGATAGTACTTTCTCAAAATACATAAATTTCGGTACACAAATAGAGGCTATATTTTAAATTTACCGAAAAATCGAAATATCTCGGAAACTGATGGACGTAGGTACAACAAGTGCTATACAAAGATGAAATAGCATATTAAAAGCAATTCTTTAGGATAATAAAATATTGGGGGTTACATTTGAAAAAAAAGAGAAAATTTGGATTTTGCATTCTACATCACCCTGTATACGAATATGCGTCTCGCGCTTCCTTTATAGCCGATTTTAAAACTAGAGGATATTTTTAATCTCCTCATGAAAAAAAAATAATTTTTGATTCATTACTTTTTGATATACAGTACGTTCATTTGTCCGCGATTTGGATATAAAAATGGTCATAACTTTTGAAACACCCTGTATAATGTAACAATGCCCTATATTGGAAGAACGGAAATCATTAGTGGAATCTGAATATGGAATAATATATAGGGTGTCTCATTTAAAAAAATGCATGTTTGCATCACCACGTAGTTATGGATCACCCTGTATAAATCAAAATATTTTCTGAGCAAGGAGCATATCCGTGGCTACAACTTTTATATACAACTTTTTTCGCTATCTTCTATAGAAGTGGAGTTATTGACCGAGCCGGTACTAAAAACTCACCCTGTATATAGACGATTTAATGGACTCACTCTTTCATCACCAGATATCAAAATAAAACATTATAAGTATATATTTTAAAAACCTCTCAATATTGGACTGATGGGGTTTTATCATATTAGTTTTGTTTGGACACTAATTATTAGTTTATAAGTGTATAAGTAAAGTGGAAAGTATAAAAAAAATAACAAGCATATAGGTACCTATATTTTTAAAGTAGCATTAGCTAAGTATTGAACTAGAGTTTCTAGTTTTAATATATTAATTTTTGTTTGTACAAACAAATGAGGAATTGCAACCATAAGAATTTTAGATGAGTTTTTTAGAAGCTTTGTGATTGTTTTCTGGCTCATGTCACCAGAAAGCATTTATCCTTCTTTCATTTCATCTTAATGCGTCACTACCAGCCACTTTCTCACCGACTTGCGGCTGGCGACCTTTCACTTTTTTTACCGATAGTCGAACTTCAAAACTCACCTTTTGTCCAGGGTGTCCAGGGCTGGGAACCGAATGCCGGGAGATGTCTCTACTGAGTCCGCGAGTGTTGATTTATTGAAAGCTGCTCGCTCAACAAACTTCCCCCAACCAATCATCTTCCTTGCAGCTGCGGTATCCTGATATTTAGGCTTTGCCTTTGCGCTCCTTAGCTATAAAAAAAATGGGGTCAAGTTGATTGGCTCAGTACTTCCCACACATAATAATGATTTCATTTTATTGCATATAGTCAGAAATCCCCTTGCAACCAAATCATCGCCCACCCTCCCGCAAAAAAACGTCTAACACAAAAACTTTCGTAAATAGTTTCTTGCGTCTCCCTCCTTAGAAACTAGGACGCCACAGTTTTCATTCTCCATGCTTCAACTGAACGATGCAAAACGATCAGCAGCCTCTAAACCATCTAAAAGCGAAGTATGAGCTGTTTTTATGTTTTTAGTTTTCTAATTATGGTTGCGCCGCCACTGACACGATTTTTCAGACACTGGCGCGTTTTCCACTCTCGTCGCGATAGTCAATTCTGTGTCGAAATTTCATTAAAATCAATTGAATAATTTTCGAGTTACGCAATATAGAACGATCTAAAACAATACTCGTATACATAACAAATTCTAAGTCCCTTGGTTTCTATAATGAGCAATGTTCAAATGGACCTAAAAAAGTGTATTATGCCGTTTTTCATTCACAGGTCAATGGACAGCCCATTATGAATACAACAAATTTTTCAGTTCTCAAACCCCCCACCCCCCAACCACCCCAAATTCACCCCTTCCCAAAGAAAGGTAGAAAATCATCAGGAACCCCTAAAATGCCTAAAACAAAGGTTGAGGCGTTTTTTTTTTATTATTGCTGCGCCGCCACTGACACGAGTTTTCCAAAACATACGCGTTTTCCATCCTCACCGCGGTAGTAATACTGTGATAAAGTTTCATTAAAATCCATTCCATAACTTTTACGTTACTCAATACAGAATGATCTAAAGCAATATTCCTATGTATTTATCAGAAAACAAGTCCCTTGGTTTCTGGAATAGGCAAGGCAATGTTTGGATGGGCCTAAAAAAAGGGTATTATGCCGCAAGGTCTTTCTTTTACAGGTCAATGGATAGCCTATTATGAGTATAACACATTTTTGAGACTTACAACCCCCACCCCTCAACCACCCCAATTTCACCCCCACCCAAAAAAAAGTAGAAAATGATCAGGAACCCCTAAAACACCTAAAAACGAAGTTTGAGAAATATTTAATTTTTTTGTTTTTTACTAATTACTCCGCCGCCCCTGCACCGATTTTCAAAATTATAAGAACATTACCTACTACGACCCCCCAGCATATCGCTGCCCATATTTCATCACAATCCATGCAGCGGTTACTGAGATTACGCGACTAGAAGAACGCGCACAGACAGACAGACAGACCGACAGACCGACAGACCGACAGACCGACAGACTGACAGACAGACCGACGGAAATGAGTGAAATGGACATTCGTTATGTAGACATCATAAAACGCCCAAAAAGCGTATTATCTCAAAATCGAAAATTTTCGCGATCACAATACTCCCCTCACCTATTGGTGTGGGAAGTAAAATATATCTATATGTACGTCATCGTAAACCCTATACTTGTACAAAAGCTTAATAAAAATCGCAATCCGCAGTTCCTTAGATTTTAGCATTCCATTTTGAGTTTGACCTTGCTGCTGACTTAACTAATGTGGGTTTTCAGTACCTACGTAAAAATATAGAACAATGTTGCACTGGTATAATCTTGCTATCATTTAACTAATAGAAAGTCTGTGCATCACTAATTCGATTTTTACTGCGCATCACTTGAGACTAATAATAATAAATACATAATTCATATTTATGAAAAAATTGTTCAAGTGTGAAGTATTACAGAATTAATACAACTGTTTTCCTTTTACCTAGAATATTATGAGAAAGCTCATCGAGGTGCTAAACATAATTCCAAATTACCGTCAAGTGGGGTTTCTTGGGACACATTTTATCTCTCAGTGAATTTTTTCATCTTATACGAGATCATAATTTAACTATTTAGTGACCGAGGCATGAGTCTGACTTTAAATTTTGTTCCCCATGTGATATTCATTATGTAATAAAAAATGAAGTCAAGTTGATTGACTCAGTACTTCCCACACATTACGCTGATACCAGTTTATAATTTTCCCATAGCATGAAGCTATAGTCTGAGATCCCTTGTAACCGCCAAATAATCGCCAGCCCCCCCCCCCCCCCCCAAATTGTCTTATGACGCTAGGTCTTTCCTTCACAGGTCAATGGACACCCTATTATCGATACTACAAACTTCTCAGTTTTACAATCCCCCACCCCCCAGCCACCTCACTTTCACCCCCACCCAAAAAACTGGTAGGAAATGACCAGGAACCCCTAAAACATCTAAAAACCGAATTTGAGTTGTTTTCATGCTTTTCGTTCTTTGATTATTGCTGCGCTGCCACTGACACGATTTTTTACAAACATACGCGTTTTCCATTCTCACCAGGGTAACAATATACTGTGTCAAAATTTCATTAGAATCAATTTAATAATGTCCACGCTACAAAATACAAAACGATTTAAACCAATAAATTCTTGTATGTATACAGAAAATTCTATGCCCCTTAGTTTCCTTAAAAGACTATTCAATGTTCGGATGGACCTAAAAAGATGATTTGTGTCGCTAGATCTCCCTTCACAGGTTAGTGGACAGCCTATTAGTAGTACAAGAATTTTTTTAATTTTTCAACCCCCAACCCCCCAACCACCCCAATTTCACCCCCACCCAAAAAAACGCAGAAAATGATCAGGAACCTCTAAAACGCTTAAAAACGAAGTTTGAGCTGTTTTTATATTTTTAGTTTTTTTATCATTTCTGCGCCGCCACTGGCACGATTTATAAAAACCATACGCGCTAAGGAGGAGGAAAGTGTTTCAAATATAAGGAGTTCTTCGGGCAGCTTTGCTCCAGGGGATATAGGGTCCGTTGTTGAGAACGAGATTCGCCGGATCTACTGGAACCTGGAACTACTCGTTCCCCATGCTCGAGGTTGGAGCGTTCAATGTTTGGTCCGACCTCTTGATCCAGAGGAGAGTTACTCGCAACCATACAAGTGAGGCTAGTAAAAGCGAGTTGAAATACGACGTAGAGACTCTAAAACAGATCCTTGCGGTGCTCTATCTGAAACACAAATGCGGCAACGGCGCAGGCCGCAGGGTGGTATATTCGGCGGGCTGTTTTCAGCCTTTCAGGCGACCGTTCAAGGTCAACGTGGCAACGCTTGCAAGTCGAGCGATTTGCTCGCCGACCGTCGTGTCGTCCGGCGTAGCTAAGTAGCTCGGCGCCGTTCGGAGGAGCTCGTGCCGTCGTGCCAGCTGCCTGGTGCTGGTGTCTCAGCGCCACAGCACCGCAGCGCTCCTCACCTCACGCTCAACAGACTCTGCCTTTGCCGGGTAGTCGGGTACCATTACCATCAGCATAGTTCCTGAACAATGAATAGATCCGTGCCGCGCGGATAGTAATACTGTGTCAAAATTTCATTAAAATCCATTCAACATTTTCCTCGTTAGACAATATAGAACGATCTAAAGCAATACTCCCATTTGTTTACATCAAAAAAAATTCCAAGTCCTTTGCTTTCTGTAATAGGCAAAGCCAATGTTCGGATGGACCTAAAAAAGTTATTTATGTCGCCAGTTCTTTCTTCACAGGTCAGTGGACAGTCTATTATGAAAGCAATACATTTTTCAATTTTACAACCCCCCACCCCCCAACCACCCCAATTTCACCCCCAACCAAAAAAAAGTAGAAAATGATCAGGGACCCCTAAAACGCCTAAAAACGAAGTTTCAGCAAATTTCAATTTTTTTTGTTTTTTGCTAATTACTCCCCCGCCTATGCACCGATTTTCAAAATTTTAGGAACATTACCTACTACGACCCCACAGCATACCGCTGCCCAAATTTCATCACGATCCATGCAGCGGTTGCTGAGATTACGAGGGTAGAAAAACGCGACAGACAGACAGACAGACAGACAGACAGACAGACAGACAGACCGACAGACAGACCGACAGACAGACAGACAGACCGACGGGAATGAGTGACGTGGATTTTCGTTATGTACACATCATAAAACGCCCAAAAAGTGTATTATCTCAAAATCGAAAATTTTCGCGATCACAATACTCCCCTCACCTATCGGTGTGGGAAGTAACAAAGTAAAACGACCTTTAAGTTGCCGGAATTTAAAATTCTGCCAAAAACACCCTGTAGATACAAATTGCGGGTAGCATCCAGAATAATATCCGCTTAATATTCAAGTAACTCGCTGTGTAATATTATTGAGAAAAGTTAAAGGAATATATCAATATGAACGTATTACTTGCGACCTTGCAAATGCGGAAATTAATAGAAAATAAATTATTACTTGGCAACGTCGCAACCGATTCCAAAAATATTTTAGGGTTGGATAGAGATCAATGATGGACACTAGAAGAACTTGAGAGAAAGTTATAGTTCCATATAAAAAAATCAAGTTGATCTCTACCTTACTTTCCCGCAACACCCTGTATATTTCAAAATATTTTTAGGATATGCATCTCAAGTAACCAAATAACTTTTGTATTTGAGATTTTCTTCTATCAGCTATACCTTGCGAGATATCGAAGAATTACACACTAAATGGACAGCCTGTATACATCGGAAAAATTTCTAAGTCCTTTAGTTTCTGTAATAGGCATAAGCCAATGTTCGGATAGACCTAAAAAAGTTATTTATGTCGCTAGGTCTTCCTTCATAGGTCAGTGGGTAGTCTATTATGAATACAACAAATTTTTCAATTTTACAACCCCCCAACCCCCAACCACCCCAATTTCACCCCCACCAAAAAAAAAGTAGAAAATGATCAGGGACCCCTAAAACGCCTAAAAACGAAGTTTCAGCAATATTTAATTTTTTTTGTTTTTTGCTAATTACTCCGCCGCCTATGCACCGATTTTCAAAATTATACGAACATTACCTACTACGACCCCACATCATACCGCTGCCCAAATTTCATCACAATCCATGCAGCGGTTACTGAGATTACGAGGGTAGAAAAACGCGACAGACAGACAGACAGACAGACAGACAGACCGACAGACCGACAGACAGACCGACGGAAATGAGTGACGTGGATTTTCGTTATGTACACATCATAAAACGTCCAAAAAACGTATTATCTCAAAATCGAAAATTTTCGCGATCACAATACTCCCCTCACCTATCGGTGTGGGAAGTAATAAAAATCTTCAGCCCTGAGAGGATTAAAAATATAGTGCCAAACTTCTAGCCTTTTATTTCATGTCCCTATGATCCGCTATCATTCTTGGGCATATACAAAAACTTGGTTTCAGGATTTTATTATAGGTTTATTTTTTGATTGGTCCTTCACCCTTTGAAGAAGGTAATCAATCTGTAGTTGACGGGTCCACTTGAATTGAAATTTAAACTGTGCTTGGCATTTCAGTCCGATACACTTTTTCTGCTTCTGAAAATAACGCTGATCACTTTTAGGCCTGCACTTCCACGTGGTTGGTGAAGGGGTTGTCAGGGTACGTACCCCTCGTCAAGAAAGGGTATATGATAGAGAATATTACATCGATTTCAGGATGAGGTTACTCGGTGAACCAGGTAGGTCTTAGAAATGATAAATAACTGTAATAATAATGAACCATTTAATTAGGAATTATCAATTATACAACGTATTTTCCTGATTTAGTCCTAACAAATCATTTTCCAGATATCGAAAATACCTGGTATATGAATGTTTCACCTAATTATATAACTAGGACAATCAGATGTACCAATAAACCTCATACCTTGATTTTGCCTTAGGCAAATACAAACTAAAACTAAACAAGAGCTGTTCAACAAATAAAAGATGATTTAGGCCACCATTTTGAGGAAAAAGTATATGCAGAGGCTTCTTCTCCCAACTGATGATGATATTCTAATAAATATAGAAATGGTTGTAAAACTCTGTTTAATATTATACTAAAGGGCCCCACAGACATCGTTCTTTTTCATCAGGTTTGTACGACGTGCCGACCCATGTCGGTTAAACCGATGGAACGATACCTCCACACACGGTTTTCTCGCAGTTTCTCGCAAATTTTTGGTCCGTTAAACATGGATAATACTTTAGCATTGGCGGCGGCTTTAGCTATTAAAGTGAAATACAGCAAGAAAAAACGTTCTAAATGGGTGAAACAGTGGCTTTTAAAAAGAGGCCAATTCTCCCATATAAATCTATTAGAAGAATTGCGTCTGTAACCAGGGGATTGGTACAATTATTTGAGGATGGATGAAGAAACATACTTAGAATTACTTAATTCAGTAGCACCTCTAATAAAAAACAGGATACTTGGATGAGACAAAGTATTTCCCCTCATGAACGTCTGACAGCTACATTGAGATTCCTTCGTAGAAGCTACGAGGATTTGAAATTTTCAGTTGCGATATCCCCCCAAGCTTTGCAAATTATACCTGAAACCAGAACGACACTGCAAAATCCCGTCGTAATTGCACATGGCCGACTCTACACTCTACACTGTGAGTAGAGACGGCCATGGATTCCACGATGAACGACCACACATGCACCGAGTTGCACGATGGCGTTCGAAACCGACGAGTAAAATCAAGCTCGGACAGATTTTTTGGAACGACGGTCAACACGACGGTTTTTCGGCACACACGGACCGAAATGAGTGTGATCGGTTGGCACGTCGTGCAAACCTGATGAAAAAGAACGATGTCTGTGGGGCCCTTAAGAAGGGAGCTAAGATCCTTCTGAAATATGGATATTTCTTTAGAGTGAAATATCTACAGTTTTATATTCAAGATTCAAGTTAGTTTTAAGGAGCTATTTCTTATTGCTTCTACTGCATATTACCGATAGGTTCTTGAATATCCCTTCCTTTTCAGGCCAGGGACCATCGGTGCTATCTCCAGGAATCCACAGTTTTCCCTTCAAATTAGGCTTGCCACTTGGTCTCCCTTCCACATTCCTGGGTAAACATGGTTGGGTGCAGTATTACTGTAAAACTGCTTTGAGGGAACCCAATGGACTCACCCACAAAAACCAACAAGTGTTTATAGTTATGAATCCAATAGATTTGAATTTAGAACCAGCAGTTTTAGGAGTAAGTATAATGTGTTAAATAATGATGCACTGCATTTGAAGGGTATCTTTGGTTTCTTCCTTCTTAGGCATCTTCCTTTAGCAGTTGCAGACGCACTCTTCATAGCACATAGCTCTTAAGAGGTACACACATGTAGGGACATTGCAGCAAATTTGAATACATTTTGTTGTCATTTGGGGTGAAACTCGGGTTCAGATAGAGTTGGTGTCATTCAAAATAGGCGTCTTCCAAGATTATTTGAGTCCCTGTCCTTTGCTCTTTTGCATCTAGCTGTTGCCTCTGTCCATAGCGCTGACAAATGTTAAAGGATACAGCTGTGGAACGCCCAGTCATCGAAGGCACAATATCATCCATCTGATTTATATGGATTCATAATTTTTTAATCAAAAACTATTGCTTTTCCGGAAAAACTTCATGAACATTTTTTGCTGAGAATGAATGCAAGCTTCCGTAAGCATGGGTCTACGGATGAGCTTCTGGCCTGCGTCACTCACTTGTGGAACAGAGCAATTGAAAATCATGGCGAATCCCGTGTTGTTGCACTTGACATATCCAAAGTCTTCGACAGAGTGTGGCATGATGAGGGATTTCTGGTTAAGCTTGCTGTTTATGGACTACCACCTGGCCTGCGCCAGTGGCTGAATAGCTTTTTGAACGACCGATCTCTGTTTGTTGTAGTCGAAGGCAGTTCATCAGACGTATTTTCAATAAACGTCGGTGTTCCTCAGGGATCTGTCCTATCCTCTACACTGTTTCTGCTGTACATCAACGAGCTGCTGGATATAACACCCAATCTACAGCTTCACAGATGACAGTACCATGTACATTAATATCGTGCATTGAACCAGGCAGTCCAGGCACCGACACTTTTATCCTCTCGCAGCGCTTCTACAGCGCCATAGGCCTTCAGCCTTTGCGGGCATTAGGTATGGAAAAATTTACCCCAAATCTTAAAAATGTATGAACTGAAACAGTACTTTGAATAAAACATGTAGATTTTATGTGTACATATTTATGGTTACCACTTAGTTGTTATTTACTGCATGCCCTTAGAAGATAGCACGTTATCTTGTGGTGCATGCTTCTCTTTTCAGCTTTGCTTTCTTCTTCCGCTAATTTCTTCCATCCATATGATTTTTCTAATAGACTGTTTCGGGACAGCAAACCTTCAAATGTGAAGTCGAACACAAATTTGGCGTTATCTGCGTTGGATCTGGAGCTGTGGTCTGTAAAGTTACATTGGACCGAGGGGGATATGTGCCAGGAGAAAGTATAGGTATGTCATATTTGAATGTTGAAAAATGTTTTTGTTGTTGCAAGATTACGAGGCTAGAAGAACGCCGAGAGACAGACAGACCGACGTGGATCTTCGTTATGTAGATATCATAAAACGCTCCTATAATAAATTTCAGAAATGACATTGCCCTTCGTGCCTTTGTGAGCACTTCAAAACAACAATATGACATAATCATAATATGATAATGTTAATAATGACTCCATTAAGCTAAACAATTGCTGTTTATACCTAATAATGATTCACTAAACTCGTCAGCGTATATTAAAATTCCCCACGAATGCCTTGAATTCATAGTTCCAAGAAAACTTTTGTTTGATAAATGCTGAAGACACAAAGTATATACTATATTTAGTTTTGTGTATTCCAGGTGTCACTGCTAGCGTTTATAATAGAAGTAGGGTGACTATAAAAAGTACAAAAGCTGCCCTCACTGAAACAATCACGTACTTATCAAGAGGCAAAGTAGTACAATGTGAAAAGAGAGAACTGGCATCACTAACTAGGGGTAAAATTAGACCAGGAGAAAAAGACGAGTGGGTAAACGAACAGCTGTATATCCCTCCATTGCCACCTACAAATCTCAGGGGTTGTCATCTCATCAAAATAGACTATGACGTATTTGTAAGTGTTCGCGTTTTACTGTTATTTGAAGTCCTTCATGTACAAGATGAAAGAACTGAAGACTATCGCAAAGATATCTAAAAGAGGCAAAATCTTTGAACTGATGTAATAAAGTAAACAATTTTTCGTAGATTTTTTTAACCATTTTATTTTTGTCGATAAAATGTGTTTTTCAGTTCATTGTAGAACCGAAGAGCCTGCAGAAAGAAGTGAAGCTCCAGCTACCAATAGTGATGGCAACTTATCCTCTCCGATCTGAAGACGATAATGCTGCCTACAAGTCTGGTACTCACTACCCTTCAACTTTACCCATATTCAGGCCTTGGCTGGAAGACAAACCAATTCAAGAGTGATGTATCTGAGGTGTTATTTATATAAATATAGATTATTATTATGATAGAGGTCATTGTTACGGAACATTTAGTGAGATAACAAATAAGTAATAACATTTTAATCAGAGGAGTCATCAACAATGGCATTGCTCATGAACGAATACGAAAACAGTGATCAATAAATTGTTGAAGAATTCATAATACGATCAAAAGATTCCAGTTTAATAGTCATGTGCAAGCCGTGTAACTTGTGATTTAAATAAGTTGTATTAAAAATTCTAATCCAGTTTTGGTAAATGTGCCTATTAAGAAAGTATCAAACACAGGTATAATTATAGTATTTACCTGAATATCTAAGGGGAACAGCATATTTTTTAGATACTTATATAAATGATTATGTGATTACCTTAAACCATAATTATCAGAAACCGGTGTTTATCAATCAATTTTATAGGAACTATTCCAATATTTTTTTATCACTTCTATTATTTCTCTCAAATTTTGCAGCTATTACTACTTTGGATTGCTCTATGGATTTTCAGAGATTGTACCACAAGCTGTTTTTTTTCACAAATCTTCTTACAACATCCCAAAGATTGATTTGGAAAACCTCTGTAAATTATTTAACTGGGAAAACCGCGCCTTAATGTTTTTTTATTATTTATATATGTTATGATCCATTATTGAAATTCAGATGCATGTCATGGGAAGATTATTATGGCCCCCTTATCTTTTCTGTATGCCTTCTATATCGTCTGTAATATATATAGTATAAAGGTGCTATATTTAGTTGCCATTGCAACAAAAAACAATCAAGAACTGCCATATTTTACTAAAATGTAAGTAATAATTGATGTGTGAATATTACACTTTATATTAATAAAAACTTTCAACAATTACTCTTCTTTATCATTGCCTGTTACTGATGGTAGATATATGACCCTATTGAAGAAATATAAGTATACACATATTACTCTTACTCTTATTCTACTCCAACAAAGCAGGTATGCCATGAGAGGAGTTGACTCTCCCCTCTCCTCCATGGACAATAAACAAAGTGTACCCAGGTCCAGGTAAGTTTGAAAAAATAATAGATAGCAGTTCACGCACTTCCTCCTTTGGATCTGGTAATTCAAGGGGAAGCTAGAAAAACTGGGTTCCGTCTCTGGAGTCAGGGTAGCTGGACTTTTATGAATCCAGGCAAAGGACATTCGACGATTCTAGCAGAATTGCATGAGGATAGTCCCATTTTGTTGGCGAGGAGCGATATAGTTTCTCCTATGCATCGCTTCAATCGCAAATTTACGGTGGTGTTTCCGTCAGGGGAAGAGTGGGAGTCTAGGGAATCTTGTGAAAATCGTATTCGGGAAATTGACGGGTCTAGGAGGCGGATTACTATCTGCTCTGACAGTCAGGCAGCCATCAAAATGCAGAATGCTTGGAAAATAACGTCGGGACTGGTCCTGGAGTGCAGGAGGGCTCTTGACGACATCTCAGCTAAACACAAGGTATCACTGATGTGGGTACCTGGGCACGCTGGGGTAAAGGGTAACGAAATGGCGGATCATCTGGCTAGGATGGGATCCGGCAACAGTTTTGTGGGCCCGGAACCAGCCTTAGGACTATCTGCAAACATGATTAGGAAAACAACTGGAGAGTGGATCCAGAATCAACACTCTCCGAGATGGAACAACATCTCTGGTCATCTCCGTCAGGCTCGGGAACTATTAGCAGGACCTGCAGAGAGAATAGGACGGTTTTGTCTCTCTCTGGATAGGAGTAACTTGAGATTGCTAGTAGGCCTATTAACGGGTCACAACACCTTCAGGCGTCACTTGTTTGTGATGAGGGTGGTCAACGGCCCAACGTGCACGTGGTGTGGTGAAGAGGAAGAATCCTCGGAACACATCTTGTGTTACTGTGAAACCCTGGGCTATCACAGGCAGACTATGCTGGGCTCAAGAACCTTGGAACCAATAGGGATAAAACGGATAGGATCTAAGGATGTACTTGCCTTTGCCAAAAGGGCAGGTCTTAGGAACTAGCGCGGATAGAGGCGCAAAAGGGCCCATCGTGTGGCCTATGCACCAGCCACATTCTGTGCTGGATATCCTCTAGTCCTTATTGATTCATTCATAAAGAAATGATCAAATTTACTACATATCCTTCGATAATAATTCTCATTGAATGGAACCACTTTTAGGAAAAAACAAGAATTAACACTATATTCCAGTTACGAACGCGGAAAAATTTAGCAATTGAAACGGGGAAACCAAGGTTTAAAACCTCAAATTATGTAATAGTAATAATAATGTTTTTTATTTATTTGTATATGCAAAATAAAAAAATTCTTTAATTCTTTCAGTTGAATGAATACTAAAAAACTACCTATTCTGTGTTCAAACCAACCCCAATTACCCCCAAAACTTTTCTCTGGATCCGCCCCTGATTATGACCTCTTTCATCTAAGCCAGCAGCGCAGGCAAATGAGTGACATGGATTTTCGTGATGCAGACTAAACACGTTCAAAAAGCGTATTATGTGGAAATAGAAATTTGTTGCGACCATATGTTATTCCAAAAATTGCCGCGGTGAGGTTTCGACACTCGGATGTCGCGTAAAAAAAGGCTGGGAAACAATAAAACATAATTTTTGTCACAGCAGCAGTGGTAAAAGCCTCAATTTAAGGCAAAAGGAATGAATCTGGCAACGTTGATTGAAACATAATAGTGACATCTATCAGCTGTCTATCAAATGATTTTATCAGTCATAAAACTCGGAGTTCTGTGCTTGTACGTCATGTACATTGTACATAGAATGATACATGAATGATAGAATGCAAAATATCGTAAACATGATGATTAGAGCATGGAAATGGCTATTTAGATTACAGTACAATGGAATATTCCACATTCCAATTAGATATATGCTTGCAAGTTCCTTCGTATGGTTCCTGGTGTTCCTACAGGGGGAAAACCAGCGTATTTATATTCATATGGACTACTTTAAAAATAAGGAACAATATGACAATCAAAAATCAAATGCTCAAACCAAGCTCAAACATTATAAACTGTCATGAACATTGGAATTTGCTTACATTTCAGAATATTACTATCATTGAGCAGTTTATTAGCTCAATGTTCATACTCAAAATGCCATTCTTACCATTCCAAACTAAAGTCAGAAAACTTTCAAATTTAGAGCGCTGCGTCCTAAGCATTTATTGGGGATTTCCTTGAGCTGGCTAGCCAATAAGAACAGCTGGTAACGTAGCCAACCATTCCGAAGTGTAGATTTTACGTAGATGGAAAAAGATAGCAAGAATTGCATGGTCCAACACACGTCACGTACCTCTTTGGTTTTGACAAAACGAGTATGGTCGGTTTTCCGTGAAATGGGCTTAGGTTGGAGGACTGATAAGCCTTAACCTATAAAATAGTTTTTTGTTTATATGTGTGCAAAAGAGGTGCGTCTGCAAAAGTTAACAAGTTTAGGACGTGATGAGTGAGAATGGACATGTTGTGACCACTATAACTGCTTCTGGGACCACTGTAAAATTCGCCGTAAACCATCTTTGTTGTGTTACTATTCATACAATCGATAGCTGGTGGGGGTAGAACATGTAGTTGAAATGGATTTACTTTTGCGAGGAGACATGTAAAAATAGTTCGGAAATGTTATTGCAAAAATGTTTTTTTAGTGTTGTTCTGTTCTATTTATCAGTGACCTAGGAACGAGAGTTCGGCAAGAAATACCTAGCCGACATCGCAAAATAAGTCTTACAAATAACTCATGAAAACTGAAAACAGGTAAACTCGAATTCTCGAAAGTTAACTCTTCCACGACCTGAGAATTATTTTGTCATCTAAGGATCACCTCACACATCAACTTTTATGGAGAAAAACTACAAAATGTTGAAAAAAAAGTGCTGCAGAATGATACTGAAATGATATTTCAGAAATTATATTGTGAATATTTCACGGCAAAATGACTACAAAAGTAGAAAAGCAAATGAATGGTAATAATGGTATAAAAAACCACCCAGGGAGTTCGAAAAACTCTCCAATAAAATGCAATGAACATCACAATCAGTATAAAGAAGCAACCTTTGAATTTGAAATACCTCCAGAAGCACCAGTATTTTACCCCACAGAAGAAGAATTTCAGGATCCTCTAGCATATATTGCCAAAATAAGGCCTATTGCCGAAAATACGGGAATTTGTAAAATAAAGCCACCATCAGTAAGTATTAAACTTTGTTATTTCATCATTCCATGAACATTATGCTGTCATGTCAAGTTATCAGTAGACATGTTCCTGAATTGCATATACTTTGCCACATTCTGTTGATCTCCAAATATACATTATCAGTATCCACCTTTTTACATATGTTGTCATGAAAAAACTCTATTATAGCTTATTTTCAAAGAAACTCTTTTAGTATCCTTCATTTAATGATGTACTTTCCATTGTCACTGAGGTAGAAAGGTCACATTCCTTTTTTTTTAATTTTTATAATAGGTATTTTTAGATGACATAAAAATGCAGTTTCATTTTTAAGTGGATTTTACTTAAAATTAAGCAAGAAAATGCAAGCTCTAACTACTTATTGATTTAAAAAATGTAAAGTTATGAAATATTGTCCATATAAAAAATACACTATAACATTACAAAATGTTATTGTTTTAAATTGAGTAAAACTAACATAATTTCACTAAAAAAACACTGATACTATGCATTCAAGTAAAATAGGAAGAGGTTTTGTGATCTGTCCTGTTACATCAAAGTTAATTATACAAGCTGGATAGTACTCCATTTTGTTTTTCTTCTGGAAACTGATTGCAATTAATAACTTCTGAAAAATTGTTTTTTTTTCTGTAGTAACCACATAAAATTGATCATTACTTTGAATTGCAATCTCATTAGCTTTCCAATGTATTTTATTATAATTTTTGGTAATAAATGTATATATTTTTTGATATGTCTACTGATAATAATTACTCTACAACCAAATCTCAAATATATATTTTTGTTTTATGTTGTGTTTTATTATCCTCTGAATTAAAAAAAGAACTGATAACTTTTGTTGCACCTACAAATCAAACAAATTGGAAATTGTTATGTTGATAACATTCATTTATGCTTATTCACACATATGTGTTATCTAGCTTTTGTTCTCTATACTTCTGTTTTGCTGTCCTGGTCTTTTTTATTCTCAATGCAGATAGTAAATTATTTTAATCACTCATATTAACATTAGTTTATGATCCATACAATGTTGTTTGTCTGTTGTTGGTTGTTTGATATCTCCCTATTCTTAATATTTACTGTTCAGTTTTCAAAACTTTACAATATTTAGTCTTTATACTCTTTATCTATAGTTTTTGTATGCTTCACCTTATACTAGATCAATTTATTATTTATGCAAACATTATTTTGGTTATAAAGTGTCTCAGTTAGGTAAAATACCAAAAACTAAAAATGTATCTGCTGAATATGTATATTCCTAAAGTAATATAATGAAGTGATACTTTAAATTATTAGGCTGTAGAGTTGAGATTGTAATGTTCAAATTTTGAGAAATTGGCTTGCATCTTTGTAGTATATGTAAAAATGGTTTTTCATATTTAATTTTTCAGTTCAAAAATAGCTTTGAAGTGATTCATCCAACAAATACCATCTTTAATTGTCATATTTAATCTTATATTGCTTATATTGAGAAATCGCAACATCATCTTTAACCCATTTCAAACATGCCAACCATGTAGATAATTATCTATGGTATCGTGCTGTAACTTACATTTCCCCAACAATCAGTACTGAGTGATGCAACAAGTAGGTTGAATATCTTTCTGTATTTTAAGGGGAGTATCTGGTCTAATTGCTAAATTACCACATTACAAGTATTTTTTTTTCAAAAATTATTGTTCCTTAATATTTAACAATTTAAATTTTAGCACTGGCAACCTCCATTTGCTGTAGATGTAGATAAATTAAGGTTTACTCCTAGGATACAAAGACTTAATGAATTAGAGGTAAGGAATCAGGTTCTATTAAATTTATCTTCATCGTTATTACATATACAATATGTTTCAGGCAAAAACACGTGTAAAATTAAATTTCCTAGATCAAATAGCTAAGTTTTGGGAACTACAAGGCTCGTCACTTAAGATTCCTATGGTTGAAAGGCGGGCCTTAGACTTATATACATTACATAGGATCGTACAACTAGAAGGTAAGGTGTGGTTAGTTATACAGAAATAATATTGTACATAAGGTATGAAATTTCCATAATACACCATCATTAGCCTCTGAACTGACAGACTAAAAAATTTGGTTTTTAATAAACTTACCTAGGCACTAACTTCATGATGTACTGATTCTACTTTGATTTTCACATAGTGTAGGTATATGTATGTAATCCATTTTTGAATTTGCATGAATCTTTTTGACATATGTCAGTTTAAGAGATTAATGGCAATATGACTATCACTTGTTACCCTGAAATGAGAATTTTTTTATTTTTCAGGCGGTTTTGATAACGCAACAAAAGAAAGAAAGTGGTCAAAAATATCACACAGGATGGGTTACCAAGTAGGAAAAAGTGTCGGGACAATACTTAAAACACATTACGAGAGACTGTTATACCCCTATGATGTCTTTAAAGCAGGCAAATCTGTTGATGTTGTAAGTTACAACAAAAAATCCTTAAAACTCTTCCAATATTATACTCAATCATATTACAAAATTGAGCAAGGTGTATGCAAGTTCAGAGTCAGTAATACGAGGTTATGTTATTGATCAACTGTGTTACGCTCACTTGAACCATTTATAAGTACATATATCACATACAATAATTTTAATGATAATGAAATTTTCTAATGTAAATGTGGGAACATCAATACATGCAATTATTAACATTTTACATGACAAAGCTTAATTTTACAGGATAGGCCAGTTTGAAAATGGAAGGTATATTTTCTCATTCCATCAATAATTATGTATTAAAATTGTTTTTCTTACATATTCAATATTATTAGCACAAGTAAGCATGGAAATGGGTGTTAAATTTTCAATAATTAGTAAGTATTCTCTTGCTGATCTCGAATTGATTGTTTTATAAGTATTTTATATTTGTGATATTTCTCATGACATTTACAGTACAAAATTGTAATGTTCTTATCAGGTAAGGTAATGATTCCTTTTTTTTAAGTATAGAGTCTATCTGGCAATAATTGCTTGAAAATAATGTCACAGTATACATTACTTATGATGTGAGCCCATCCTGATTTGACAAACTGTATAGCAGTCAAATTAGCAAAAGGCATACACCAAAAGTTAATTTTTTTTATTGGAATTATATATCACAAGTTAGTAACAAAATAAATAAGTTTATACTTTGAAAATGACTACAAATACTTAGCAATGCTAGTAAATCTGGATAGTCTTATTTGTTCTTTAACTCAAAATGCAAAAGACTTATGTTTAATTGTTGTGTTTGTTGATTTTCATTATTATAAATAATAACAGTTTCCATTTGGTACTATATTTTCCTCATTCTATGTATACTCAGGATTATATTGTTTATGATTTTTGTTGAGGTCAACTATCACGTTAGTCTAGGTCAATGGCCTCTTTATTTGAAAGTTCAAACTAAGTTATTTGAAATCCATTTAGGAATGTGGAGAAAAAATGTACTGTTTGAATTCAAAATGTTGGCATTATTACAAATAATGGAAATCATTCCATTACCTAAAATACAGCAGGAACTATCACACCTCATTTTGATGATGCTGTGGAGCCAAGCTGGCAATTGAATGGTATAACTTTGTTTTATTTCACTTGGCTTGAATCCCATATTATCTGTTTTTATGACAATTCATGATTTACAATGACACCGTTGAAACACAACCAACATTTGCCACATTTGTAATAGATATCATAGTTTGACAAAAAGCCATGCTTTGTTTTTACACGTATAGAGTTTTTTGGGTGAGGTGTCATGTAGGTAAATAGTGTCCAAATGGACAACAAGTGTTAGATGTGTACTAGAGAGTGTACTGCCAAGCTGTGCACACATGTTTAATGCAAATATCCCTTTTTTTTTCTAGGTATTTGGATTTTACTTGCGAGAGTATATTTCCCCTCCCTCCAAATTCCTTGAAACCCATATGGATGATTTCAAAATATATATCAAAGCTCACAGCTGCTGAAAAGCCTAGTTTTGAGCAGTGGCGGCTACTCATTAAAGATGAAATTGAGATATTTACAAGAAACTATAAAACGGTACCCTTGACATTAGATGCTTGGTGAGCTATTGAACTATGGGTACAACTGCTAGCGCATATCTTAAGGTGGTTCGTCACGTTTTCGTCACGTTTTATAAACGGTTTATATTTCCAGCAATAGCTATTTTTTATTGATGTTATATTGTCATGCCTTCTAAGAGGGTGTATTTCGTTGAATGTATATGGTTTTTTCGAGGATTGTGGGTATTTTTTGTACTAGATTTCTTGAATTTTATTTCAATAATATTTCAAAATACAGCGATACTAGAACTTTCTAATTTTGTTCTTATATTTAGTGACACAATGTGTCTCGAGCGACGCTAAGTTTTTTTGAAAAACTTGATTTTTCAAAAAGATACTTTGCTTAGTTTTTTAATTTATTTCTTTTTACGCCATTTCTGAGCGTAGTACAACGCAATCGTAGATATTCAATCAAATAAAAAAAACTTTTTTTCGATATCTCTAATAATAACGGAAAGATTGATGAAAAACTATCAAAAAATCGGTTCCGACACGCCTCCCACTGATCCGTCCTACTTAGAGTGAGACAGAGAACTTTAGGCTGGCCGATAACAAGAAATAACCGGCCTTGTTGCCAAACTGTCAAAGAGAAGGATATTCCAGGAAATAGTTACTGGAAACGTGTTTATGAGTTATGCGGGTAATATGTGATAAGCGATGTTACCATATATACATTTGTCTACATAATATATTCACATAGCAATGTACGATTGTTTGTTTTTTTTTTCATTCTATCTGAAAACTGGAAAACACTTATACCTGTGCAACTATCCGCGTGCCATCACGGTATCTTAGATGAATAGCTAAAGCAAATGATATATCGATTCAAAAAATGATACATGGATTAGTTTTAGAATATTATTGTGACTTCCTATCAAGTTGAGCGGTGCCCCATGGGTCAAATAATAAAAAATCATAGTTACTTCCAGGCGAGTTCTTGTTTGAGGGATGTCTCGCGTCGCATCTCCGCCGCGCGGCATCGGCAGACGTATGGCGTGGAGCGGCACGAGTAGCAATAGCGCGTAGCGGCCGGCGCGGCGGCTTTCGCAAAGCGTTTAAGGTGACGCCGCGCCGCCAAGAGCGACCCGCCCGTACGTAACCGTGATGGTTACAAAGCTGCCGCCGCGGACCCCTTTTTTATATGTAGAGGTAGTGCTGTATACCACAGAGATAATTCGATTTTTTGCTTGCAATTTGTAAATGCTGAGACATATATACATTGTCTTCTATTCTTCTCCAGAATATTTATTCAGTTTTCTGGAGACTGTTCTTCAGTGTGTTGTTATTAGTGGTTTGTCTGCATTTACCCGTAGTTCGCCTTCATTGTTTCATTGTTGCTTCATTTGTTGATCACTTTAGATGTTTTCCTGAATATTCTCAGGTCACTGTCCAGATTTTTCATTTGTTTTTCTATTTGTTCATATTCGAGTGCTGAAACCTTGAATTTTTTGGCACCTCAGTTGTTGATAATCTTTATGTGTCCTTACTTCACGAAACGTTGTTTTAACTTTTATTACATTTTGATATAGGTATCATCATGAATTGAAGGGTTGTAATTGTTAAATTCTAGCTAACTATTTCAGGTTTTACTTTTTTTCAGGAACATAAATATACTGCTGAAATTAATAAATCTGATGTCATTCTTGCTCGGGCCACCAGAAGTTGTAGTGCCCGATGCATTTTTCTAAACGCCACATGCATCATAAATGGGATCGAGCATAACGACGCCGACGGGCTAAACGAATTTTGCGCACCGTATCGTAAAATGATTGATTCGCTTTTCCATTATATATTTATATTATCACTCAATTTCCAGATTGTATGTAGAGTATTCCATCTTTTTTTTTCAAATAATGTAAATTTCTATAGACTCACATTATTTGCAAGTATACACGCCGGTAAGGGTGGGGGTACTAAACGCTATCAAAATCGGTCCAGTAGCTATGTACTGGAATTACGATAATCATAATACATTATAATAGTCCGCTGATGTTTGTCCACATCGACGTCCACAGGTATATCTTCAAATACAATGGTCGAGTGGGCCTGTTTTTCATCATAAGTTCTATGTGAATACAAAAATGGTTGCAACTCGCCCCTCAAGCAACTCTCCCGGCGATCCTAATTATTAATATGCTCCTTACCGAAAAAAAATTAAATATTATTAGAAATCCCTAAAATGCTAAAAAAAGAAATTAGGAGCTGTTCTGGTAATTTTCATTTTCCGACAGAAAATTGTAGCAGCGCAGCGGTTACTGAGATGATGCGAGGAAAAATGACAGCAGATAGATAGAGGGGCAGACCGACTGAAATCAGTGACATTATTAAATCTTCATCATGGCGTGTAGACTCCACAAAACGTCAAAAAACATAATTATTATCTCGATACGAAAAATGTTTCGCATTTACAATACTTACTCATCTCACCTGTGTGATTGTGTGGAAGTAATAAGTAGTAGGTAGGTAGGTATACAATAAATATGTTATGCTAATACCGCAAATGTATTTTGCTCCTACGGCCCATCACCAAGCATCTCATCTCAATTCATTTTAGCTCTTTTTTACCTGGCTACGTAGGTACATATTTTCAAATTAGGTATTCATCATCTTCTTTGACCCATCAGCCAAGCAGCCAGAATTTCCGTTTTATAAATTCGTAAAAAAACTAGGTACTAATATTCAATTTCATTTTTAACCACATGTCACACCCTGTAAAATGTTTTCAAATCGCTATCGTACATAACCAAAATAACCGTCAACCTTATATCTGATGAAATTTTCAAACTTCCAGCAAAGACATACATACATACATACATTGAAAAAATTTATCAATAGTAACAAAATACCAATTATCCGAAAATAAGATACACAAACCCTCCTGTATAATGCCCACTTGCGAAATAATACAACAGTTCCTAAGCCTAGCCCTTCCCCAATTCAAAGTTTACAGATTACTCATAGCGTCATATCCCAAATGATGGAATACGGACGGCCACCTGTGCTGTTGCTTGGCCTTTGAGGGACAAGCCGACGACTTTTTGTTGCCGGCACGGGTGTCGGATCGGTGTTCACAAAGGTTATCGGACAAGGGGATCCCGTCGGGTGGTTCTTTGAGCATCTTTGGCAACGTTGCTGTCGCGGCCATGGCTCTTTTCTGTATTTCTAGGAGAAACGAGGAGGAGCTTCCAAATAAATAATAGTTTTGTACAGATGCTGCCCTCTCGCGGATTTAGCTTACTAGACAACGTGATGAACCACGTTAAATCTATTCGAGACTTTAATGAACCTGTGTCCCAAAATCGTTACATTTTAAATAAAATAATTGATTTCGTCAAGTTCTGCGCGCTATTTGAACAGGCGTTACGAGGGTACGACGAAATAGAGTCTTCTGAATATTTCGTGGTCTGATAGAACTCAGGTGACAATTTGACAGTTTGATAATGCTGATGAGGAATCAACCTCGATAGGTATTTTATTACAGCAAAGAAACCTGAATAGCATACACCATTGAAATTTAAAACAGTTGATTGAGTACTATATTGGAAGCGATTCAACCTTGCAAGATGTTTACCTGTATTATTTTATTCTAGAAACAACCAGATCGACATGAAACAGAAAAAACGGACAAAGACTATAAGCCTCATGGCATTGCGAGTAGAATGCAAATTAAACCACCACCAGAAAGAAACGCTAGGCGTTCCAAAAGATTTGAGGCTAACGACGAGGTATGCCAAATACAAAACGTACAATTTTCCAAATAATATATGTTTAGAGATTTTTCTTAAGGTACCAACTCCATTGAATGAAGACCAGCAACATTTTTGGCAAATGCTTCTCTGTCTTGTGCTCTCCTCCTTGTTCATTCGCCGCAAGGCTTCGATATTTGTAGCGCGGTCTGTCAAAGGCATTCTTAACATTTGGTGATACACCCACATCTCAAAAGCCTCCATTCTCTGTTACTGTTTCCCCGGAGCCACTCTAGGAACAGCACTGTTAATTAGAAGCCAACAGTCAAGGCTCAAGTAGGGATTCTCGCTGTGCTTTCTTTTATGGACAATTATTTCTGATTGAAAAAAACCAGAAAAAAAAATTCTGCCTCTGACGGGAGGTGACTCGACTATTGGGTGACCCTCCATTTCCACAATTGGTAAGCCAACGTGAGACTTCTTTGTAAGTGTTGTTTCCAGAGTTTTCTGTACGTTAAACTGTACTTTATTTGCTAATCTCCATTTGACCAACATTGGACGAAACTATACCTTATCGCTTAGCAGACTAAGTGCTAGATCGTTATGTATATTCAAATGAAAAAATTGTCTCTTTCAGAACCTCACATTGAAAGTCAAAGAAGAAAAACCAAACTTAGATGACGAGTCAGAAAACAAAGAGCTGAGGCGGTTACAGTTTTACGGCGCTGGCCCCAAAATGGCTGGTTATGATGAAAAAAAGGACGTGAAACCCAGGAGCAAGCAGTGCAAGTTTGAATTTGACCCGGTTAGTTTACAGTTAGAGCTAAATATGAGGGAGAGGTTACGCAAAACGTGATGTCAAGACCTTTAATCCATTGCCGACTCTACACTACTAATTATACTTATAACCTGGCAACATGGCATACTTGCCTTGAGAAAGACATCAACACACTCTGTTGAGGGGTTAGGTGTCTTTTTAACTGATGGCTTTACCCGTATTACCTTCTTGTTAGTTGCATTGGACAGTTCGCACAGATCCACCCTTGCCAATCTTATAAAATAATAATAATAAAAATTGTTTTCTTTGGGGAAAGGATAGTCGCTAAGTATGGTTGTCCACACTTCTTAAATGTTCCCGAACTTTATTTTTCAAATAAAATAGCGAACTCCAGGCTATACATGAATTGTAAATTTCAGCTCGCCAAATATGTGTGCCACAATTGCAACAGAGGAGATGCAGAGGAATATATGCTGCTTTGTGACGGATGTGATGACAGTTATCATACATTTTGCCTAATGCCACCACTTGGTGAGATACCAAAAGGAGACTGGAGATGTCCAAAATGTGTTGCAGAAGAAGTGTCAAAGCCAATGGAAGCTTTCGGTTTTGAACAGGCACAGCGTGAATACACTTTACAGCAGTTTGGAGAAATGGCAGACCAGTTCAAATCAGAGTATTTCAACATGCCTGTACATGTGAGTTTTTTAAATTAGCATTGTATATGACAACACTGCCTTATCTATGTTTTATATTTTAAATTTTTCAGATGGTTCCAACTGGTACCGTCGAAAGAGAGTTCTGGCGGATAGTTTCATCTATAGATGAAGATGTAACAGTTGAGTATGGAGCTGACTTGCATACGATGGACCATGGATCTGGATTTCCTACAAAATCATCCTCAAACCTCTTTCCAGGAGATAAGGAATATGCTGAGTCTAGCTGGAATCTTAATAACTTGCCTATACTCGAAGGCTCTGTGCTCGGATACATTAATGCTGATATCTCAGGAATGAAGGTAGTTATTTCAAGCACATATTCTTAACCATTTTACAACTTCTCTTCCTCCAGGTTCCATGGATGTACGTGGGAATGTGCTTCGCAACATTCTGCTGGCACAACGAAGACCATTGGAGCTATTCCATCAACTACCTTCATTGGGGTGAAGCCAAAACTTGGTATGGAGTACCTGGCAGCAAGGCTGAATCATTTGAAGAAACTATGAAGTCAGCTGCACCAGAGCTGTTCCATTCTCAGCCAGATCTGTTGCATCAGTTGGTGACCATCATGAACCCCAACATTCTGATGAATGCTGGTGTGCCTGTATACAGGACAGATCAACATGCTGGAGAGTTTGTGGTGACATTTCCTAGAGCTTATCACGCTGGGTTCAACCAGGGGTGAGTGAGATAGTAGATATGTGGTCCAGAAAAGCACGATGAATCATTGAACACTTCCCGTGTATTGATTTAGCAAACACAGTTGGTAATCTGAATGAAAACATTTATAATTGCAGGTACAATTTTGCCGAGGCCGTCAATTTCGCGCCCGCTGATTGGTTGAGGATGGGAAGAGAATGTGTTCTCCACTATTCTCATCTAAGGCGTTTTTGCGTGTTCTCTCATGATGAACTTGTCTGCAAAATGGCTTTAGACCGTGAAAAATTGGACCTCACCATCGCTGCTGCCACATATCAAGATATGTTGGTTATGGTGGACACTGAGAAGAAATTGAGGAAGACTCTTCTAGACTGGGTAAGTTTATGCTTTTATTATATAATTTTCTTCGAGGTTCGACGCAAATATGAAGCTCAACTCTGAACTCATCAAATAAATGGCACATACAGTTAAATACAGGAAGGATCAACTGGAGAGCTCACGTCACATAGTTTTGGAGCAGACTCATCCATTTGTTTGGTGAGGCTCACGTCATTCATGGCCGACTCTACACTAGTCCGGAGCCTTAGATGTGGCAACGTGGCTTAGCTGTCAAATAGTGGGCCTATAGTTTCAGAATAATTATTACATTTTATATGTATTCGAGTTCATCTCGGTTAATAAATTAAGAAAAATACTTTTTAGAACTACTACTACTAATACCACTTACATCTGATGTCTGGTTCATCGTAGTCAAACACTACAAAATAAAAATAAACGCAACCTGTTTCCTACTGCCACTTCCACTTAAATGAACACTCAATTTACTTTGTAAATTGTCACTTGAGCTAGAAAAATTCACTATTAGGTCACTGTGAGGCCATTCTTGCTGGTCTTGATCCCCTTTCACTATCAAATCTTTTCGTAGGTATGCCCAGATCCCAGATGCATGCCCACATGAGTTCTATTAACTGTATTTTTCTGTGATATTTGGGAGGTCCAGAAAACATTGTAGGTACCGCATTGTGCTTTAAAATAGGTCTTATCCTTTGAAATGTTTGTAAAGTATTGTCTTCATTCTTATAAATATAACCAGCCCATACGAGGAATACCGTTCACCCACGTCTGTTTATGTCCTTTATTGGAAGCACAATTGCTAGTGCAACCAACTTTGCAGGCATCTGTTTATCTTTATAGTTTCGTTTGTGCAGGTAAATAATTAGAAACACATTAAAAATCACCTTCCACTCTTCTTGTTTACTCTGGGATGTTATGGTTGGTATTTCCTTTATTGGAAGCACAATTGCTAGTGCAACCTGGTACTACACACTTTGCAGGCATCTTTTTATCTTTATAGTTTCGTTTTTGCAGGTGAATAATTAGAAACACATTAAAAATCACCTTCCAATCTTACACTAATGACTTAACAACAAATAAAAGCTCGGTGGTCCCCGATTCAGTGTTGCCATATTTCGATGCTCCGGCCTAGTGAGTAGAGTCGGCCATGCGTCATTACTTTGTGACATGCGGGTCTCTTGAACAAGCTTTCAGTGTATGGTGAGCGAAGATCTCTTTCAAAAACGTAAAAAACTAGGTTATGGGAAGGATCGACAGATCATAGAACCATAGCATATTACAAAATTTTAGGAATGCCATTTAACTGCACAAACACGTTCCTTTAACTCATCTGAGCTATGAGGTTTCCAACTGAGCTGAGCCATCTCATTTTTAAATGATCTGAGTTAATGCAGATGTAAAAAGAAAGTATCTTTTGTATGGGATGTCAGTGTCCACGACTCTTGGCATTCTGTCGGGTGGCATCTTAAGTAACATTAGGGTGGTGGGAAAGTTGACGAATTTAGTTACTCAAGTTGTTTTCTTGATGCTATTTTTTTCTTAATTGTTAAAGGGTGTCACGAACGCGGAAAGAGAAGCTTTTGAACTTTTGCCAGATGACGAGCGTCAGTGTGAGGTATGCAAGACGACATGTTTCCTGTCGGCGATGACCTGCAAATGTTCCACAGATGTCCTGGTTTGCCTGAGACACTACAAGAACCTTTGTGAGTGTCCACCAGCAAACAGGACCTTGAGGTATCGGTACACCTTGGATGAGCTACCTGTCATGCTAAAGGCTCTGAAGTTAAAAGCGGAGTCTTTCGACCACTGGGTAGCTAGAGTCAAGGATGCATTAGATCCAAAAACTCCAAAGACCCTGACTCTTTCAGATCTGAAGGCGTTGTTGAGCGAAGCTGATGGCAAAAAGTTCCCCAAGTGCGACTTACTCCAGACGTTGACTAGCGCTGTTGTTGACGCCGAAAAGTGTGCCAGTGTCATCCATCAACTTGACTTGAACAAGATGCGCACTAGGACCAGAAACTCGAATGACACAAAGTACAAGTTGACAGTCGAAGAGCTAACCCTGTTTTGCGAGGAAATCGACAGCTTGGCCTGTATTTTAGAGGAAGCAAAAAGTATAAGAGAACTTCTAGCAGAAACAAGAAAGTTTGAAGAAAAGAGCGAACACTTGTTGAAACTACCTGCGAAAGAGTGCCCCATAGCAGAGCTAGAAGCGTGTAGCTCTCATGGAAATGGTCTTTGCATCGAGCTCCCTAATTTAAAAAGCATCACCAACAGATTGAAGCAGTGCCAATGGTTGAAAAGTGTGGACAATTATAGAAACAAAACCGACGTAATGGGACTTGACGTAATTAAAAACCTGATACAAGAAGGTATGTGCGTGACCCCGCACCCAGAGGTGGAAGAGGAACTGTCTCGTTTGCAGAGTGTTCTCCAGGCAAGTGAAGATTGGGAAGAACAAGCTGCACAGGTCTTGAAATCAGAAGACAATAATGTTCTTATTCAAGTAGATAAGCTGCTGAAGGAGGCGTCAAAAATATCTTGCTTCCTTCCAACTGAAAGTCTCTTGTTCGATTCTATGAAGAAAGCAAGAGACTGGCTAAGGCTACTTGAAGAAATGAACTCAGCTGAGTACTACCCATACTTCAGTGCCATGGAGGAACTCATCAAAAAAGGCAGAAATCTTGCTCTCCATCTAGTAGAAGTCGACAGAATGAACGACTATTTAGTTCTGGCTACAGGTTGGAAAGAAAAAACTAGTAGGGCGTTTTTGAGGAAAAACTCATCTTGTACGTTGATGGAAGCACTTTCACCGAGAATAGCAATGCCCAATTCACCCAAACCTAAGAAAGGTAGAAACACCGAAGAAGAAACTTGCATACAGTTGACTAACACGATGGATCCAGCAGCTGTGGTAGCCGTTTTCAAAGAAGCAGAAGACACAGAAATGGCCCTGATCAAAAAGATAAGGAGTATAAATCTGGCGAAAAGCACGGACCCAGCAGACAACTGCTCTTTCTGTATATGCGGTAGGTCAATGTTTGGTCTGATGATGCAATGTGAGCTCTGCAAAGACTGGTTCCATTCCACTTGCACCCAGTTACCCAAAGTAGCTACTACAAAGTACAAAGGAAACTTCACAAATATCGCTCTGCATTTAGGATTTAAGGATTGCAAATTTCTGTGTCCCAATTGCCAACGTACAAAACGACCAAGGCTAGATGTCATACTGGGCTTACTAATGTCCCTACAAAAACTTTACGTACGAGTCCCTGAAGGCGAGGCCCTACAATGCCTTACGGAAAGAGCGATGAACTGGCAAGACAGAGCTAGGCAACTTTTGTTGAACTCAGAGTTAGAAATCGCGAAAAACAAATTGACGATTTTCAGTCAGAAGTACAACGAAGCCGCAGCGAGGCAAAGGACTGAGAAAATCATATCGACCGAGCTGAAAAGGGCTTCGAAAAACCCTGAACTGCATCAGAGAGTACAAGAAATAACGCCGTACAGCGGTGTCAATGAAGACAGCGTATCTCCTGGAGATAGCGGCATCCACGATTCTGACGATGGATCCATAGACGACGACAGAATGGGAGAGCACGCATACTCTCTCCATCTACCTAGGTTTGGAGATGACGATTACGTCCTCCACATCAATCCCGATATCAAACGGCAGCTAGAGGAGCTTTTGATCGAAGGTGACCTACTGGAGGTATATCTGGATGAGACATTCGCCCTGTGGAAGCTTATGCAGGCTTCAAGGGACCCCGACAAAGAAGCCATACTTATCGATTTTGACGTAAGTTTGCAAATTTTCAGCTATTTGTATTTTCCTCCAGCTTGATCGTAGCAACAAAATACATGAATTGATAATTTTTATTCCGTTCAGTTCTGAAGTGTGTAACAAATTTTATTCATTGAAATTGAGGTCGAACACTTTTTGCTTGACTTCTGAAGATAGTCGATAGCCTTTAACAGGTTTAAGAGAGAACACAATAGCCCCTACCTCCCAGTTCCATTCTTATTTGTGTGCGCTGTGTATCAATCACAAGATAGCCCTTAATTTTTACAATGAATATGACCTTGACCAGAGGCTAATCATCGGATAATTTCAGCTTGACATATTTTTGAGGTTCCGAAGATCAGAGGTCACCCCCACCCACATACTGGGAGTTATGGTTGTGAGAATTTAGACATTCACAACAGTGAGGTCGCCATCTCTGACGTTTTTTATGCTTTGAGTAAAACATCAATGCGCTCCACCAAAACTCTTTCTTAGGGCCGGTTTCACAATGATGGGTTAACTCAAGGTTGTGTGTTGACCGGAGGTTACCCTAGATGTCATGTTTCACAAATGGTGGTTTTCGATTTTACTTGAGGTTAACTCTGAGTTAACTTGACCCCAAGAAATTCTTGAGTTAACCCCAAGTTTGCGATGACGCCTGCGCATTAGGTTATGTCACTTCTGTTTTGCTACTTGCTAGGCGTTTGAAGTTTCATGTTTTATCGTTTACCTTAACGCTTACCTTCGTTCTTTTTATTTAAAATGGATGGTTATGATATAAATGCGTATAGTAGTGATGAAGAAGCAATGAGACCAAGAATATTTCGACCTAGAGTCAATTATGTTGAGGAATATGATGACCATGACTCCTTGGCCTTTTTTAAATTTTTGTATTTTTCTTTCAGCATCTTTACAGATCTGCGGCTATTATTTGCACATTTGCAATTAAATTCTCCTATCTTTTCCCAGGCGTTGTCTTTTTCGCGCCACTTTATTGCACCTTTTGTTTTGTATTCTATTACATGCCTGTGCTTTTCTATTAACCAAATGAACAGATATTCTTCATCTTTTGAAAAGTGGTTCGCTCTTTTTGGTTTTTCCCTTGCTGACAAACAAGCAGTCCAAACACCAACCCAACCTGAAAATCTTTTATCGATCCCAAACACCAAATAATTGTGAATGAAATGAAAAAACGTCAGTGGAAAAACCAAAATGAGGTTGGAAACCGCGTGGAACTGGCAATTCAACGAACTCATTCTTTGACAGTCTTGTCAAAAAAACACAAAACACCAACACGAAACACCTAACGAAGGAAATAAGGAGAAGAATTTTAAATATTGCGGTCACAGTACTACCAACGGCTAAAAATAAAATACAACTCGCGGTCAGTTAACCCTACGTTATTTTATGATTGTGAAACAAGAGGCGTTCCATTGTTCGAGTTAACTCGCAGGTCGAGGTTAGTAAACCGTCAGAGTGACCACGGATTGTGAAACTGGGCCTTACTGCGCCTGGCAGTGAATGTACTTGGAATATAGGGTGTATGGGGGGTTAGGTGTCTCTTTTCAACTGATGGCTTTGCCCGTATGTAATAATAATTATAGTAGTAGTAAAAAAGAGGTCAAGTTTTTTTGCACAATTGCACAGTATCATTTTTAAATAAATGTTTCTTTCGAAAACAGGCAAACCATAAAAACAATGTTCCAAAGAAGAGAGGTCGAAAGCGACTTTCTGACGAGGCAGATTTGAAGAAGGTGACGAAAACCGTGAAGGTCGAGACAAAGGGCATGCGAGGCCGTAAAGTAAATGGTACCAAGGAGATTAAAAAACGTGGCAAACGGAGAGTTCGAAGGGCCCAATCGACGGCATCTGATAGTGACGATGACGACGACGACGAAACCTGCGCAGCAAATGGCTGCCAGAAGCCTACTGGTATGTCCATTATCTTATGTATGAACATTAGACTAGTACAATGAACCACCGTACATTAACAAAGACAAGTAGGGTCACTCTAAGCTCCGCCCCCAATGTGGTCTTTCCTGCTGTGCTGTCGGATACTACGCAAACTGGCGGATTCTGGCGCCCGGCGATCTCGAGCAGTAGCCGAACGCTAACAGCTGTGGCTTACAGGGTCAGTCCACCTAACAGCATTACATTACAAGGTTCTGGGATCCAGGGGTTCCACGTGTAATCATTAAATAAGACATGGCCGACTCTACACCAGGCCGGAGCCGTAGATGTGGCAACGTCGCTTAGCTGTCAAATAGTGGGCCGGTTACCGTGGGCCGAACGGCGGGCATTTCGCGGGAAATTTAAATTGTTTTACAGTTTCCGAATAATTATTACATTTTATATGTATTACTGTTCATCTTGGTTGATAAATTAAGAAAAATACTTTTTGAAAAAATAAGAATGGTGAAAAATGCCAGTAGTAACAGTACACAAATTTACATGTATTTAGAAGAGATTTTCCCTTCTGTTAGACATTTCTTATTTCCATTAGATTTCCTCTTTTTAGTTTTGTCAATCTGTATTTTGTCTTGAACTGTTTCAGTGTAATTATTAATAAAAATATTTGCTACATTAACAACATTAATTCAAGCAGAATTTCATCAGTTTGGGGTTGATTTCATGAACAAATGTGTCTAAAACAAATTCGTCTATATGTATATTGATGTATTCTTTTGCAATTTTCATTAAAACTGCTTTGTGCAATTGCCCAAAAACTTACTTTTATACCTATTGGCATGAAATCAAAATTTTAACAATACCTATTGTGAATAAGGACTGTAATTTGAGCTGTATACTCTGATGGAAGGGTTACGCCTACCAACTACAAGCTGTATGTATTTAATATACCTATCAAATAATTTTGTCCTTCATGTTCCACCTATGATTTTTGTAATGACAAGAGCATTTATACAGGCTGATATTTCATCAATTTGTAAAACAATGTACTTCTCCGAGAATAATAAACCCTCTGCAACAGTTTTAATGTAAGGCATATTTTCTGTCAGGTGCAATTTTTAAAGAACTGCAAAGTTTTGAGGAATATTTAGGACTGTGGTAAAATTGGCAACTTATTCTCACTCACAAAATTGTAAACTTTCTTTGGCTAGACATACAAAAGGTTTTAACATTAAATCGACAGAAAACCTATTTGAAAATATTGTGTCAAAATATTTTCTATTTGAGACCAACAGGATATTCTCAATGACAGTGGTAAAATCTAACTCAAATCACCAACAAATTATGATTTATTGATTTAAAGGAATGTCTATATTCATTGATACTAATACCACCTACATCTGTCTGTCTGGTTCATCGTAGTCAAACACTACAAAATAAAAATAAATGCAACCCGTTTCCTGCTGCCACTTCCACTTAAATGAACACTCAATTTACTTTGTAAATTTTCACTTAAGCTAGAAAAATTCACTATTAGGTCACTTTGAAGCCATTCTTGCTGTTCTTGATTCCCTTTCACTATCAAATCTTTTCGTAGGTGTGCCCAGATGTATTCTATTAGAACTGTATTTTTTTGTGATATTTCGGAGGTCCAGAAAACATTGTAGGTACCACATTGTGCTTTAAAATAGGTCTTATCCTTGAAAATGTTTGTAAATTATTGTCTTTATTCTTATAAATATGACCAGCCCTTACGAGGAATACCTTTCACCCACTTCTGCTTGAAATGCTCGTCTTGAGGAAAATTGAACACCCTAATATGTTCTTTATTGGAAGCACAATTGATAGTGCAGCCTGGTACTACACACTTTGCAGGCATCTTTTTATCTTTATAGTTTCGTTTGTGCAGGTAAATAATTAGAAACACATTAAAAATCACCTTCCAATCTCCTTTTTTGCTCTGGAAGATTACACTAATGACTCAAAAACAAATAAAAGCTCGGCCCGCTATTCAGTGTTGCCATATTTCAATGCTCCGGCCTAGTGAGTATAGTCGGCCATGGTTGACCAGACCTTGGTCAGTGGTCTTTTCGGATTCAATCTACGTGACACTATTTTCTGTTCCAGGCCAAAACGTAGACTGGGTGCAGTGTGACGGTGGTTGTGAACAGTGGTTCCACATGGCTTGTGTCGGTCTGTCAGCCGAAGACATTAACGAGGACGAAGACTATATTTGTAGTACTTGTTCGCGTAGTACGACCTTTGACAGCCTCGACAGCAGGTCGAGTAGTCCAAGGTCACCTGACTCCACGCAACCTTCTACGTCTAAAGACAATTCATAGTGCAAACCGCTAATCAAAATGTACGACACGGATTGGAGTATTTTAGTATAGCGTGACTACAGTCAATATAGATCAAGGTAGGTGCGGATAACCTCAGCCCAGTGAAATGGGCTGGACATCATATAAAGGAATGTCCAAGGGATTCATAACACGCCTTGACAGGCAAAGAGTCACTGCCAAAATGGCCCATTTTGTGGACCTCGTCTTTTCAACCGAAGTATATGGTAACTGAAGGTTTGTCATGGGAATACTTTTTCTGAAAGTTGAAGTAATTGAGTTTTTAGAATGGGTCTATACCGCTTTTATTTGGGCTAAAACGAAGCCTTACGCTATACCGGGTGTCCCAGAATTTCATTGACGCGTGATATTCTCGTAACGAAAAACGGTCAAGCAAGAGCTGAGTTGTAATTCTGAAGGGACTATAGGGTCTATCATACCGTGCCTCATAACATTTTTTTGTACGTCATCCCCGAAAACACCCTATTTTTTCTGTTTTCAAATATCACCCCATAGTTTTTTCCCACACAAATGATATTCCTTTTATTTGAAATCTTGTGGCACCTTTGATGATATACGCAAATTTATTTTTTCTATAAAATCATAAGCCTTATTTGAATAAAATAAAAATTTGTTTAACCCCAGAGATTTTTGCAAAAAAAACATAAAAAAATAAATCCAGGTGGGTCGAATGACCTATACCATGCTTTCGAAAAAAAAAATGTCTATGACTAAGTAAAAAAATGGTTTGTGTATGAATCAAAGGCACTACAAAATTTTAAGTAAAATAAAGACTTAATTTATGTAAGAAAAGCTGTGGAGTGCTATTTGAAAAAAAAGGGGAGGGGAGAGTTTTAGGGGTTTAAGTACTGAAAAAATGTTTCGAAAGCATTCAGTGACCTTGAAGCGCCCAGTTAGTTTTCTTTTATATGTTTTCGTTGCGAAAATATTACGCCTCAAACCTATTCCCACTAGGTCCATAACATAGGTTAATTTTGGCATATTTTGCTGTCTCTTTTTCGGATATGTTAGCTCAGAATTTGGATGAGAAAACAAAAATGAAAATGTACTGATTACGTTATTTTTGTTTCTCCCATAAGAAAAATTGTGTGATCTGTTTAAGAAATGAAAGTTTATTTTCTACATTGAAAGTAACTCAGGGCCTAATGCTTTTCTCAAGGTGAGCTAAATAACTTCTATCTAATATCTATATTTCTGATGTCAATAAAAACAATCGAGTTTTCCAAGATTCACCAGGTGTGCTCAAAAACATTGAATTTCGCATTTCTCTAATTAAATTCATGGCTTTATTTTCTGCTTATCTCAATAGTTTTACCCAAAGAGTCTGCAATTCTTCCGTTGTAATTAGAACTCTTTTCAACAATCTCGAAATCCTCAAGTTAAATCTGTTGGCCTATACTTATGTTCCGTACATCATGTGGTTCAATTAATAAATGCTCATTTTTCACATGTATTGGAATTTGTTGAGCGTGTTGAGTGAACTGTAATTTAGAATACCCATCCAAATTTGGAGCTAACGTGATCCGAGAAGGGTAGTGTGAATTAGAAAACAAGATTTTGGTGCTGCTGTTTCAAAATCAAGTTCTCGAGTGATGAAAGCCATATTTTACTTCCAGCAAATAACAGCAGATTTATAAATATATTAAGTTTTTCGGTTTGTTCATTTTGTATTTGTGCAATTTGGACATTCCATTATAGTTGGAACTATAATTAAGACTCTGTTAAATATGTGTGATTTAAAAATAATTCGAGGTTTAACAGATATATTCTTATTATCGCAGAGTCTAATAAAGCCAATCTTGTATCTGATTGGATTCACAAAACTGCCATACCTTTTCAATAATAGTGCAGATCTTATCTCTTGCCAATATTTTCAGACATTTCTCTTCATATAAACGTTTTTGATGATTCTTATGTCTGCTTCCATTTTGAGGCCTTCAATCTTCCTCTTTGTCTTTCATGATGTTTAAAATCTTCTGGGGTGTGCCTTTCTGTCTCATGCATTCTCATACATTTTTGCGTGTCACTGTGTCGAAAGTCCTTTCAAAATCAATGAGCACTATATGCAACGAGTAAGTCTGCTCTATTATAGCTTCTGCGTCATGAAGCAGTTCAAAGGAATGCTGAAATCAACCGTTTTTTATCAGTAACTTGTTCAAAAATACACTGTACTTGTCATAGAATGAACAACTCAAGGCTAAAGGAAGTTCTTCGAACGATGAGTACTCACGAGAGGTGATATTTTGAAGAGGTATGGTAGCGTTTCAGTGTGGTCATTTAATTATTAGACAAACTGTTATCATGAGATGCAATTTAAATAGATTTTACAAGAATAAGAGTATATCTATTATTTACAAAATGCTGGCAAAAATCATTTTCCGTTAGCTGTCATTTTCTGTGTCTTCTAACAAGGTGGTCATGTACTCTTATACACAGCATATGCATGTGATGCCTCTTGACATGATAGGTGTTCTAATGGTAGATCATTGCCAGCACAGTCATCATGAATGTATTCTTTTTAAACCTACTTTATATAAGGATGTTTAGTTTATATTTATTTATTCAGGAGCTAACCTTTTTTTCTATATGTACACAAACATACGTGTAATACTTATTTTAATGTGATCCACATATTTAATGGATAATTTTACACCGAAGGGAGTGATGTAAAAATTATTTTCAAAGAATGAATATTTTCAAACGGTAATCGATTTATATCTTTTTTATTTCTTTATATTTATATATGTTTTGACACAGATTGTCATGTATGTTAAATGCCCAATGAGAGTAAATTGAAGAGGTCAAAAATCATGTCAGAATTCTCGACTTTATACAAACTTGACCCAAGATGTTAACATTTATATTTTGTTGTTGTTTTATTATTTTTTACATGATGATTATTATTGTTCTCTTTATTTATATACATCTACCAGTGAGCATGGTTAACTGTAAATGAGTAAAAACATAAAAAATATGTTTTTTATTATTTAAGTGATCCATGCGGTATATCCATACTTTTGTTTCTCTTTTTAAGTTTCTGATGTGCATTGAAATGGAGTATCAGGTTGTGAAATGCTGTATCAAATCTTTAATTTTTCAACCAGTCTTACGAAATCTTCTAGTCAGAGAGACCCTTAAAACTTATCAATTCATATCGTAAATTGTTTGAAATATTAATCTTCAGAAGATCAAATAATAAGAGACATCAAATAATAATACATCGATTTTTTCAGTAGTTTTATTAAGTAAAATTTGGAAAAGTGTCTAGATTTTATCGAATCATTTATATTTGTTTGGTATAATATAAAGAATGTTTCATTATTTACAACTGACACTCCATTTTCAGACTCTTTACAACTTGCAATAACTTTCGAAATAAGGTTTATTGTCATATATCGAAAAATATCTCTCTTAATTATATTTTATCGGTATCTTATTTACGCAATTCTGATAGCCAGTGGTAAAATGTTCAAATATTTAAGCCATATTATTTTTATGCAATAACTCATTCATGGAGAGCTGTTGATATTCCTAGCCTTTATAATATACCGTTAAATAATAATAATATAGTTAAAAGTATCGGAATGCAAAGTCATTGTATAAACAAAATAAATTTGGCTCCCACTATGATAAACGTTATTAAAAATCATGAATCCAAAAATTAGTGTTAGTGAGAAACGAATCTATTAAAATTCGTGTCAAATACGGTAAAGACTCTCCTTGAATGCAGTATCCAGTATCCAGTGATTAAGTTATAAACAATCTGCCGTATAGTCTTTGGGTCATTATAATCTGATTTTGACTATTGGTTTGTTCTAAGATACGGTGAACTTATGGACAACATAAATAATTCAATAGTTTTACGTAATGAAATCCGCGAGTTATTATGATAACGTTCAAGGAAAGTGAAAAATATCGTAATCAATACGATACTCAAAAATGCCAGGGTACAAAGTATTGAGGTACAATCAAAAATCAAATACCAATCATGCTCCGCTGTTTCGTCCTCCACGTAGCAGAAGCGACAGTCTGATGTTTGTTCAAGACCCAACTTCCGCATATGGTACCTTAGGTGACCATGTCCCGTCAGCAGACCGACCAGAATGCGGAGGTCATACCTGTTACATTCCATGATCCTCGGGGGGGCCTGACTCGAGGTGTATCTTGCGCCTTCGAGTGCAGTAGCCCTGCTGTATCTCGCCAGTTCAGGAGTGCTTTCCTCACTGCCCAGTCCGAGATGGTCTTTTTAGCGGTGCTTTTTGCAATGCCCGCAAATGGTTCTGGTCCTACGAACACATATTCAGTTCCTCCTTTTGCTAGCGCGTCGGCCAATACATTGCCTTCCACTCCGCTGTGACCCGGAACCCAAATCAGGGTTACCCTGTTTCCCGTTTGTTGAGGAGGTGCATGCAGTTCCATACCAGTCTTGAATCAACCCGACTGGAGCACAGTGCTTTCAATGCAGACTGGCTGTCTGAAAAGATTTTTATAGATCTGTTTGTCAGGGCCTTTTGATTAGTTCCCTGACTCCCAGCTCTATGGCAATCATTTCTGCTTGGAAGACTGTGGTATACCTCCCAAGGTTGACTGAAATTTCAACTCTTGGATTGGTACCACTACTCCCGCTCCTGCCCCCAGTTCAGACTTGGAACCATCAGTAAATAGCGCAAGATCAGAGGGTGATATGGAATCGTCCCTCCTCCATTCGTCCCTGCCTGGGAAAAAGACGTTATAGGATCGCTCTATATGCGCTTGGGGAACCATATAGTTCGAGACCATTCCGAGTACATGGTGATGGGTAATTTCACCCATTATATCCGTTGTGTCTGGTCCTAGTTCCGTTTTGTCAGATCTGCCGGTTGATAGCAGTCTGTAGGCGACCACTTTTGCAACTCTTTCCACCTCAATGTGCAGAGGTGTTAAGTTTAGAAGGGTCTCCATGGCTAACGTTGGTGTGCTGGACATGGCTCCAGTGATGGCCAAACAGGCGGTGCGTTGCACTGCCGCCAGCCTGACTTTGGCTGTCCGTTGTAGACATTTCTGCCACCAGACAACAGCGCCATATACTACCATGGGTTTGACCACCGTCTGATATATCCAGTAGATCAGTTTAGGACTAACGCCCCAAGATTTGCCGCAAATCCTTCTGAGTGTCCAGAGGGCGAGTCGGGCCTTTTCGATTCTGTTATCCAGGTGAGAGTTAAAGATGAGTCTTTTGTCCAATATAAGACCAAGATATTTCACCTCCTCTGCAAACTGGATTGACTCTCCCGCTATTCTAGGTAATCAGAGCTTGTCTAGTTTCCGTCTTTTGGTGAACGGAACGACAACTGTTTTATGGGGGTTTATCGACATTTGTTCCCTCCTGCACCAGCTGTCGATTGTGTTCAACGCTTGTTGAAGAAGTTCAGAGATGGTCCTTTCATACTTCCCTCTGACTACAATAACCAGATCGTCCGCATAGCATTGCACGTACACACCGCTGATGGAGAGCTCGTTTAGCAGGTCATCCACCAGAATGGTCCACAGGAGGGGTGAGAGCACTCCCCCCTGGGGACATCCCCTGGCAGGCCTAAACCTAATCGGCTCACCATGCAATGATGTCACATTTATCAGCTACATACTGATGTTAAAATCAGTTTATATATGACCAAAGATGGCGTCGTCTGCTCTCCTAAGTGTATTATGTTTGACGGATAATCTGTATATACTTGATATGATCTTTGTAATAATATTTTACATACTTCCTTGTACCCATTTGATACAGTAAGTTGTCTTTATTGACTGTATTATATTATGTGTACACAGTTCAGTTGTGATAATTTAAAGAGTAAGTAATGTAAAATATTTTTTATGTATCACTATATGTATATTTTTCCTCTAGTATATTATTTATCCCCATTGATTTTCATTGTAAATAATATCAAATCATTCTTTAAACTAAGTTATTAGATGAATAAATTTAATGTCTTAAGACAAGTAACTGACAAATTCAAAACAATTTCATATACTTCCATAACATTGCAGTCTTGCCATCATATTCAACAGTTATACAGGGTGGGCCAATAGTGCGTGGACGGAGGATTGTGGGCTTACTGAAAAATATTTCAAAAATCTGTCACTTGATCATGGTAGAAACCCTTAAGGGCTATAACGTAAAAATATTTTCACTCAAATTTTGACGTTTATACAGGGTGATTCATATCAAACTTACATTTTTTTGTATAGAACCCCCTATATATTATTGCATATTTGGATTCCTTGGTCAATTCTAGTGTGACCTTATGTATCACACATGGAACTTTAAATGAACCGTTTAGGCGCAAATCACCATTTTTGGAATAAGTAGGTATCAGAAAAAAATTGAATATCGCAGCGATTATAAGACTTAGAAGGCCGTGACTTTGCGGTACGACTAAGCATGAAATGCGTCACCTTAGGTCAGAGGGGTAAATTTGAATTCTTTTTGCACTTGGAGAAATCAGTAGATTAATTATTGAAACTTCAATCACAGATAACTGGATTTTTTCAAATGGGAATGCCTATTTTGGTTTAAAGAATCAAATGTAAAATTTGATTACCTTTCTAATGATATAGCATTCTCGATATCAATCTTTTTTAGTTTTTTAGTATATTTGCGTCTAAACGGTTAATTTAAAGTTCCATGTGTGATACATAAGGTCACACTAGAATTGACCAAGGAATCCAAATATGCAATAATATATAGGGGGGTTCCATTCAAAAAAATGTAACTTTGATATGAATCACCCTGTATGAACGTCAAAATTTGAGTGAAAATATTTTTACATTATAGCCCTTAAGGGTCCCTACCATGACCAAGTGACAGATTTTTGAAATATTTTTTAGTAAGCCCACAATCCTCCGTCCACGCACTATATTGGCCCACCCTGTATTGTGGGGAATTAGTTTGTTGTAGAAATATGATAAATCTTTTCAATTTCGTGTGTTCTGTGGTGTGTCAAGCTCTCGCCTTTATTTATTTTTTCTTGCCCCCTCAGTTTGAGGGATTTTTTATTTAAATTAATTATTTAGATTGTTCCAGAATGTTTTGGCTAGCCTACAAATCCTCAAAAGCACAATTATTAATATTTTTATATAAATCGTTAAATTTTGAACCTCATTGCATGCTTTCAATTGTAATGAAATAATATATGTTTAATGAGGCAATGCAGTTTTAAATTTTGCTTCATTTAGGGTATAGTTTAAAATAGCGGGCATTAGAACATAGTAGTGTAGATTAAACACTTAGACTTTCAAGAACTCTCAGCTTACCAAAGCATTTGGAAGACGATTTAGCGTTTCTTTACTTCTTCAGTTTCCAATATATTCCTATTTTTATGTAAACAGGGAGTGTCTCAAAAGTTATGAAATATATATTTTTTTAATTTATTGGATATATTTGTACAAAATCTTAATATTCTTCAAAGTAACCACTTTTGGCGTCCACACATTTTTTAGACCGGTTTTCTCATCTCTGGCGAACCCTCTGCTTTTTGTATAGGTATCCTGAATGCTGTCAAAACGATTCGATAGCAATTTTTTTGAACTTAGAACAACATTTGATCGAACGTTGTTGTGGCGAGGTTTCAAAACAGAGTTGCACTAGTTCAATGTTGCTGACGCCCCGGATGTTCAGACTAGATTCCATGACCTTTGGGACTTTGGAACACCCCTTGTCCCACAAAACACATTTTTCCCAAACTCGCCAAAATATTGGAACCTTCCAGTACCATCACGTTTTTAATTTGTCGGTTACTGAGTTTAAGAACTAATATGCACGTATTTTCAGGCCACATGCAGTCTTTTATAATGTACGTGTAGTTCCTCAGCAGATGCAGACAAGAATGCTGTTGTATATTTCAATGTCTTAATGTTCCATGGAAAATCTATTAAAATTCTTGTCTCAGTCTGTGTTCGAGGATACTAAGATTAACATTTTGAAGGCATATAGATATCCAAATTTTTTCTCTCAGATCAACCTACAGTGCAGAGGTATAGTCGGTGACATAGTTTTGCTTTAATACAATAGATTTTTAGTTTTAATGTGGTATTTTTTGTGAAAATAGTTGTGCAAAATACTTCATCTAAGAAAAATTTTATACAAAGAAAAATCGTTGAGTGCTTTGGCGGTGATGTGGCATATACTTCCGCCGCGCCGGTTGAAAAAATTCATACTTAGTGAAATATGTTGTGTTTAACGTTTAGTATACGCAGAATTTGTAAATTAGGTAAAATTTATGTGAACAAAAGGTACAGATTTCTCTTACAGCTTATAATTAGATTCAGGCTCAAATACGTGAAAAAATATGTTATTTTAGAAAATTGATGATGGATTAAACATATCAGACATTGACAGTTTAGAAGTTCATAAAGTGATGCATATACAGAGCGAGTTTTAAGCGGTTTACACGATTTTCATTAATTTCTAGGTTATGAGGGTTTTGAATGCGATTACATTGTTGTCATATCTTCCATTTTTCTGAAAATATAATAACCTTTATTATTTCAAATGAATCACCCTGTATAACTTGTAATTTTTGAAATACTTGAAGAATACTCATTATTTTTTATCAAATATCCTCAATACCCAAATGCCATAATTTCACAGCTAAATTAACGATATATACACACAAGTTGAAATAAGGCATTAACTTCAAAAAATCATAACGTGGAGGCATTTACAGCGATGGATGAATGAATAAGGACCAGAGGCTATCCAGCACGGAATGTGGCTGGTGCATAGGCCACACGATGGGCCCTTTTGCGCCTCTATCCGCGCTAGTTCCTAAGACCTGCCCTTTTGGCAAAGGCAAGTACATTCTTAGGTCCTATCCGTTTTATATCTATTGGTTCCAAGGTTTTTGAGCCCAGCATAGTCTGCCTGTGATAACCCAGGGTTTCACAGCGACACAAGATGTGTGCGGAGGATTCTTCCTCCACGTGCACGTTGGGTCGTTGACCACCCTCATCACGAACAAGTGACGCCTGAAGGTGTTGTGACCCGTTAGTAGGCCTACTAGCAATCTCAAGTTACTCCTATCCAGAGAGAGACAAAATCGTCCTATTCTCTCTGCAGGCCCTGCTAATAGTTCCCGAGCTTGACGGAGATGACCAGAGATGTTGTTCCATTTCAGAGAGTATTGATTCTGGATCCACTCTCCAGTTGTTTTCCTAATAAAGTTTGCAGATAGTCCTAAGGCGGGTTCCGGGCCCACAAAACTGTTGCCGGATCCCATCCTGGCCAGATGATCTGCCATTTCGTTACCCTTTACCCCAGCGTGCCCAGGTACCCACATCAGTGATACCTTGGGTTTAGCTGAGATGTCGTCAAGAGCCCTCCTGCACTCCAGGACCAGTCCCGACGTTATTTTCCAAGCACTCAGTGCTTTGATGGCTGCCTGACTGTCAGAGCAGATAGTAATCCGCCTCCTAGACCCGTCAATTTCCCGAATACGATTTACACAAGCAAGTATCGCATAGACCTCTGCCTGGAATACTGTGGTGTGCCCCCCAAGAGGGAGTGAAAGTCTCATTTACAGCGATGCTCAAAGTGTTATCAGTTTATTTCAATACATCTCTTCTTACCTCTTTATATAATTATTGTAACTTGATACAATGTAAATTTAGATGTAACTCCGAAATTATGACGTTTAAGTATTTTTCAAGGGTTTTCAAAAAGAAAAAAATATATACAGGGTGGTCTATTTGAAATAACAATTTCTGGAAAAAACGGTAGATGTGACAACATTGTAAATACTATCGTAAGATCGGCCGGATTCAAAACTCCATACACCAAAATCGCAAAATCCATGAAAATCCTGCAAATTGTTTCCGAGATACTTGAGACGTTCCATACTTATGAATATGTGAAGCAAAAAGAACTAAATCGTAACCTTAAGTGTATTTTTGTTACGAAAAATGTTCGATTTTACAAGATGGCAGTTTGTTAATAGAAGCTAGACCGTACTTCCGGTACCCTCATTAGGTATATGTTTGAGAGTCAACACCTTTGATATTAATAGTTCAAAACACCTGCAAAGAGAGGCTTTCTGATGACAAGAACCGCCAGTGCATAGAACTACAAGCGGGCACTTCTGCACCTGTCCTTATTCTAGTTCCCAAGTCCAGCACTCAGGAGAGGATGGCCTTGTGTCTCATGTTCAAGGACCCTTGAACCTGAACCTATTTCCCTGTGATACCCAAGGACCTCACAGCAACATAGAATGTGTGCCAAGGACTCTTCCTCCTCACCAGAAGTGACGTCTGAAGGTGTTGTGGTTAGACAGCAGGCCCACAAGTAACCTCAGCCCCCCCATCTTGGCCAGAGATCCTGAAATAAGTCCTCTAGCTTGACGCAAATGTCCAAAGATAATTTCAAACTTGATTCAAAAAAGCAACTCTTAAAATATGTATAATGTCAAAAGAAGTTTCACTGTTTCCATAATAGCCTCATTTCTAAGCTAGCTCCAGCACTTCAAAAGGTATTATTTATATTATTCGTTGTTTGAATTTGATTTGTACGTTACCACAATAGTAGCCAACAGTGGTGCGCAAAATCTTCGGATAGCCAAAATTTGAATCGTCGAACAATTTAAATATTTTTTTCGCGTGTTTGAGCATGTATCGTATCTGTACCTTTAACATGTGGAAACTATATCTGTATCTACCATTTATTTTTATATTTTGCATCAAGTGTTATTATTTCAGTGCGTTGTCAAACATGTAATTCATTGTTTGAATTTGTCAACAAAGTACTTTTGCATACTTATTGGATTTTTATTTTCTACCTGTTCCAATACCTCAAATGATGCCATCAATGGCATGGGGATATCTAAGTGGTTTGAGCACTAAATGGAGGATTCAATTCATCCATTTTGTGATAACAAAGTATAACCAGGTAAGTTTTGGTGGTTGGAGAAAAATCATTAGTGAACAGCTGAAACTAGCTGCCGCCAGTGTCAAAAACAAAATGGAAAGAGTAAAGAGAATTAACTCAGAACCCACACACGTGCTTGAGAAAAATACATGTCAAAGGAATACCCGCGTCTTTGAAGCAATCAGGAGAAGAATATCTCCATTCTTCGTCCTAGCAGTTCTCTAACATACGAAAACATTCAAAAATTTTCTTTCTAACCTTCCGTAAATCAGAATCAATGATATGATTCACCTTAACCTTCTCCTTTTACTTTCCACACCGATAGGTGGTTTTTAAGTTAAGGTTGACTAAACGATTACTACTAAAAAAAATTCATTTTTATACATAAGTGATCGCTGACCCGTATAGCAGTTTGAGAAATAATTTCACAATTTCTATTTTTGCATTTCCACCTTTTCATATTCCATGTTCTATATTTGTAAAGAGCATACACTGACACTGGTGAAACGAAATTTATTTTTACTACCCAGCTTCACAGTTTTTGTGGTAGAGGTGCTATTTTAAACAATGATAAACACATTGACGTAGCAATGGAGTCGTGGCCCAATTTTTTGGGTAAATCATAGAATATTTGCGAACAATTTGAGGATATATCAATAATAATCAAATTTTATTGGACCAATCTGGCGCAGGCCAGGCGGTAGTCCCTAAACAGCAAGCTTGACCAGAAGTCCCTCATGCCACACTCTGTTGAAGGGGACATTGATATGTCAAGTGCAACAATATGGGATTCGTCATGATTTTCAATTGCTCTGTTCCACAAGCGAGTGACGTAGACCAGGTCACCCGTAGACCCAATGCTTACGGAAGCCATACTGGCGATCATTTATGATATTGTTAGGTACCTATTTCAGCCTTACACATGATGCTGAGAAGAGATGAGGTTCTCCTGTATGAAAAAGAAAGCTACGCCAATGGTGATCGTATAAGTTTCAGGGCCATTGTCCAAACCATTTCTCATTGATGCATGACGAAATCAAAAAGTTCGCCCACATTTACAGAGAAAATAAACACGAAAAAGGCGATCACGTAGGATGTACAATATAAAAACTGGTCCGTATGTCTTCTAGACTACCTACCTACAATTATTATCATAATGTACCGCAATCATTTCATTTGTAATTAGTATCAATCTTTGACATCGTATATATAGCATAACATTTCGTGGCGATGTTATTCTCGCATATGAACCTGATCTGAATAATGAAAAAAATTGATAAGGAGGAATGTAATTTCGTACAATAAAACCTGCACGAAAGTTGATGTTGCTAGCTGCAAAAGCATTAGTCTGGGAAATTTCTTCCATTATGATTTAAAAAAGTTACATTGCTTTCTAATCTATTTTGCCTTTAATCCCACCAAAATATCAACACAAAAATATATGGTATATTTGCATTAACTGCATTTCTCAGGCTAGGATAGTCTTTTCATGGCGAAAATGCAGCCACTTGCACCAAATTATGTGCCACTTGTGCAGCCTGTATTATTTTGGGTTAAACCTAAATTGACTGCATTATAGAAGCCCGTGAATGGAAAACGTGTTAGCAATTTTTGTTGACGTCACAACGCCAGGAGGCCACGTGACGGTACAACTCGTGTTCAGCCTGTAAGTGTGACCCCAAAAAAGGAGAATAAATAGCATCTTGCTAAATTCATTACTTGTACCTCGACCACTTTGTCAAAACCGAGTATGATCAGATAGGATGATATAAATAGATGCGATCGATAGATCCAGCTTTATTTTTATCCGAAAAATCAGAGTTTATAATAGGTAGATGGATTTAGAACTCTGTAAACAATACACAGATATTAACTGCGCTAGCATATTTGTTGTTCTCTAGTTTGTTGGCCTACCTGGTGAAGTAGGTGTTCAGAACTAAATAAAAGCTGGTGTAGTTTGTTAAATTAATGTTTTTCTATCTCCTTTTCCTCTTGTGCCCTTGCTTCACTCCTATTGACTATGAATGGAATGAAAGGATATAGGCTTTCTGGTAACCAGAACCACCAGTGCATAGGCTTACAAGCAGGCCCAGGAGGATGGTCTTTGGTCCTGCCCATCATATAACCTCAGGTGCAAGAACCCTTGAACCTGACATAGTCTGTTTGTGATACCCAAGGGCTTCACAATGACATAGAATGTGTGCCAAGGACTCTGTCAGAATAGATCATGTTTCCTAGGCCCCCTGCCCTGAACCCTATTGACTAAGTTGCCAAGCAAATTGATACCATCTAACAGTATCAACAGTTAAACAAACAATTTTGAGATCCATGTATGTTTTAGTACTCAAAAACTAAATTTTTTTGGCAGCACATATTTCATTAAAAAACAAAGTTTATGATTTCTTTAAACAATATTTTTTTTATTTCTTTATCATTACACCCACCTTGTTTGCAGAGTAGGAAAAATAATGCAACAGGCTAGGTTAACACCTATTTATTTACAACATTCTACAAAATTATTTAGTACAGTTAATAGTCAGCAAAGCTATTCAAATTCAAAACTAGTCTCATATTGTGAGACCAGTTTTAGAATGAGGTTTTCAAATTAAAAGTTTCTCAACAAACACTGATTAAAGTAAAAAATAATTTATTAAAATTCAGTAAACTAAAACAATAAATGAGGTTGTGTCTAATGGTTTATCTTATGTACAAAATGAAACTAAAACTCAGAACATTAAACTGCAATATCGATAAACAGGCCTTTTCTTATCCATATCACATTGGGAAACATTACAAAAGTCTTTCAACAAAAGCTAATACCTTATTTACATTGAATAATAGCAAACTATAATAATATTATATAAAAACAGAACTCTCACAAACATACTGTACTAAAACGTACAAATCACATTCATACTTTAAAGCATCAAACTACTAATTTGGTAATGTATCATAAATAATATCCTTTGCTGACTGTGAAAGATTATCAGGGAATCTGATGTCGAAATTCACTATAAGATCTCCATGGCGAGAAGGCTCTTTTGGCAAAGGTAGGCCATATCCTTGTATTCGCCTTACTGTGTTAGGTTTGATGATTTCATTCTGGTAATTTAGGCTCAAAGTCTTACCAGCCATTGTTGGAACTTCGATGGTACATCCACATAGGGCCTGCAACAACCAAGACACAATTTAGTTAAAAGACGCATAACAAAACATGTAGCATGTAAGTCTGATCGTTATGTAGGTTTACATATTAATTATCAGAACAATTCCTTCAAGATAATCAAGTATTATAGGCCATATAAAGATAACAATAATGGAAAAAAATATGTGGTTTATATAAAAATCAAAGTTGAATAGATATGTGGTCCCAATATATTTTATCCACATATCTACTTTCATAAATAGATTACGTATTCTACAACCAAAGTTCTTATCACAAGCAGGTGTTTCACACAAAACAGATTGAATCTTATCTAGGTATCACATCTTTAATAGGTATACTGATGAATTTAATTTGAGATTTGTTTAAATCTTGTTCTTTAGAACACAAATTATGGCAGTTAATTATCAAAAAAGGCCATCCCAATCCATTAAACGGATTGGAAAATATAATGAAATATTTTTAATGAGTCATAGTATACCCAAAAACTTGCAGATGACTAACCTCCATTACAGAAATAAACCAAATACAGCTTTATGCAAATGATCCAAATCCAATAGACATTGTCATGGACTAAAATATTCAATTCGCATAGCATCATTTTTTATCAGAAATTAAAAAATATATAACCAATTTATGAATATTACAATAATTTTGCAATTTGTCAGATACTTTATCAAAATCAAATATCCATTAGAAATATGGAAAAGTCTAAACAAATCCCTCACTCCCACACATACATGTGTGAGCTGATAGATTTACAAACAACAGTTAGCATTTAAAAATAAAATATTTTGTATTTTCGGATCATAAATTAAATCAATTTTCTACAAGATAAAAGTAATACCTTGATTTTTTCATGAAAACCCTGTAAAATGCCAAAAATATTTTGGCAAGAGAGATCTCAGTGGGTCAAGTAAACGCTAAATATAGATAATATAAATCTTATTATATGAAGATAACTCACCTGTTTCAGTGAAACTTTGGCTGTATATTTGATGTCACTGCCTTCTCGTTTGAATAAGGGATGAGGTTTGTCCCTGATTATGAATACAATGTCTGCAGGGATCTTATTCCTGCTTTGGTCACCCTCTCGTTGGAATGTTATTTTTGTTCCAGCTTTCCACCCAGGCTTTACGTTGATGGTCAATACTTTATCTTCCTTTTTAGTGGAGCCGTCAGGTTGTAGCACTTTTCTACTGATCTTCATTTTCTTTTGGCAACCTTTTGCTATGTCTTCGAGCGAGACATACAAATCATGCTCGATAGGTGGATCTTGCATCTTATCTTTACTCCTGTTGGGACTTCCATGGAAGTTGAAGGACTGACTACGGAACGCACCACCTCCTGGACCTCTGGGTTGTTGACCTCCAAGGGATGCAAATGGATCATCAACCTCAATGTCATCTTCATGCATGAACATACGGTTGTTTCCAAAGTCGAAGAATGCAGAGAATGGACTTGAGTTTCCGAAGAACTGAGCAAATGTGGCCCTTGGATCTCCATGGTAGGTGTAGGAGAAGTTGCCTGGCTGGGAATTTACTCCTCCAGTACCTCCCCCGACACCTCCTTTGAGGCCCTCTTCACCATATGCGTCGTAGACGTCCCTTTTTGTCTTGTCAGAGAGCACCTCGTAAGCTTCTGCCACTTCTTTGAACTTCTCTTCGGCTCCAGGGGACTTGTTTTTGTCCGGGTGGTACTTGAGGGCCAGCTTCCGATACGCCTTCTTGATGTCGTCATCACTGGCGCCCTTGGACAAGTTTAGGATCTTGTAGTAATCTTTTCCCATGATTTTTGTTGAAGCGGATACAACTGTCTAATGCGAATGCGGTTCTTTTTATAAGCACCTGTGTTAATAACTAACAGAGATTAGTAACACACGTTAACAAAACACGTTCAGCACACTAATAGCAATCGCACACGACACACTCCCTGCGCAGACCACAAATCCAGTCTTATATATTAAAGGTTATGCACGAGAACATTCTTGACTTTTCTGGAAAGTACTGGAAGGACAACAGCGGCGCATGGGGTCGGCCATTCATCAACATGATCGATACAAATTCAACTGGCTCCTTGGAGTTGATTTTTTAGAAGCATGCGTATCTAATGCCAACTCCTTTTTCAAAAAACACGGCGGAATATGCCCTAATTGCGTCATAATCGAATTAAAAATAGTACACTTCCACTGGAAATCTACTGCACTGCTAACTGTCACCTTGCATCTCAACTTTCCAAAGACGTTCCGTGTAGCGGGAAATTCAAATGTCGTTCTAGAAATAGTTTTTTAAATGTGCAATAAAGATAATAAAGTTGTTTATGTTAAATGTATGTAAAAGCATTTATTGCTCTTAAATTTGACACATTAATGAAGAAAACAAAGCTCATACTCATGGGAAGAGCCTAGGCCTTTATTTTTTGTACAAAAACCTATGTAAGAGTACTTAAATTTTTATTTTGGTTGATACGCATCACAGAAAAAATTGTGGAAATTTTTTCATAGGTGCAATTTTATTTTTAGGGGGGATTGAAGGGGGTATTATCTCTGGAAAAAACTAATAATTACCCTGATATATTAAAAAAAGGTTACCCCAGTGTTGCCAATTTACCAATCGCTTCAGGAAGAATCATAAAAAATTAAAAAACAGGTAGTTTTCTTAAGAATCAGTGTTGAAAACTGTCATCCACTGAAATGGGCCTCAAAATCAAAATAATATAAAGCCATTCACCAATGAGTATTGAATAAACAAAAATAATTAAAAGAATTTAGGTAGCTAGGTACCTATACTGATTTACTGGCACATAAAATTTAAAACAACTGTGCCTTAAAAACATCATTTTTCCTCGATTATATCCTAGAAAAGAAATCTAAAAATCGCTGAAAACACATAAACCAACAGGAGTTAATTTCGGTTAATAACCCCCAAGGTTGGCAACGGCAACGTCACAAAGGCAACGTTGTTATCAGATTATCACCGACATAGCCCTCCCCCCCTCCATTCCAGGCCATGTGACACACTGTCGCCAAGCTGTCAAATTTACTCTATCATCTGCTATTTCACAGAATCGACCCAGACTACATAGTTTCAGAAATAGGAATAAAAAAGTTTTCTCAGGGTCATGTAATATATATATATGTTTATTTATGTTTGCCTATTGTATATTTGCCATATTATAGATCCTTACGTCTGTAAAAATTCACAAAATCCAAAACTTGAGTGAGGTACTTTACTGTAATGACAATGCTATTGGCAGCACAGCATTTGTTAATTGTTATTTGTCAAGTGCCTGTCAATTTTGTCATTCTTTGAATGCGTGTGTTGTTGGGGAGCGGCTTTTTTTCGTTTGAATATTTCTTTGAATAATTTTACTACAAACATGGATTTAAATTTGTCTTCTTTCCAAGAACCAAGAGGGGTGATGCGGATATTCCATTTTGTAAGTGAATCTATCCCTTAAAAAAATGCATATATTATCCTTTGATATACTGTTATCTTTTTCAGGTGTTTTCTATTTGTGCATTCTCCACGATAACAGGATATTCTACCCAGATACACTTTAGCTGTTCAGGGGAAGACACTGGTGAATTAAGCTATCCCTTCGATTTCTTCTTTGAGAAGACATTTCGGTTGCCATCAGCTAACTGCACTATAGATGTAACTGGAAATTTCTCATCAGATGCAAAATTCTTCGTTGCCACAGGAGTGTTGGCTATGCTTTATTCTGTAGCAATTGTATTGGTATACATCAAGTTCGATGAAGCATATAAGAGGAACCCCAAGATACCTATGCTTGTAAGTATAATGTAATCTGATTGGTACTGATCTCACAAAGTTGAAGAAACCTTTAGATAGCTGGTCGTTTCACTAGTCAGTTCACACTGCTCCAGACTATTAAATCTAGGTCTATACTGTCTGCATTTTAAGTATATAGGTATAAAAGTTAACCTTCAACTATGAGTGATACTTAGTCATCTGTCTATTCTTTTTATTATAAGTATGTGATAAGCATTTAATAGATAGTTGACTATATGAACATTTATGAATTTTAACTGTTAACTGCAGTTTCTATTGTCACTGAGGCTAATCTGACCTTTAGAATCTATCAATTTTAATTTTGCTTTAATTACAGTGGGAGTTTGAAGTGGATTTTCTGAATTATGCACATTTTTTTTCAGGATTTCTGTATTACTGTGTTTTTTGGAGTTTTGTGGCTGTCCAGTAGTGCTGCATGGGCAAATGGTTTATCTGGACTAAAAGCTGCTACTAACAGACCTGGAGAACCCCAAGCACAATGCCCATCCTGCTCAGCTATCACTAGCAACTTTTCTACGCTTAATATATCTGTGGTATGTAATATTTTTCTTGAAAATACTAGGAAAACTATTATTGGTCATATAAGTTCAAAGAGACAACACAGTCAAAGTCTTGAGCCATACATGTGTGTAGTTTCAGCCTAAGTTAACCAATATCAAAAATTTTCAGACCCTCAGATCTTCAAGTTTACCCTAAAAATCTAAAGTTGTTATCCGGCTTCCTATGCAGAAGAAAACATGTGTCATATATAGTTTGAGGCAAGTAATTATGAATCCGGCGATTGTGTTTAGCTTTAGCCTCAGGTAACGAATATCAAAAATTTTTGGACCATCAGCAGCTCCTTAAGTTTTAGGGTAAATCTAAAATGTTTATTTGGCCTTCTATCATGACGAAAACTCTGGACAGAACTGATTGACAAGAATTGACAAATGAACATACTTCTATTCCAATCTTATTTTTTTGTACTTAAAAGTCTATAGCGAAAATGTTAAGCCAACAGTTTTTATCTTGATGAATTTGATTTTATTAATGAGCAACTGTGATGAATCAGAGACAACCTCGAAGTGGGATAAGTTCAATATGTTACACCCTAATATGACACATTTTGTTTTACATTTCCAGATTTTTGGATTCCTGAACTTCTTCTTGTGGGCTGCTGACTTGTGGTTTGTTTACAAGGAAACCCAGTGGTTCCAAGCAGTACCACCTCAACCCAATGGAGGGGTGTAATCACTATGGCAAGCCATAACCTGAATATCTATGATCCATATCAGGTACATTATTTGGAAAAGTCTGTATGAAAACCTAACAATGTTTTCTTAGAGTTAATCCAAAATTATTGAAAGCTTTGAGTTCTCTATCACACCATGCAAGTAGAACAATTATTAAAACTTACCCTGATAACAAATCTTCCAAGAACAAATTGATTATCTTCAGTATCAATCCAACACATACTTGAAAACAGCAAGTTGTTGAATAAGTTGAAAAGTACTAAGGACTGATCATCAGTAGATTCTTATGTTGTTGTTGTTTCCGTCATGCCTATTTGCACCAACTAATCCTTGCGAAACCAGAAGTTGACGAAGCACTGAAATGTTAGGGAATCTTTGTGATATGTTTGTTTGCACAAATAAATGTCAGTGTTAACATTGAAGGTATAGCAATATTAGAGTATTTGCAGCTGATCTTTTGTAGCCTTTGATGGAAATTCACCCGTTTAAAAACAAACAGGTACTTAGATTATGTATTGGACCAAAGATCTCACTGATCATGTACATCTGGGGATCGGTCTGCTCTAAAATATGTAAATGTAAATAGGCATCAATAGTTCTAAATTATTTAAAAAAGCTTTGTTCCCATATTACAGTTAATTTATATATTAAAGATAAATTTGCATGCAGATTAGTTTTTTTTACTGAAACTCATCCAACTGCTCCATTTTTTCAACACCCAACTTCACTTGTGTTCAGAGAGTTTGAGGATTTTTATTTAATTATTTTTTAACCTGAACTTCGATGCATAGCTAGTCAGATTCAGCACTGTAAGAATTTAAGGGATAAATCTCATTTTGATTTGACTTTAAGATAATGGTAATGATTGTCATTGTAAAATACATTAGATGGTTTTATTATATTTTGAGGAATATGCTAAAGTTAACTGAGAATGAGATTATATGTCTAATATTTGTATTCTAGAATAAAAGTGGTAATATTTTTCAGTATCTTCACTCAAAAAAAGCTATGTTCTTGTGTCGACTATTTGAATCTCATCAACTCGGTGTAATTTGGTAAACTCTTTATTAAATGTTTATTCTAGGATACAGATTCTGTAGTTTAGCATCTCTTAAATTCATTCATAACAGTAACTAAAAAGCCAAAAATGTTTTGCCATTTAAGAGTGTACCTATATTGTTTCAAAAAAGTTTGAATTAATTTGTATATATATTTTGGACAGTGATGGTATAATCTGGTTGCAGAGCTAACTTGTGAGTCTGATGTTTGCACAGAGCAACAGGGATGATCACTTTGTAATGAAAATCAGTACTTGTAATGGTTGCAAACATTTTACTGTGTGTTTGTATAGTGTTTTGTGTAATAGTTATCTGTTCACATATTTCTCAGTTATATAAGCTTATTCAAAACTATGGTAATGCCCACAGTTCTAGAATTATTTATTTTTGAAATACATCATCGATGTTTTTACTAAATATGTAACCTAAACATGTACTATTGGAAAATGCCAAAACACTGATACACTAACAACCAAAATTGTTATTCAATGATACTACGATTTCTCAATACCTCCAGAATACATTTTACTGTCAACATCCCTGTGACATGCTCTTTGACCTTTATATACTTTGTGTACATACAGAATGCCGACTGCACTTGAAAATTTTTTCTAATAATAATTATGGTTCACAGTAATTATAGCAACTAATTACAAATGCTTGGCTTCTCACCTAATTCTATAGTTCTAATTGTATGAACATCTGTCTAGTAGGACCATCATTTGTGTTACAAAAAAAGTTCCAAGGGTTGTTAGCTCAGGATTATTTTATCACTGCTTTTATTGTTATTATTCATTTGAGAACTACGGTTTGTTATAATTTTTTCAATTTCACTTTGAAAGACAGTGTTGTAGAAGTATGTTTTATTTTTGTAGTGGTTTGTTTGTACGTTTAATATTAAGGTAGCTATCAGGTAAAAGAAATACTTGGACGTCAATTGAGTAGACCAATTATTATAGTGCTCGTCGTTTTCCCAAAAAATAAAATGAGGAAAAAAATTATTGTGGATAGCGGGTAAACATCCTAAGAAGTTATCAATAACTAGCCAAAATGTTTGTATCTAACACTAATATCTACATAAATACCTGCCATTTCACTATGTTATGACTGGGACAATAATTGTTAACATGGTTTTTGATAACTTTTTACATGATCTACGTCAAGTTTTAGTATTACAATTCATAGGGTCCAAAAATCACAGACACTATGGATAGGGAATTTGTTGTGAGTTCTTTTGCACTGCCATATTTAATTCAAGGTTTATACCTATTTCGGTGTGCAATTAAGGTGTGGATTAAATTAACGTTAGAACAAGATGTTACAAAACATGCACAAGAATAGTTTATGTTATTCCTCGACCACTCTGATGTTTGAGCATAGCTCTGTTGTGTTTGGAACCCTAAAAATCAATTAGATGTAACTATAAGACAGAAGGCTTAGATCTTAAATTGTAGCTACTTAATTTCTCAGTATGAGTTGACTGTTTTCTGAATACTATTGTTTGATTCCATCCTTATTGTCAGTATACTTAATCTCGAATTTAGCACAATGTATGACTGAGAACAGCAATTATCTATTCAAATAATAATAATAAGTATAGAAAGGGCCAAAAGATGGGAAGTATTAACAGTTGGGGATATAATGCTATAAACCTACCTTATTTATTTTACTATGTATCCTGGTACAATATTTTTATAGGACGCATGTTTTTTAATACTTGTTCATAATTTTCTTACCTACTGTATTATTTTTTGTTTAAAATAAACAAAAAGCTATGCTGCCATTGTTGTTTTATCTACCCTGTAGTATATGTATTGGAAAATGATTATGAAAAGAGTACCTAATTTCTGCAAGCAATGTTTAATTTGGTCAAAAACCAGTTGGTAGCATAAATGCTGTTGGAAGAGCAAGACCAGAAAAGGTCATCTTGTAGAGTTGAAGAGCTTCCAATTCATCTTGAAAACTGTATCGTTGTGTCACAAAGTACTCAAAACATGATGCAATCAATAATTTCGTAAAATTCTATTTTTCTACTGATGGTAAATTATATTTAAATTTTAAAATAATCAATTATTCTGTATATTTTACAATGTCGTATCAGTTAAAATCCCTTTCATTTTATTTTGCTGCCTAGCTCACCCCTGAGTAGTGTGATATACCTATAAATAAAAGATCTGGGGCTTTTATGATATGTGTATGTTTTTCCTGGTGAAAATGAGAACTTTTTTGTAATGTAAGCACCAAACAGAGCTTTAAGACTGTACTATATTCATGATTCACCTGTGTAAGAGAAAAAATCAAAAATCTACTGTTACCTTTTGTTCAATAAATGTGGCTTACCTTCCAATTGCTTAATAAAACTCCAAGTGCAGTGAATTGTGCTTTTGAAAAAGCAGTTATCTTGAAAACTGATTATAAAAGAGAATATACAGTACACAGTTCAAAAATTTGATTTCAAATTATTTGGCGTCGGTAACGAATGTACACGTAGCACAAAACGTAAACATAGAAACGTCATGGAAAAGCCGCTTCTTCTCCGCCACTTCTCTTTCCAAGTTCCGCGCCTCGTGTGTGTTCTGTGTCACTTCTGTCAGAAGTTTGTCATTGAGAATTGAGACACGTGGGGGCAACTAGCATTACAGAATGGGAAACAGGGCGGGGCCAATGTGGAGGACATATTGCAACCCAAAATAATGGCGGCCCAGACCACAGAAACACTGGATCAGCCCGCATTTCAGTGACCCGTGGTTGACAACGGCGCGAAATTCAATGGTCTTCTCTAGCTGTTCTTCATGATGTCTTCAGTTTTTAAAAGCGACACATTAACTTTAAGCAATTAAAAAGTGAGTGTAAAAATGCATAATGACAAAAATTTTGCAGCCACACCAAACGCGTCAACCAGTTGCCCTCATAGATCAAATACAAACATATTTTGTGGCAAATACCGTATAGCCAGAAGAAGAAGAATATTCGAATTTCCCTCCAAGGGCTCCAAGCGCCGCCGACACTAACCTCGTTTTTCTTTGAGTGTTGTTTTGGTTTGCTCCACACAGAGATAATGCTCCACACATGCTTTATTTGTGAAACTGTTAATGGAAAACATTATTTTTTATACTTTAAACATTCTTTTTATACTCGAATGTGTGAATGAATTTGTTAGGGAGTTTGAACTGTTTGAAGGCTTCAAACTTTACAACCACAAAGTAGGTATGAAGTGCAGCCAGCAAGCAAGAAATAAATGGGGCTCAAACACTATAAGCTCCTGATGAAGTGCAACTTTAGTTAAATGAGCGAGTACAAAGCGTAAGTATATTTATTACTGAATTTCTGTGCAATACTATTTATTAGTCATTCATACACTCTCACTACTTTAATTTTCTATTCTTTTATTTTAGATCATACACAACCACATCTAAGATATAGGTTGTAGGATGCTGCGTTGTCTGCAGTGTCTAGCTTCATGTTAATAATTTTGATGAATATTATTGCAATGAGAGACGAGTTATTCAGTGGACGAGCTTATACATAAAAGTGACTAACAAAGATGGAGAAACCAATGTTAAGCAGTGCCTTCTCAGTTATGGATTTGGCAGATTGGCAATAAGATGCTCAACACAGATGAAAATAGAAAATAATACTTGCAAAGGCTAGGGCGCTTGAAGTATTCTACAGCAAAGCTAAGTAAGTACATCCTATTTTCTTCAAGAAAAAGCCAGTGATGTTATACAGTTGATCAGCCTAAAGACTTAACTGTACAAAGGGCCAGGTACAATTAAAAGTTTAAATTTTTATAACTAATTCACCTTTATTAGGTCTCAAACCTATTTGCTTTGTTGTTGTTGTTTTTATAATCAATAAAAAGTATTTATTTTGGTTGTTATTCATAAATGCAGACATTCCTTTTTATAAAGTGGCAGATATGGGTGGGGTTTTTATTTATTTATTTATTGATAGTAAAATTTGAAATCATAAATAACACAAAATTATATCATGTGTTCCTGTTTTAATCCTATAGTTTTGACAAAGTTAAATGCTAAGGCTCCATTTATGGTTCAATAGGTTATGCTGCAGGTTTGTTAGGCTGTGAAATTGTGGATATTGATTACATTTCAATTAATTCTAATCTTCTATCTGTGACAACTAATAGGTATATACTATAGTTTTCATGATCAATAAAAAGTATTTATTTTGACTTATCTTGGTTGGTATTCATAAATACAGGTGTTAATTTTTATAAAGTGGAAGAGATAGCTGAGATTTTCGTTTATTTATTGATTGTTAGTTTCATATTAATTTTTTTTTTACTTGGCATACCACCACTTAAAATAGAGGGTAGTGTGCCAGAAGAATACCGCCGAGGTGGTGTGGAAATTTTTATATACTAGGGTAATCAGGTGCAAGATTAAAAAGCATGGACCTTGAATACTCTAGTTTAGTAGCATATTGCATTTCTTGCTAATATTTTCATATGGTTACTTTATTCACTGTAGGTCAAACTGAGAGGAGGTGAGGAATGAAAACATAAACCATATGCTTGATGGAACTTCAATAAAGATTATTATTATTATTATTGTTATACTTGAATGTATTTTAATACAATTTGTATTATATTATTTATAAATTACACATACAATAATGATATTAATCATATTTAATATTTTCTTGCAAATAAATGAATGAATGAATAGGTATTTTCATTGTTTTGCTCCAATTTTTAAATTTTTAAGCCAATCACTGATTGATTGATTGAAATCAAACATCAATCAATCAGTCAATGATTGGCTAACATAAAAAATTATGATAATTTTGACATAAAAAGGTAGAGCACCTACAGATTTGCGCAACGATGTGGCAACACCGCCTCGAATTCTGGATACATCTGGCAACCTTGCGGCGGCCATGTTGCAACCCAAAATAATGGCCGCTGACATTGACATAAGTCATTCGTGTTTCCAGTCAAATAACAGGGAATTGTGCCTTCTTAACCGTACCTGTTTTGTGAATTGAGATTTGGGATTGGGAAGGTTGGAAGTAGGTTTGAAAAATTAAATGGTAGTTCAAATAAATCCTCCCCAATAAGGTAAAAATATTATTTAATTGCTGGTTCTTCCTGTATAATTGTTATCATTATATTAAATCATCACTTTACTGCAAAATGTTTTGCCTAGATGTATATAATAACCTAATTCAAGTATAGTGCCACATGCACATGTGATAAGAAGGCCCTAATTTTTTACTTTTTTCAGCACAATGGCTACAGCAATTCAGGCTAAGGACATCTGGCTAACCAAAAAAATCTACGAGGAAGCTGAACGTATCCACTATGAAAATTTGGCAAAAGTAAGCACTTAAAAATAAACCCATATTGAATTTAAAAGCTTATGGCAGCGATCTTGACATTTGCATTTAATGATTTTGTGTACTGTTGAATAAAACGCAATTTTACAGTCTCCTTACAAAAAACCAATTAGACTTTCATCTGGTCTAATTTGTTCATTTTCATTTAAAACTGGGCATTGTGTAATGTCCAAGTAATTCTCAGTTAATTCTTTATCTATTCAACATAACATATTCAATATTAAATCATTAAAGACGATTTTGTGACCATTGAATTAACTTTATGATATTCTCTTTGATATAGGCAGCTTTGACACCTTTAGCTGGTGAAATTGCTAAAGCTCGTCAACGTTTGATTGAGAGTAGGGACACATTTGCAGTGAGTAAATTTATAATTATTTGTTGTCTTGTTTGTTCTTTCTTTTTCTCTACAAGGTGCTGAGTAACAAATGTGGTCATAGCTCTCTGTAACATATGTTATTGTGTCTGTGGATTTGTACAAATTCTATAAATTTGGAACAGTTTTGCAAGCCAGTAATGTTAAAAAACACATGAACACATATTCCACAATGTGTATAAAAGTATTGATTGTAGGATAATGTACAAATTCATTAGAAATTTGTTTTTATTGTACTGTTGAAGGAATATTTTACTCTGTAGTTTACAAATCTCAATATACAAATTGTTGCTATACAAAATACGAGCGAATTTTTTTCTAGAAGCTCATACAATTATCCCAACGTTTTTCAAATGAATGGGAAACAAATATGAGAAACTTGTCTATTTACAATTGTATGTATTTTAATTGATAAATTTGTTTCCAAAATCAAATTTTTAAGAAGAAAATGGAGTAACCAAATGGAGCTTTAACCTATACTTATATGTCTTAAATATTATGTATAAATATTGTTTTTAATGTCACTATTGTAGCTCTGAAAAATAACAGGTCATTTGAAATAAGAGAAGCACAAAAACCAAGATTTCATGACTAATTTACATTATATCTTATTATTTGTTATTATTTCAATCATTCAAATCTGCTTTATTGATGCTTTTGTTTTTTTTTGAAAAGTGAACCTATGATTCTTAGAAATGTAATTTAATCTATTTTGATAAATTTCAATTTTATAGTAGTTTTATAGTGTGCTTGTCTAGTTAGGTTGTAGTTAAGAGGCATTTATACTTGCAAGTGTTTCAACACCTGCTCTATAATTGTTCCATGTATTATATATTTATATTATATCTAAAATGTCAATTCAACTCTATATTGTTTAAACACTCAACAGACTATAAATGGCTCTAAATAGTAGATAGTTAAATGTCAACCTGCTTAATATTCTGAGCATGCCTCCCTCTGAAAGTTAACCTTCTAAAATAATTATTGCATAATGGGTATATGACCTCTTTTACAGGATGTTCTTCCGATCTCAACTGGCGATAGCTCTGTCAAACAATTGGAGCAGCAGTTGATGAAATTCCATGAGGGTATGTAGCATCTAATTCTGAACACTTCCGCTGAATATGTGATTTTTTCCAAACCTAACAGATGTTTTGATATGTAACCATCTTCAGGTGTTTTTTTGCTACTTTGTCAAAAATCAAAATAGATGGAGTGCATAGTTTAGAAATCAGAATTCGCAACATATGTGAAGTACTCACTGAACTTATTTTTTTTTAGTTCTTGAGCAAGTACAGGCTGAACAACTGCGTTTGTCGGAAAGGCTCCTACATGTAGAAACTGTGTTGAAGCATGGCACACCTAACCAATCCACCACATGCAATGTTAGGAAACCAGAAGCTAAACAACAATGTGCGCCACCTGCTAAAAAACAAGAACCTATGGAAGAAGATGATGTGGATCTATTTGCCTCTGATTCAGAAGAAGATGATGCTGCTGCCAAGGTTCGAGAAGAACGTTTAGCTGCTTACAATGCCAAAAAATCTAAAAGTAAGTCACTTGTACAATAATCTATAAAAAACCATGTGATAGAGTAGCATTCTAGTGTGTGCATGTTAGTATCACTCTCTAATGAAGATCAAATAATATTGGAAAGAGTTTATGTAAAAAATACTATGAGGATTTGATCAGTTTGCTGTTTGAAGCTGTTATTTTTGCATGAAAGTCTTCTGAGATTAGTTCAATCAAATGATTCTTCTTCTTTTGACAGAGCCAGCACTTATAGCCAAATCCAATGTCATCTTAGACGTAAAACCATGGGACGACGAGACAGACATGAAAAAAATGGAGGAATGTGTACGTAAAATCGAGGCTGATGGTCTTCTTTGGGGTGCAGCAAAGCTGGTACCACTAGCCTATGGAATCCATAAACTACAGATCTCATGTGTTGTTGAAGATGAAAAAGTTTCTATTGATTGGCTCACTGAACAACTTGAAGGTTTGGAAGATTATGTAAGTAAATAAATGGACTTCATTTTTACCTCAGTAAAGTCAAGTTAGAACTTTTCAACTTAAACAAGGACCTAAACATACAAGTATAATAATTACATAATATAACAGATTGACTATTGACTTAAGACCAACACAACTAGAAGAACTAGATATATTAATTTATATTTGATTCCTTGTTATTGTCTATAATAATTCATTCAAGTCATGTTTTTGTTCGTTCATATAAATCAATGGAGTAATCATGATTGATATCTTTTCTTTTTTCAGGTACAAAGCGTAGATATAGCTGCATTCAACAAGATTTAACATTGAACTTTTTAGTGAATATCGTGAATGTTAATTTTTTCTTTATACATTATATTTTTGTGATTATGAGAAATAAAGATCAATTCTTTTTATACATTGTTTTTTTAAAGGTTCTCATAAAAAATGTAGGGAAAAAAGGTCTCTATAAAACAGTAAAAGGGGTCTTTATATAAAATAAGACGATGCTTGCTTGTCCAAAATCCACTTGTACCGTGCTGATACAAATAGTGAAATAAGCACTAGTACAGATTTGCCTCCAGGATCGCAGAAATTCGAGAAAGTATATTTATACTCTCTGCTCTGTACATAATGTACCATGCTCTAGACCTATCTCTAGTTCTGTGATCCTGATACAATTTGTTTCTATGGGCTTCCTTTGCAAATAGTGAAATTATCACTGCTCTGGGCCTCTCTCTGAGTCTGTGATTCTGATACAATTCATGTTTCTAGGGACTACCTTTGCAAATAGCGAAATTACGAGTACATTTGCTACCAGGATCGCAGAAATTCGAGAAAGTATATTTTTAAACTCTCTGCTCTTAGTAACACTGGTGGTGATGCAATCAACTCGTGCTCTCGTGCATAGTCTTTTCACGTCTATAATCTTGGATAAAATATTATGTAGTAGCACTAGTAGTAATACGCTGCTCTCCTGGTAGGAAAAGGTAAAAGTGAAGGTAGTGAAATAAAAAAAGACATATATTTTTGGGGCTTTATTTACAACTGGATTGTACAACATTATTCTAATACTATACACTTCAATCTCGAACGGCTACCTACAATCAGTTTTAATAAAAAAAAGTTATTGTAGTAAGTATATATCGTTGATATATTAATTATAACATTAATTATATATAACATAAAAAGGTTAAATAAATAAATCTTGCTCATGCATTAATTGTCGATATTACTTCAAATGACGAAAACTGTTGAAAACGTTTGACACGTGTCATCATTTCGAACAGTTGCAATCATTAAAAGTTGTTCCATGATTCAAAATTCCAATTATTACAACAATAAGCAAAGTAAATATTAAGTATGTATCTATTTGCTTCTTGCGCTTTTTGTTACATCACTTTGATTCCATCAAACTAATCTGTTGTAATTTTTGTTTGTGGTTCATATATTGCGAATAAAGCATTATTCAGTACGAGAATATCTTAAACTAAACTATAGACTGATTACTTTCATATGTATTTCAACTGGCTCTTTGAGATTTCTGAAATCAAATTGATGAAACATCCACTTATGGACTGCAGATTTGAAGGAAGGAGTAGAAACATGATTCAATGACTATCTAGATGGCGTAATCAACACTTGAGGTTAAAATATGCCAAAGAACGCAATATCTCAGTGTGCAAAAACAAAATGTTTAAAGCCTCAAAATTTGGAGCTTTTACAAGAATGTATCGCGTTCAAGTTATTTATGGAAAACCCTGTATAAACAGGTCTAAATACAACAGGAGTGCCCGATTTTTGACTGTATATTTTCAAGTTCACATTCTAGTCATTGCATCATGGGTAGAATATCAGACTTGACCTCAGACACCCTTTTGTAAGGGCACAAAGCTCACACCATATAATAACTGGCTTGATACGAACTATAAAAATATTCTATTGAAATCGCTAGTATATATTTTTGAGAAATATCCTAAGGTAATTGCGCTGCTAATTGTTGTAAAAATCCTATCCTGCTAGCGATTTTTGAAAATGATTACTACAATTACTTCAAAAAGGTCGAACCAAAAGAGAAATATTGTCTTAGGACACTCATTCAAAAGAAATGCTCAAAAAATTCTTGCTGCAAATTATTAGCTACTTTGTTCGAAATATTCAATTTCAATTTTTTTGCAAAATCTTAATTTAAAAATCAGTATATAAAATCTAAATAAAAACGTATAAAACTTTTTGCGCGGTAAATATAATGAAAACAAATATATAAAACATTGGTCACTTAGGCCAGTTAAATGTATCAGTAGTATCTCTTTAGACTGAAACTAGTTTACTGGAAATAATGACCACACAAGTCCGTTTAAATCTAAACACCGCAAAATCACTTCCTGGACTAAAAATGCACATTTTGTCCACAATAAAATATTTCATATAGAGAAGCCCATTCATTTTCTTTTCTAACATAATTTCAAAACCTAGCTATCGTAGAAAAAAAATACGTTATCTAGCCCGCATTGAATTTAGTGAGGTACTACTACACATATCAAGTAACAAAAACTCACTGTTACCAATATTCAAACACCTTTGTATTAGAAAAGTACCAAACTTTAATACATAGATTTTCAGTGTTATATTCAAGAATCTGGCTATAGCTACCAAATTTTTTCGACAGAAAATTATGCATTCAGCTCGGACACAATTGATATGTTTGGTAGATACTTTTATTGCACACTAATTTGTTAGAGCAATAGGCCTTTCCATTATGAGATTTTTTCTAGGATACTTTATAGGTTTAAACAAAAACGACGTAAGATAAACTACTCATGTTTTTTTATTTGGAAAAGGATATTATTGAAAACATGACAGTGACACTGTGGTGGGGAATTTTCAGTCTAAGAGGATGCTGAGGAGACAGTTATGGATTGTTAACTGCCTTTGAGATTTTGGTACCAAATCTTGGAAGGAATAATTTCTTGGTAGATTTTTTATTTACCTGATTGTTTTTTGCATAATTTTTCTATAAGTATGTCCCTTTTAAACAATTATTGACTCACTTTCGAATTTGCGCGATGTCTTCAAAAGATACCTTTTAAGAGTTTGAAGTTTTAATATGGGACCAATATTATCCTGGATTAGGTCAGTGTGAACCTAATACTCCGCGCAGTGGATTTCTCCTTGGTTTGTACATCCTCAAACTTCAAAGCAAAGTTACTTTGGGGCAAGGAGCTAATTGCTGATATTCTGCAGTCTTTATTCAATCTAACCTCAATAATTGTGCTCAGTAGTCTTTGTTGTGGGAAATCATACGTACAGTATATTAGATTTTTGGTATATTTTACGAAACGTTTTGGTAGATTAAACCTTAACCCCCTCATTACTAAACAAAAGTTAAACTTATATAAAATAAACCAAAGCAATTTGTGGAGCCAAACTCAAAGTATGGATATAGTTTTGAAGCCAAAGCACAATGTTTTTGGAAAATTTAAGGAAAGGCCTATTGTAGAAAACGGTATGAAGAAAGTAAATTGTATAAACTTTCAAGCAAATAAAACGAACCCACACATTTAGTTTTTGTGACAAACATCAAATAGGTGAGACACCAATGCATTTCCTGTTAAAGTACTAGCAAAACCTAGTTCACAAAGTATATAACTACTTTGATATCCTTATTACCAGCAATGAAATTGTATCCAGTACGAACATTCAAAATCAAAAAAAGGTTGGAGTAGGGATTTTCCCATTTTTGAAAAAGTGAATGCAAAAAAATAGTGTCAGCAATGCCCTTAGACATTTAAACATGAGTACGATGATTACTTACAGAATTTTGCTAATACTTTTAGGAAATATGAATATAAACATTTCCTAGTATACATCAAAACAGGTATGGTTCAACATACAACGTGATTCTATTGTAGATATTCGAAGGAAGTTTCTACCTGCATCTATTTAGTTGATCGAGCATGATGACTTTGAAGTACAAAAAAACGAAAATACACGTCCAGCGCGGTTAAAAAAAAGTACGTTTGGTATTAAATGCAGGTTTCAAGAACAAGCATGTAGTTGCAGACCACTTAAAATTTCCGAAGAACTATCGTCAGAAATTTCTTATTCGAGAATTCAAACAAACGCTTTCCTGCGTCTGCCATAAGTCAAAATTGGATATGGCACAAAATTTTGTTTCATGATGTATGGGTAGTTTTCAAAAATTGAATGTCTGCAAGTACAAACACATTCAGAGGTATCTTTCAAAAATATGTTCTAGGGATGCAGCTTTTAAAAAAAGAAGGAATGTAATAGTTATGAAAGCAGCAAAATGAGCATATGTCCTTAACGTTATTACTAATCTATTGTTATCATAAAATTAGGACCAAAAATGTACCTTGCAATATCACAAAATCTGCAAACGTTCCGCATCGAAAAATATTTATTAAACCGCAAAAAATAAAAGTACTTTCAAAAGTATAGTTTGTTGTTGAGAAGGTCGAATGACTAGATAGTTTAAAATAAAAACGAAATGCTTCGTTTCATCTACGTCACAAATTTATAGTGAAAAACGAGATGCATTTTTGGTTCTAATTCCAAGCTGTTACTAACCATACTTTTAAATTCATTACTATATATTAAATAGGTACTTTTAAGTTTAATTTGAGCGTATAGTATAATGCAATAAAAAATGGCTCATTCAATTTATAAAATTCAATCAAATCACATCTCGCAAAGCTATGTTGTTCTACAGTATCGGTAAACCAATAACTGGACAGTTCAACGTCTTACTTTCAAGCATCTGGCTCATTTTTGTGATTATTAATCTTATATTTACTAGTTATTGAATCATTCTGCCCAGAAAGATTGAGAAAATATACAATCTAAACTTACAACATCCGCTAAATGAACCAATATAGGGATATATTTATATACTTGAGAGTCTCTTCAGGCTCTTTTTAAATGCAAATATCTATTTGGAATACCAGTTCACCTGTAAAGCTATTGAAAAAATGCGTGGGGTGTACTATACACTCAAAACAGACCAATGGACGAAAACCTTTTGTTTCTATTTTGTTACATTTAAATATATATACATTGACGGTATATAAGATTAGTGATTCTTTTTTTAAATAATTGAAAAAGATATTCGGAACACAATTCACTCACAAGGTTGGCAGTTTTTGGCAATAGTAGATCCAATTGTATGTTGTGTTGAAATCATCGTGTCTTTTTTGGAAAAATTTATTGAACTGGAAAGAACTTTAGGAGATATAACAGAACACACTACAGCTTATGTGCGCTTTTGATAATGAGTATGTCTTAGTAAATATCTGACATGAAGCTTTTCTACAAGCGGAAGAAATCAGTCCTAAAGTCTGCCTGAGCCTTTCCAGATGAGCGATTTGAAGACTCTCGAAATTTACTGTCCTTTAACATGATAGCACTATTTTCAGGCGAAAAATTCCTTGTTCGTACCTCTACTGTATGAATTCGAGTTGGGCGACTGTTTTTCTCCTAATGCATAGGAGCCTTCGTCTTTTTTGCGCATTCTGTATACGATGAACATCACCACAAGTATCGCGCATAGCAATCCCACCACTGCGCCCCCAATAACAGCTGCAACAAACATTTTATCAGTTATTTATTGTCGTTAAATCAGATTAAGGTAAGTAGTAATAGCGTAGTATAGTAGTATAGCGTTTATTGTAAATTTAAAATAAATAAAATACAATAAACAACAAGTGCCCCAAAAGGTTAAAAACTTGTGCTTGGGTACAATAAGGTAATTATTATAAAATAGAAACAACAAATAAGGGTTAATTCAGGAATATTTATATTTGAATATTATGTATTCTATATATATTAGTAATAATAGGTATTACATATGTCTATAAGTTGGTGAATTTTAATGCGATTATTATTTACTATTCATTGTTTTAAACCATACTTGAATGAATTTAAAGGCATTTTATGCTTTCTGGTATTTCATTGTATAGTCTTGGAGCAAGAAATCTATGACATCGTAATAAAGTATTTTTTCTTGCTTTTGGTACAACATTACATGCATATCTTATGTCTTATTTATGTTCGTGTTTTGTCGAGTTTGATTTATTTTTATATTGGTAAATACCTAATGACATGAAAAATGTTTGGCGGATATCTAGAATTTTTGTTTTAGAAAATAACAAGTCACTAGGATATGTACATTTCACTTTATATAAAATTTTTATTAAACGTTTTTGTATAATTTCTATTGCTTTTATATTATTTTTACATGCTGCGCCCCACACCACAATACAATATCGTATATGACTATGAACAAGTGCTTCGTATACAATGATCATCTGTTCATAGGTAAGTATAGTGGAATTATACAATTTTAGTTATTACGTTTTGCACTTCCTACAACGTACGTGAAATTCAAAAAATTTTATGAACTCATCTCTCAAAATGACCTTCGCAATATTTTACAGTCTACAGACCAACCCGGACAGTGTTGTCAAGATTGGATCAATCTTTCACTCTCAAAATTCCTAGTATCGAGGAGTAGAAAAGGCCTCAGAAGGAGGAGGATAGTTTTGGGGATCAACATCAACAATAACACCACGTCGTCAGTATTGCTAAAAGCGGTATCCCAGAAGCTTGGAGTTTTGTTCCGCTGTAGGAAGCTGTACACATCAGAGCAACTACTGCTGCTCTACACAGTACAGGCCCAACTATCGCTGGAGTATTGCCCCCATGTGTGGGGATGCGCTCCGAAGCACTCTGGCAGTCCATTCCAAGCCTTGGACACTCTGGGAAAAAATGTGCGGTTGTACCGCTCAGTTTTTGATGTATGAAGAACGACCGTCTTAGGATGAGATGCAGCGGTCGCACAGGTACATCTGATAGGAGCAGTGAGCGGAGGAACGATAGAGGATAGCTCAGAGGAGCAGATTCCGTTGGAATATCGGTAGAAGAGTGAGAGGTCACCAACAACACGCTGGTGAGAAAGTGACTGAAGGTGGCGCGTTAAGGCCGGATCGCCAATTAGTCGAATTGCCCTTCTCTGGACGGCATCTATTATAGACAGGGTAGTAGGGGCAGCAGCTCCCCAGTCATGAGAGCAATACTCCAGGCAAGGTCTTATCTGGGCTTTATATAGCGTGAGGAGGTTACATGGTGAGAAATACTTTCTGGCTCTAAATAGGTACCCAAACTTTTTACCAGCAGCTGTTGCAATTGACGCAACGTGTTCGTGCCAGATCAGATTTTCTGTAATGTTGACTCCTAACAGCTTGAATGAGTGACTCCTTGGCAGAGCCTGGTTGTTCATTAGAACCCGCTGTTGGCTTGGGCACTTCTTGATTGATAGCGTACAATACTGGGTCTTGGAGGCGTTAAATTTAACCATATTCTTGAGCCCCCAAGCGGTAATGATATCGAGATCCTTTGAAAGTGAAGCTGCCACTGCCAGTCTTCTGCGTTCCAGCTCGACCACAGAGATCGGTCTATTGTTCATGATGCCTGCATGCAGCGTACTGTCATCCGCAGAACTGTGGATTGGGTTTGTAGTGCTAGAGAGTATATCATTAATGTGAAGCAGAAGCAATGTCGGAGCCAATACCGATCCCTGCGGAACCCCGGCATTGATGCTATGGAAAGAAGAGGAAAAGCCGTCTACCACGACAGAGATTTTCCGACCTGGGAGGAAGTCTGCGAGCCAACCGCAAAGCTTAACTGGGAGCCCATAAGACGCGAGCTTGTTTAGGAGAGCTGCATGCCACAGTTGATCGAATGCCTCTGAAATATCGAGAGCAACGACGTGAGCCTCGCCAAATGACTGAATGAATGAGTTTGCTTGGTAGGTTCGACAAGCTTTCTAGGACGTAGGCTTTCAGTGTTTTCAGTGTTGGTTCCGTGAAGTTGGCAAAAAGGGCCAAAGGTGGCCTACTATAGTCGGGCTTCACCTAGCCATAACTACTACTACATGAGAACCGCAGATGTAAGGAATATTGTCGGATAAAAGTAAAAATTGAACACTTTACCTGCCAATATGCCGGGCTGGGCGAAAAATGATGTAGGACGTTCTTCAGCTTTTGGATTCATTATCACACTAGTGTCTTCTGTGGTGTCTTTCACTATCACGTCTGGTTCCTTCTCAATTGGTGGTACCTTTTTCGAAGTTTCTAAATCGTCTTCGACTGGTTCTGAAATAACTCTCAGTTAGTGCCTCAAGTCAAGTTCTTTTATATTGCTTTAACAATGTATTTGAATTAAATGAGAGGTAAAAAAGCGCAGAGATGACCTTGGTTTAACTTAGACACTAACAGATGGGCGGTTATAAAAACAGGGGAAACATCATCAAATATTACAGTCAAAATCATCAGTGAAAAAAGGCTACAAATAGAAATTGGATATTATGGAATGCTAAGAGGTTCTACGTAGGTATATCCTGCAAATATCCTGACATATAAAATGAAGCAACTCAAACAGCAGTGGAGAATTGACGGGTCTAGGAGGCGGATTACTATCTGCTCTGACAGTCAGGCAGCCATCAAAGCACTGAGTGCTTGGAAAATAACGTCGGGACTGGTCCTGGAGTGCAGGAGGGCTCTTGACGACATCTCAGCTAAACACAAGGCATCACTGATGTGGGTACCTGGGCAAGCTGGGGTAAAGGGTAACGAAATGGCGGATCATCTGGCCAGGATGGGATCCGGCAACAGTTTTGTGGGCCCGGAACCAGCCTTAGGACTATCTGCAAACTTGATTAGGAAAACAACTGGAGAGTGGATCCAGAATCAACACTCTCTGAGATGGAACAACATCTCTGGTCATCTCCGTCAAGCTCGGGAACTATTAGCAGGGCCTGCAGAGAGAATAGGACGATTTTGTCTCTCTCTGGATAGGAGTAACTTGAGATTGTTAGTAGGCCTACTAACGGGTCACAACACCTTCAGGCGTCACTTGTTCGTGATGAGGGTGGTCAAAGACCCAACGTGCTCGTGGTGTGGTGAAGAGGAAGAATCCTCGGCACACATCTTGTGTCGCTGTGAAACCCTGGGTTATCACAGGCAGACTATGCTGGGCTCAAGAACCTTGGACCCAACAGATATAAAACGGATAGGACCTAAGAATGTACTTGCCTTTGCCAAAAGGGCAGGTCTTAGGAACTAGCGCGGATAGAGGCGCAAAAGGGCCCATCGTGTGGCCTATGCACCAGCCACATTCCGTGCTGGATAGCCTCTGGTCCTTATTCATTCATTCAGTGGCAGATGGAATGAGGCGAAGTAGCAGCATGTAGGTTGGAGACATAAATTTCAGTTGTATATAAATTATTTCAGCCAATACTCTACACAAGGCATTCAGAGTGGCACTATTTGTATAGACTAATACGAATAAAGTAATAATAATAATAAGATGGAGAGAAATCTCTGGATATCTCCGTCAAGCTAGTGAACTTATTTTAGGACCTCTGGAAAAGGGTCTTTCAATAGACAGAAGCCGACTAAGGTTACTAGTGGGCCTGCTATCTGGCCATAACACATACAGGCATCACTTGTATATGATGGGGAGCTGGGAGTCAGGGAACTAATCAAAAGGCCCCTGACAAATAGATCTATAAAAATCTTTTCAGACAGCCAGGCTGCATTGAAAGCACTGTGCTCCAGTCGGGTTGATTCAAGACTGGTATGGAACTGCATGCATTTCCTCAACAAACTCGGAACAGGAAACAAGGTAACCTTGATTTGAGTTCCGGGTCACAGCGGAGTGGAAGGCAATGTATTGGCCGACGCGCTAGCAAAAGGAGGAACTGAATCTGTATTCATAGGACCAGAACCATTCGCGGGCATTGCAAAAAGCACCGCTAAAAAGACCATCTCGGACTGGGCAGTGAGGAAAGCACTCCTGAACTGGCGAGATACACCAGGGCTACTGCACTCGAAGGCGTTTATAAGATACCCCTCGAGTCAGGCCCCCCCGAGGATCATGGAATGTAATAGGTACGACCTCCGCATTCTGGTCGGTCTGCTGACGGGACATGGTCGTTTAAGGTACCATATGCGGAAGTTGGGTCTTGAACAAACTTCAGACTGTCGCTTCTGCTACGTGGAGGACGAAACAGCGGAGCATATTCTTTGCCCCTGTCCAGTACTGGATAGTGCTAGGTTCCAGACATTCGGATTTGCCCAACTGGAACCTCATGACTTCAAGGAAGTTTCACCCTTCACGTTGATCGCCTTCGTAAAGAGGTGCGGACTGTACGGTAAACTCTAAACAGGTGTGAACCATAATAGACACAATTGAGTCGCAGTGGAAGGAGGCAGCTCTGCCCCACTCACTTTCAACCTAACCTAACCTATCACTTGTATGTGATGGGGGTGGCAAGCGACCAGATGTGTGCACGCTGTGACGAGGAAGATGAGTCCATGGCACACATTCTATGACCTGTGAAGCCTTTAGGTATCACAGGGTCCTTGAACCTGAGGACACAAGATGGGCAAGACCCTCACCTTTGTGATGAGGGCTGGACTGGAAACTAGAGTAAGGAGAGGTGCAAAAGGGCCCGCTTGAAGGTCTATACACTGATAGCTGTGATCACCAGAACCACAATCTTCTGATTGATTCACTATTTTCAATCGTTTCAGCTGAGAGCTGTATAAAGGGAAGGGTTGAAATATCGCAATAATTGGAAAAACTAAACATAGAATTATTTCCTCAGGCGGTATAATTCAGGTAGGGCTTAAAGATTCTTGTGAGGAAATATAAACTTACGTTGTTTTCGAGGCTTGATAGTTGGTTTGCTGGGCTTGATATCTTCGGGGTCATCTTCGTCATCTGGACCAAAGCCAGATCCGCTTGATTCCAGATCGTGTGTCACCTCGCCATTGTACCCACTCCCTTCGATGGCTGAGTCTTCGTCTTTGAAGTCAAAGCCACTACTGCTACGTTGGTTGTTCTGGAATAACAAAAATACAAATCTTAATTTAACCTACACAAGTTTCACAAACCCGTCATTACATGCTGAGAATGCAAATAATACAAAATAACATTTGGTCCAAACCATCACAAGCAGCCTATATCAGGTTCAAGGGTTCTTGAACCTGATGATGTAAGATGGGCAGGAAATGTCGGAAATGTCATTCATGAGGTTGAATGGTAGTCGGCTTATTTTCCATAAAAAGAAGTCCTTATCCCTCATCATCATAGTCACAATGTCTTAACAGACATGTTGTGAACTCGTAAAATGCATTAAGTCGGAGCTAGAGTATTGCCGACACGAATATTATCAATAGTTTTGAGAACTGTAGCTCGCCATCGTTCGCGATTTACTGTCAGTTCAGTGGCGCTCTTGATACTCATATCTAGCAACTGTTTCGTCGTATCCACCCAGCGTGTAGGGGAACGGCCACGGCGCCGCCCACTCGGGGCGTGACTCTAACTACAAGTTTCTCCATATTATCGCTTCTGTGAATATGTCCGAAGAATGTAAGCATTCTCATCGACACAATGGAGGATAGTCTCTTTGGATCACAGAGCTCATCCAGTATGGAAACATTAGTTCGATGGGCGGTATAAGGAATTCTCAGCATTCTCCTCCACGTCCACATTTCAAAAGCATCTATGCGAGCTCGATCTGACTTTTTAACAGTCAAAGTTTCCGAGGCATACAAAAATATGGAGAACACAAGAGATTGAACCAGTGACATTTTGGTAGCTTTAGTGATGTTATGGTCACGCGATATTTTAGTAAGCTTTGTCATGGCCACCCGTGCCTGTTGAATGCGCCGTCGAATCTCATTCTCACAGCTACCTGAATTATCGATCAAAGAACCGAGGTACAAAAAACTTTGAACTACCTCACAACGGCCTATTGACTTTATTTCTCGATGATTGTCATGCTCTCTATCTACGATCATAACCTTGGTCTTGTTGTAGTTAATACCAAGACGCTGCACTGTGTTGTTCTAAAACGTTCAATAGAGCTACTAGTTCTTCCTGAGAAGCAGCAATAAGGGTTGTATCGTCAGCAAATCTGAAGTTAGATATTTTGCTTCCGCCAATAGTTATACCGCCATTCCAGTTGTTCAATACCTGTCTCATCACAAATTCAGAGTAAATGTTAAATAACATCGGAGATAATACGCATCCCTGACGAACTCCTTTTTTGGTTGCTGTATGACCAGACAGGTTACCATCAATTCTTACACGAGCTGAGCTAGACTCATAGAGTTGCTGTATGAGAAATACTAAGTGGTAAGGGACTCCCATGGAGATAAGGATTTCCCCCAAGTTTATCCCTAGCAGCCCTTAAAATGCTTTTTCAAAATATGCAAAATTAACTAGATTATGGGTTCAAGCTCCATTATTATTTGTATGTGGTAATGGGATATGATTTTTTTGTCTGAAAGGTCCCTATCTGTAAATGAATTGTAACTGAGGAACTTATTGGACGAACTTGGTTGAAATTACTAGCAAAATTCCGGATACTTCTAAATGACCTCATTTTTTTTGCAAACGTCTACTCACTTCATTCCTTTTAGGTTACAAACCGTGACCATTCAGGCAACAAAAATGCCAAGTGGATTATTGTTTTAACAAATGATTCACGAATAGTTTGATGATAAGCTTCCATGCTTTACAGATGCCTCAAGCTTCCAAGCATAGATAAGCTTTATGTAACTGCAAATTACACATACAATGATATAAACATTTATTATGTCATGTCGATTGAATCCAAACATGACGCATATTCAAAGAGTTCGTAGCATCTTAGTTACTGGAAGTTATACTCTGTACGTCAAAGATTCGAAGAAGATAATAGTGAAAAATATGTAGATATAGAAAAAACGTTGAAGATATAGCCCGCAGTAATTTTATGGCCCTAATTTCTGAAAAAGTGCCTTTATCGCCTTTAATGGCCAAAAACATGTATTACACAACGCACAGTGTCGTGTGCCGGACATTGAGGACAGAACCATCCAAGTCCGCACTAATATTAAAGAAGAAAACCAAACGTGGTTGCCTATTTAGATTTTTAATATTATATTAACACTATAAAATTATATTAACACTATAAAATGTACAATGTTACATTCTACCAATATTATTTAAAGATACAAATGAAAAATTAGGGAATAAAAAGATTTTAACACGAGTCAAAATCAGATTCAGACGAATCGCTATCATTTAAGTGGATAATAATTTTATTTGGTCGTGTATTTAAAAATGATCATAATAAGTTCACAACTTACCTATCCACGGTTGATTTTTTAATTTTCTAGTTTTCTAACCTTCAATTTTGGATTTCTGCGGTCCTCTATCATCTCTCAGAATGGAGACGAGGACATTTGGAAGGAGGGGAAGTATTTGGATATGCTCGTGAAGTATCCTTAAGGGTCTAGGGTATAGCGCGCAAAATTGAGAATCCAAGAAAAGACGTATTCCCGTGTTAGAGAGGAGGCGTGGCCACCTGTTCCCTTTCTCCAGTATATGTGTCTAAGATGAGGGCAGTCCAAAAATCCAAAGGTAAGGTCAAAAGGCCCAAAGGTCACTATCAAAATCAATTTCGCATTTCCAAGCTCCTGAAGTTACTTTAAACTTACAGTAATGGCTCAAAGAGCAAATTGAAGAAGAAAGCTTGCGCTTGTGCAACTATTTAGCCTTTTTTGATATCGTGTTTAGTTGTTAAATTACAGGCATTTATAGAATGTATGATTTTGCATTGCGAGTTTTTTTGCACATTAAAAAACTTTTTTGAGAAAATCGAAAATAGTTGTCATTCATTAAGGTCTTAACTATCGCCTTCTGAAATATTATATATGTAGTTTGAAAATCGAGTGAGTTATGCGAGAAATTGTGAGTCCGTGTTTTACATGGCAAATACGTATGTATAAATGTGTGTATCCAGGCCTCTTAAATTCAATTATCTATTAGGCAAAACCCTACTCGAACTACTTCAATTTGTATAGGAAAAAACATAACTGTTCAGAACTATATTCCTTAAGACAAAGCTTTTTTTTATAACTGAGCAGACCGCGTAGGCAGAGCCTAAATACCAGAGTACCGCGGCTGCTGTGAAAGGGTTATGTTAGGGGAAGTTTGTTAACGCCAGATTTGAATGGGCCAACACCCACAGACCCAATAAATACATCTCCTGGCAGTCCATTTCAAGCCTTGGACACCCTGGGAATAAATGTGAGGTTGTACCGCTAGGTTCTTGATGTATGAAGAACGACCGCCTTAGGATGAGATGCAGCTGTCGCGCGGGTGCATCTGATAGGAGCGGTGAGCGGCGGAACGATAGAGGATAGCTCAGAGGAGCAGATTCCGACGTTTTTTTTTACACTAATACTAGTACTTTTTATTTTATTAAAGCGCGTTTTTTTTAACTATATTCATTTTCAAGAGAACCTCAGATCGTGACTTTACCACCCACAGAATAATTTCTTTGTTTACATCAAAGTAGTGGGCATTCCTTTCTGCAATGTACCACATATAGTATATGGGTAATTACGTATTTTTTTCATTGTACTTCCATAAAGGACCAACACGTTAGAAATGAAGCGCGCCTGGAATATTTATACAGCAATCAAGGTTTTAGATTCTAAATATACCGTTTCCTCACGGTCGATAAACACTATAATAAATAAAATAAATAATAAACAGGACTTTATTTTACCTGGCGGGTAGCAGCAGAAGCTGATATTAATACCAACCAGGGCAATTAATAAACATGTAGCATCAAAGAATGTTAATACAGATAAAAGATTGATCATCACATGCAATGAGAATGATTTAACTATATCTAATTAAATTACTTAAAATTAAGAATAAAAATATATTCATTATTATATCTGTCTTGCACCGGACAAAACACGTTTTTATCATTTTTTTGAGTTTCTGGTAGATACAGGTTAAGATTGTAGGTAATCTCATTTCCGGAGATGGATCGCCTTTTCTGTTAATGCGTAAGCCACTGGACTGACGTAGACTGTGCTGCTCTACAAGGCACAGATCCGACCATCGTTGGAGTATTGCTCCCATGTGTGGGGATGCGCTCCGAAGCACTCTCTAAAGCTTCTGGACACTATCCAGAAAAGAGCAATTGGATTAATCGATACGCCAAACCTCACAAAGGACCTCCACAGCCTGGAACACCGAAGGAAGGTGGCTGACCTATCCCTGATTCACAGATTCTAGCACGCAGCGTTTCAAATCTAACGTGAACCGACACTTATCCTCTCGCAGCGCTTCTACAGCGCCATAGGCTTTCAGCCTTTGCGGGAGGGTGACCATAAAAAAAATAACTCAACTATCCTACGTAATTTCCACGGTTAACACTGGCTTCGTCTTCATTATGACCTCTAAAACTATGTTCATGCTCCCTCAAGATGCACGTAACATCAACTAACCTTTTAACAGCTTTAGGTCGTTAGGTCCCGATATTGTTTTTTGCCGTATAGTAGAGCAGGCATTTTGGACGCACATATTTACAACGCAGAAGAAAAACTGCAATTTATCAAGTACTTCTGAGTGGAAGCGGTGTTTCGATTGCTTCCACGCCCCTGAGTTCAAGCCTTACATGTCCCAAACGGTGGACTTTTCGACATATGTCGCGTTGCCTCTCCCTTTTTAGTAGCGATGTTAGCTCGAAACTGGAACGCGGTAAATGCAAAGCTTGGAAATAAAGTTAAGCTTTTGATCCGGGATTAAACTAATGCTCGTTTAACAAACTGGCTTCACATGTAGACTCAACCCTCTCAGCATTCGGTGTGAATTATTTCAAGCAAAACAACTCCGGTTGTAATTTAGGAGAGATAATTGTCCTCAAAGCCTGCTTTTACCTTTTTAGTGAATATAATTGCAAATGAGAAACTGGAACTACGTAACTATGTTCAGAAAAAAACAATGTAGCTTCTGGACTGGTACGGAGTACATACAAATATGGCGTTAAGAAGCTTAACTCTCTCATGCTAACAATTTTGGAGTTAACAAATTCCCCACCACCTTAATTTTGATGCGTTCATAGTCGCACAAGGTCCAGTGGATCCTGTAATGATTATTTGACAGTACAACCTCAAATGCACGGTACTTCATCCAGTTGTTTATTAAAACTAATAGAGAGAGTTTAATCATCAGTTACAGTTACAAACCATTAGATCTCTGTAATATTTTTTAGCATGAACTCTATGATTTTTTTGCTTAGGATACAATGTGAAAATGAAATTGGGGGATTGAAGCAAAATTTAATCAATCGCGTCAGAAGCAGCTGCCTGAAAAATATCCTGCAACTCATATTTAGCAACTGGACTACAAGGCTTTCATTCCAATTTCCATCAAGTCACCTTTGTATTGGATAAAATGCTTTTTTTTGTCTCGTTTGATTATTATGAATCAGCTTCATTTCCTGTTAACTGTCTACCTAGCGTACGTGGTTTTATACACGTGCATTTGGCCGCTAGTAGTAACGAAAATATACAGGAGGATTAGGAATTTATTTATTTATTCTACTAATTTATTTATTCAACTCCCACATCCATAGCTGAGCTCCTGTAAATCCTGCACTGCAACTGAATTTTTTGTGTACGAAAGTGGGTATTACTAAATAAAACTCTGATTATTGTCTACACGATATATTCATCATTTTGATACATGATATGCTGACGAAATATCATTTCGTATTTGTAGTATAAAGGCACAAAGAAAATACTTCACATTTAATTACTCAATAAAAAATATTTAGTTTAACACAATTCTTACTAACAGCGATCTGAAGAATGCTATCCTATTACTAGCTATTTTCTGATTTGGGCCCGATATGGTTATACAAATTTCATAAAATAATTTGGAGTTATTTTTAGTAAAATTCATGAAGAAATAATACAATTTATTATGAATATGAGGGAATCACTCCTCCTCCTTGATGTGTACAATGGAAAAAAACGATTTTTTACAAGCATTTTTATTAAATATGAGTATTTTGAAGAGTCCCAGAAATGTCATTGTTTTGAAAAGTTGACATTTTTGCCCAAGTAGAGAATTGCTAATGACAAAACATCATTTTTCAAGTCGCCAAATAAAAATTAGATCATCACCGTGTTTGTTATCTCTCATATATCCTACTTGTAAGAAAAACCCATTAGACAGGAAAATTTATATTTCCGGTCAACAGCAATTTTGTCATTAGCCATTTTTTTTCAACTAAACCATTTCAAGGTGACAGAAAGTGGATGCCTACGATGTATCTTTGCAGTTTAGTAAACAAACAAAACAAATATTTGATCATCATAAATGTGAAGCTTTCTTGCGTTTATATTGCAAATATATCATACTTGTATAATGTTATATATAAACTTTGATTAAAAATTGGAAAAACATTATTTCTAAAAAAATACGTCTAGTATGTAAACCAAAAATAATACATATATATCAACCGTTACCTAATATACACTAGTAGTTAGATTATATTTCTCGCCATAATAAAACGCAACTAAAACTAGTTAGTTACTAGAAAAAAAAAGAGTAATTAGGCAGCACCTAAGAGCACTATTTTCAATTTAAATAATTTTTTAAAATTATAAATTTCATCCGCCCCAATTATGATATCGAACGAAAACTTCGACAAATTATTTGTTGTGTTCCATCACTTAATTACCGTTAAAAAGATATTAGAGTAAATAATCACTCAATTAAATCATTCTCATCAGATCATTTCAAAGATAAAATTTGAAAATATAGATCAGAGATTTTTTAAATTTTTTCATAAAGATGAATCCACTCCCAAAGTGCTTTAGCTAGTTTGATCAGGGTTTGTACAAAATTTTGGTTGTCATCATAAAAAAATGAGGGTCCATCTTTTGAGAAAAAATACGCGACTGCTGTAAAAAGGCGTGCTTAGCATTTTATAATGATTTTTCGCTTTCGGGGCTATATTTTCAATTAAACTATTGCTTTGACAAACCTCTGATATCCAAATAGGCGTATTTTTATCTACAGTGAAATTAAATTGTTGGAAAATATGAAGGGCACTTTAGTGATAATCACGGCAGAAAATAAATGCCTCTTAAGTTGCTGCTTAATATACAAACGAAGTACCTACATCTTATAAAATACGTACCTAAAATTCCCAAAATATACCATATAAATCATCCTAATAAATACCTTCTTTTAGATGGTCTTAAATCTAATTGTTTACCTTAGTTGCTACATAGAAGAAGAGCTTAAAAACTGGGAACTGAAAGTTAGGTAACATCAGAATGAGAGTGAGTTCTTACTTATACAAAAAAATAAGTTCTATATTTTCAGTATGTGTATGTATGTATGTCTTGGCTACTATGCAAACCCTCAAAAAGTTTAAAATAAAGTTTAATGTGGGAAATGCATGACTTAAAAGAAGTAAAGACTGGTATTAATTCAACCTCGTTTTTCACTGGGTTATAGTTTCCAGTGAAATTCACTGTATAGTTTGGATACAAAATATACATAATATACGTGTAAATCGCCCAAAGAAGCTCAGCTCTTGGGAGTAAGCAATAAGCAAACAAAAAATATCCCAAAATATAAAGAAAAAATTACACCTACATAAATATATGAATAAATCTCAGCGCTATGGCCAAAACAAAAATCTTTCAAAATATACATCTGTATAAAAAAATTACCGTTGTGAAATAGTGAAATTCTAGTGTCACAATATGGGAACAATACCAAAGTACTACATCTTCTGTACACATTTGTTTTGAAATAAAATTCGCAGATACCCTCTTCAGACAAAATTTCAGAAACAAATTAAATTCATATTTTTTAGACCTTTAGAATTAAAAACTGATACTTCATAAAAAAGCGCTACTCCAATCCTTAAAGATTAAAAACGGTATGGAATGAAATGAAAAATCCAAACAATGTCCCAAAGAGTAGAGTCAAGTGGAAGTACCAAAACTGTTCATTTATACGGAACTATTTTTGCTATTACTGGGTTATCAAATTTTTGTAGAAGTTCTATGGTCTGTAAATTTCAAGTATGTACAGACAGCTCTAAAAAGTTTTAGAGGTGAAGCAAGGTACAAGTTTTTAAAGTTATGCCTGAAATGATGAACATATGAAATTTGTATTGTAAATAATACATAAATACATCACAATTTAGTCCTTTATTGCTTTCAACACAGATACTATCGTAGTCCTCCCATTCCTCTTGGTCTTATCAATTCTGAAAGGAAACTTTACGAATCAACATTCATTCGGTCATAAGCAAAAGAGATAGAAGACCATTTCATTTTTCCGCTCCAAGAAAGAGAAAATTGCAGATGTTTTTTATGTTATGTGTGCATCTTGTTTTCGGATCTGCTTCTTGGACCATTCAGTGTTCTTTTGACTTGACCTTCCCATAAACATTATCACGGTGAATAGTTATAGAAAACTCTTGATACTCATTTTTGGGACACTGTGTACATATGGATAAAAGATTTATGTGCCTATAGGTGTGACTAAGCAACAAGTATCTTTGGGTGCAGAAAAATGTACTCTTGGAATAGCAAAAGTACTACTCCAAGGAGTGTAACCATCAGTAAAGCATATGCATTTCAGTCATCCCATTGCTCTCATTGTTAAGGTGTATTTGCTGCTTCAGCAGTGTATCTGCTTGAGCTTCGAACTCTTTAGTTATCTGTTCGTTAAAGACAGCTCGATCAAATTCATCTCCATCTTGCGTTTGAGCTGTCTTTCTTGCTACTAGGATTTTGTTGTACAAATCCAATACCTAAAAAGTAATTTAAAAACAACGTTTGAACAACCGAAAACGATGATATTCAAGACAAAATTAGGGTAAAACAATTTTTGGAAAATATTCATGATTTAAAGAATTTTGGAGCCTCAAAGGTTTTTCCTATAGCTTAATATCATCAAGAAATGTTGGGGTATACGAACACATTCTATGGGATAAAAAATACTTTGACATCCCTAAAAAAATCACATATTAAGTCCTCTAAGCTGTTAATAATAAGAAGAAAAATAAGAAAAGCTTTAAGGCATTTCCCCCACATAACTAAAAAAGGATTGTAGTCTACGAGACCCTCAAATATTAAATAAAGTGAATCTGATGACTTTAGACCATCCAGGACCAAGGAAACTGTAAGTCTAAAAATAAACACAAAATTAATATGTTTGGCGCTATACAGGGTGTCCGAGCTAAAATTTGCCACCCACCTTTTATGACCATGTTTTTTATTAGCTTCCATGACAGTGAATCAATCTTTAATCCGATTACACTGCTGTATTTGTCAATGAATTTCTTTCTTTTTATTTTTTGTTATCATTTCCGAGTTAAGGCAAAGTTTACGGAATACATATAAGTTGGATCACTCTCCGTCGGTACTTTGAAGAACTCACATGAAAGCGATGCCGCGGCCGCACGCGCCAGTTAGTTTTTGCGTTGGTTTTTGCTCAAGTACGAGGGTCTTTTAGCGGGGACTTGCTAACGCCTGGGTTGTACGTATATACGAGGGACATTGATAAACTATGTATTGACGGCCGATTTAGACATACAAATACAACGTTTATTCTGCTAATGCACTAAATGGATATCAAAAATAAAGCCTAGTAAAACTATTACTAATGAATCTCAATTTCACATATTGTAGCTATTTCGTAGATAAGTAAAAACTGATGGTTCAAAGGTGCTGTAGTATTTTTACGTTAATGTTTTGTTTATTTGGCTTATTTTTGAGATCACAGTTTATAAATTTTATGGTATAGTATATACGAACTCGTATGTACAATTTTAAAAGATAATCATGTGGAAATGCTTTGCATGGATGTGAATAAATTATTTTTGACATTTTGCTTTTCACTGTCATTCCAATTGCTACTGTAGAAACTAAATTGTTAAGGTTATCAATAAAAATATTTTCGAGCTCTAAAATATAATTTACAATGTCCCTGGGTGGTATGGTAAGACCTCCGAATGAATATTTTGTCTCACTATACGCTTTTAGCTTGATACAATCCTTTTAGTACCTGTAGTTCTTGAACTAATCATTTTAGACCCCAAGTGTGCTAGTTTGTTGGAATTGTTTTGTCGGGAGGAACACAGGCACAAATATACCTGTCCCATTAATAATTTTGGATCGGATGTCACGTGACCAAAAACAAATACCTCATTTGGTAGTACAATGACAAAAAGAGACACAACATCTGCTCTAATTTACATGCCCAAAATTATAATTCTCTACTACTGCCTAGTTCCGACATATTTCTTGTCTTAATCGTCGTGGGATACCCTGTATTTATATCCCTTACATTTTAAAGTTTACCACAAAATAAGGATGTATCTGATTGTCATTCTCCATCCGTTAATAACCTTAAATTGATTGGTAATATATTTTCTCGCAGTCTCAAACTTCTAAAAAGGTTATCCATTTCCTGCAAACAAATCAGAGGTAACAAAATCCGATATTTTTGAGACACTGTATACACTTCGCGTTAAACACGTTCAACCTCTACTTTGCGCCGCCCCGTATCTCCCGGCTGACGTCGGTACACTGCTACCGGTGTACCGGGGAGACGGAGTAAGGGGCAGGCCGTTTTGATATTTTTGCGGAGTGATTCAACTTATATGTATTCCGTAAACTTTGGTTAAGGTGGGTGGCAAATTTTAGCTGGGCAATAGTATATAAGACGCTCAAAGACATACGTTGTACAAAAAGTTCACCAATTGAACGAATACCACACAAATAAATAGTACTACTAAATTCTTTAGTTGTATTGCTAGACAAACCAACCTGTTTGTCAACCTTCTCAAGTTGTTCTTTCAATTCATTGCACCGCAAATCATCCAGCGCAATAGCTTTCAATTTTGTCAACTCCTCAATGTTATATTTATTCATTGTTTTAAGTTCTTGTTGACATTTTTTAATTTCCATCATAATTTCATCTTCTGGTGCGGTCTGCAAGGTTTAGATCAATCATTAGATAAATATATATCGATCAAACAAGGATATGAACTGAGAATTTTAGAACCTGGACCAAAAATTTACACAAATCTTTGTAATTTTTCTGCTGCTGAACTTTCATTTCAAACAAAAATTCTCTAAAATACTCCCCATTAAAATAGTGAGATGCATCAATGGGGATATGCTGAAAAGAAACCCTGGGATAGTTCTGTGATTCCAGTTTGTAGCTTTAAAACATCGATTCACTAGTCAACTCTAACTAGGGACTGTGACAGGAAAATTGAATGCATCACATCACTCAAAACCTTATAAAGACCAAAAAATTCATATACAATGGAAGTTCTTAGCAACCGTTTTGAGATCTATGTAAATTTCAGTCCGTGTCTTCTCAAATCCATGATTTGTTCATAATACCGCCTTAGTTTATTGATCTAACGATTTTATATGAATACCTTAGCCAGATCTTCCAATGATAAAATACCCTGCTCTGTCAGTTCTTTCCTAAGCCTCCTATCCAGGCAAGTACCTAATTTGTGGTTGTTGTTGGAAGATTTCAGAACTTCACACGCTAAAAAAAAAATCATTACAATACGTTTTTCTGCTCGATGAAGTAGTAAACTTTGAAAAGTAGAGGCAGTACCATAATAGCCGAAAAAGGTGCACTTTGTGGAAATAAAAAAAAAACAAACAGTCCCACGAGCAAATGACTATCTTAAACCTCAAAAATCAGTTGTGATCTCAATGTGTTTAGAACTTCTGAACTGAAACAAGGATTGGAACTTATGCATATGGTTCCAATTCAAGTTATGTTATAAAACTGCGTTCTAATACAGTAGATTTTGTGGTTTCAAGAAGGATCATCATGTAAAGGGCTCCACAGACATCGTTCTTTTTCATCAGGTTTGCACGACGTGCCAACCGATGTCGGTTAAACCGATGGAACGATACCTCCACACACTGTTCGGTTTTCTTTCAGTTTCTCGCAAATTTTTGGTCCGTTAAACATGGATAATACCTTAGCATTGGCGGCGGCTTTAGCTATTAAAGTGAAATACAGCAAGAAAAAACGTTCTAGATGGGTGAAACAGTGGCTTTTAACAAGAAGCCAATTCTCCCATATAAATCTATTAGAAAAATTGCGTCTGGAACCAGGGGATTGGTACAATTATTTGCGGATGGATGAAGAAACATACTTAGAATTACTTAATTCAGTAGCACCTCTAATAAAAAAACAGGATACTTGAATGAGACAAAGTATTTCCCCTCATGAACGTCTGACAGCTACATTGAGATTCCTTGCTACGGGTAGAAGCTACGAGGATTTGAAATTTTCAGTTGCGATATCCCCCCAAGCTTTACAAATTATACCTGAACCCAGAACGACACTGCAAAATCCCGTCGTGATTGCACGATGAACGGCCACACATGTACCGAGTTGCGTTCGAAACCGACGGGTAAAATCAAGCTCGGACAGATTTTTTGGAACGACGGTCAACACGACGGTTTTTCGGCACACACAGACCGAAATGACTGTGATCGGTTGGCACGTCGTGCAAACCTGATGAAAAAGAACGATGTCTGTGGGGCCCTTTAGATTAGAAAGCCCACAATAATTTCACAATTACTGAGTCACTCTATTAAAAAAATATTTTTCTTTGCAACAAAAACACATAATATCGAAATTATAGCGATAGTAACACTGATCCGCCAGTCCAATCGATTTTACAAACTTTCCACTGAGTGCACCATTTTCGCTGTTGCTGAAAACATTGATCCATTTTTGAAATAATAGATAATATTCACCTTTGAACTTGAAAGGTCTAATTCCTCCATTGGGAGTATTTCCTTTAGGCAAAACACTCAATATCTTTTCTTCGATAGTGGCCGCAAGGAGTTTTTGAATTTGTGGGGTACCGAATGTTTCTACAAGCCTGGAAAGGTTTATTTCAAAATATAAACTCTGAAAATTATGGAAGGTGTGGATGAAAAAACCGGATTTCAAATCTGTTAAGATTATCTGATCTCTTCATTTCTACCAGCCATTTGCAGGATCAACATGTTCGAAAACAACAGCTCCTGGAGGGGGTGGGTTGGTTCAGTGGTTAGAGTCGAGGGCTGGTGACCGGAAGGTCCCGGGTTCGATTCTCGTTAGAGGCGGAAAATTATTTCTGTTTTTTTTTCAATCAAAAATAAATATCCATAAAAAAAGCTCAGCGAGAATCCCCACCTGAGCCTTCACTGTTGGCTTCTAGTTGACGGTGCCGTTTCTAGACTGGCGCCGGGAAACAGTAACACAGTGCACAGTGCAATTCAGTCACCCACCCAAGCGCTGACCGCGCACAAGGCTGCTGCTGCCCCACTATCGAAGGCAATTTTATCCGGTTTTTTCAACCAGACCTTGTATTATATACATACGCTTGTAGTTTATTCCTTTTCATATCCGACCCAGATATTTTCTTCGAAGGGGATTTTCCGTAATTTTGCTCTTCGCTTAATAATTCGTCCGACCATCCTTCAGCATAATGCTCGCCGAGTTCAGGAATCTTTACATTAATTTCTTTCGAAAATTCTTGTATTAACGTATCAAGAAACTAAAAACACCATCAGGTTACAATTTCTTTTACGTCTATATTGATAATCAAAACGAGATATTTCAAGTTGAAAATAAAATTGAACCCCTTGCCTAGAAATCATGACAACGTAATCAGACCCACGATAGTGGCCAAAGGTTCATCAAAGCATGGCATCTAAAGCACTCACAAAAGTGTAAACACAAACAACCAGGAGGTTTGGAATTTTTAGACAAGGTAGATTTTTCAAAAGCTCTGTTTCGGACTTCCATTGTCTATATAATTTTAGATTACTAATCTAAAATGGGACAGAATCGTAGGGAATGTTCAGTCTAACAGGATTCTGAAGGGACCCTCGTATTCTAATACCGCAGATGCTCTCAGATTCGGCAGGAAGGAACTACGAAAGGTGGTTGGGAAGTCTTCCTTTAAAGTAACGTACTTAATAAAACACCCTTGTACTGCGATTTCAAATGTATCAGAATTAATACATCCTTAGAATATCTCGTTTTGATCAATTTTACTAGCATAAGGTAAAAAATACTCACAGCTATATCATCTTTAGTTACATTAGCACAGTATGGTTCAATGGAAGCATAGAATTTGTCAGAATTGTCATTTTTTGGTAAAGTAACCTTTGGAACCTCTTGTAAATGCGTCTCCCCAACAAATTTATGTGTCAAGCCATAATTTTTCTTTATAACTCTCATGCCATTTTTAAGGTCTTTAAATTTTCTGGATGTGTCATCATTACGTTTTCTTTTCAAAGATGTCTGAAATGATATGTTTCTAACTAAGCGAAATTATATAAGAAACTTCAAAGATTATGATGATGGAGTGAATAAAAAATAGGAGTTCACACATAATATAGTCAAGGAAATAAGTGTTGTTTAAAAATAAAAAATCTATCCTATGAACCACATGAAAAATGCTAAGAATTATTGAAACATTCTTCAACTGTTTTTGGAATAGTTCCTTCACCTAAATGCATTTTTTCAAATTAAGCAATTTTAAGTTTTAGCAAAAACTAAGACCTACCATATATATTGGTTAGCTTATGAAAATGAAAATATCTAAAATACTAGAGTGGAAAATATTACAATGCACCAAGTATAGAACATTTGCAATGACTGATACCTTATCATACGCTTTTCTCCCATTGCCGTCATCATTTCTATCCAATTCACCGATTTCAGATAATAAATATCTAACTCTAGCGGCGTTTGTCGTTAGCAATTTCTCTAAATTTGCTTGCAATTGATCTAAATCCTCCATAGACACACCATCGTCTCCAGTTTTACCTAAAACTATTCACCCAATGACAAAACATTTTTTGTTCTACATGTCCTATTCAAAAAGCTAAGAGACCACAAGAAAGCCAGATCAATAAGACAGTGGTTCCCAAACTTTTCGTAAACTCTTGTCGGTAGCGTTCTACAGCGCCATAGGCTTCCAGCCTTTGTGAGAAGCTGACCATAAAAACATCAAAAAATAGTCATCTATTCTCTACGACTATATAAAATGAGAAATTACAATTCCTTATCCATCCTGTATATTGAAAAAAGATTTGGAAAAGTTTCAAACCACAGATTAATTATTTTTTTCGATATTTCCTTTATGTTGGAAGGTTTAGTCGAATTTTAACCTTAAATCCTTTGGTGTCACACGACAACCGGCTTGGGAACCCTTCCAATTAGAATTACCAACTACAGACGTATAGCTCTGCTTTCTGTAATCAGTAAAGTGATGGAGAGATGCGTCAACTAAGAGCTCATTAAGTACCTAGCGCTCCATCACTTAATCAACGACAGACAATATGGATTCCGACACCAAAGATCAACTGGAGATCTCCTGGCTTACGTCACACATGTGTGGAGCAAACTGATCCAGTCATTTGACGAGGCTCACGTCGTTGCTCTCGATATTTCAAAGGCATTCGATCAACTGTGGCATGCAGGTCTCCTAAACAAGCTCTCGTCTTATGGGCTCCCTGTTAAGCTTTGCCGTTGGCTCGCAGACTTCCTCTCAGGTCGGAAAATCTCTGTCGAGGTAGACGGCTTTTCCTCTTCTTTCCATAGCATCAATGCCGGGGTTCCGCAGGGATCGGTATTGGCTCCGACATTGTTTCTGCTTCATATCAATGATCTACTCTCTAGCACTACAAACCCAATCCACAGTTTTGCGGATGACAGTACGCTGCATGCAGGCATCATGAGCAATAGACCGATCTCCTCTGTGGTCGAGCTAGAACGCAGAGGACTGGCAGTGGCAGCTTCACTTTCAAAGGATCTCGATACCATTACCGCTTGGGGGCTTAAGAGTATGGTGAAATTTAATGCCTCCAAGACCTAGTATTGTACGCTATCAAACAAGAAGTGCCCAAGCCAACACCAGGTTCTAATGAACAACCAGGCTCTGCCAAGGAGTCACTCATTCAAGCTGTTAGGTGTCAACATTACAGAAAATCTGATCTGGCACGAACACGTCGCGTCAATTGCAACAGCTGCTGGTAAAAAGCTTGGGTACCTATTTAGAGCCAGAAAGTATTTCTCACCATGTAACCTCCTCACGCTATAACAAGCCCAGATAAGACCTTGCCTGGAGTATTGCTCTCATGTCTGGGGAGCTGCTGCCCCCACTACCCTGAGCGGTACAACCGCACATTTATTCCCAGGGTGTCCAAGGCTTGGAATGGACTGCCAGAAGATGTATTTATTGGGCCTGCGGGCATTGGCCCATTCAAATCTCGCGTTAACAAACTTCCCCTAACATAACCCTTTCACAGCAGCCGCGGTACTTTGGTATTTAGGCCCTGCCTGCGCGGTCTGCTGAGTTATATAAAAAAAAGTATAAAAAGAAGAACAGTTACTAAGAGCAGACTTTAAACATATCTTTGGTTCTGGTTTGACATTTATCAGCACACTGCAAAAGAGTAGGTCTCATAACTTTCTGAATAGGCAAGATACATAGATGTTCATATTTACTCGCAGTATATTTAGGCAATAGTCTACTGTTGTCCGCTATCTTAACCAGTGGTATATTAGCGATATCTGATTCACTGATTTTTTCTTCACATTTTTGCTTGGAGGAAAGCAGAATTTCTTTGAGTTTCCCATTATAAGTAACATTGTTTTTCGCACCAGTGAAACGCTTCGATCCATCCATCATTCAAGCAGATTCCTGAAATTAGTGGAAAATTACATCAGTTAGGTAGAATGATGTGAGTTTCTACGACAGACTTTGACCAGTCAAATATGAATACAACTTTTCCAATTCCAATTATAATGAAATATGCTTTTGATGGAAGATGATGTATCACAAAGGTCCATCAGATTATTGTGAACTGTACTCTGAATCCTGCAAATATTCATTATGGATTCACACACGTGTATATTATTTTACATTGTCTACCTAGCCATGGAGTCCTATTTTGTTGGCGAGGAGCGATATCGTTTCTCCTACGCATCGCTTCAATCGCAAATTTACGGTGGTGTTTCCGTCAAGGGAAGAGTGGGAGTCTAGGGTAAGACAGCTCATCGAAGGAGGAGGACAGGTCTGGTACACAGACGGTTCACTCGCTAGAGAGGGCTCGGGCTCGGGAGTCTACGGACCCCATACAAGACTTTCACTCCCTCTTGGGGGGCACACCACAGTATTCCAGGCTGAGGTCTATGCGATACTTGCTTGTGTAAATCGTATTCGGGAGATTGGCGGGTCTAGGAGGCGGATTATTATCTGCTCTGACAGTCAGGCAGCCATCAAAGCACTGAGTGCTTGGAAAATAACGTCGGGACTGGTCCTGGAGTGCAGGAGGGCTCTTGACGACATCTCAGCTAAACACAAGGTATCACTGATGTGGGTACCTGGGCACGCTGGGGTAAAGGGTATCGAAATCGCGGATCCTCTTGACAGGATGGGATCCGGCAACAGTTTTGTGGGCCCGGAACCAGCCTTAGGACTATCTGCAAACTTGATTAGGAAAACAACTGGAGATGGAACAACATCTCTGGTCATCTCCGTCAAGCTCGGGAACTATTAGCAGGGCCTGCAGAGAGAATAGGACGATTTGTCTCTCCCTGGATAGGAGTAACTTGAGATTGCTAGTAGGCCTATTAACGGGTCACAACACCTTCAGGCGTCACTTGTTCGCGATGAGGGTGGTCAACGACCCAACGTGCACGTGGTGTGGTGAAGAGGAAGAATCCTCGGCACACGTCTTGTGTCGCTGTGAAACCCTGGGTTATCACAGGCAGACTATGCTGGGCTCAAGAACCTTGGAACCAATAGAGATAAAACGGATAGGACCTAAGAATGTACTTGCCTTTGTCAAAAGGGCCCATCGTGTGGCCTATGCACCAGCCACATTCCGTGCTGGATAGCCTCTGGTCCTTGTTCATTCATTCAAGTTTTTTGATGAATGAAGATTTAGGAATGAATAAGATCAGCAAGATTGATTCCAAAAATGCTAATACAGAGCAAACATTGTACCGGTAGCAAACTTGCAAGGCAATGGGTAATGTTTATGTTCAGTAACTACAGCGACCTTGTGATACTCATGTACAAATAGTTGCATGTGCCCACCTTCGAGTATTAAAGGTACTGCAAGCTGTTTTGGTCCAATAAGGAAGTTTTTGGAAATTTTAAAGGGAAACATATGACTGGCCTAACCCTGTGTTGAATGAAATGGCATGATACTAACCTTTGTTCTTGAAATTCCAAACAGAATAGTCGAAGTTTATGTTTCTTCCGGCCCACACTTCAATCCACTGCTGCCAAATGTCACAAATGGTAGTTTGGTATCCGAATGCAAGAACCGACAATTGTCCGATTCTTAAAGGTCCCGTGGTCGCTTACTCGCCTAGGCAAGTTGTGAAACGAAAAATAGTATGGTGTAGTACAGTTGAAGCTTGGTGTGATATTTATTAAAAAAAAAATATATCTGACAGCCTTAGAACTACGAATGATACGATAGTAAATCTATAGTGATCAATGAAACATGAAGCAACTAGTAACATCTTTTGCAGAAGACGTAGAATAAGTTTATCAATAATAAAGATGTTATTGTAAAGTAGTAATGGGAAGGCGAAGCCAGACAAGGCAAAGATCCGACCATCGTTGGAGTATCGCTCCCATGTGTGGGGATGCGCTCCGAAGTACTGTCTAAAGCTTCTGGACACTATACAGAAGAGAGCAATTAGACTAATCCATCGCCTAACCTCACAGCCTCTACAGCCTGGAACATAGAAGAAGGATGGCTGACCTGTCCCCTGTTATACAGATTCTAAAAAAAAAACTGATCCCACCAATTATAGACCTGTGGCTCTTCTCAGCATCATGTCTAAGGTTATGGAGACTGTCATTAACACACAGCTCCTGAAATACCTGGACAACAATAACATCATAAATGATCGCTAGTATAGCTTCCGTAAGCACAGGTCTACAGGTGACCTCCTTGCCTACGTCACTCACTTGTGGCACAGAGCAATAGACAATCATGGCGAATCCCGTGTTGTTGCACTTGATGTATCGAAAGCTTTCGACAGAGTATGGCATGACGGACTTCTGGTCAAGCTTGCTGCTTATGGACTACCATCTGGCCTGCGCCAGTGGCTGAATAGCTTTTTGAACGACCGATCTCTGTTTGTTGTAGTCGAGGGCTGTTCATCAGACGTATTTTCAATAAACGCTGGTGTTCCTCAGGGATCTGTCCTATCCCCTACACTGTTTCTGCTGTACATCAACGAGCTGCTGGAAATAACATCCAATCCAATCTACAGCTTCGCAGATGACAGTACATTAGTGTCGTGCATGGAACCAGGCAAGCCACTAACATCCCAGGAGACGGTACGTCGGCGACAGCAGCATGCCTCTCAGATCAACGCAGATATCAAAACAATTGTCGAGTGGGGATTAGCAAATAAAGTACAGTTCAACGTACAAAAAACTCAGGCAACAACACTTACAAAGAAGTCTCACGATGGCTTACCAACCGTGGAAATGGGGGGTCACCCCATAGTTGAATCACCTTCCGTCAAGCTTTTGGGAATCAACATCAACAATAACATATCCTGGCACGACCACGTCGTCAGTATTGCTAAAACGGCATCCCAGAAGCTTGGAGTTTTGTTCCGCTGTAGGAAGTTGTATACACCTGAGCAACTGCTGCTGCTCTACAAGGCACAGATCCGACCATCGCTGGAGTATTGCTCCCATGTATGGGGATGTGCTCCGAAGCACTCTCTAAAGCTTCTGGACACTATCCAGAAAAGAGCGATTAGACTAATCGATACGCCTAACCTCACAAAGGACCTCCACAGCCTGGAACATCGAAGGAGGGTGGCTGACCTATCCCTGTTTTACAGATTCTATCACGGAAGATGTTCGAGTGAGCTCTCTCAGATAATAACACCACAGGCCGTCCGAACCAGGACCACTAGAGAAGCTCTGCGAGCTCATCCTTATAAGGTCGAGGTCCTTACTCCCCGAACCAGTCTCCTCCAGCATTCATTCTTTTGGAGAACTTCGACGCTGTGGAATCAGCTGCCGGGGAATTTGTTTCCCGACGGCTACAACCTGCAGCGTTTCAAATCTAACGTGAACCGATACTTATCCTCTCGCGGCGCTTCTACAGTGCCATAGGCTTTCAGCCTTTGCGGGAGGCCGATCATAAAAAAAATATCACTGAAGAAGTTCGAGTGATCTCTCTCAGATAATAACACCTCACTGAATCCTGGACATGATGATGCTGTACAGAGCTAGTTTTGGACCTTTGGCTTGAAAACCCAAGTCCACGCACTTGTAAGGAGTCATAGCAAACATGATAACTCGATGGTTCGTCTTTGAAAAAAAAGTCCAGTTTTGGAGAATCAAAGTTTAGAGCACTAAGTGTAAAAGGTTTGAGGTAGAATTATGGAATTTCGGCTCCATGAAACTGAAGTTGAATTACTTATACCTTATACCGGGTGTCCCACGACGATTAAGACAAGCAATATATCGGAACTGGGCAGCAGTAAGGTATTATAATTTTGGGAGTGTAAATTAGAGCAAATATAGTATCTTTTGTTATTATTGTGTCACCCAATGAGGTATTTGTTTTTGGTCACGTGACATCCGATTCAAAATTTTCAATTGGACACCCTGTATATTTGTGACTTTTTGTGTTCCTCCCGATAAAACAATTCCAACAAACTAGCACACTTGGGGTCTAAAGTGATTAATTCAAGAGCTACAAGTATTTAAAGGACTGTACCACTACCAAAGTAATTCAACTATAGGGATACATGTTACAATCAATGGTAGTGGTACCATCCTTTAAGTACCTGTAGCTCTTGAATTAATCACTTTAGACCCCAAGTGTACTAGTTTGTTGGAATTGTTTTATCGCAAGGGATATAAAAGGTCACAAATATACAGGGTGTCCCATTAAACATTTTGAATCGGACGTCACGTGACTAAAAACAAATACCTCGTTGGGTGACGCAATAATAAGAAAAGATACTATATTTGTTCTAATTTACACCCCCAAAATTATAATTCCCTACTACTGGCCATTTCCGATATATTGCTTGTCTTAATCGTCGTGGGACACCCTGTATGAACACCATGTTTATAGGATATTACGGAACCGAATTAAAATTAAGCCCACTTCGGATCAAAACGCCTCGTTAATAAGCGACGAGTTAAGAGAGAATTAACTGGAGTATCACAAAGAACTTTCGACTCCTTTGAAACTTTAAATTGAAACTGATTTCAACTACCCTACTTACACTTTGCATCTCTGCACCAACTAACGTTCACTAAATATATTAACACCGTCAGACGCTTCAGGTAATTTTGAAACTATTCAAGGAAGAATATCTATAGAAGTTAATGAAACATGTCGACAGTGGTCCACGTATAGTGGATTTCTTGGTGTTTGGATATTTTTATTTATCGTATGACATTTTTCATATCGTATACTAATAAAAAAAATTATCATTTGTTTATATGAAACACAGCACGATACTTGACAACCTGTAGTGCGACATACTTGGGATGCCACCCGACAGAATACAGAATACAAAGAGTCGTGGACTAAGATGCCATACAAAGTGAATTTGAGATCGAAATGGGCTCTAGGAGAACCTCAGAGTAACAACTGAACATAGAGGTAGTAAACAAACCTCCTCAACATGGCGTGCTCAAAGCCATCATCTTTGACACTTCAGCCTCCAAACACTGATCGGCTGTGACCCCGCAGTGACAGTTCAAATTGTAAACAATGCTGTGTAACGCTAACTAACCTGAAAATTCTTCCAATGCAACCCATGTTACAAACACTGCACTTTTTGAGTTTCATCTCGAAAAACTGTTAAACTACACTCGAATATAGCACAGCAAGTCCGTAAAGCTTCACTACAGTTACCAACAAATAGCAAATTCGATTTTACTGACCAAGCATAAAAGACGCACAAACAAAACAAACGTTTGACAGTCGGAGGTTACCGTAAACAAATCGCAGGAAAATTACATAGGCGTTGCCAACTCCTCAAAATTTATGTAAGACTTCAGAATTTGCGTTTATGATGAAAAAATATGCAGTAACGCAGTAGAGGTCAACATATCTATTGGTTTTGCTGTAATCATTCCTGAACCATCAAAATACCGTCTTTTTTAACGTACAATGGAATATTTCTGAATAGTATACAATTAAGACGATAGTAAACAATTATGAATGCCATATCAGGTGGTCAATATGACAACGTAAGAAAAGATGTCGGCCTATTAGAATTAGTTGTTTACTACCTCTATGATCCTTTGGATCTGGTAATTCAAGGGGAAGCTAGAAAAACTGGGTTCCGTCTCTGGAGTCAGGGTAGCTGGACTTTTATGAATCCAGGCAAAGGACATTCGACGATTCTAGCAGAGTTGCATGAGGATAGTCCTATTTTGTTGGCGAGGAGCGATATAGTTTCTCCTACGCATCGCTTCAATCGCAAATTTACGGTGGTGTTTCCGTCAAGGGAAGAGTGGGAGTCTAGGGAAAGACAGCTCATCGAAGGAGGAGGACAGGTCTGGTACACAGGCGGTTCACTCGCTAGAGAGGCCTCGGGCTCGGGAGTCTACGGACCTCATACAAGACTTTCACTCCCTCTTGGGGGCACACCACAGTATTCCAGGCTGAGGTCTATGCGATACTTGCTTGTGTAAATCGTATTCGGGAAATTGACGGGTCTAGGAGGCGGATTACTATCTGCTCTGACAGTCAGGCAGCCATCAAAGCATTGAGTGCTTGGAAAATAACGTCGGGACTGGTCCTGGAGTGCAGGAGGGCTCTTGACGACATCTCAGCTAAACACAAGGTATCACTGATGTGAGTACCTGGGCACGCTGGGGTAAAGGGTAACGAAATGGCGGATCATCTGGCTAGGATGGGATCCCGCAACAGATTTGTGGGCCCGGAACCAGCCTTAGGACTATATGCAAACTTGATTAGGAAAACAACTGGAGAGTGGATCTAGAATCAACACTCTCTGAGATGGAACAATATCTCTGGTCATCTCCGTCAAGCTCGGGAACTATTAGCAGGGCCTGCAGAGAGAATAGGACGATTTTGTCTCTCTCTGGATAGGAGTAACTTGAGATTGCTAGTAGGCCTATTAACGGGTCACAACACCTTCAGGCGTCACTTGTTCGTGATGAGGGTGGTCAACGACCCAACGTGCACGTGGTGTGGTGAAGAGGAAGAATCCTCGGCACACATCTTGTGTCGCTGTGAAACCCTGGGTTATCACAGGCAGACTATGCTGGGCTCAAGAACCTTGGAACCAATAGAGAAAAAACGGATAGGACCTAAGAATGTACTTGCCTTTGCCAAAAGGGCAGGTCTTAGGAACTAGCGCGGATAGAGGCACACATTCCGTGCTGGATAGCCTCTGGTCCTTATTCATTAATTCACCTCTATGTTCAGTTGTTACTCGAACTTATTGAGAATCTGGTTAAACACTTTTTTAGTGCAGAAAAAGTTCTAACGGTTCAGCTCTACCTAAACTCAAAAAAGCAATCAAGCTTCTAAGGAATCTATCACACGAACAGACGAAAAATACATTTGTCAAACGTTGGTGTTTGCATAATTTATTACTATGTGAAGACGGACATTCCAAACATGAAAAATAAATTAGGAAAGCACGTTGAACCAATAAGTATCGTCGTTTTTTACGACTAGTTGACTCACAAATCGACACTGAATCCGCTCAAAGCTATTTTTTACTTTATGGACCGAACTTGATACTCTCTCTGCTAATAAATAAAAAATAACGTTCATAGGCGGACCACGACGTAAGATTGATTTGATATTTGTCACGCATGATTCCCGATTAGTTTCAGATTTACAGACACATGCAAATTCCGCACCTTGAAAGCACATTTACGTTGGAGAGTCCTCAGAACCGCTCCAAACTTCGTTTTTAGGCGTTTTAGGGATTCCTGATCATTTTCTACTTTTTCTTGGGTGGGGGTGAATTTGGGGTGGTTGGGGGGTGGGGGGTTGTAATACTGAAAAATATGTTGTATTCGTAATGGGCTGTCCACTGATATGTGAATGAAGAACCCAGCGGCATGATACACTTTTTTAGGTCCATCCGAACGTTGCATGCTTATTATAGAAACCACGGGACTTGGAATTTGTGATGTATACATAAGAGTATTGTTTTAGATCGTTCTATATTTCAACGAAATTTTGACACAGTATTACTACCGCAGCGAGGATGGAAAACGCGTATGTTTTGGGAAAATCGGGTCAGTGCCGGCGCAGCAATATTAAAAAAACTAAAAATATAAAAACAGCTCAAACTTTGTTTTTAGGCGTTTTACGGGTTCCTGATCATTTTCAATGTTTTTTTTGGGTGGGGCGAAATCGGAGCGGTTGGGGGGTGGGGGGTAGTAAAACTGAAAAATTTGTTGTATTCATGATAGTCCGTCTATTGACCTGTAGAAGAAATACCTGTCGGCATATTACACTTTTTTAAGTCCATCCGAACATTGGCTTGCCTATTACAGAAACCAATTTTGTGATGTGTACATACGAGTTTTGCTTTATTTCGTTCTATGTATGTATATTGCGTAAAGCGAAAATTATTGAATTGATTTTGATAAAATTTTGATACAGAATCTATTACCGCTGCGAGAAAAACCGTATCACTGTCGGCGCAGCAATAATCAGAAAACCAAAAATATAAAATCAGCTCAAACTTCGTTTTTAGACGGGTTGGAGGCTCTCGATCGTTTCGCATCGTCCAGTTCAAGCATGTAGAAAAAAAATGTGGCGCCCTAATTCCTAAGGAGGGAGACGCAAGAAACTATTTACGAAGGTTTTTGTGTTGGATGTTGTTTTTGCGAGCGGATGGGCGATAATTTAGTTGCAAGGATTTTAGACTATAGCTTCATGCAATGGGAAATAATAAAATGGTATCATCATTATGTGTGGGAAGTACTGAGTCAATCAACTTGACTCCATTTTTTTTATGGTAGTGAGGGGGTTAGGCTTCAGCTGCCCAGTTACCCCCATTACCCCCTTATCGACGCCCTTTTATTGGAATCGGTGTTATTTTTATATAAGACATTTTTTATATATTTTTATCGTAAAGAAAGTTGGCAACCTTCGATGATTTGACGTCTGTTTCACTGTAAACTATTTCTGAACACGCCTATGCACAAGGATAAGAAGCAGTTAGCGGCTCGTAAAAAATTATGCACTGTTTTCTGAACATAAATTAGTCCTTCCGGTTTCCTAGAGGCTTCTGCGAACGACGTTTCTGGATAAAAACCATCCTTCGTATCGATCCGATATGAATCATAGAAAAAACTTATTAAACTCTTAGATCAATATTGAGCCCGGAAATCCTAGGTAACCATTTCGAACACGAAATGCAGGAGGGCGAATGATTTAATGGTGAGGTCAGAAGGATTTGCCTTTGTCATAGTCAATAGTATATCGTTCAACAAGCGGTATTTTTTTTATGGTTAGCCTCCTGCAAAGGCTGAAAGCCTATGGCGCTGTAGAAGCGCTGCGAGAGGATAAGTGTCGGTTCACGTTAGATTTGAAACGCTGCAGATTGTAGCCGTCGGGAAACAATGCCCCCGGCAGCTGATTCCACAGCGTCGAAGTTCTCCAAAAGAAGGAATGCTGGAGGAGACTGGTTCGGGGAGTAAGGACCTCGACCTGGTAAGCATGAGCTCGCAGAGCTTCTCTAGTGTTCTTGGTTCGGGCGGCCTTTGGTATTATTATCTGGGAGAGCTCACTCGAACATCTTCCGTGATAGAAAGCACCACAAGAGCGCTATTTTTCGAAAATCCTTTTGCTGTCAAAAAACCCCTACCGCCTGAACTTATAGCGAGTTTCTAAAATACTTTGTTTTCAAGACAAATCAAGTAATTTCTAAAATCATCAAGCTACTTGATTTGATCAATCCCTAATTGCGCGGCTGGAAAACTAAATATTTCGGTTGTATTTGGGTGAACGCGTGGTCTTTTTGTATACGTGTTCCTGTTTATAGAAAAAAATAGAAGAATAGATTGACTACGGATATACATACTGTCTAATTTTGGCTGTACTCCCTACCTTTCGGATACTGTGCAAGACACGGCGTCCTGAGATTTATTGTCTGTCGACTACACTACACGCCACATGGAGAGTACCTTTTTCGAATAAAAGTTCTAACCTCTACGTAAAAATTAGTGGACCTTATTCATACACAAAAGAGAGGGCTTTTTGTTTGAGCTGTATTTTTTGTATAGTAATGTCACTACCCTCAGTCGATTCATCACTTCTGAGTCGGTAAACTGTCAAAATTTGGTCGGAAACAACAGATAAAGTTGTTATTTATGTAATACGCCTGTAAAGTGGTTCTTTACCTAACATGTTGTTTTTGCTTTCGGTTTGAGCTGTATTTTTTATAGTAATATTACTATCCTCAGTCGATTCATCACTTTCGAGTCAGTAAAATGTCAAAATTTGGTCGGAAACAACAGATAAGTTGTTATTTATGCGATAAGCGTGTAAAGTGGTTCTTTACCTAACATGTTGTTTATGCTTTTTGTTTGAGCTGTATTTTTTGTATAGTAATGTCACTACCCTCAGTCGATTCATCACTTCTGAGTCGGTAAACTGTCAAAATTTGGTCGGAAACAACAGATAAAGTTGTTATTTATGTAATACGCCTGTAAAGTGGTTCTTTACATAACATGTTGTTTGGACGTTTTATGATAGATTCTTTCCAACAGCATATTTCTAAAGCAACACTCGGATGTATACATCACAAATTCTAAGTCCCTTGGTTTCTATTATAAGCAAGGCCAATGTTCGTGTGGACCTAAAACAGTATATTATGCCGCTAGGTCTTTCATTCACAGGTCATTGGACTGCCCATTATGAATACAACAAATTTTTCAGTTTTACAACCCCTCACCCTCCAACCACTCCAAATTCACCCCCACCCAAAAAAGTAGAAAATGATCAGGAACCCCTGAAACGCTTAAAAACGCAGTTTGAGGAATATTTGAAATTTTTCGTTTTTTGCTAATTACTCCACCCCTCGTACAACGATTTCCAAAATTATCGGAACATTACCTACTACGACACCACAACATATCGCTGCCTGTTTCATCACAATCCATGCAGCGGTTACTGAGATTACGACGTTAGAAAAACGACAGACAGACAGACCGACAGACAGACGGAATGAGTGACGTGGATTTTCGTTATGTAGACATCATAAAACGCCCAAAAAGCGTATTATTTCAAGATCGAAAATTTTCGCGATCACAATACTCCCCTCGCCTATCGGTGTGGGAAGTAAAAATGGTAGGGTACCGTTACTAAACAAACTGCGTCGCATCGTCTCATTTTACGATACCGATTATCCCTTGCCCGAAAAAGGCAGCCGCCCTTCAGGGCATTAGCCGATTTACCTGCAAGTTAGTTTATACTCGGCTACATCCACATTGAATGGCTTTCCAAATAATAGGATACCTGAAACTCAAGTTACATTCCATTTCTTTTGTAAACAGTTGTGAACACGTCCTAAACAACCCACACTGATCTGATGGCTCTATGCCACACAATGAGTGAAAGATCGTATACATGTATAAGGAGACATTAAAGACAACTGTGTTTATCTGCTTGTCAATATGTTGTACAGTGAATTATTCACATTAAATTACGTTTTTTATTCAAGAAACGATAGTGACGACATGAAAGGCATACGTTTCTTTCTTATCTCATAACGTATCGTCATCTAGAAAGGAAGGATTGAAGTATTTTCTTACAAATCTTTTTTATTCTTCTACTGCTGATTCACCGTACATTAGCTTTGTCATTTCAAAAGCAGTTGTTTCTGAAAAGTAAACTCCCAACTTTGAAAACACCGTGTATATATCAGGTTCTTTCCAACAGCCCTGAATACCGTACAATGTATCGTCACGACATGCGCAGAACACGAAATGCGTTAACACGTTTTGTGACCGTTCATGAAACGGCCCATAAAGCGTTCCAACAGATTTCGTTACCGTTCGTGGGACGGTTTCTGTACGGTCAAATCGGTTCTTGGTCCAGAGTAAGGACTTTGAGGACGGACATGCGCAGTAGAAAGTAAATCGCCCGCTTGGCGCACAATTTCATTTTGTCATTTCTATGCGTGATATGATTTTGCTTTGCTTCTTTTGTTTTTGCTGTTGCTTGTCGTTTGGCTGGCTTGTTTGTTGGCCGAAACTTCACCAAAGCCAAAAATGGAAATGGAATCAAACAACAATGTTATACATGGTATGTTATGATAAATTCGGTCATTTTTATGGAAAACATAACCTAGGTTCTTTGTTTATAGAGCTACAAGAATACCTGGTTCTGAGTGGCAACCATTATTTATGGATAAAATTACCCAGATAATCCTCATTTTTCGGTTGTGGTTGATAGACTAACACCAAGTCATCGTCAGAAAACTCAGGCCCCGATCAATTTTAATAAAGCTCTTGGTGTCTTGGCTTTTGACGGTGGCTGCCAGAACTGACACGAGTCCAGTGAAATAAGAGAAGGAACCGTTCCAACAGATTTTCCTGTTTGTACGGTCACGAAACCATCCAAAATCAATGCATGCACACGACAAACGATCCGAACAGTTTCGTGACGGTTCAATGGACGGTACAAAATATGCTGTTGGAAAGAACCTAGAAACTCACGAGTCAAACTGTACCACCCCCACTTCTCTAGTCCTGATAGGGGAAGAATACTAGCCAGTATACAAATAAGAGCATCAATCATTTCCATAACCACACGTGTCTTGAACCACTTTATTAACGGTAATGCGCAGTGATTTAATATGGTGGGTGTCAGGGGAAGAAACTGGATTTGAAACCGAAAAAATCCAGAGCCTAATGCGCAAATTCAGAACGCGACTAGAAAATCACAACGCAACAAATGGGTTAGTAGATTAATAAATGTAAACAAGGCAATCATAAAGCAAATTGAAATGAAAATAGATCATGACCAGAGCAAAGGCGTTGGAAGACACATTCTATTATTGTCATGGGGGACTTAAGGGCATGTGAGATAATTGACTATAGTATCATCCGCATATACGCAGTATACCGGGTGTCCCAGAATTTTGCTTGGCCCGTTTTTTTTTATGGTCGGCCTCCCGCAAAGGCTGAAAGCCTATGGCGCTGAAGAAGCGCTGCGAGGGGATACGTATCGGTTCACGTTAGATTTGAAACGCTGCAGGTTGTAGCCGTCGGGAAATAAATTCCCCGGCGGCTGATTCCACAGCGTCGAACTTCTCCAAAAGAAGGAATGCTGAAGGAGACTAGTTCGAAGAGTAAGGACCTCGACCTGGTAAGGATGAGCTCGCAGAGCTTCTCTAGTTTTCCTGGTTCGGACGGCCTGTGGTGTTATTATCTGAGAGAGCTCACTCGAACATCTTCCGTGATAGAATCTGTAAAACAGGGATAGGTCAGCCACCCTCCTTCGATGTTCCAGGCTGTGGAGGTCCTTTGTCAGGTTAGGCGTATCGATTAGTCTAATCGCTCTTTTCTGGATAGTGTCCAGAAGCTTTAGAGAGTGCTTCGGAGCGCATCCCCACACATGGGAGCAATACTCCAGCGATGGTCGGATCTGTGCCTTGTAGAGCAGTAGCAGTTGCTCTCGTGTATACAACTTCCTACAGCGGAACAAAACTCCAAGCTTCTGGGATGCCGTTTTAGCAATACTGACGACGTGGTCGTGCCAGGACATGTTATTGTTGATGTTGATTCCCAAAAGCTTTTCGGAAGGTGACTCGACTATGGGGCTACCCTCCATTTCCACGGTTGGTAACCCATCGTGAGACTTCTTTGTAAGTGTTGTTGCCTGAGGTTTTTTGTACGTAGCACTGTACTTTATTTGCTAATCCCCACTCGAAAATTGTTTTGATATCTGCGTTGATCTGTGAGGCATGCTGCTGTCGTCGACGTACCGTCTCCTGGGATGATAGTGGCTTGCCTGGTTCCATGCACGACACTAATGTACTGTCATCTGCGAAGCTGTAGATTGGATTAGATGTTATTTCCAGCAGCTCGTTGATGTACAGCAGAAACAGTGTATGGGATAGGACAGATCCCTGAGGAACACCGGCGTTTATTGAAAATACGTCTGATGAACAGCCCTCGACTACAACAAACAGAGATCGGTCGTTCAAAAAGCTATTCAGCCACTGGCGCAGGCCAGGTGGTAGTCCATAAGCAGCAAGCTTGACCAGAAGTCCGTCATGCCATACTGTGTCGAAAGCTTTCGATATATCAAATGCAACAACACGTGATATTTTCGTAACAGAAAAAAAGTTCAAACGAAAATTGAGCGGTATTTTTGACCGTACTATATAGGGTCTATCATACCATGCTTTCAAACATTTTTTTTGTTATCTCGATCCTTCAAACTCACCCCCAACTTTTTTGTCAAATAGCACTCAGTAGTTTTTCCTATAGGAATTAATTCCTTATCTTATTCAAAATATTGATTTTATACACAAACGTATTTTTTTCAGGACGTCATAGGGATGAGATAAAAAAGTAAACTAAGTGGGCCTTTTAAGGCTAGATATCATGCTTAATGGGTCTTTCCTTTTGTGTCCATTGAACTTTTTTATAATTTATTTTGACAGCAAAAGTGTGCGACTGCAATGAAATTCCATAAAGGTATATATATTCTATACCATGCAAGGATGCTTTAACATAGCTAAATGCAGCGACATACTAAAAAAAATCCAAAATGCATTCGCCCAAAACTGGTTACCTATAGACTTCCAGGTTCCAAATAATTACGATGAAGAATTATAATGTATCACAAACAAAATACTATTTATTTAAAAATTTATTTTAATTTAAATATCCTCAATGAAGATATTTTGTAGAAAAGTCACCACAGTATTTTTTATTTGTGATTTAATTAATTTATAATTACAGTCGCAATTGTCTGAATTTACCAGACTATAAGGTAACTGACCTTGTTAAGGTCAAGAATTTTTTAGTACATTGTTGCCAACATAGGAGCACTACATGCATTTGTATAATATGTTCAGTGTAATTTGATAGCAACTGGTCTTTTAACCTGATTTCATTCTACTTTAATGAGAACGTATCGAAGAGTGAAGATGTCATTGTATGTACTTTACTAGATACATAACGTTATATATGTACTGCAACATCAATATTGCAACATGTAGGTCTTATTTGGATAATTTGAATGGTAAAAGTATATTTGTTAATGCTTTATTTGCCTAATTTTGCTCTGATAAATCATTTTTTTAATTTCAGATAAAAATTATTTAGTTATTGGCCCACAGTATGTGTCATATGAAAATTTAAACATAGTAGAAGTGTCATAAGTTTGATGTCACCCCACATTCAACCATTCACGTTGTTGGAATCAAGTTGTGAAGTGTATTCGACTGGATGTATACTTTGTTTATGCCAGACTTACCTGGACCTGAAAATAACTAGGTCAAGCTACATCCATGCAAGAGCGATACAAAAGTGAGTGCCTTCTAAAATAGCATTTACTCACATATCGGTTCGATTCGATTGAAAAATGATGGTGAATGTGGGGTGGCCTCAGGAAACAACTTCCACAGATCTAGACCGGAAAAATGGCGGAATTCGGTTGGGAACGAATCGATATTTTCTGGCTGCGCCGACCTAATACACTGTTGTCCGCATATTCGAAAACAGCATGGAGTGGAGAGGGACCTTTCGTTGCATTCTCGGGTTAGACCGAAGCAAATTCGTACATGCCAGGCGCATACTAAAGCCAGCCATACACTCGCAACAGCCCCAGTAAACCAATTAAAGAGTCCAACGCAACAACCGGTTTAGTCCAATTTTTCACGATATTGCATTATCCGCCTGCATAGTTTGGGATTCTGCACCGTTCAGTGCAAAAACGAGGCTTCTGTCTCATACTATGCGCGACACAGAACAGAGGTGGTTGTCTGCTGCTTTATACTGTGCAAAAATCGGTTAAGGGGTCTATTCTGTAACAGAATGGTTAAACATAACGTATGGTTAAAATAACTAACGCCCATTATAACCATCATAGGTATTCGGTGAACAGGGAGCCGGTTAAAATTATAACCGCCAGTGGTTAAAATCGACGGTTAAAATTGTATGTATAACGACAGGGATTTTGGAGACCCTCACACCCATTTGCCTCCAATGAAATGTCAACAGTCAAATGCCTTGTCAAAACTTCCAATGTTGCCAGACATTTAGAAAACATCACTGCGGAGTATGATTTCTACTATATATAAAATATTTCATATACAATAGTGAGTACACCAGCTTCATTTGTCCCACATGCATGTCAAAATTGGATATTTTGGCAAGGCATCCCAGTTGAATGTTGACATTTCATTGAAGGCAAGTGGGTGTGAGGTTGTGTTTTTGTTTTTTGCTGAAATTTTAAAACGGAAAAACACAAGTAGCAGCAATGATTTCATTTATTTGTGCCCACCCGCAAAGTGAGATGTTCCAGTGTTTACTTGGTAAACCAAATAATTGTGTAAGTTGTAAACCAATTTAAAATACCTTTGCTTTCGTTGAATAGCTACTTCTTGATTTGTAATCACGAAATAAATTGGTACAGCAGCCATTCCGATCAATTTTATTTTTCTCCTAGATTAAAACGACCAAATACAACCAAATAGATTCATAACTAGCTCAAAACAACAGAAAGCGTGAAGATAGCAGCGGGAAACAACAGAAAACGACTAAACACAGCCAAATACAACAGGAGAGAACAGAAAACAGCTGAAAACAAGAGGAAACAAGCAGATAACAACTGTAAACGGTAGAAAACGACCAAATACGACCGGATAGAACAGAAAACAGCCCATAACAAGAGAAAGCAATCAGATAACAGCGCTAAACAATAGAAAACGTCTAAACACAGCTGAATATAACAGAAAACAGCTCAAAACAACAGAAAGCGTGCAGATAACAGCGGGAAACAACAGAAAAAGACTAAACACAGCCGACTACAACAGAAAAGAACAGAAAACAGCTGGAAATAAGAGAAAGCAAGCAGATAACAACTGTAAACGGTAGAAAACGACCAAATACAACCAAATAGAACAGAAAACAGCCCATTACAACAGAAAGCAATCAGATAACAGCGCTTAACAATAGAAAATGACTAAAAACAGCCGAATACAACAAAGAAGAACAGAAAACAGCTCAAAACTACAGAAATCAAGCAGATCACAACTGCAAACGATAGAAAACGACCAAATACAACAGAAAAGAACAGAAAACAGCTCAAAACTACAGAAATCAAGCAGATAACGACTGTAAACGATAGAAAACGACCTGAATAGAACAGAAAACAGCCCATAACAACAGAAAGCAATCAGATAACAGCGCTAAACAATAGAAAACCACTAAACACAGCCGAATACAACAGAAAAGAACGCTACCCAAAATACCTGCCGTTACACGTGCAATTTTAACTACCGATTTTAACTACTGGCAGTTATAATATTAACCAGCTCTCTGTTTAAAGAATACTTATGATAGTTATAATGTGCGTTAGTTATTTTAACTATACGTTATGTTTAACCATGCTGTTACAGAATATACCCCTTATGCGGACCTCTGTATTTTTATAAAATATCCTTCAAGAAGCAAGTCTCTTTTCCATCATTTCCGAATACAAAACGAGGCAAACGCCTCCGTGTTGCCCGTCGCACGGAAAATCTTCGATAAATTAACTATATCAGTTTATAAGTGAGAAATGTTTTCTAGAGAGGCTGCTAGTCTTCGGGCCAATGCAGAGACGTTCATTTCCGCCGATTCCAATCAACGACTTCCTTTATTTTTCAAACTTCGCTTTCATATCCCTTCGTTTTTATTTCCTCTGGTCTTATTTAACGTGACATCTACAACTGCTATGCGCTACTGTAGCCCCACAAACACAACCAAAAAAGTTTTATATTCCATAGATTGCAACTCCGTCAATGAACTAAGTTACAAAAGCGCTAGTTTCCGGAGAAAAATTAATTGACAAGTTCTAGTTACTCGTAAGAAAAGAAAACATTTTCATGAGATCCCGCGAGAATACTTCGATGGATGAAAATAGGATGTACCTATGTAGCAAAAAGTACATAGTACATACACAAAATTATACAGGACCAAGGGAACATCCCCCTTGAATGAATTTCATATAATGTTGTATCATAGACGATTATAGTTTTTCTGACACATATTGCATTGAAGTACTTTACCTGCTAAACTCACATATGTTATTGTACCTTTCATTTACGGTGAAGCTTTTAATCTTTAGCTTACCTGAAATTAAAGAAAAATACCTGTTAGTGAATTATATAATTGCCTACGGTAAATAAATGATTGACTCTCTGGCTCATCGGGCTTCACTTACTCATAAAATCACATCTATTGAAATATAAACTATTTACTATCGTTTCACCTACGTTTGAAGATTTTCTCAACGAACAAACTTTGACACAAATGAATTTGGCACAAATGAAATTAGAACAACTGAAGCACGATGACGAAAACATCTACTAGAAACTAGAAACAGTATTAGTATAATAATGAAATGTTCATTGTAGAACAAGAAATCTATGGTTGTTGAAAATCCGTTCAATGCTGGCGAGGTGATCATAGAAAAACTCTTCAAATTATTTCTCAATATTAACCAATAAAACAAAAAAAACATGTTATAATAATAAAGTTGCTCAAATTTTGTTTTCTGGAGTTGCAAGTATTCAATTCGCCTACGTGAGTGATTTGACATACCTGATTCTATTTGTGTATATTCGGTGTCAAGTATACAGTGTTACATTGTCTGATATACAGCCCTAGTACAGCCCTGTAACAGCTGGCAACATTGCAAAATGGCGCCTTCAACCTCCCACTTGAAACGTAAAGGCGGGTGCCAGTACTAGCAAACTGCTGCTAGTTTTGATACCTCTACCGTTGAAATGTTGCTATTCCTTTATTTCCGACATAGGGAGGTAGTAGGGCTGTATAGTAGACAAGGTGAATAAGTTAGAAGAAGTAAACAAAGATTTTGTTTGTTTGAACCATGATGGATGGTAGTTTGACGACATATTACAGTAATAGTAAAATGGCTCAAGGAGCTTGTGAGTAAGATCTAAAAATAGCCTATTGCTTCAAAGGAAGATACTGATAGGAAATTGAAAAATAATTCCGATCATAACTACGTTACTACGCAATGTAATAATAATAATAATCAACGCCTGTGTTCCTCAGGGATCTGTCCTATCCCCTACACTGTTTCTGCAGTACATCAACGAGCTGCTGGAAATAACATCCAATCCAATCTACAGCTTCGCAGACGACAGTACATTAATATCGTGCATGGAACCAAGTAAGCCACTATCACCCTAGGAGACGGTACGTCGGCGATAGTAAAGGGCCCCACAGACATCGTTCTTTTTCATCAGGTTTGCACGACGTGCCAACCGATCACACTCATTTCGGTCCGTGTGTGCCGAAAAACCGTCGTGTTGACCGTCGTTCCAAAAAATCTGTCCGAGCTTGATTTCACCCGTCGGTTTCGAACGCCATCGTGCAACTCGGTACGTGTGTGGCCGTACATCGTGCAATCACGACGGGATTTTGCAATGTCGTTCTGGTTGCGTTCGAGTAAGCGTATCTAGGGTTAGCGACACCTATCAAAAACTTGCGATACACGGCAAAATAGCAAACAATTTATGATGGAATTCCTACACATAAGGAGTTTGGTATATAGCCATACATGTTTCAGATATAATTTGTCCTAAAGCTTGGGGGATATCGCAACTGGAAATTTCAAATCTTCGTAGCTTCTACCCGTAGCAAGGAATCTCAATGTAGCTGTCAGACGTTCATGAGGGGGAAATACTTTAGTCTCATCCAAGTATCCTGTTTTTTTATTAGAGGTGCTACTGAATTAAGTAATTCTAAGTATGTTTCTTCATCCATCCTCAAATAATTGTACCAATCCCCTGGTTCCAGACGCAATTCTTCTAATAGATTTATATGGGAGAATTGGCCTCTTTTTAAAAGCCACTGTTTCACCCATTTAGAACATTTTTTCTTGCTGTATTTCACTTTAATAGCTAAAGCCGCCGCCAATGCTAAAGTATTATCCATGTAAACGGACCAAAAATTTGCGAGAAACTGAAAGAAAACTGAACAGTGTGTGGAGGTATCGTTCCATCGGTTTAACCGACATCGGTTGGCACGTCGTGCATACCTGATGAAAAAGAACGATGTCTGTGGGGCCCTTTAAGCATTCCTTTTTTTTGGATAACTTCTACGCTGTGGAGTGGGCTGCTGGGGAATTTGCTTCCCGACGGCTACAACCTGCAGCGTTTCAAATCCGGCATGCACCGATACTTATCCTCTCGCAGCGCTTCTACAGCGCCATAGGCTTTCAGCCTTTGCGGGAGGCTGACCATAAAAAAATAATAATAACGTGGTCTTGCTAACACACGCATGCCTGCAAGAGCCTGGCTTTGATGAGAAACATCTACAATTTTCACTGAATTTTCAAACGTGCTCCCAACTACCGATATGTGAATAATAAGATACAGATGATGCAAATGTGTGACGCTGACAAACCATAGATATAAAAACAATATGCGTGCGCTGGCTAAAAAAAGTATCAATCATATATCATTACATAAGGTGATTCATAACAATCAGTGAGTATTTTTAGTTTTGGTGTATGGAGATGGCATAGAGGCGGGTTTACACATGCAAAGATTCCGTGGCAGTTGCAGACAAGTCAAATCTTTGCAAGCATTGACTGAAAAAGTCTGTATCCTTCTGAAATCTGTCGCCAGTAGACACAAAATCTCACAGAAAAGCATAATGTTGCTTCTATTTGCGTGTCTGAAAAAGTACGTGCATGTTGGCTCGGCAGTTTTCAGTTTGATTTTCATTTCGGTGGAGCTACTAACCCCTGTGAATTTTATTTTTTGTAAATGTGGCTAAAAAGAAATGGGTGTAGCACTTGACATATCGAAAGCCTTCGATAGAGTGTGGCATGAGGGACTTCTGGTCAAGCTTGCTGCTTATTGACTACCACCTGGCCTGCGCCAATGGCTGAATAGCCTCTTAAGGGTCCCACAGACATCGTTCTTTTTCATCAGGTTTGCACGACGTGCCAACCGATGTCGGTTAAACCGATGGAACGATACCTCCACACACTGTCCGGTTTTCTTTCAGTTTCTCCCAAATTTTTGGTCCGTTAACATGGATTGGCGGCGGCTTTAGGTATTAAAGTGAAATACAGCAAGAAAAAACGTTCTAAATGGGTGAAACAGTGGCTTTTAAAAAGAGGCCAATTCTCGCATATAAATCTATTAGAAAACATGCGTCTGGAACCAGGGGATTGGCACAATTATTTGACGATGGATGAAGAAACATACTTAGAATTACTTAATTCAGTAGCACCTCTAATAAAAAAACAGGATACTTGGATGAGACAAAATATTTCCCATCATGAACGTCTGACATTGAGATTCCTTGCTACGGGTAGAAGCTACGAGGATTTGAAATTTTCAGTTGCGATATCCCCCCAAGCTTTACAAATTATACCTGAAACCAGAACGACACTGCAAAATCCCGTCGTGATTGCACGATGAACGGCCACACATGTACCGAGTTGCACGATGGCGTTCGAAACCGACGAGTAAAATCAAGCTCTGACAGATTTTTTGGAACGACGGTCAACACGACGGTTTTTCGGCACACACGGACCGAAATGAGTGTGATCGGTTGGCACGTCGTGCAAACCTGATGAAAAAGAACAATGTCTGTGGGGCCCTTTAAACGACCGATCTCTGTTTGTTGTAGTCGAAAGCTGTTCATCAGACGGTTCAATAAAGGCCAGTGTTCGTCAGGGATTTGTCCTATCCCCTACACTGCTAACGCACAATTCCAAAGTAGAAAAACTTGTCAATTTAGTTAATTGGAGAATATATTTATCGATAAAGCATAATTAGTCACCTGATTATGACCCGGAACACCATAAAAAATACAATGCATAACAAAAACGTCACAACAAATCTCGCACTACAATGTAACACAATCTAAAAATAAAAATCATCTTTACGCTTAATGATTTTTAATAGTGTTTATTTAAATGGTTAATAAAGGTACGCAAATTTGTGCATGCAATCTTTACCGACCGTTCACACGTTTGGATTATATACAGGGTGTTCCTTAATGTTTACAGAAGTAAAGTTTGGGTCTATTTTGAGAAAAAAAACCTTCAGTCTCGTTTGATGGAAATCAAAAATCTTCAGGTTTACCTAAAAGAAACCAAAATGTTTATTTAGCTTGCTATTACGATAGAACTTCGTGTTATGGATAATTTGAGGGTGCTGATTACAAATCCGGTCACAGTTTTGGGTTTCAGTCTTGTGTGACGAAAATAAAAAATTTCAGATCTTCAGGCTTGCCTAAAAAATCTTAAATCTTTATTTGGCTTTTTATAAAGATGTGTTATGGATAGCTTGATGGTGCTGATTACAAATTCGGTCGCAGTTTTGAGTTTCAGTCCCGTATGACCAAAATAAAAAAATTGAGATCTTTCACATCTTCAGGTTCGCCAAAAAAATCTAAAATCTTCATTTGGCTTTCTATTAAGATGAAACCTCGTGTTTTGGATAATTTGAGGGTGCTGATTCCAAATCCGGTCGCAGTTTTGAGTTTCAGTCTTGTGTGACGAAAATAAAAAATTTCAGATCTTTCCCTTCAGGCTTGCCTAAAAAATCTAAAATCTTTATTTGGCTTTCTATCAAGATGAGACCTCGAATTTTGGATAATGGGAGGGTGGTGATTACAAATCCGGTCGCAAGTTTGAGTCTCAGTCTCGTTTAACGCAAACCAAACATTTCAGTTCCTGTTCCCTTGAACATCTTTTGTTTTGTATTTTTTGAGGTAGAAAATTATACATAGCTAAAAGTGGTGTATAATTAACTTTATAATCTCTCGACAGTACAAGTTTTCAGTCACGTGGAAAATTTTGAAAACCCCGTAAGTTACTATTACAATTTTCTTGTTTTGAACAGCAGCAAAATTGTTCTAAACAGTATTTGAATACGTTTTTCTGTGCTCTAAACATACTCTTAATCCAAATTTGTGACCACTGCAAAGACCTTATTCTTTTCATCGACTTCATGGACATCTCTCAGATTATAAATGCTGTCGTATAGTTTTATGAAATTATGCGCATAGTAGTAGCAGTCTGGTATTTATTCCTCCCAGTCGCCAAGCCTGAAGGCAAACATCTCCTGGCGCCTATGCACTGCCGCAAAAAGATGTTCTCCCAGAGGCGCACCACTATTTAATCTCTAGGGTAATCATTCGATAAGACAACAAGGCATATTGACACGTCTTCTCTTCTCAGGATAATAGGTACCCATACACCACCAGTCATTCCTTCCATTCTTTCTTTTGACGTTCTTTCTCGTTTAAAAACAAAAATGAAAGATCGTTCTTCGTATTCCACTAACACAATCGTGATTTTGCTATCTTTCCTGGCAGTCTTTACTGACGGATAATACTCTCGTTTTTCAAAAGGATGATATTCCTCTCAGAGCCCACTAACACAAAATGCTTTTCCTTGCAGTTTTGAAAGGATTAATTGCACTCGAGAACGTGAGGATTCGACGGGATGTTGTGATTCAGTATTACAGGTGATATTTGAGCTGTTAAAATGGAACCTGGAAGAAGTATTACAATTGCCTGTATTGGTATGGCAACTCTCAGAGACTGGATTTTAGATTTCACCATCTTCTGATTTGCCTCAGGATCAAACCGTTTCCAAACTTTGACTAGCTCCAAGTAGCCTTGATTTTTCATATTTCTGTTAGTATACAATTATTTGTTCTTAACTTGCCACGAGGCAGGGTGAGCTCGATAGCAGTCTATAAATTGTTGTAGAACTCTTTTAGGTACAACTCTTAAATCGCAATTTTCATTTTCTTTGTCTACTGTAGACTGAGACTCGTCTTCGTTCATCAAATCCATAGCAAACACAAACACTCGTTTTAGCGGCAACTACTAATAAGTCTTTCACGCTGAACACCAAGAAAGAACGCTCGCTCAATTGTGCCAAATGATAGTGTGCAGCCAACTAACTGGGAAGATTTTACAGGTTTTATTCTGTCGGTGAAGTACGCCGAGATAGCCGAAACGAATGAATCATTCGACGGCGCATCATTTCTTACTTCACTAACGCACAAATTTCTGAGAGGAAAGAACGTCAAAGGAAAGAATGGCAGGAATGACTGCTGGTGTATGGGTACCTAATGTCTAAGGTTATGAAAACTGTCATTAACACACAACTCCTGAAATACCTGAACAACAATAACATCATAAATTATCGCCAGTATGACTCCCGTAAACATAAGTCTACGGGTGACCTCCTTGCCTACGTCACTCACTTGTGGACCAGAGCAATTGAAAATCGTGGCGAATCCCGTGTTGTTGCACTTGACATATCGAAAAGCCCTCGATAGAGTGTGGCATAAGGAACTTATGAAGCCAGAAGCTTGGAGTTTTGTTCCGCAGTAGAAAGCTGTATACGCCAGAGCAACTATTGTTAACACTAATAACACCGAAGGCCGTCTGAACGAGGAACACTAGAGAAGCTCTGCGAGCTCATCTTTACCAGGTTGATGTCCCTACTCCCCGAACCAGTCTCCTCTAACGTTCCTTTTTTTGAAGAACTTTGAAGTTGCGGAATGAGCTGCCGGGGAATTTGTTTCCCGACGGCTACAACTTGCAGCGTTTTAAATCTAACGTGCACAGACACTTATCCTCTCGCAGCGCTTCTACAGCGCCATAGGCTTTCATCCTTTGCAGGAGGCTGACCATAAAAAAAAAGTATAGCATATGTGAGGTGTCGCAGCACAACCCGTTCTTTTGTAACTTCAGAGCGGATCATTGATGTGGAGCAGAAACAATGTCGGACCCAATACTGATCCCTGCGGGACCCCATAGTTGATTTTATGATTGGAGGGGAAAGTCTGCTAACCAATCGCACAGTTTAACGGGAATATCGTAGGCCGTAAGCTTGTTTAGGAGAGCCGCATGCCACAGTTGATCGAATGCCTTTGAAATATCGAGAGCAACGATGTGAGCCTTGCCAAGCGAATGGATGAGTTTGCTCCACACATGTGTGACGTAAGCAAGCGGATCTCCAGTTGATCTTTAATGTCGGAATCCAAATTTTCTGTCGTTGATTGAGTAATGGTATTTCATGAGCGCTTGGTTCTCCATCACTTTGTTGATCAACAAATTTCTGATATATGCAACATACATAACACGCTAGAAATCAGCACAGTGAGTTGCAAAATCCAAAAATGAAAAGTCTCATACCACAGCTATCTAGATATTATCATTTAATGAAGTTGCGTTTAAACAAATCGAAACCATACAGTGAATATGCCGCTATTTGCATACTCGCTATTTCGGGAATGAAATACTCTAATTTTAATCCCAATATACCAGCTATTTAATCTATAAACTTTTGACAGAACGAGATAGGAAATGCGTTAAGTTTATAACAAAGCACTTCATGATAACATGACAAATAGTAGGATGAAACGTAAACATTCAATAAAAGAAAACATTTAAATGCATTTATATTACTTATTTACACAATAATAAGCGTTTATTTCTCATTGTACCTCCAGTGCGAATTTGCAAAAATTGTTTAAGTTTAAATTCCAGTTTGGAACATTCGTTGTGCGGTCGAGCAACAACATGAAGGGCATGTGCAAAAGGGTTTCATCTAGATGGACACTTTTTACATTGGGCCCTTCAAGCAGGCCTATTGAAGATAGGGCCTAGAGTAAAAGTTTGAATTAATATATAATACATAAATATAATCCTTGAGCAATGAGTGATGTCTACAAATCCTCATCCCTGAAGAAATTAGAACGTGAAAATCAAGAATGTAGTATAGATGAAGTCATAAATATATGAGTTGTTTACATTTCTTTCACGTCTCAATCAGTGCCGACACTTCTATAGTGCAGTAACGTTATTATGTAAACTTGAGTAATGTTAAAAACGTAATTATCTATACCAAATATATATTATAATGATTCAGAAAGTGGTAGGAAATCAAAATAATCGCAAATACCAATTTGCAATAGATAAAAACAAAATAAATTATCTATTTATTGTATATTGACATCTGATTATACACAGACAATATACAGTTTTGACTGCACTAATGACCGCGCCAGCCCCCTAGCCAGCCCAGTAAAAAATGCCGAAAGGGATTATGGTCATCGGACTCGTCGGGCGTCTTGTGAAGGCATAAAGGGCCCCACAGACATCGTTCTTTTTCATCAGGTTTGCACGACGTGCCAACCGATGTCGGTTAAACCGATGGAACGATACGTCCACACACTGTTCGGTTTTCTTTCAGTTTCTCGCAAATTTTTGGTCCGTTAAACATGGATAATACTTTAGCATTGGCGGCGGCTTTAGCTATTAAAGTGAAATACAGCAAGAAAAAACGTTCTAAATGGGTGAAACAATGGCTTTTAAAAAGAGGCCAAATCTCCCATATAAATCTATTAGAAGAATTGCGTCTGGAACCAGGGGATTGGTACAATTATTTGAGGATGGATGAAGAAACATACTATGAATTACTTAACTCAGTAGCATCTCTAATAAAAAAAGGATACTTGGATGAGACAACGTCTGACAGCTACATTGAGATTCCTTGCTACGGGTAGAAGCTACGAGGATTTGAAATTTTCAGTTGCGATATCCCCCGAAGCTCCTATACATGTATATGAATTCCATCATAAATTGTTTGCTATTTTGCCGTGTATCGCACATTTTTGATAGGTGTCGCTAACCTTAGATACCTTACTCGAAGGCAACCAGAACGACACTGCAAAATCCCGTCGCGAATGCACGATGAACGGCCACACATGTACCGAGTTGCACGATGGCGTTCGAAACCGACGGGTAAAATCAGGCTCTGACAGATTTTTTGGAACGACGGTCAACACGACGGTTTTTCGGCACACACGGACCAAAATGAGTGTGATCGGTTGGCACGTCCTGCAAATGATGAAAAAGAACGATGTCTGTGGGGCCCTTAAGGCATACTATGTCGTGTCGGCACTCGCTAGGAACACAAAAAATGTAAACAACTCTTATATTTCTGACTTCATCTATAGGTACGTCAGGGCTTTATTATGGACTTGGCAACGCCGCTAGACAGTATACTACTATTTACGACAGTTTACGCTAACGCCATTCAAATTTGCTGCCGGTCGAATCCTCAGTCGTTGTCGTCTAGACCTACACGGCGGCCATTTTTGCTTACCCTGTCGTTCCCCTGTGCCCACTGGCCAGTACTTAATGTTCCGACGTAAACAAATATGCAATTATGAATGGGATGAAGTGTCTAACTAGGTTTATGGTCGGTGACTATATTACCCCCTTTCAGGCTACAAAGATGCAAATGTTATACTGTCTAACATAACTACGTTTAAAAAACGATTAATATCTAATGAAGGTATAATATAATGGCCGCGACGTCTAGTTCTCAGACTAAGAAGTTCCCAACTTTCCACATTAACCAACTAGTGACCTGCATTACGATATTCAAACGTTAACGTCCCTTCTAGGGGCTAATCTTCTTGTTGTATGGCAATGTGTCGTCATAGGATGATTACGACTAGACTAGACAATTTATTTCTTCCAATTTCCATGGCTTTTATTTTATCCATTTAAAAAAAAATGGAGTCAAGTTTCTTGACTCAGTATTTCCCACACAGAAAAGTGTGTTATGCCGTTAGGTCTTTCCTTCACAGGTCAATGGACAGCCTATCATCAATACTACAAACGTTTCAGTTTTACAACCCCCAACCATCCCAATTTCAACCCCACCCAAAACAAAAGTAGAAAATGATCAGCCCCTAAAACGCTTAAAATGAAGTTTGAGGAATATTTGATATTTTTGTTTTATAAATGAGCAGACCGCGCAGGCAGAGCCTGAATACCAGAATACCGCGGCTGCTGTGAAAGGATTATGTTAGGGGAAGTTTGTTAACGCGAGATTTGAATGGGCCAATACACGCAGGCCCAATAAATACATCGTCATTCCAAGCCTTGGACACCCTAGGAATAAATATGCGGTTGTACCGCTCAGTTCTTGATGTATGAAGACCGACCGTCTTAGGATGAGATGCAGCGGTCGCACGGGTACATCTGATAGGAGCAGGGAGCGGCGGAACGATAGAGGATAGCTCAGAGGAGCAGATTCCGTTGGAATATCGGTAGAAGAGTGAGAGGTCACCAACAACACGCCGGTGAGAAAGTGACTGAAGGTGGGGCGTTAAGGCCGGATCGCCAATTAGTCGAATTGCCCTTCTCTGGACGGCATCTAGTATAGACAGGGTAGTAGGGGCAGCAGCTCCCCAGACATCAGAGCAATACTCCAGGCAAGGTCTTATCTGGGCTTTATATAGCGTGAGGAGGTTACATGGTGAGAAATACTTTCTGGCTCTAAATAGGTACCCAAGCTTTTTATCAGCAGCTGTTGCAATTGACGCGACGTGTTCGTGCCAGATCAGATTTTCTGTAATGTTGACTTCTAACAGCTTGAATGAAAGACTCCTTGACAGAGCCCGATTGTTCATTAGAACCTGGTGTTGGCTTGGGCACTTCTTGTTTGATAGCGTACAATACTGAGTCTTGGAGGCATTAAATTTAACCATAAATTCTTAAGCCTCCAAGCGGTAATGGTATCGAGATCCTTTGAGAGTGAAGCTGCCACTGCCAGTCTACTGCGTTCCAGCTCGACCACAGAGATCGGTCTAATGCTCATGATGCCTGCATGCAGCGTACTGTCATCCGCAAAACTGCGGATTGGATTTGTAGTGCTAGAGAGTAGATCATTAATGTGAAGCAGAAACAATGTCGGAGCCAATTCCGATCCCTGCGGAACCCCGGCGTTGATGCTATAGAAAGAAGAGGAAAAGTCGTCTACCACGACAGAGATTTTCCGACCTCAGAGGAAGTCTGCGAGCCAACCGCAAAGCTTAACAGGGAGCCCATAAGACGGGAGTTGTTTAGGAGAGCTGCATGCCACAATTGATATTATTTGTTTATTGCTAATTACTCCGCCGCCCATGCACCGAATTTCAAAATTATAGCACTATTACCTACTATGGCCCCACAGCATATTGCTACCCAAATTTCAATACAATCCATGGAGCGGTTACTGAGATAGCGAAGCTAGAAAAACGCCAATACACAGACAGACAGACAGACCGAAAGAAAAGAGTGACGTGGATTTCCGTTATGTATATGTATATCATAAAACGCTCAAAAGCGTGTTATCTTTAAGTCGAAAATTTTCGTGATCACAATACTCGCCTAACCTATCGGTGTGAGAAGTAAAAAAAGTGATATGATTCCGCTAAGACCAATAGGACCACGACCAGTGCAAATCAATGATCTTATGTACTCTAAATCGAAAATACACTCGACGGAAAGCTTTCAATAGTCGAAGGTGAGCGAAAATTCTCCATGAAAATATTTTCCAGTTGCCCAAGTTGGGATATGAGTTGGGAGCGTCCGTATTGGAGAAGTAATACATAAATCCAATTTCAATGTCCTACTACGTGATGGCTGGCCAATAAAGCCCTTTTGACAAATATTTGCCGTGGAGTATATAAAGTGACTGAAGATTATTCGAGAATAATACTGCCATGGTAAACAACTATTGTAATACCCACAGTGGCGTCTCACAGCACGTAACTTAAACAAAAAAATGTCATCGGTGCAGTTACTTAGCTGGGGGTATTTTTCCGTAATTTTCCGCAGACAGGATTGGAAACTGTGGCAGATTTAGAGGGAGGCGATGTAAAACATTCCCCGGTCAACAACTTGTTAATTTCAAATTTAATTAAAGAAGCAATTAGGATTATAAAAACCAACCTCTATTAAAAAATTATAATATTACAACGCGGTGTTTACAAGCGGTCACGGTCACCCAACCAAGTACTAACCGCGCCCAACGCTGCTTAGCTTCGGCGATCGACGAGTTTTGGCGTTTTCAGTGTAGCATGACCGTTAGCTGATGAAATAGTTGACTGTGTCCGGTATTTAAGCCTACTCTGCATGTCGTTAATTTCTGTTTCGCGTAGCTTTTGGTCGACCGGAACGAATACCTAACGGTGAACCATGGAGCTTTCAACTTTATTTTAATTATTCTTCACATTCTCTGGTGTATACAGCTTCCTACAGAGGAACAAAACTCCAAGCTTCTGCAGACTACGCTGCGAGAGCCCAGAATGACGTCCTTTGTGTTGCAAAGCTTACGTTCGGAAAAAATGAGGCTCATTACTTTTGGGACGAACCCTGTATAGCGTAAAATTTGGAAGGTGGGGAGGATGGAAGAATACCCACATTTTGCTTCCCACACCGATAGGTGAGGGGAGTATTGTGATCGCGAAAATTTTTGATTTTGAGATCATACACTTTTTGGGCGTTTCATGATATCTACATAACGAAAATCCACGTCACTCATTTCCGTCGGTCTGTCTGTCTGTTGGCGTTCTTCTAACGTCGTAATCTCAGTAACCGCTGCATGGGTTGTGATGAAATTTGGGCAGCGATATGTTGTGGTGTCGTAGTAGGTAATGTTCTGATAATTTTGGAAATCGTTGTACGAGGGGTGGAGTAATTAGCAAAAAACGAAAAATTTCAAATATTCCTCAAACTTCGTTTTTAGGCGTTTTAGGGGTTCCTGATCATTTTCTACTTTTTTTTTTGGGTGGGGGTAAATTTGGGGTGGTTGGAGGGTGAGGGGTTGTAAAACTGAAAAATTTGTTGTATTCATAATGGGCTGTCCAATGACCTGCAAATGAAAGACCTAGCGGCATAATAAAATTTTTTAGGTCCACCCGAACATTGCCTTGCTTATAATAGAAACTAAGGATCTTGTGATGTATACATCCGAGTGTTGTTTTAGATCGTTCTTTATTGCGTAAAGCGAAAATTATCGAATGAATTTTAATGAAATTTTGACACAGTATTATTGCCACGGCGAGGATGGAAAACGCGTATGTTTTGGAAAAATCGTGTCAGTGGCGGCGCAGCAATAATAAAAAAACTAAAAATGTAAAAATAGCTCAAACTTTGTTTTTAGGCGTTTTAGAGGTTTCTGATCATTTTTTACTTTTTTTATGGTGGGGGTGAAATTGGGGTGGTTAGGGGGTGGGGGGTTGTCAAACTCAAACATTTATTCCATTCATAATAGTGTCCATTGACCTATGAAAGAAAGACCTAGCGGCATAATAGACGTTTGTTAGGTCCATCCGAACATTGTCTTACAGAAATCAAGAGAGTTGGTATTGGTAGGGGTAGGTATTGCTTTAGATCGTTCTGAATTTAGTAACATGGAAATTATGTAATTAATTTCAATGAAATTTAGACACAGTATTATTACCGCGGCAGGGATGAAAAATGCGTATGGTTTTCAAAAATCGTGTCAGTGGCGGCGCAGCAATAAAAAAACATAAAAATAGCTCAAACTTTGTTTTTAAGCAATTTGGGGGTTCCTGATTGTTTCATTTCGTCCAGTTGAAGCTGAATTGTGTCGTTTTAGTTTCTACGGAGAGATTTAGGAAACTCTTTACTAGTTTTTGTGTTGGATGTTTTTTGACGACAGTCGGGCGATGATCTGGTTGCAACTGTTATGTGTGGGAAGTACTGAGTCAATCAACTTGACTCCATTTTTTGCTATTACCGAGAATGTGTAGGAAGAACTGAGTTAAGCCATTTTTTTACTGAACACTAAACGTTTCTAATGGAATACCTGGCAACCGTACAAGACTAGTCAAAGGTTAAACTTTGTTGGTCAATTTATTAGAGCAATTCAGTTGCATCGAATCGAAAATATGCATGCACAAAACGAAAAGGTGGCTAGGCCATTACACCATAGCAGTACGAAGGAAAAGGATTAACTTCCTTCTGCTTACGGGGAATGTAATTTACATGTAAATGCCTCATTACTTCTTTCAATCGCCATGTTGTATATTTATTAAACAAAATGTACGTGCCCTAGCTACGCAATGTACTTTTATATTGCCGATATGATAGTTCAGAAGGATAATCGTACACACTTTACTGGTCGCTACGCTGATCCAACACAGAACCGTACCAAAAGGATGGCAGTACTTCCAACACAACCACATTTGGTCCTCTCGGTTTTTATTTACAGTTCTATTGTTTAATACCCCTGTTTTTTTATGGTCAGCGTCCCGCAAAGGCTGAAAGCCTATGGCGCTGTAGAAGCGCTGCGAGAGGATAAGTGTCAGTTCGCGTTAGAGTTGAAACGCTGCAGGTTGTAGCCGTCGAGAAACAAATTCCCCGGCAGCTGATTCCACAGCGTCGAAGTTCTCCAAAAGAAGGAATGCGGGAGGAGACTGGTTCGGGAGGTAAGGACCTCAACCTGGTAAGGATGACCTCGCAGAGCTTCTCTAGTGTTCCTGGTTCGGACGGCCTTTGGTGTTATTATCTGGAAGAGCTCACTCGAACATCTTCCGCGATAGAATCTGTAAAACAGGAATAGGTCAGCCATCCTCCTTCGATGTTCCAGGCTGTGGAGGTCCTTTGTGAGGTTAGGCGTATCGATTAATCTAATTGCTCTTTTCTGGATAGTGTCCAGAAGCTTTAGAGAGTGTTTCGGAGCGCATCCCCACACATGGGAGCAATACTCCAGCGATGGTCGGATCTGTGCCTTGTAGAGCAGCAGCAGTTTCTGTGGTGTATACAACTTCCTACAGCAGAACAAAACTCCAAGCTTCTGGGGTGCCGTTTTAGCAATACTGACGACATGGTCGTGCCACGACATGTTGTTGATGTTGATCCCCAAAAGCTTGACGGAAGGTGATTCGACTATGGGGTGGCCCTCCATTTCCACGGTTGGTAAGCCATCGTGAGACTTCTTTGTAAGTGTTGTTGCCTGAGTTTTTTGTACGCTGAACTGTACTTTATTGGTATTGTTTTGATATCTGCGTTGATCTGTGAGGCATGCTGCTGTCGCCGACGTACCGTCTCCTGGGATGATAGTGGCTTGCCTAGTTCCATGCACGACACTAATATACTGTCATCTGCGAAGCTGTAGATGGGACTGGATGTTATTTCCAGCAGCTCGTTGATGTACAGCAGAAACAGTGTAGGGGATAGGACAGATCCCTGAGGAACACCGGCGTTTATTGAATTGGATCAAACAACTTGCAGAAGACTTTGCATCGTGCACAACAGCTGTGTTAGATTTATTTTTAGGATCAGAAAGTATGATCATGTTTCAGACTGTTTTCGTACCATTAGATGGCTGAAGCTTCCAAACTTAGTTAATCTTTATTATTTAGTTTTTGTATATAGATTGCTTTCAATTGGAATTCCTGTTTACCCGCGTGATAAATTAATTTTTCGATATATAAGGTGCTTGGTTACTCCGCAAGACGGAAATGATTCCAATCATTTGGTTCACAGAAAAATCGGAAAAATTAAGGGTACCGGATGTATTCGAACCAGTGTCTCCGGCATTCTAGGCCAGCGCGTTACCAACTGTGCTACGGTGCCCCGTACCACAGCCGATATACAGCGCCTACGATGCTGTATCTCTCTACGAACCATGCATTTCAGTCATCAAGAGACATCTAGTCGGCAGTTGGGTGAGTGTGAATCTCTCACCACTATTTGCACGACAGCTCTCTATGCTACTGAACTACGACTTCTCAGAAATCCTGGCCGACTGAGGAGTCGTAGTTCAATAGCGTAGAGAGCTGTCGTGCAAATGGTGGTGAGAGATTCACACTCACCAAACTGACGACTAGATGTCTCTTGATGACTGAAATGCATGGTTCGCACAGAGATACGGGGGAGTGGTGGGTGTCGACACCGGGTCGTAGGCGTTGTATATCGGCTGTGGTACGGGGCACCGTAGCACAGTTGGTAACGCGCTGGCCTAGAATGCTGGAGACGCTGGTTCGAATCCAGCCGGTACCCGTCATTTCTCCGATTTTCCTGTGAACCAAATGAATAAAATAATAGGATATAGCATTGTTGTCATGCGGCCCTGTACTGCTATAGCCATGCATCGAAATGGCACTTGTTTTAAGTGATATCACGTACCAAGCAAAACTGTTAATTTCCGGTGTGATTTCTATCCAGCAGTTCTTCAATATTGCGAAAGAACGTGAGATAAAATACTTCAGAAACTTGAAATACGTAACCTTAAAGGGAACCATGATAACCCGGTATTCTAGATCTAAAATGATGTGACTTTAAAAGGTTTCGCTGAGCAATGAACTAACAGATCACTCCACGTTTTAGTTTGGGATACGCGCAAGGGTGCTTTATGCTGAATTCAGTTTAGTAAAGGTGTCTTTACATAATGCTGTAGTTGTGGGAAACTTCCAGTATTTTTTTTATAAATGAGCAGACCGCGTAGGTAGAGCCTAAATACCAGAGTACCGCGGATGCTGTGAAAGGGTTATGTTAGGGGAAGTTTGTTAACGCGGGATTTCAATGGGCCAATACCCGCAGACCCAATAAATACATCTTCTGACAGTCCATTCCAAGCATTGGACACCCTGGGAATAAATGTGCGGTTGTACCACTCGGTTCTTCATGTATGAAGAATGTATGAATGAATAAGGACCAGAGGCTATCCAGCACGGAAGTGGCTGGTGCATAGGCCACACGATGGGCCCTTTTGCGCCTCTATCCGCGTTAGTTCCTAAGACCTGCCCTTTTGGCAAAGGCAAGTACATTCTTAGTCCTATCCGTTTTATCTGTATTGGTTCCAAGGTTCTTGAGCCCAGCATAGTCTGCCTGTGATAACCCAGGGTTTCACAGCGACACAAGATGTGTGCCGAGGATTCTTCCTCTTCACCACACCACGTGCACGTTGGGTCGTTGACCACCCTCATCACGAACAAGTGACGCCTGAAGGTGTTGTGAGCCGTTAATAGGCCTACTAGCAATCTCAAGTTAACGCGGGAATTGAATGGGCCATATCCGCAGGCTCAACAAATACACCTCCTGGCAGTCCATTCCAAACATTGGACACCCTGTGAATAAATGTGCGGTTGTATCGCTCGGTTCTTGATGTATGAAGAACGACCGCCTTAGGATGAGATGCCGCGGTCGCGCGGGTGCATCTGATAGGAGCGGTGAGCGGCGGAACGATAGAGGATAGCTCAGAGTAGCAGATTCCGTTTGAATATCGGTAGAAGAGTGAGAGGTCACCAACGTCAATGAAAATTATGTTTTCAGCACAACTTAAAAGGCATAAAGCTGATAGAACTGGCTCATATCCGATTTTATATTAGTAGTTATACGTTATATCACACTGAATCGACAGTCCAACACATTTAGCATAGTGTAAAGGCACCTTTAGCGGACCATAATCAAAACTTGTGTGCGATCCTTTAGGATTTATGCTCTTGTTTTACACACAAAAAACTATTTTATTTACCTAATTATAATTTTGCATTCGCTACGTGCTTTTCAACGTTTGACGCTTTGTCAACATTGTTAAAAATTCATCAAATCGATATTTCCAGTATCCAATGTTATCATCATGCATATTTCCTGATTCGTTGTTCATTAATAGCAATGGTACCGGTATTTACAAATCGAAAAATAGAGGATTTCATTTAGCGTTTTAGCTTGTTTTGTAAGCCTACAAATATTATACTACAAAGAGCAAAAAACCCATTTGGAAAATGTAATGGAAATGTATGAATCTGTTTACAGGGTTGACCATGAATAAGGACCAGAGGCTATCCAGCACGGAATGTGGCTGGTGTATAGGCCACACGATGGGCCCTTTTGCGCCTTTATTCGCGCTAGTTCTTAAGACCTGCCCTTTTGGCAAAGGCAAGTACATTCTTAGGTCCTATCCGTTTTATCTCTATTGGTTCCAAGGCTCTTGAGCCCAGCATAGTCTGCCTGTGATAACCCAGGGTTTCACAGCGACACAAGATGTGTGCCGAGGATTTTTCCTCTTCACCACACCACGTGCACGTTGGGTCGTTGACCACCCTCATCACGAACAAGTGACGCCTGAAGGTGTTGTGACCCGTTAATAGGTCTACTAGCAATCTCAAGTTACTCCTATCCAGAGAGAGACAAAATCGTCCTATTCTCTCTGCAGGCCTGCTAATAGCTCCCGAGCTTGACGGAGATGACCAGAGATGGTGTTCCATCTCAGAGAGTGTTGATTCTGGATCCACTCTCCAGTTGTTTTCCTAACCAAGTTTGCAGATAGTCCTAAGGCTGGTTCCGGGCCCACAAAACTGTTGCCGGATCCCATCCTAGCCAGATGATCCGCCATTTCATTTACAGGGTTACGAAGTTCACATTGCAGGGACCTATATTTCTAAAGGCTCTAGTAGTAGTAGGGAGGCAAAGCCAGTCAAGTAGTACACCTCTGGCCCTTTCTGCCAACCCCACGAAACCAACACTGAAAACACTAAAAATCTACGTTCTAAAAAGGTTTGACCTTGCTCTGGTAGCCTCCTCCAAAGACGAGAAAACTTTGGTGCAAAAAACAAACGAGGCACTGATAAGGATAGATTTGTGTCCAAGCACCAACTTCTGCTGGCACCAAACAAAGCTGAGGCGGTCATTCTCCAGGGATCTAGGATCACTAGGAACCAAATGAGCTTCCGAAGGGTGCAAATGGTACCCAGCAAATCGATAGTGTACTTGGGGATAACCATAGACAACGAGCGATGTTTCAACGAACATATAAAGAGAACACGAAGACGACAGTACATTAATATCGTGCCACTATCATCCCAGAAAATAGCAGGTTGCCTCAAAGATCAACGTAGATATCAAAACAACAGTCGAGTGGGTATTAGTAAATAAAGTACAGTTCAACGTACAGAAAACTCAGGCAACAACAGAGAAGTCTCACGTTGGCTCACCAACTGTGGAAATGGAAGGACACCCCATACTCGACTCACCTTCCGTCAAGCTTTTGGGGATCAACATCAACAATAACATGTCCTGGCACGACTAAATGGTCAGTATTGCTAAAACGACATCTCAGAAGCTTGGAGTTTGAAGCTGTATACACCAGAGCAACTACTGCTGCTCTACAAGGCACAAATCCGACCATCGTTGGAGTATTGCTCCCATGTGTGAGGATGCGCTCCGAAGCACTCTCTAAAGCTTCTGGACACTATCCAGAAGAGAGCAATTACACTAATCGATACGCCTAACCTCACAAACTACCTGTGTGGGAGCGGGTTAGAATATCTCCCATCGTATATCCTGCGTGTCGTAAAAGGCGACTAAAAGGAACACCGAACTACTGTCGGTATAAACAGTAACCTCTTCTCAACCAACAGCTTTGGGTGGACGAGTTGAGAAGAGTCAGGACACCTTCTTGTCCTTTGGGCGAGAAATTGCCCCTAAAGGCGGATGAACCAGTAGGTACCATCTGGTCAAAGGCATGAGGATGCAGAAAGCAAAGAGAAATTCGTAAAATGAGCAAATGCATTTTACGAGTTCACAACATGTCTGTTAAGACATTGTGACTAGATGATGAACCTCACACAGGACCTCCACAGCCTGCAACAGCGAAAAAGGATGGCTCATCTGTCCCTGTTTTACAGATTCTATCACGGAAGATGTTCGAGTGATCTCTCCCAGATAATAACACCAAAGGCCGTCCGAACGAGGAACACTAGGGAAGCTCTGCGAGCTCATCCTTACCAGGTCGAGGTGGAATGAACTGCCGGGGTACTTGTTTCCCGACGGCTACAACATGCAGCGTTTCAAATCTAACGTGCACCGACACTTATCCTCTCGCAGCGCTTCTACAGCGCCATAGGCTTTAAGCCTTTGCTGGAGGCTGACCATCAAAAAAGAACTGCGGTAAAAGCAGAAAGAAAGGTGGCGTTACTGTCACGTGTCATGCCAAACGTAGGCGGCCCAAGTATGAGAAAAACACAGATCTTGAACGGAGTAAAGGGCCCCATAGACATCGTTCTTTTTCATTAGGTTTGCACGACGTGCCAACTGATCACACTCATTTCGGTCCATGTGCGCCGAAAAACCGTCGTGTTGACCGTCGTTCCAAAAAATCTGTCCGAGCTTGATTTTACTCGTCGGTTTCGAACGCCATCGTGCAACTCAGTACATGTGTGGCCGTTCATCGTGCAATCACGACGGGATTTTGCAGTGTCGTTCTGGTTGCCTTCGAGTAAGCGTATCTAGGGTTAGCGACACCTATCAAAAATGTGCTGTCAGACGTTCATGAGGGGAAATACTTTGTCTCATCCAAGTATCCTGTTTTTTTATTAGAGGTACTACTGAATTAAGTAATTCTAAGTATGTTTCTTCATCCATCCTCAAATGATTGTACCAATCCCCTGGTTCCAGACGCAATTCTTTCAATAGATTTATATGGGAGAATTGGCCTCTTTTTAAAAGCCACTGTTTCACCCATTTAGAACGTTTTTTCTTGCTGTATTCCACTTTAATAGCTAAAGCCGCCGCGAATGCTAAAGTATTATCCATGTTAACGGACCAAAAATTTGCGAGAAACGGAAAGAAAACCGAACAGTGTGTGGAGGTATCGTTCCATCGGTTTAACCGACATCGGTTGGCACTTCGTGCAAACCTGATGAAAAAGAATGATGTCTGTGGGGCCCTTAACAAATCAGGAAACTACTGATCTAACAGGAGTTTTTCGATTTGTAGGACCGCCTAAGTTGGCACCGTTTTGAGAAATCGTCTACGAGCTTTTGATGTGGCTTTGATTGGAATAGTTCGGATACTTTAATTAAATCAATCTCTCCTCAGTATCGATCTGAGTGCGACATACGGTACACACAAGTATTCAAAACTAATAATACAGTTCTATGCCCGTTCAATACTAGAATATTAGTTTCTGTTCTACAGTTACATTCGACAATTCGGTTAGAGGTAATGTATGCTGGTATGGTAAACCACACTTATGGGTCAAACAGCATGTTTGAAGGATACATACATCGTACGTTCTTGGTCCATATATAAAAAATGTAGTCAAGTTGATTGACTCAGTACTTCCCACACATTCCGATGATACCAGTTTTATTATTTTCCCATAGCATGAAGCTATAGTCTAGATGCCCTTGCAACCAAATTATCGCTCGCCCGACCGCAAAAAAAGTGTTTTGGGGTCGGTTTCTCAATGTCTAGTTAAATATTTATCTGGAAGTTAACGGGCAACTGTCAGATAAATTGTTTAAACAATTGAAGGTTGAGCTTACGAATTCACATAAATCTTATCTGACAGTTGTATCCATAGAAACGCTAGCTAGCAGCTACCTATCTGACACTTTTAACTGGACATTGAGAAACCGGCCCTCATTCTACTAGGTACTTCTTTCACAGGTCAATGGACAATCTATCATTAATACAACAAATTTATGAGTTTTACAACCCTCCACCACCGAACCACCCCAACTTCACCCCCACCCAAAAAAAAGTAGAAAATGATCAGGAACCCCTAAAACGCCTAAAAAGGAAGTTTGAGCTGTTTTCATATTTTTAGTTTTTTTAATATTGCTGCGCCGCCACTGAGACGATTTCTAAAAATCGGACGCATTTTCCATCCTCGCCAAAGTAGTAATACTACGCCGAAATTTCATGAACATCAATTCAGAAGATTCCACATTATAAAATACAGAACGATCTAAAACAATACTCGTATGTATACATCGGAAAATTCTCTTAAAGTCCCTTGGTCCCTGTAATAGACAAGGCAATGTTCGGATCGACCTAAAAAAGTGTATTATATCGCTAGGGCTTTCTCTCTCAGGTCAGTCGACAGCCTATTATGATTACAACAAATTTTTCAGCTTTACAACCCCCCACCTCCAAACCACCCCAATTTCACCCCTACCCAAAAAAATAGAAAATGATCAGGACCACCCAAAAACGCGTAAAAATGAAGTTTGAGGAATATTTGAAATTTTTCGTTTTTTGCTAATTACTCCGCCGCCCATGTACCGATTTTCAAAAATGTAGCAACATTACCTACTACAACCCCACACCATATCGCTACCCAAATTTCATCAAAATCCATGCAGCGGTTACTGAGATTAGGAAGCTAGAAGGACGCCAACAGACAGATAGACAAAGAGACCGACAGACAGACAGACACACAGACAGACCGACAGACAGAACGACGGAAATGAGTGACGTGGATTCTCGTTATGTAGGCATCATAAAACGCCCAAAAAGTATATTATCTCAAAATCACAATACTCCTCTCACCTATCGGTGTGGGAAGTAAAAGATAATTCTCCTTTTTTATAACTGAGCAGACCGCGTAGGCAGTAAATACCAGAGTACCGCGACTGCTGTGAAAGGGTTATGTTAGGGGAAGTTGGTTAACGCTGGATTTGAATGGGCCAACACCCGCAGGCCCAATAAATACATCTCCTGGCCGTCCATTCCAAGCCTTGGACACCCTGGGAATAAATGTGCGGTTGTACCGCTCGGTTCTTGATGTATGAAGAACGACCGCCTTAGGATGAGATGCAGCGGTCGCACGGGTACATCTGATAGGAGCAGTGAGCGGCGGAACGATAGAGGATAGCTCAGAGGAGCGGATTCCGTTTGAATATCGGTGGAAGAGTGAGAGGTCACCAACAACACGCCGGTAAGAAAGTGGCTGGAGGTGGCGCGTTAAGCCCGGGTCACCAATTAGTCGAATTGCCCTTCTCTGGGCGGCATCTAGTATAGACAGGGTAGTAGAGGCAGCAACTACCCAGACATGAGAGCAATACTCCAGGCCAGGACTTATCTGGGCTTTATATAGCGTGAGGTGGTTACATGGTGAGAAGTACTTTCTGGATCTAAATAGGTACCCAAGCTTTTGCAATTGACGCAACGTGTTCCTGCCAGATAAAGTAATGGAAGTTGAACTATTTAAAACGCTTTACATGACAAGCCCAGTGGACATGCGTCGGGCATTGCGTCTACCAGATTGGCAATGGACGCGTGTGCGGAGACCCTTAGAGCTCCTAAAACTAAGTCACGTTTACTAATTCTCAATTAACGTTACAGAATCCCAAAAAGAGATAAAGGAATGAAAGTAGCACTATCATAACAGAGATCAAAACGTATATATTCTGCTTCGCAAATATAAGGTCAAAACACTGAAGGCTGGCATAGTTAGCAATTTGTTAGACAATCGGACTCAGGTACACACCCTTCTGTTGCTAAACGACGAAAATATTTTGCATTAGTTACATAATGTACTTGATTCTGCAGATAGATATAATCTTAATTACACAGAGATTGCCTCAACACATCACAGATGATTTGTACGTTTCAATCAATATTAATTGGCAAATGCTTGTATGTACACAGAACAGCAAATACAAAGTTACATTTCGAATTCCAATTCAATCTCATATAGGTAATCATATTAGAGAAACTGAGTGTCAGGTAGACTCACTATAATATGCTTCCCAAGCATTGGTTTGAATCTCAGAGTAACAACTGAACATACAGGTAGTAAACAACTAATTCTAATAGGCCGACATCTTTTCTTACGTTGTCATACTGACCACCAGATACGGCAATCATAATTGTTTACTATCGTCTTGGTTGTATAGTATCCAGAAATATTCCATTCTACGTTAAAAAAGACGGTATTTTGATGCTTCAGGAATGATTACAGCAAAATCAATAGATATGTTGCGTTACTGCATGTTTCTTCACCATAAACGCAAATTCTGTCTTACATAAATTTTCAGGAGCTGGCAACGCCTATGTAATTTTCCTGCGATTTGTTTACGGTAACCTCCGACTGTCAAACGTTTGTTTTGTTTGTGCGTCTTTTATGCTTGGTCAGTAAAATCGCTATTTGTTGGTAACTGTAGTGAAGCTTTACGGACTTGCTGTGCTATATTCGAGTGTAGTTTAACAGTTTTTTGAGATGGGACAGTGCAGAGCAGTGTTAGTAACATGGGTTGCATTAGAAGAATTTTCAGGTTCCATTGGCAATGTTTGGAGGCTGAAGCGTCAAAAGATGATGGCTTTGAGCATGCCATGCTGAAGTGGTTTGTTTACTACCTCTATGTTCAGTTGTTACTCTGAGGTTTGAATCAATTTTAAAATACAAACAGATTGAATCGAAATTTTGTAGTAATCGTCAAAAAACGAGGACTATAAAAATGCTTCAACTCTTTTTTTTAATTTCAAGGGTTCACGATCGTTTATATTTATTTTAAGAGGGATTTAACTGGGGTAGAGGTATAGGATGGGGTATGAGAGGACCATGTCACTAGTCTACATAATGAACTGAAGGTGAACAAACGAGTCTTGACAAGCTATGATTATCTTTTCAGAGCTAGGCAGCTCTGAGCTCCAAACGGGGTGACCCAAGACTCGTATGGGGCTCCAGACATCTCCTCAATGATGTTGGAACAAGGAACACATTAGCTTTGTTACAGTGACAAAGAAGTTTCAAGTTGGCTTACCAACTGTGGAAATGGAGGGTCACCCAACAGTCGAGTCACCTTCCGTCAAGCTTCTGAGGATCAACATCAACAATAACATGTCCTGGCACGACCACTTCGTCAGTATTGCTAAAAAGGCATCCCAGAAGCTTTGAGTTTTGTTCCGCTGTAGGAAGCTGTATACACCAGATCAACTGATGCTGCTCTACAAGGCACATATTTGACCATCGTTACTCCTCCCATGTGTGGGGATGCGCTCCGAAGCACTCTCTGAAGCTTCTGGACACTATCCAGAAGAGAGCAATGAGACTAATCAATACGCCTAACCTCACAAAGAACCTCCGCAGCCTGGAACATCGAAGAAGGGTGGCTGACCTGTCCCTGTTTTATAGATTCTATCACGGAGCATGTTCCAGTGAGCTCTTCCAGAGAATAACACCGAAGGTGGTTCGAACGAGGAACACTAGAGAGGCTCTGCGAGCTCATCCTTATCAGGTCGAGGTCCCTACTCCCCCAACTAGTCTCCTTCAGCATTCCTCCTTTTGGAGAACTTGGACGCTATGGAATGAGCTGCCGGGGAATTTATTTCCCGACAGCTACAACCTGCAGCGTTTCAAATCTAACGTACACCAACACGTATCCTCTCGCTGCGCTTATACAGCGCCATAGGCTTTCAACCTTTGCCATAAAAAATTCTATTTATTGGATTTTTTGACGTATAATCCATATCCTCCTTCTCTATAACTGAGAAGCTACCTACACTCACTTGGTTAACAGAGATTTTAAGCCACTTGCAATTATTCCTAATGCATTTTATAAATATATGCTAATATTCGTCTTTGAAAAGTGAAAGTGGAAAAGGTTTTATTTGATACATCAGTTAAAAGCTACTATAAAACATTCTAACATTTCCTGTATTTATTTTAAAAGCACATACGCAAAAAAGACACAGAAAATTCAGATTTTTTTTGTAGATAATCAAAATTAAATGAATGTTTTCTGTGAATGATGGATGACAAGGGAATTTTTTTTTTTTGAATTGGTATGACTAGAAGGGATATAAAAACATCTAGTATTAAAAGGAGATATTGCAAAGGTATATACATTTAGAAAGGTAGAGCAGTTTATTTATTTAGGAGTTGTAACTGGCAGCGGTGGGGAGCATAGCGGAAAAGAACAAAGAATAATGATAGAAAACAAAGCAAGCCATGGGGTGCTTTACGAAAATGCTGAATTCAAAGCTTATTTGTAGGAAAACTGAAATAAAAGCATATAGCACAACAATCAGAGTTTCAGTTTTGTATGGGTGAGCTATGGATCTTAAATAAAAAATGAAGTCAAGTTGATTGACTCAGTACTTCCCACTCATTACGGTAATACCAGTTTATTATTTTCCCATAGCATGAAGCTATAGTCTGAGATCCCTTCCAACCAAATCATCGCCAGCCCCCCCCCAAATTGTGTTATGCCGGTAGGTCCTTCCTTCACAGGTCAATGGACAGCCTATTATCACTACAATTTCTTCAGTTTTAAAATCCCCCCCCCATATTCTTAGTTTTTTTTATTATTGCAGCGCCACCACTGACACGATTTCTAAAAACCATCCTCGCCAAGGTAATAATACTGTGTCGAAATTTCATTAAAATCATCATGTATCGGTTAATTAATTATTTGATGATTTTTTAAGATAAATTCTTTTTCTGGTAACTTTTCTTGAAGTCACTTTCAAAATATGCTGATTTTGACACTATCTCGCGAAGTGAAAATACCAAAATTCGACAATAAAGTTTTGTTTTATTAGGGTTTTCGTTTGGAGGTTTGCCTTTTTAATGAAAATACATTTATCTTGTGATATGTATATATGTATATTTATAATAGATTAAGGGTTGCGATGTAGATAGTAAAGTGAAGGGAACTGGTAACACCCAGTATATTGTATTGCTCCAATTCGTAAGGGGGTTACCAGTTCGGGGCGTGATATATTAGAAAATAAGCCTATATTTGTTTAACTAAGATTGTTTATAACAGAGTAAGTGTGTTAAGTATGTCAATAGGATGTGGGTTAGATATAAGATACATCTGGAGTTTGTAGCGAGGTCAGATCAATATACACCAAGTTTCAAGTATGAAGTGGTTTTACTCAGGGCTCCCCTAAGCCTCCGTAACTGTAGACTACAAAACCCTACCAAGCGGAATTTACAAGGGTCTTGGACACAACCAAATCGCAGAATATGTGGCGCACACCATAATGGATGCAAGAAAGGACCACATATCTCCGAAATACATCTTCAACAAGAAATTCGAAACTATAATAAGAGATCGAGAACTCTGTGAAGTAAACAACCTGCATTGGGAAATAGTCTGGTACACAGATGGATCAAAGACCGAGCAAGGCACAGGAGCGGAAATCTTTGGAAGAGGAACTAGACAGAGCATTCCGCTAGGTAAATACGCCTCGGTATTTCAGTCAGAGGTGTACGCCATCCTGCGATATGCAAGGATCAATAATGAACGATCCTACAGAAGCAAGAGGATCGAAATTCTTACAGACAGTCAGGCTACACTTAGGGCACTAGAAGCGCTCAAAGTTACGTCTGCTCTAGTCTGGGAATGATTACAAGAACTGGGAAGACTGGCAGAACACAACAAAGTAACTTTGGAGTGGGTGCCTGGACACTCAGGTATAAGAGGCAATGAAAGGGCGGACGAGCTAGCAGGACTAGGCTCGTCTGCTCTGTACATTGGAGCAGAACCCACCCTGGGGGTGCCTAAAAGCACAATCAGGCACCAGGTCGGAGAATGGATGAAACATCAGCACAAGGAGCAGTGGAACTTGTTGCCAGGATGTGTTCATGGAAAACATTCATTCAAGAAAATAGCTGAAACACTGCTCTCCTTGAGTAGGAATCAGCTCCGAATAACAACGGGTCTCCTCACAGGACATTGTGGCCTGAAGGAACACCTGAATAAAATGGGACTCTCCAATGGAGACCTCAACTGCAGATTGTGTGGAAGAGGAACTGAGTCAGCCCTACATGTGCTCTGTGAGTGCGAAGCGCCAGATCACAAGAGACAACAGCTCTTTGGGAAGACCAAGCTAGAACCAATGGAGTACAGCTCAGCATCAGGACCAGTAGGTAAACTGCATAAACTTATGCAGGGATCCAGATTGCTGGAGTGGATACTGTAAATGAGAGGAGCAATAATACAATAGGCCTTAAGGCTTAAGTATTGACGGGGACAGTAAGGTGGGAAAAAAAACAGAAAGATATATTACAATCTTTGAAACAGTTCAAATCGGACCCTACTTTATATGACTTTTTTTGTTGGAATTGAGTCTTCTAAAGCATTTTCCATTCGTCATAGAACACCCTGTATAACAGGACGTGTGAATATCCTTCTAACAATAACAATGGCTTCTAGGAAAGTCGGGACTGAGTTCATTTAATAGAGGCACAACTTCGAGAACATTATGTTTTATATCAGGAAGGAACGCGTCAAAAATAGATGCATGTTACAACAGCGATTGAAATTGCGCTATTCACATTTGTATGTATATTTGAAGTACGTGAATATCGCAAATTTCCTGTTGATAATCTATAAGCCGACTTCCATGTAAACGTGCTGCTCCAATTAACAGTCAATGAAAAACTTCAATCAAACTCTTGCAGATCAGAGACGCGGCAAAGATATCAAAAGTAGTTTTTCATGAAAAATTGGAAAGTTTCCAGCTAACAAACTAACCATAGATGAATATTGAGAATAGATGAATCACATATGATTTGGATGTTCGATAATTTTAGTTTTGACCCAATAGGAAAGTTCCTTATTTAGTTTTTATTAACTCTGTTTCGCGCCGTTGTGGTAAGTGCAATCGAAATAAAGTAACTAATATATAGAGACAACAAAATTCTTCACAATTTGGTCTTTACATTTTTTGTATGCGACCAATAGTTTCTATTGTACAGTGCCCCAAAGTTAGGCGGTGGTTTGTGATTTTTACTAAAATCAGAATTTTATCGCATATTAAGTCGAAGAAAGCTATCAAAAAGTTCTGTAACCCTTTTTCTCCTAAGAGAATAACATTTCTCAGATCTCTATTATCTGCAGCATCTGCAGCAATAGGGGTGAAACCTCTGCTTTGTGACGATTTTTGAAAAACAGCGTCGTTTTGGTGAGTGGTATCGAAAAAAGGTTCAAAAGGGTGACTTCAACTAACCCCAAATTAATACTATTGGAAGAAGTATAACTTTTTTTATAACTGAGCAGGCCGCGCAGGCAGAGCCTGAATACCAGAGTACCGCGGCTGCTGTGAAAGGGTTATGTTAGGGGAAGTTTGTTAACGCGAGATTTGAATGGGTCAATACCCGCAGGCCCAATAAATACATCTTCTGGCAGTCTATTCCAAGCCTTGGACACCCTGGGAATAAATGTGCGGTTGTACCGCTCAGTTCTTGACGTATGAAGAACGACCGTCTTAGGATGAGATGTAGCGGTCGCACAGGTACATCTGATAGAAGCTGTGAGCGGGGGAACGATAGAGGATAGCTCAGAGGAGCAGATTCCGTTGGAATATCGGTAGAAGAGTGAGAGGTCACCAACAACACGCCGGTGAGAAAGTGACTGAAGGTGACGCGTTAAGGCCGGATCGCCAATTAGTCGAATTGCCCTTCTCTGGACGGCATCTAGTATAGACAGGGTAGTAGGGGCAGCAGCTCCCCAGACATGAGAGCAATACTCCAGGCAAGGTCTTATCTGGGCTTTATATAGCGTGAGGAGGTTACATGGTGAGAAATACTTTCTGGCTCTAAACAGTACCCAAGCTTTTTACCAGCAGCTGTTGCAATTAACGCGACGTGTTCGTGCCAGATCAGATTTTCTGTAATGTTGACTCCTAACAGCTTGAATGAGTGACTCCTTGGCAGAGCCTGGTTGTTCAATAGAACCTGGTGTTGGCTTGGGCACTTCTTGTTTGATAGCGTACAATACTGGGTCTTGGAGGCATTAAATTTAACCATACTCTTAAGCCCCCGAGTGGTAATAGTATCGAGATCCTTTGAAAGTGAAGCTGCTACTGCCAGTCTTCTGCGTTCCAGCTCGACCACAGAGATCGGTCTATTGCTCATGATGCCTGCATGCAGCGTACTGTCATCCGCAAAACTGTGGATTGGGTTTGTAGTTCTAGAGAGTAGATCATTAATATGAAGCAGAAACAATGTCGGAGCCAATACCGATCCCTGCGGAACCCCGGCATTGATGCTATGGAATGAAGAGGAAAACCCACACAGAGCCAGACAGAGATTTTCCGACCTGAGAGGAAGTCTGCGAGCCAACCGCAGAGCTTAACAGGGAGCCTATAAGACGGGAGCTTGTTTAGGAGAGCTGCATGCCACAGTTGATCGAATGCCTTTGAAATATCGAGAGCAACGACGTGAGCCTCGCCAAATGACTGGATGAGTTTGCTCCACACATGTGTGACGTAAGCCAGGAGATCTCCAGTTGATCTTTGGTGTCTGAGTCCATATTGTCTGTCGTTGATTAAGGAGCTCCAGGTTTTTAATGAGCTTTTGGTTGACGCATCTCTCCATCACTTTACTGATTACAGAAAGCAGAGCTATAGGTCTGTAGTTGGTCGGATCAGTTTTGGATCCCTTTTTTGGCACCGGCTGGATGCAAGCTGTTTCAAAACCTTAACAAATTAACGATCTCACATCTCAGCAGAAGCAAGTCAGATAACAACGTTAATATTTACTGTAAAAGCTTTTGCATAAGCATAAGATCAATCAACAAAATTCGTTGAAGACATAATAAAAGTTGTTATTCTTAGATTTTCGTGAATAAGAATAACTAACGGCCAAAATTCCCCGCCAAACCATTTAAATTGAACTAGATAAGTGAAATTGATTGATAAGCACGCAGTTCACATAATTATATATAAACAAATTCCAGTGCAGATATTTTTGCTTAGATTTTAACTCTTTACTGTGCGTCATCACACGATTAAAAGTGATAAGTATGAATTTTTATAAACATCCGAGGGATACTGAAGATAAAATCATACCGCAAACACCAAATAAAATCGATAAAGCGTATTAAGTTATGATAATTAATAGCCGTTTTGCATACTCATAGGAGTGGGTGATGATGTATACATATATACAGTTGGGAGGGTGTAATAGCTTTCAGAAATCAGCCCAAACAGGAAAATAACGAAATATGGCGTTGAGTAGTTTATGTACCTGGATAATAGTGTTTTTTTTATAACTGAGCAGACCGCGCAGGCAGAGACTAAATATCAGAGTACCGCGCTGCTGTGAAAGGGTTATGTTAGGAGAAGTTTGTTAACGCGAGATTTGAATGGGCCAATACCCGCAGGCCCAATAAATACATCTTCTGGCAGTCCATTCCAAGCCTTGGACACCCTGGGAATAAATGTGCGGTTGTACCGCTCAGTTCTTGATGTATGAAGAAAGACCATCTTAGGATGAGATGCAGCGGTCGCACGGGTACATCTGATAGGAGCAGTGAGCGGCGGAACGATAGATAGCTCAGAGGAGCAGATTCCGTTGGAGGATCTTTAGAAGAGTGAGAGGTCACCAACAACACGCCGGTGAGAAAGTGACTGAAGGTGGCGCGTTAAGGCCGGATCGCCAATCAGTCGAATTGCCCTTCTCTGGACGGCATCTAGTATAGACAGGGTAGTAGGGGCAGCAGCTCCCCAGACATGAGAGCAATACTCCAGGCAAGGTCTTATCTGGGCTTTATATAGCGTGAGGAGGTTACATGGTAAGAAATACTTTCTGGCTTTAAATAGGTACCAAAGCTTTTTACCAGCAGCTGTTGCAATTGACGCGACGTGTTCGTGCCAGATCAGATTTTCTGTAATGTTGACTCCTAACAGCTTGAATGAGTGACTCCTTGGCAGAGCCTGGTTGTTCATTAGAACCTGGTGTTGGCTTGGGCACTTCTTGTTTGCTTGGCCATTAAGTCACTAAAACCTAGGTCCAAATGATATAGTCACAGAATTCCTACAACACCTAGAACCACTGGCCAAGTCTTGGCTTCTCCAACTGTATAACTCCTGCTGGAGTGAGAAACTAATACCAAATCTATCTGTCCCTGTCCTTAAACCTGGGACACCTCGTGAAGAGGCTAAGGGTTATCGACCAATATCACTCCCTACCGGACCACGACTGGAATGGAGGACCTGGAAAAACCTCAACAGGATTAGATGTCAAATGGCTAGGTCTGGGGATAACCTAGTGAGATGGGGATACGCTGAGGACGATTTATGTGCCTCCATGTCCATCCTTGGAAACCCCTTGCAGAATCCAGGACCAATGGGAAGCGAACCACACGGCAGTCCAGTGTGCCATACACTGGAAAGAGGTATGAGCAAATACAGACTATCATTTCTGACTTGTCACGTCTCTGATCGTCAAACATAAGTGTTTTTTCCTTTACCCAGGTCCACCTGGTGCGATCCAAAAGATCGAAACAGTTGACGTGTTAGGACCAGAGTTCACCCCCAAACCACTGAATCTAATCTAGGATTAGGTTAGGTTTCAAGTTAACAATTAAGTCTGAATTGCCTATGGCTGATCAACAGCATGAACAATTTTTATTCATGCCCAAAAATAACAGCGAATAAAAGAACAATGGAAGAAAAACACTGGGTATTGTAAAACGACGCATAAATCAATCCGAAATGAGAAAAAAACGATCCTTCATGAAGTTTTACATTTTATTTCCGACCCATTGATTACACCTACAAGGTATGCAAAATCGAAGAGCACAAAAACCCACCTAAAATTTCCCTTCCCTACATATTCGTATTTTCTTGTGTCGTGTTTGACCGAAAAATGTGGAGATTATTTCTATTTCAAGTATGATACAGATATCATTAACATCCAGCTCCTGAAGTACCTGGACAACAATAACATCATAAATGATCGCCAGTATGGCTTCCGTACGCATAGGTCTATGGGTGACATCCTGGCCTACGTCACTCAGTTGTGGAACAGAGCAATTGAAAATCATGGCGAATCCCGTGTCGTTGCACTTGACATATCGAAAGCCTTCGATAGAGTGTGGCATGAGGGACTTCTGGTCAAGCTCACTGCTTATGGACTACCACCTGGCCTGCGCCAGAGGCTGAATAGTTTTTTGAACGATCGATCTCTGTCTGTTGTAGTCGAAGGCTGTTCATCAGACGTATTTTCAATAAACGCCACTGTTCCTCAGGGATCTGTCATATCCCCCACACGGCATCCCAGAAGCTTGGAGTTTTGTTCTGCTATAGGAAACTGTATACACCAGAGCAATGACTGCTGCTCTACAAGGCACAGATCCGACAATCGTTGGAGTATTGCTCCCATGTGTGGGGATGTGCTTCGAAGCTTCTGGACACTATCCAGAAGAGAGCAATTAGACTAATCGATACGCCTAATCTCACAAAGGACCTCCACAGCCTGAAACATCGGTGAAGGGTGGCTGACCTATCCCTGTTTTCCAGATTCTATCACGGAAGGTGCTCGAGTGAGCTCTCACAGATAATAACACCAAAGTCCGTCCGAATGAGGAACACTAGAGAGGCTCTGCGAGCTCATCCTCACCAGCTCGAGGTCCCTACTCCCCGAACCAGTCTCCTCCAGCATTCCTTCCAGCGTTTCAAATCTAATGTACACCGACACTTATTCTCTCACAGCGCTTCTACAGCGCCATAGGCTTTCAGCCTTTGCGGGAGGCTCACCATAAAAAGAATCTAAGTAGAAGGTACGGAGCATGGCCGACTTTACTCACTAAGCCGGAGCATGAAATATGGCAACACTGAATCAGCGGGCCGAGTTTTTATTTGTTGTTATGTCATGTGTATTCTTCCAGAGCAGAAAATATGGTTGGAAGGTGATTATTAACGTGTTTCTAATTATTTACCTGCCCAAACGAAACTATAAAGATAACAAGATGCCTGCAAAGTGTGTGGTACCAGGTTGCAGCCCAATAGAGGACATACCAAACCATGGCCCAACATAACCTTATTCCAGAGTAAAAAGAACGTTGCAAGGTGATTTTTAATGTGTTTCTACTTATTTACATGCACAAATGAAACTATAAAGATAAAAAGATGCCTGCAAAGTGTGTAGTACCAGGTTGCACTAGCAATTGTGCGTCCAATAAGGGACATAAACAGAAGTGGGTGAAAGGATAAAGACAATAATTTACAAACGTTTCAAAGGATAAGACCTATTTTAAAGCACAATTTGGTACCTATAATGTTTTCTGGACCTCCCAAATATCACAGAAAAATACAGTTAATAGAACTCATCTGGGCATGCATCTGGGGCATACCTACGAAAAGATTTGATAGTGAAAGGGAATCAAGACCAGTAAGAATAGCTTCACAGTGACCTTATAGTGAATTTTCCTAGCTCAAGTGACAACTTACAAAGTAAATTGAGTGTTCATTGAAGTGGAAGTGGCAGCAGAAAACAGGTTGCGTTTTTTTTGTATTTTGTAGTGTCTGACTGTGATGAACCAGACATCAGATGTAAGTGGTATTAGTAGTAGTAGTTCCAAAAAGGATTTTTCTTGATTTATTAACCCAGATGAACTCTAATACATATAAAATGTAATAATTATTCTGAAACCATAGGCCACCTATTTGACAGCTAAGCCACGTTGTCACATCTAAGGCTCCGGCCTAGTGTAGAGTCGGACATGTACGGAGTCAACCTTCTTGACGCAGTTTTCGCATTTCATTAACTCTCTAGAGCCGTCCATCTGGCAACAGTGTGTCCGTAGCCGTAAAACGTGGTAAAACAAGCAGTCCGTCCGTCTATTCATGAGGACATTTGGTGCGGCTGTGGCTGTAAGTATGCAGAGGACAGAGGATGGTAGGCTTATACCTACCTATTTCCCACCTACCTACCATAACAAATGGCCGTTATTTGCTGTTTAGATGCACCCATGCACCAAACTGACCTTATATTATTCCGGTCTGCTTTGGAATCAAGCTAAACGCACTGGACAATTATACTCCTCTCGAGATTTCGTAATTGCGAAATTGAGAATAATTTAATCATTTGATTACAAGGGGACAACTAAAATTACAGAGATTAAAACAAAAATATCGGACTAGGGCTGAAAGCTTTTTTATAAATAATAAATATATTTAGGTCAGAAAAGGTGAATAAGCAGCATTTGAGAAATGCGCCAAAGTACAGGAAGCAGAGGAAAAATAAAAATTCGAGAAGTGCAAGAACATCCAAAAGTGCAAAAAAGTGGATTCTAAAACATCACGCCTAAACTGCGGGAACTCCTCATCTCTATGGGAGTTCCTTATCACCTAGTGTTTCTCATACAGCAACTCTACGAGTCTAATTCGGCAACCAGAAAAGGAGTTCGTCAGGGATGTGTATTACCTCCGATGTTGTTTAACATTTACTCTGAATTTGTGATGAGACAGGTATTAGACAACTGGAATGGCGGTGTAACTATTGGCGGAAGCAAAATATCTAACTTAAGATTTGGTGACGATACAACCCTTATTGCAGCTTCTCAGGAAGAACTAGTAGCTCTATTAAGCATCTTAGAACAACATAGTGTATTAACTACAATAAGACCAAGGTTATGATCGTAGATAGAGAGCATAATTATCGAGAAATAAAGTCAATAGGCCGTTGTGAAGTAGTTCAAAGTTTTGTATACCTCGGTTCTTTGTTCGACAATTCGGGTATAGCTGTGAAAATGAGATTCGACGGCGCATTCAACAGGCACGTGTGGCCATGACAAAGCTTACTAAAATATGGCGTGACCATAACATCACAAAAGCTACAAAAATGTCGCTGGTTCAGTCTCTGTTCTCCATATTTTTATATGTCTCGGAAACTTGGGACTGTTGAAAAGGCAGATCGAGCTCGCATAGATGCTTTTGAAATGTGGACATGGAGGAGAATGCTGAGAGTTCCTTATTCCGCCCAGCGAACTAACGTTTCCATACTGAATGAGGTCGGTAATCCAAAGAGACTATCCTCCATTGTGTCGACGAGAATGCTTACATTCTTCGGACATATACACAGAAGCGATAATATGGAGAAACTTGTAGTTCAAGGGCATGCCCCGAGTGGGCGGCGCCGTGGCCGTCCCCCTACACACTGGGTGGATACGACGAAACAGTTGCTGGATATGAGTGTCAAGAGCGCCACTAAACTGACAACAAATCGCGAACGATGGCGAGCTACAGTGCTCAAAACTATTGATAATATTCGTGTCGGCAATACTCTAGCTCCGACTTAATGCATTTTACGAGTTCACAACATGTCTGTTAAGACATTGTGACTATGATGATGAAAACGTCATTTTAGCCAGTCTGCCGTTTTAATATGTTGTAGTATATACGATATACCTATACAAAAAAAAACCCAATGGCAAAGACCTAGTCTGATTCCTAATGTGTTTTATAAAATTTTAAATATTGGAAATTCTATGAAAATTTACGTTGTTTCAGCAAGCATAAAATTTAAAAATAAAAGTAAAGTTATTTCAACTGACTTTGGTTTTGTTAATCAGGGCGAAATTAATACTAAAACTTGGTTATGAAAATAACAAAAACAAAAACTCTGGACGGTTAAACTTTTAGTATACCCCACATTACGTGCAAACAGCAACTCATCAGAAATTTCAAATCTCCCACCACTACAATACATCACCGATTGTGAGGGAGAAAAAATTGACGCATATGCATTTTTCCGCCCCTATGCACGGAATGTAAAAAGAAAAAAATGCTGTTTTCAACAGATCATGGGGACAATCTAGCTGACTGCACAGGGATGAAGCAAAAGGGTTCTTTCAAGGGTCTTGTTGCCCGAGGCAACACTATCTTTACCTTTTTATCATTTTTCCTTTTCTCTGCTCATTCGCACAATTTGGTCAATGGAGCTTATGCGTTGCGATGCAATGACATGTTTTTACACTTGTACAGTGGAGTCCGGACGTAGTAAACCAGTCTAAAAAGCACACTCGGCAATGTATTAATTACCATTTATGAAGGCATCAGAAAAGCATCCTCCAAAAATCGAACACCAATAAAGCTACTGGTCTTGATCAAATTCCAGCCATTGTCCTTAAACGCTGTGCCGCTGAGCTTGCACCTATTCTTTGCAAGCTCTTCAAACTTTCGTATCAACGAGGCGTGTTTCCCGCTTCGTGGAAGATTGGCTGCGTACAACCCATCCCTAAGAAAGGCAAAAAAACTGGTCCCACCAATTATAGACCTGTGGCTCTTCTCAGCATCATGTCTAAGGTTATGGAGACTGTCATTAACACATAGCTCCTGAAATACCTGGACAACAATAACATCATAAATGATCGCCAGTATGGCTTCCGTAAGCACAGGTCTACAGGTGACCTCCTTGCCTACGTCACTCACTTGTGGAACAGAGCAATAGACAATCATGGCGAATCCCGTGTTGTTGCACTTGATATATCGAAAGCTTTCGACAGAGTATGGCCTGACGGACTTCTGGTCAAGCTTGCTGCTTATGGACTACCACCTGGCCTGCGCCAGTGGCTGAATAGCTTTTTGAACGACCGATCTCTGTTTGTTGTAGTCGAGGGCTGTTCATCAGACGCGGGTGTTCCTCAGGGATTTGTTCTATCTCCTACACTGTTTCTGCTGTACATCAACGAGCTGCTGGAAATAACATCCAATCAAATCTACAGCTTCGCAGATGACAGTACATTAGTGTCGTGCATGGAACCAGGCAAACCACTATCATCCCAGGAGACGGTACGTCGGCGACAGCAGCATGCCTCACAGATCAACGCAGATATCAAAACAATTGTCGAGTGGGGATTAGCAAATAAAGTACAGTTCAACGTACAAAAAACTCAGGCAACACCACTTACAAAGAAGTCTCACGATGGCTTATCAACCGTGGAAATGGAGGGTCACCCCATAGTCGAATCAGCTTCCGTCAAGCTTTTGGGAATCAACATCAACAATAACATGTCCTGGCACGACCACGTCGTCAGTATTGCTAAAACGGCATCCCAGAAGCTTGGAGTTTTGTTCCGCTGTAGGAAGTTGTATACACCAAAGCAACTGTTGCTGCTCTACAAGGCACAGATCCGACCATCGCTGTAGTATTGCTCCCATGTGTGGGGATGTGCTCCGAAGCACTCTCTAAAGTTTCTGGACACTATCCAGAAAAGAGCGATTAGACTAGTCAATACGCCTAACCTCACAAAGGACCTCCACAGCCTGGAACATCGAAGGAGGGTGGCTGACCTATCCCTGTTTTACAGATTCTATCACGAAAAATGTTCGAGTGAGCTCTCTCAGATAATAACACCACAGGCCGTCCGAACCAGGAACACTAGAGAAGCTCTGCGAGCTCATCCTTACCAGGTCGAGGTCCTTACTCCCCGAACTAGTCTCCTCCAGCATTATTTCTTTTGGAGAACCTCGACGCTGTGGAATGAGCTGCCGGGAATTTGTTTTCCGACGGCTACAACCTGCAGCGTTTCAAATCTAACGTGAACCGATACTTATCCTCTCGCAGCGCTTCTACAGCGCCATAGGCTGTCAGCCTTTGCGGGAGGCCGACCATAAAAAAAATGCTATTGGCCGAATGTTGGGCTCTCAAATCAAGATGCTGCCAGAAAATGCCGGGAAAAGAACAAAAAAAATTGCCAGCAGGATTTGAACCCGCGAACTGCAGAATTCTAGTCACTTACATTCAAGGAGCGCTCAGAGACGTTGTTACGAATGCTATATATCGTCATTGAGTTACAAAAATATTAAAAAAGGTAAAGGCAATGTCCACAGACTGACGAGAGGTAGACAGCGATATCTACCGACGACCGCTTGACCGACAGACTAAACAAAAGAACGATCGACTGACAAACAGACCAACCGATTTAAGTGGAATGGATTTTCATTATTCACACAATCACTATAAAATATAGAACCATAAATGGAAGGCTTAGTAAAGCTTAATGTGTTATTACACCAGCGTGAATAATTATATTCAAACCGAGCCCTCAAAAATATTCGCTAGCACAAAGGGTCTAGCTGAGAGGTGCTAGATTGCTTCTCAGCAATGTCTGTATACAACAATGTCTACCCTCCGATGTAAAAGCCTCTTCATTCTGAAAGCTTTTGTTTGCTGCCAGGATATTTGGGCCTCAAGATACGGAAAAGGGTTGAAAGCATATGCATGGAGGTTGCCTTGTTATACCGGGTAGGACAGATGTGCTTTGTGTGGAAATAGTTTTGAAAGTAATAAATAATTACTTCATATATTTTCCAAACCTTTATGGAAAGATTAATATTACAGTAAAATCCCTTTTTGAGGTTGAGGGGGTGAAATCGGAATGGTGGAGAGTTTGGTATCTCGAAAACGTTGTTCTTCTCTCTTCTGTCCTAAACTTTGAGAGTACTGATACAATTTGTTTTTTTATAACTGAGCAGACCGCGCAGGCAGAGCCTAAATACCAGAGTACCGCGGCTGCTGTGAAAGGGTTATGTTAGGGGAAGTTTGTTAACGCGGGATTTGAATGGGCCAATACCCGCAGGCCCAATAAATACATCTGGCAGTCCATTCCAAGCCTTGGACACCCTGGGAATAAATGTGCGGTTGTACCGCTTAGTTCTTGATGTATGAAGAACGACCGTCTTAGGATGAGATGCAGCGGTCGCACGGGTACATCTGATAGGAGCAGTGAGCGGCGGAACACAGGAGCAGATTCCGTTGGAATATCGGTAGAAGAGTGAGAGGTCACCAACAACACGCCGGTGAGAAAGTGACTGAAGGTGGCGCGTTAAGGCCGGATCACCAATTAGTCGAATTGCCCTTCTCTGGACGGCATCTAGAGTAGACAGGGTAGTAGGGGCAGCAGCTCCCCAGACATGAGAGCAATACTCCAGGCAAGGTCTTATCTGGGCTTTATATAGCGTGAGGAGGTTACATGGTGAGAAATACTTTCTGGCTCTAAATAGGTACCCAAGCTTTTTACCAGCAGCTGTTGCAATTGACGCGACGTGTTCGTGCCAGATCAGATTTTCTGTAATGTTGACTCCTAACAGCTTGAATGAGTGACTCCTTGGCAGAGCCTGGTTGCTCATTAGAACCTGGTGTTGGCTTGGGCACTTCCTGTTTGATAGCGTACAATACTGGGTCGTGGAGGCATTAAATTTAATTATATTCTTAAGCCCCCAAGCGGTAATGGTATCGAGATCCTTTGAAAGTGAAGCTGCCACTGCCAGTCTTCTGCGTTCCAGCTCGACCACAGAGGTCGGTCTATTGCTCATGACGCCTGCATGCAGCGTACTGTCATCCGCAAAACTGTGGATTGAGTTTGTAGTGCTAGAGAGTAGATCATTAATATGAAGCAGAAACAATGTCGGAGCCAATACCGATCCCTGCGGAACCCTGGCATTGATGCTATTTAAAGAAGAGGAAAAGCCGTCTACCACGACAGAGATTTTCCGACCTGAGAGCAAGTCTGCGAGCCAACCGCAGAGCTTAACAGGGAGGGAGCCCATAAGACGGGAGCTTGTTTAGGAGAGCTGCATGCCACAGTTGATCGAATGCCTTTGAAATATCGAGAGCAATGACGTGAACCTCGCCAAATGACTGGATGAGTTTACTCCACACATGTGATTTTGTAATGAATTTTTCACCCTAACAACAAAATTTTAAAAAGGTAGTATAAACGACCTCAAGAAAATTTGATATTCGTGAATGTGCAGTGGAAAAGAGCAAACCCAAACCCGTTCAAGTGCAAGCGAGAGTGCAAGTCTTATTAAAGCTTTGGTGAACTCAACGTATTGCTTTACATTTTACAGAATGTCTTGATTTTCAATTACTTTGTATTTTTCTAGTGTTTATCAGGCAGTCAATTTTGTAAAAATGTTCACTAATAACGACAATACTCAAGTCACATAACAAAAATCCACGTCACTCATTTCCGTCATTCTGTCTGCCTGTTGGTATTTTTCTAGCCACGTAATCTCAGTAACCTTTGTATGGATTGTGATAAAATTTGGAGATATTCTGTAGGGTCGTAGCTGTTCCCAAAAGTTCAAATACTTAGAAATAAGCAGTACACCTCTCAGCCACAAGGTAGAATGAGGGCGGATGTATGAATAAATAACTATTTTAATCATCGCCTCAACGCCACAACATCCGGTTTTGTAATAAATCCATCCAAATGTTGTGGCAGACTGATAACGGTAGGTGACATCAATACAAAAGAATTCCTATCTCGTGTAAACGCACCTTAGCGTACACAACACACACGTAAATCATACATTTCACCCTGTATATACGTGTAGGGGACTTGTTTATTACTGTGCAAATAAAATAATTTGAGTTTCTCTGCAGTAACCTTTATGATTTAAAAGACCTTCGCAATATATCTTAGGACGCATAAACGTTGCAAACTGCAATGTGTGGTTTCTTTTGACGGCGCACTTTTTCTAGATGTGCACTTTGCTGTCAGGACAAATATTCTTTGTTTACAGTGTGTGACAAAGTAATTCATTATGCAATGTCTCCGTACAGTCGTTTGCAAAATTTTAAAGCACTATAATTCTACAATTCAAGATAATAAGCTGTTTGATATTTCACATATGTAGATATAAACTAAATCCATATCATTCTCTTATGTATACTACTTGTCAATGAAATCTGAACACCTAGAAAAAAGGGATGGCTTGGCAGTACCTCTGCCAACACGTGTGGTTCATTCAGGTGCTAAAAGGCACCTCCAAAAACTCTATACCTGTAAAAACAAAGCACGGTTTTTTGTTGATCCAAAAAAAACTATGACATCTGTTGCAAATGTGGCGAGAGACTAGTTGGTTGTCTAAAGATGCCCCCTAAAAGAAGACAGCCCCAGTTTACGCACCAACGAGAATGTGGTGCTTCTTTCAGAGCAGCTGCTATAACTACTTGGCATAGTGTGGCTATAGTTATAGCAGCATGACGCGCATGGATCGAAGGACAAATGCTGCGACCTAGAGGTTCTGGAACATGTAAGAGACCATAAAGATAGTCATCTACGACTACTGGTCCTTCAAGACAGAATGCGATCCACTCGTTAGACGACAACAGGGGTAACGACATGATCTCCAGCTTGCTGTTGAGCACCTTGTGCATTTGCATTGACATGTAGTATTTTTTTTATAAACTAATTATGGAAAATGAGTTCGTTTATTATTGTCTTTAGTCCTGCCATATTTATGAAATGTATCCATTTTTTCTCATTCAGATTTTTTTTTATAACTGAGCAGACCGCGCAGGCAGAGCCTAAATACCAGAGTACCGCGGCTGCTGTGAAAGGGTTATGTTAGGGGAAGTTTGTTAACACGAGATTTGAATAGGCCAATACCCGCAGGCCCAATAAATACATCTTCTGGCAGTCCACTCCAAGCCTTGGACACCCTGGGAATAAATGTGCGGTTGTACCGCTCAGTTCTTGATGTATGAAGAACGACCGTCTTAGGATGAGATGCAGCGGTCGCACGGGTACATCTGATAGGAGCAGTGAGCGGCGGAACGATAGAGGATAGCTCAGAGGAGCAGATTCCGTTGGAATATCGGTAGAAGAGTGAGAGGTCACCAACAACACGCCAGTGAGAAAGTAACTGAAGGTGGCGCGTTAAGGCCGGATCTCCAATTAGTCGAATTGCCCTTCTCTGGATGGCATCTAGTATAGACAGGGTAGTAGGGGCAGCAGCTCCCCAGACTTGCAAGTAGTATATCTCTGGTTTTAATATCTCTAGCTTGTGGAGCTACATTTTTCTCAAATCGTAGTACTTGATTTAAAAAAAAAAAAACATCCATCATTGTAGAGTTCTGAGCTGCACAGTTGGCAAATATATAGCAATGATTTGACAAGACTCTGTGAGCTCTTGAACTCCAGTGCAAAAACCATAGATTCCAAAAGTATCATTAAAATATTCAATAAAATCCAGAAATTAGATAATCAGTAAAATGGAATTACAGTGTTGCAGGTATTAGGGTCAAGAAAATATTTTTAGTATTTTATGCAACCTAGATCTAAGTCAACTAGTTTTTAGTAAGGGTATCCAGGTTAGACAAACCAACCTAACACATATTGGTTGTCATTTATAACCACCTTGGGCAAATAAACAATTTCTCAAGGTAAATACATTTTAAATCTACATAAATAATAGTTAGAAGTACCTATACTAAAAATATAAAATGATAAAAGAAATAAGTGGTAAAATGAAGCTACGATTGCAATTTTATGATTTCTAGTTTTGGTTCTAACTCAATCAACATTATTTATCTTGCCTAGTGGATTAGGGAGTGCCATAAGTCACTATTCCTCTGATTATTTCAATTAATAACATAAAAACTGTCAATTATTAATAGCACCTTATCTAAAGCAATAGGATCAAAGATATCACCTTATTGATATTTACTGCATTAATGGTAACAAGGAAATTAATTGTAGAATCCCATCTTTGATGACAAAAACCTGTTTACAGAAGTCTTATGGTTTGTTGATTTGAAGGACATCTAATAAATAAGTGATGGTATCATTTTTGTTTATTGCTTGTTAAAATTCAATATTATTCTGTCAATAAAAAAAGTCAGAAAATTGATTTTAATGGAATAGCTCTAGGGCTAACCACTGGATTACTGCAATAATATCAAATTATGTAGTCTTTTAATGAATTTCAAACCGCCTACCTAACAAAAAAACAACGATATGGCAGCCTCAGTACTAAGTATACTATTTCATTTTATTTCACTATCAGTGCAAGAAAAATTGTTATTACAAAAACACCAAATTTTTTCTGAACTAATAGTCCAAAGCTACAATCAAAAAGTGCAATTAATATTAATACAACTGTGAGCATGCAAATATTTTATCAATTCAATTATTTATTGCATCATTTGTTAACCTATGGGTCAAAAAGGTTGAGAAGCTACTTATTTATTGTATCAACTACTGAATTTACCCAATATAATGTTTGTTTGAAATTTGGAGTGTTGCATATCTAATATTTATTTATTGATTGTAAAACCATATTCTGCTTGGCTGCTAACTTCACAACTCACAAGGAAAATGTTATGATATTACGGTGACTGTATGAGATATGTTTCAGTTGAATTTTTGTTGTTACTGCAAAACTATCCAACATTTTGGTGAAGTGGGGCAAATTTGATCTCGTAGTTTTGAAAAAAAAAAGAAGCAAATCAGATATTCCTTATGCATGGTATAATACTTTGTATTTAGGGGCAAATCCCCCTGGTGCCCGTATCACTGAAAATAGAGTTTACAAGGTCTGTTAATATACTGTAATTTAGATTTTTTTCAAAATTAATTGTTAGCAATACAATATGAAGCAAAAGTTAAGGAAGTTTACATAATACATATTTGCTATCTCACAAAGTCAGTACAATTCAGTTATGGGACAAAAAAAAAGGGGAGGGAATTAACATAAAACAAGCACTTTTATGAGAAAAAGTCTTCCAAAGATAATTTTAATGTATAATCATATTTTGATAAACGATTTTGGAGAGCTTTTGATGCATGAAGTGATGAACACATAAAATTAAGTATAAAAAGGTCAATTCCAGTATCACAATATCTATTTAATTTGATGGGAACTAAATGGTGCAAAAAGCAATTAAGTCTTCTGAGAAAGTTATTCATATTAAATATACCAATCCATCACGTTCAATAAATAATTCTTTGTTTATAAGCCAAGCATTATGTCTTATCACACCACTATACTGTGTTCTTTTTTGGGGATCAAAATTAGCACTTCTGTGATTAAAACAGTGAATAATGCACAAATATTGTTCAGTTATATCATATTATACTATACTATAGATTATGAGAAATATAGGAAGATGTTTTGTGTAAGTTCTCAAAGAATTTTGTCCGAGTATGAAGGTGTAACTACTTATGTTTTCATTTTTAAACCATGATAAATGTTAATGCCCTTAACAATATGCAATATTTATTTGAAACGCAAATGTTTTTGTCTGACGTTTTTTGCTATTTTGCATGAAATATGATCAGTTTTACCTATGCTGCATAAGCAAAATGCAATACTGGTTGAAAATGTGCAAAGTGTAAATATATCCATAATAAAACGAGTATTAGTAATGAAAGATAAAGCACTATCTGTTTATTCATACATAACCGTTCATCATAATATAAAATAAAAATATAGATGACAGATAGTGCGTCTAGTATTTTAAGTACATGCTCGTCTCTTTACCTACAGAACTTGGGAACTTTCTCTAAAAACATGTGTTCAAACATCTGCATTAAAATCACGTATTTTCTCGAGAAAATACAAAAATTGAGCAATTTTACGATAAATAACTTCAGAAAACTACTCGAAACACGCTTTGGGAAGCAATCAACATTATATATAGGACGTACATCAACTTTGAGAACACTGCCTTGTGCACACAGTTTCCGTCGAAAATGTAAATATTTGAATTGTACGCTAAGGCCAATCACACTGTCAGGTTCAAAATAAACCTTACGAAATAAGAGGAACCCCTTTATTTTCACATAAAACGCGAGATTGAAAGAAATCAAACTAACGGGCAAAACATTTCCGACTTGTATTGGCTGAAAGGTTATACCAAAGAGGATACTCGGGGTAGACGAAATACAAGTTTATGGACTTACCTGTGCTGCTGCCGCAAATCCCACCAGGACTGCCCAACACAACAAGGTTTGTATCCTAAAATGCATCACTAAAAACAGTCCGTGGTGCTTTAGTTTCTTAATATTTACTTTTTACTTAATATAATAATATGGCACGGCACACAACGCAACCCACTGTAGCATTGAGCAAGACTGATCAATTGTTCAAGCGGTGTTGCCAACTGTCCGTCGCCTCTGCCAGATGTCGCCACAATGCCTAGAAACGCTACAACAGAACACTAACGTTTGAAGTTCGGATTAGCCATTGGCGTCACAAGGCCTGAACTAAAACAAGGTTACCAGTAGAAATCAAAGAAATATTAAAATTTTGCTGGTCACTTTTTTTAAAATTTCGAAATGATTAGCTTCAGCACTAGAATCGTGGTACCTATAACCTCTCACAAATTATTGGAATATTAATAATTGCTTAGAAAAAAAGGGGGAAAAGACATTTGTTTGGTTGTGGTGATAGACTTTACATAGAGCCTTTTAGAGTAATAAAATAGATGTCTTCTGTGGACGAATCAAGAGCCCTATTTTATAGCGTTTTGCATTGACAGCACTGGAATGCACTCAACCCAGGCTGTGTGGATTTTACATATTTAAATAGAAAATCCGGCCTTTATTATGGCATTGATTAACATATTTAAATATATGTTAATCAATGATTATGGTCAGCCTCCCGCAAAGGCTGACAGCCTATGGTGCTGTAAAAGCGCTGCGAGAGGATAAGTGTCAGTGCACGTTAGATTTGAACGCTGCAGGTTGTAGCCGTCGAGAAACAAATTCCCCGACAGCTCATTCCACAGCGTCGAAGTTCTCCAAAAGAAGGAATGCTGGAGGAGACTGGTTCGGGGAGTAAGGACCTCGACCTGGTGAGGATGAGCTCGCAGAGCCTTTCTAGTGTTCTTCTCTCGGATGACCTTTGCTGTTATTATCTGGGAGAGCTTACTCGAACATCTTCCGTGATAGAATCTGTAATACAGGGACAAGTCAGCCACCCTTTTTGATTTTCCAGGCTGTGGAAGTGCTTTGTGAGGTTAGGCGTATCGATTAGACTAACTGCTCTTCTCTGGATAGTGTCCAGAAGCTTTAGAGAGTGCTTCGGAGCGCATCCCCCACATGGAGACAATACTCCAACGATGGTCGGATCTGTGCCTTGTAGAGCAGCAGTAGTTGCTCTGGTGGATACAGCTTCCTACAGCGAAACAAAACTTTAAGCTTCTGGGATTGTTGATGTTGTTCCCCAAAAGCTTGACGGAAGGTGACTCAATTATTGGGTGAAGAAAATATTCTGTAAATCTGTTTCGTGGTGAAAATGAGGCACATAATACAAAACGGAGATTTTTTAATATAAAATATCTGATTCAGATGCTTGACATTATCACAATTATGGGAAAAAATATGTAATAGTTGTATTTTGGTTATGAGAGAGTACAACGTTCAAGAACAGTAACTCACTCGTATCCCTTATTTTTCTATACGAGTATTTGGCTTTATCTCTAAATCTCAATGTAAATATAAAAGTAATGATTTGATTGCAACCCCTAAATATGAGTAATCATTAATACTGCATCAACGATTTATGGTTGACACCATGGCTGGTTTCCAGAGGTTGGGTTTTTTACAAAAAGGTACCCCACCTCCCACCTTTCAATTTGCCAATCCCTATTCTATTAATATATCGGAAATTGACACGAATTTTTTAAACGTGGCAACGTCGAAACAGCGAACATAACTCTTACTGCACATGCGTCAGTATTGGTTGCACTAGAACCCGCTAAAATTTGAAAATACCTACTGGATGCGGATGTTTCGTTGTAGCTTAAAACCGAAACCGCTCAAAACACACCTATATGAAATATTAACAGTATTCAGAAGTTGTATATTTTAGCGGAAAAGAAAATTGTTTAGCTCCAGTAATACAGATATTTTTGAATGTTCTACGTTCCTATGCACTAGCTGTTATAGTTGAATAATGCTGTCTCTAAAAATAGGGATGAAACTGAATGAGCTAATACAAAACAATAAATGCAAACAGAGTGAAAAATATGAATTAACTATAAAAGATCAAAAATCATCTGGAACTTCAATGTTTTCAGGCAACCCTTAATTACTTTACGAGTGATACAGGTTGCCTACGTTTTGAACTATTAAATGTGTATTATTACTTCTATCAATTAAAGCAAATCAAGCACCAAATAATAAACAAACAATATGTAAACACTAAATACCAACTAAATTAAACACACAATAACAATAGTACATGAATGTGACATAGTTACCACAAATTTCGATTAAAACCTTTTAAAAAACTGCTCTCAGAAGTATGATCATATTGTAACAAATTAAGTACAAAATGTTGTTAAAATAGGTACATATTATTATTATGTATATATAGTAGTTATGGCAAATAAGTTTGATTGGTAGTATTCTTATCTTTATCAATGTTTACAGAAGCAAATAAACAACAACCCGGCAACCAGCATTACAAAACTGGTACATTTATGTAATTTCAGTTTTACAGGACTAAAAATATGAGAAATTCGAGAAAACAACACTTGGCTAATTTATAGCGTAAAATTAAACACAAAAAAGCATTCATAACTGTAACTCAAATAAGAAATATGTTGTACTAACCTCCTAAATCACTAAATTTTCTGCGAGAAGATTGACGCATACATATGCGGCCATCATAAAACAGGCAGCCATTCTATAAACACACTTGGCGGGAAATTTAAATCACAAACTGGGACATTATTTCTCGATCTACTTACATATATTATGTAAACTCCATTTTTTTAGAGCACCGAAAAATACGACGTATAAAAAACGGAACAAGAAGAGGACGAAATGAAATGGATCTTACCCGCTTCAGTCTCTTTAAAAAACTGCGCTCAATTTCCACAATGGACCACAATTCATTTCAAGTATAAAATTTATTATCGAGAGCGATAAATTAACAATAGCCTTGCATGCAATAATAAATTATTGGAAAATAGCATTGCAACAATAAATTAGTATTAATTATGAAAATTGATATTTATTAACAAGTGTTACTGGTTGCATATATTTCTCTACCCAATAGTAAATTAGCTTTTCTGTAACTCAAGTTTTTGGTATTTATGATAATAATCTGTAGGGTTTAATGTTATTTTTTGAGCAATTTGCAAAATAACCAGGAATATATCACCAAATATACCTACCTATTTGGATGAATTGCCTTCCTGCCTTGAAAATAAATTAAAATAAAAGTACTGTAAAATTGATGCACACAATCTGTTAATGAGAACGAACAAAAGTTTATTACTTTATTAAGAAACCAATATCAGTAGCATTTAAAGCATAAGTAAGTATAGAAACAACAATAAAACATTACATTTCACAGTAACTAAGTATGACTAAAAAATCATTCACTTATCCAACTGGCTGACTCTTTCCTTATGACGAGCTATGGCTTCTTGATGCTTCTTGATCTGTTCTTCATGGAAGCTGATCTGCTCATGAAGTTCACCTTTCAACTTTGATATTTGCTCCTTTTGCTGTAATACACATCATATAGGTGGCACATATAAAAATTGTCATATTTTTTGCTAAGAGAGGTAGTGGTAGTTGATTTTTTTCTATTTTGTGATTATATGCTCAACATGATACTGTATCATATTAGCTAACAGCTAGCTAACATTCACTTATTTGTAGATTGCTGATTATACCCATTACTTCATATCTCCAGGTACTAGGTTTTAAGGATAGTTTTTATGAAGCGAGGACCAAACATCTGGTAAGGTGAATTTTTTGTTTATATTCAAAAGCATAGATAAGAGTTTGATATGAAAAACATCAACAAAATAGGGAGATAAGCTCTGAAAAACAGCAGTAATTGCTAAACTGTGAATCACATTTATTTATTTATTTATAGAATTTGGTAGAGTTATAACATTTTGTTAGTTTTCTGATATCAACGCATAAGTGTTTATAATTTTTAACAACCAGTAAGCATCAATAATTGATTGACTGATTGATTGATTAATTATTAGTGTTTCAACTGGGCATAAATACTCTTTTCTTAGAGGCTTATATGTATGATTTAGTATCAATGTGGTACAGAATGTTAAGATCTTTCTAACCTCAGTGAACATACTATAAGCTCCATAAGGAGAGAGATCGGAATAGAATCCTGATGAACGAACAGCTAGGCTACAAAATGAAAAAGACACTTAGTGACTACAAACTACATTGAAAACTGATAAAACAGATGCAGTCATTATAAATGTATAATGTTAATAGGCACCAGGCAAAGTATCCTGAAGTGAAGTTAAATATCACATGAACGTTTACTACTTCTGTTTGTATCTTTTCCTTCATGTTGATTGTCATAACAGTTCGTAATAAAAATATTTGGAATATACACAGCATACAATAGAACTAATGATAATATACCTCAAATGTAAATGATAGTACTAACCAATTTATAGAAGTACTCTTCTTCTCTAGCAGCCTCCTGTTTCCCAAATGCTCCTCCAGCCTCTCGAATGGAACCACCACCTCCACCTCCTTTGCCTGCACCACTACCTAGGTCTCCCAATTGTGACATTAGGCGGAGATGTCTGGAAAACAAATTTTCGAAAAAATTACGTAAGTACCTAACCAAACCCGACGTCGATATCTATGACAATCATTCCAGGTATTTCCATTATTTAGATCAGCATTTCGTTAGAATTTCTCATTGATACTCACTTCACAACATTTGTCTTGAATAATTTTGCGCTAGAATTCATTCTGCTGCGTAGTAACAGTCAATATCACGTTTTTTATGGTTTTGAATACCGGCTCTTCAGGAAATTGTTCTGGATCTGGATAATGAAAAAATTTTGAGAATCCCTGCTAAAGCGCTCTTGTCAACGTGTGGTGCATTTTGCAACTAGATTGGGGCGTTGCCACATCTATCTTAGGTTTAGCCTTGGAAAGAGAATTTTTAGGGTCAATGAACTAACAGGGAATGCAGGTGTCAACAGGATTATTTAACGAAGGACGCCTCATGATAAGCCACTTATGCCATACTAAGTTTTGTCTTGAGTTTTATTTCAGACCGTATTTGTGCACGCCGTTTTTATCAATGTGCTCTCAAGCATTTTGCAGAAGTATTGAGTAAAATGTTATGCCATTGAGGGACACCGAAACGCGTCTATACATATATTATCCATCCCAAATTTTATTCAAACGCCACAGTTGTCTTAGTTGTCAAGTTGTCTAATGTCACGCCTACGCAGACAAGTAAGAAGTAGCATCTGAACTAGCAATTTGGAGATTCTGGCAACACTGCTACACCTGTCAGTTTCATCTCTTGTACCTGTCGACCCTATACAGTGCCGTGCACTTAATTTTTGCCATGCACTATTATCACTGCCTCCAATGACTGTTATGATTCACCCAGTATTCGAAGTATAAGGTTCTGTTTTGAATGATGAAGACCTATGATACCAGGGATAGGATTTATACCAGCTCAATTTTAACTGCTTTATCCAAAAAGGTTCCTTGCTTTTTGTTTCAATCTTCCAACTTAACTTCTACCTAGCTACTTTTGTAGCCACAATGCCACATTTAGAATTTATGGGATGAGCATATTCTGCTCTACTTAAAATTGCCTTAGCTAATTTTGAAGAAGGCCACAAGCCACAATGAGTTCAAGAAGTCTGTGCACGCCCTTGTTTGCTGTCAAGTTGTTTTCTGAAATTTGATGTACTGTGCTCACAAAACATCGCTGTGTTGTTCCCTATGACCCTATGTTTTGGAGTACCCAGATTTTTAGTGTGTATATTGATCAAAATCGAAGTATTCACTAGAACCATGGTAGTTCAAAAATGTAGTGCGATGCTATTAAAATGTGAGAAGACCTAAGAATTACGTGGTGTTGTGTTTAAAAATGTGGTTAATTGTTTTCTTCTGAAGTAAACATGGCTGCTGCCATCCCCCTTTTGATCTTATAGAGTACAAATGAACTTTTATGCTTCCAAAACGAAACATTTTTGAGAAGTCACTATGATCATCCTACGCCCAGGTAAGTTTTTTCTGTTTTTAGAAGAGCCATTGAAATCTTTGAATATGTGGTTGTGTAGCCTACTTCATATTGCAACCACATAGAAACCCACTCTAACTTTATGTTTACAACAGATGAGTTTCATAATGATTATAAAATTAGAAAAAAATTAACTTGTTGTTTGATGTTATTCCTGATCTGTTTTAAAGTAATTTTTCATGATGTTATGTCAATGCTTGACCTTTTGGCTTTCGCACACACTTCATTGCTGAAGTGTCATGTTTCACCTTATGAGTTATTTATTAACTTCTGTGCATCGCAAATTACAATTTCTGCTTCACAATTTCCATATTTGTCTACTCATCAATTTGAAAGTATTGTACTTTGGTTTTGAGGACTTCAACATTGCTACATCAAGATTAAGCCTTCATTTATTTGCCCAAACCCGCTATTGTTATTTATAAAACATTTAAAATGTCATTACATGCTGTAAGTGTCGTTCTTTCCTTATTTATAGTCATCTTTTCTCAATATTCTATCTATAAACTAGGGTAATAAATCATTTCACATTGTCACTCAATTACATCATGTTTTCATATCTGAACTAGAGTTCATGCTTCATTCATATTATTTGGAGACAAATTCATGCATGTAAACACTATAATACACTTGCTAAAATGGTAATTGATCTCCTTAAGATACTGAGGTTCTATGTAAGAAAGTAGGTCAATTAAATGAAACTTTGAGAATTGTAGACATTCATCCGTAGTATAGTGGAATTAGGCATAAAGTAATTGGTTGAATTAATTTTAACCAACTACTTGATTGACATAATGTTTCAAGTAATATAACTTAGTATACTTACATATTATATGTGCCCAATCAGAGGTGTTAATTACTCAATCATGGGCACTTTACATAAAAAATGCAAAAGATTCCATTGAAAATAACAGCTCTTAACCTTTTAGTCATACCTTATTGTCTAATAAATAGATTTTAAATATGTTAACACCATAAGTACCTACTTTCTTGAGACAAATTCTAGGAGGAGATAAAAACCAAATAATTACTTTATTGATATATTTATGTAGTGCATAATAGGTATACATGAAAAGTAAATTGTCAACCAATCACTTATGAGATGAATTTGATGTACAAAGTTGTAATAAGAAGTTTTTACAAATACTAAGAAATTCCAATTTACTTTTCTCTATTTTCATCTGCTCTTTTGTCAGTTGAAGTGGTACCCAAAGGTGTAGCTGATCATGCAGAATCCCATGACTTACTGTTGTAGGCCTAAAGTACACTCTATCTCTTGGTAGGTCACTTGCCTGTTCCTAGTCTTGCCTAATACCTCTTGTATTTTAACAAGTACAGAAACAAAATCAATATTCATAATACAAAAATATCATCATATAAAATGGATCAAACTGAATCAGCATTTCTAACTAGTTCAAAGTATTCATAAAACATATTATAAATAGAACCTGAATTGTCTTGCTATCAATTATTCAGTGAAAAAGTTTGATAGGTAAAGTTTTTATAAGAATAGGTAGAGCCTTAAAGAATTTAATATTGCTGTTTTTTCTTCTGGATTGCCTGCTTTGGGGTAGTATAGGCATTTGTTTATTTGAGATACCTTAAGAGTGAATATCCTCACTACTATAACTACTTGTCTAGGTAAGTTTTATCACATATACTATTGTGACCCTGGATGCTTCCCAACAAAATCATATTCTTTCTAGAAAATGAGTTTTCACGAACTGCCATGTTCTCAAGTGTGAATCAAGCTATATTCAGCATACATGCTTCTATTCAGTGCATCCAAAATCTGTAAAATTTTCTCAATTGTCAATTTTATATTTTAAATGAAGCCTTTTCTATACATAAAGCTTGTGCCACTATATCATCAGTTGTGGAATCTGACTATAGTTCATAAAGTCAAAGAATGTAGAAGGAAAGAGGCCAAATTGCAAACAGCTTGTTTAAAGTTTTTTGCACATGTTGGGCATATAAGGAAATAATTAGGCAATAGAAATAGATTAACTAAAATCTTCCCCTGAAGTGACTTGTATATGGATGGTGTTATCTTTTTTTAAACGCCATGTACATAAATGGACAGAATCTAGCTCTCAAAGCTATTCTACCTGTCAAACCCAATATGTAGGATGTACTAAGTTGATTTACTTGTCTGTTTTTTGTGGAGAGCCAAAATATATGACAATGTTCTCATTTTGTTGGACAGGCTGTGTCTGCGTGTCAGGCTGTAGTCTGGGCAAACTATGAACTTATTTGGCTGTCTACTTCCATGTGCCCTGCAGCACAGCTGGTGGAGTGTTGGCAGTGAGCAGTGCATGAGCGAGGGATTCGCTAGAAGGATGGGAGTGAACGCATCTACAGCACCTGGAGATGCTTCTGGCATGGGTAATGCAATGTCTGGTGATTGCACCAATGCCTACAGAGATACCATTGGCGTTGTCAGGTAAATAATAATGATAGAAGTTTATTTCCAACATGTATTTTCGAATTTTTAGGTAAACCTGAAAATCTGAAAGATCTGATTTTTTTTATTTTCATCAAATGGTATTGAAACTCAAAACTGCGACAGGATTTGTAATCAGCTCCCTCAAATTATGCAAACCACGAGGTTTCGTCTCAATAGAAAGCCAAATAAAGATTTTCGATTTTTTAGGTAAACCTGAAGATCTGAAATTTCTTATTTCTGTCACACAAGACTGAAACCCAAAACTGCGACTGGATTTGTAATCAGCACCCTCAAAATATCCAAAATATGAGGTTTCGTCTTAATAGAAAGCCAAATAAAGATTTTCGATTTTTTAGGTAAACCTGAAAATCTCAAAGATCTGAAATTTTTGATTTTCGTCACGCAATACTGAAACTCAAAACTGAGACAAGATTTGTAATCAGCACCCTCAAATTATCCAAACCACGAGGTTTTGTCTTAATAGAAAGCCAAATAAAGATTTTCGATTTTTTAGGTAAACCCGAAAATCTCAAAGATCTGAAATTCTTTATTTTCGTCAAGCAGTACTGAAACTCAAAACTGCGACAAGATCTGTAATCAGCACCCTCAAATTAACCAAACCACGAGGTTTCGTCTTAATAGAAAGCCAAATAAAGATTTTCGATTTTTTAGGTAAACCCGAAAATCCCAAAGATCTGAAATTTTTTATTTTCGTCAAGCAATACTGGAACTCAAAACTGCGACAGGATTTCTAATCAGCACCCTCAAATTATCCAAAACACGAGGTTTCATCTTGATAAAAAGCCAAATAAGGATTTTCTAATTTTTAGGCAAACCTGAAAATCTGAAAGATCTGAATTTTTTTATTTTCGTCAAATGCTATTCAAACTCAAAACTACGACAGGATTTGTAATCAGCACCGTCAAATAATCCTAAACACAAGGTTTCATCTTAATAGAAAACCAAATAAAGATTTTCAATTTCTTAGCTAATCTGAAGATTGAAATTTTTGATTTTTGTCAAACGACACTGAACTCAAAACTGCGACCGGATTTGTAATCAGCACCCTCAAATTATCCAAAACACGAGGTTTCATTTTGTAAAAAAGCCAAATAAAGATTTTCTAATTTTTAGGCAATGAACCTAAAATCTGAAAAATCTGAATTTTTTTATTTTCGTCAAATCCTATTCAAACTCAAAACTGTGACAGGATTTGTAATCAGCACTCTCAAATTATCCTAAACACAAGGTTTCATCGTAATAAAAAACCAAATAAAGATTTTCAATTTCTTAGCTAATCTGAAGATTGAAATTTTTGATTTTTGTCAAACGACACTGAAACTCAAAACTGCGACCGGATTTGTAATCAGCACCCTCAAATTATCCAAAACATGCGATTTCATCGCTTATGGCTATGACATGTTTAATGTTTGTATGCTTTGAGTAATTTTACATTATGAAACAAGTTTTTGTTCAAAGTCTATTTAAATGTGCGTTTTGAGGAAATACTCTTTCATCAAAAGTATAGGACACCAATGTTTTCATTAAATAGGCAGTAAAATTGAATATCCAAAAAAATTGTGTCATTTCAAAAAAAGTTTTGATTATTTTAAGGAATCAGCCCTTTTTTGAGAGTTACTTATTAGTACAAGGTAAGAAAACACCATTTTGTTTAGGGAAAGAAAGAAGAAGGTGACCGGCTTCGCAACATTGAAAAAGAAGTTCATTAGGCGAAGAAGATCTTCCAAAGCATGTGACCATGGGAGGATGCTTCGAGAGCTGGTGGCGGATTGGAGTCCACTGGAAGTAGCTGCTCTTTTAGAAGAATACGAGGCTTTAGCAGCATTAAAAGATTTATGTGTTCAGGCTGAATTGGCTAGACCACCTGCTGCCACTTTCAAACAAGATCTCTCTGCTTTGTATGACTTCAAGTACTGTACTGACGCTGATTTAGTATATAGAGGCGCTTGTTTTCCTATACATCGAGCTCTGCTCTCTGCTCGATGCCCATATTTCCGAGATCTACTGGCGGGTGAGTATTTTATTTTCCCCAAACAAATGTATACAAGATTGCAAAAATGGGATCTGCAGCGCGAAATCTCCAATGTAAAGAGACTCATAACCCTTCATTACATCTAGATTCGCACTACATTCACAGCCAGGCGCAGTAAGAAAGCAGTTTCTATGGAGCGTGTAGATGTCTTACTTGAAGCGAGTATCGCATGTTGTCTAGATCCCATCTTGCCAAGGCATGGCCGACTCTACACTAGGCCGGACGCTTAGATGTGGCAACGTGGCTTAGCTGTTAAATAGTGGGCCTATAGTTTCAGAATAATTATTACATTTTATATGTATTAGAGTTCATCTCGGTTAATAAATTAAGAAATATACTTTTTAGAACTACTACTACTAATACCACTTACATCTGATGTCTGGTTCATCGTAGTCAAACACTACAAAATAAAAATAAACGCAACCTGTTTCCTGCTGCCACTTCCACTTCCACTTAAATGAACACTCAATTTACTTTGTAAATTGTCACTTGAGCTAGAAAAATTCCCTATTAGGTCACTGTGAAGCCATTCTTGCTGGTCTTGATTCCCTTTCACTATCAAATATTTTCGTAGGTATGCCCAGATGCATGATGCATGCCCAGATGAGATGAGTTCTATTAACTGTATTTTTCTGTGATATTTGGGAGGTCCAGAAAACATTGTAGGTACCACATTGTGCTTTAAAATAGGTCTTATCCTTTGAAATGTTTGTAAAGTATTATCTTTATTCTTACAAATATAACCAGCCCATACGAGGGATACCATTCACCCACTTCTGTTTATGTCCTTTATTGGAAGCACAATTGCTAGTGCAACCTGGTACTACACACTTTGCAGGCATCTGTTTATCTTTATAGTTTCGTTTGTGCAGGTAAATAATTAGAAACACATTAAAAATCACCTTCCACTCTTCTTGGTTACTCTGGAATGTTATGGTTGGTATATCCTTTATTGGAAGCACAATTGCTAGTGCAACCTGGTACTACACACTTTGCAGGCATCTTTTTATCTTTATAGTTTCGTTTGTGCATGTAAATAATTAGAAACACATTAAAAATCACCTTCCACTATTCTTGTTTACTCTGAAATTTTATGGTTGGTATGTCCTTTATTGGAAGCACAATTGCAAGTGCAACCTGGTACTACACACTCTGCAGGCATCTTTTTATCTTTATAGTTTCGTTTGTGCAGGTAAATAATTAGAAACACATTAAAAATCACATTCCAATCTCCTTTTTTGCTCTGGAAGATTACACTTATGACTTAACAACAAATAAAAGCTCGGTCCCCGATTCACTGTTGCCATATTTCAATGCTCCGGCCTAGTAAGTAGAATCGGCCATGGCCAAGGCAAACATAAAATAAATCATTCTACAATTATCAACATTCAAATTGCAAAGAATCAACGCGTAATTGGACTCTTAGTACACGAATGATAGATATTTTTTTTGTTTTTTCATTAGGTTGTCCAGGATATGGCGCCAGAATATGTTTAGAACTTCGTACTGCTACAGTAGATGTCCAGTTGTTCTCAGCACTGTTAAGATATTTGTACACTGGTGATATATGTCCTCATAACACGAATATCGATATGAACCTCCTCCGAAGACTGAGGGAAGAATTCGGTACTCCCAATGCTCTTGAAGCTGATCTGCGATATTTACTAGAAACTGGAGACTACGCAGACGCTGCGTTGGTCTTCACGTCAGATGGTACTGACTGTCAAAGGCCCGATTCAGGTAGTTCGGAGTACGGATTCAGGCCTAAACTGGAACTGCCCTGTCACAAAGCCATACTCTCAGCCAGATCGCCCTTCTTTAGAAACCTCTTGCAGAGACGGTCCAAGAGTGGAGAGGAACATACTGAAAGAGCACTGCATATTCCTACCAGGATTGTTTTAGACGAAACTGTCATCCCGAAAAGGTGAGTTTACTTCCATACATTCCATGCACATTATACATGCAATGAAACTGCTGTTTGTGTTAACGATACAGGGTGTCCAGTTAGTGTGTAATTCTTCGATATCTCGCAAGGTATACCTGATAGAAGAAAATGTCAAATACAAAAGTTATTTGATTACTTAAGGCGCATATTCTAAAAATATTTTGAAATATACAGGGTGTTGCGGGAAAGTAGTATAGTGATCAACTTAATTTTTTTATATGGAACTATACGTTTTTTTAAAATTCTTCTAATTTCCATCATTGATCTCTATTCAACCCTAAAATATTTTTGGGATCGGTTGCGACGTTATAATTTATTTTCTATAAATTTCCGGATTTGCAAGGTCGCAAGTAATTCGTCCGAATTGATATATTCCTTCAACTTTACTCAATAATATTATACAGCGAGTTACTTGAATATTAAGTGGATATTATTTTGGATGTTACCAGCAATTTGTATCTACAGGGTGTTTTTGGCAGAATTTTAAATTACGGCAATTTCAAGGTCATTTTACTTGGTTTTTTTTAATGTAACACCCTGTATGTTTTATTTTAAATCAAAATATCTACTAATACCCTATCTCGCCTTGTAATTTTTTTTTCGCGTTTGCGGCGTTGCCAAGTTATAAATCATTTTTCCAAATTTTTAAACAAATATTTCCAATTTTAATGTATTTTTAATAGAATCCTCTACTTATTCTTATTGCAATGAATTGCACATGTCGAACTTAGTAAGATCTCAAAATTTCAAAATTTTGTTTCTAATAATTACTGAAATACGGCAACACCGCTTTTTCAGTAAACGGTACCGGAACGCTTAAATATTTCCAAAACCGCCACAGCTGGAGAGGTGAAATTCAATACCTGGGGGTTTTTGAACATACAGAATTCAAAAACGCTAACAGCAGTGTTGTCAGATTTACCATTTTTACGTCATAATTTTGAATGGAATGCCCTATTTATGAAGTCTAACGTAAAAGTGGTAAATCTGACAACACTGCTGTTAGTGTTTTTGAATTCTGTATGTTCAAAAACCCCCAACTATTGACTTTCACCTGTCCAGCTGTGGCGGTTTTGGAATTATTTAAGCGTTCCGGTACCGTTTACTGAAAAAGCGGTGTTGCCGTATCTCAGTAATTATTAGAAACAAAATTTTGAAATTGTGAGATCTTATTAAATTTGACATGCGCAATTCATTGCAATAAAAATAGAGGATTCTATTTAAAATAAATTAAAATCAGGGATATTTGTTTAAAAATTTGGAAAAATAATTTATAACTTGGCAACGTCGCAAACGCGAAAAAAAATATTACAGGGAGAGATAGGGTATTAGTAGATATTTCGATTTAAAATAAAAAATAGAGAGTGTTACATTTAAAAAAACAAAGTAAAATGACCTTCAATTTGCTGTAATTTAAAATTCTGCCAAAAACACCCTGTAGATACAAATTGCTGGTAACATCCAAACTAATATCCACTTAATATTCAAGTAACTCGCTGTATAATATTATTAAGAAAAGTTAAAGGAATATATCAATTTGGACGTATTACTTGCGACCTTGCAAATCCGGAAATTAATAGAAAATAAATTATAACTTGGCAACGTCGCAACCTATCCCAAAAATATTTTAGGGTTAAATAGAGATCAATGATTGAAACTAAAAGAATTTAAAAAAAACTTATAGTTCCATATAAAAAAATCAAGTTGATCACTCGCCTACTTTCCCGCAACACCCTGTATATTTCAAAATATTTTTAGAATATGCGCCTTAAGTAATCAAATAACTTTTGTATTTGACATTTTCTTTTATCAGGTATACCTTGCGAGATATCCAAGAATTACACACTAACTGGACACCCTGTATATCATTCTGTATTTTGAAGAAACTTAGAACTATGCCCCCTTGGTTGACATTTTTTTATTTTTCCAGATATGCCCGAGTTCTTCTGCACGCGATATATCTGGACCAGGTGGACCTTTCCTTGATATCGCGTGTTGGCTGTGGTGGTGGTCTTGGAGAAGCTCAAGCCCTGGCTCACACAGGCAGAGCTAGACCATCTCCTCTTGAAGAAGCCATGGAGCTATACCAGATCGGAAGGTTCCTTGAACTTGACATTTTGGCTCAGGGTTGTGAAGATTTGATCCTGGAATGGCTGAGTTTAGATACACTGCCTACAGTGTTACAGTGGGCCAGGCAGCCATATGGATCTGCTTGGGTTCACCGTCAGGTAAGTGAAGAAGAATAGAAATCTCTTTACCCCATATGTGGATAGATTCAAATCAAAAACAGTGCATGCAAAACCCTCGCTGGAATCAAGCACACAGCTAGACATAACTCTGCAGCCAAAGTCATACACCAAGCACTGGCCACAACAAGCAAGCTAATAGAAAAGGCAGATCCCTATTATAATTACACACTGATATAGGTATTCAATAACAATCAATACAAACTATACTGTTCCGCAATCATGCTAGAGGAACGTATAAAGTCAGAATAATAATATCGCTCTTATTATACAGGGTGACCGACGAGAACCGGACGTTTTTCAAATGGTTAGTATAACGCCGCTAGCGGTGGTGGGGAGGGGATTCAGGTATCGGGCGCCTTGCTGTATAATGCCATTTTAGTAGCTATAGAGCAATGGACCGTAGAGCACCGTATGTTCGCTTATGACGCGTATGTTAAAAATGCTGAGTCGGTCACGGCCGCGCAGCGACTGTTCCGCGTTCATTTTAATCTTGGACGCCACGATATTATTCCAAGACGCAATACAATTCTTAGATGGGGTAACAGTTTGAGAACAACAGGAATGATTGTGAAGAAAAAGCCACCTGGTCCCACGAAGACTGCGAGGACGCCAGAAACGTCGAGCGGGTGAGACAAGCGTTTACTCGGAGCCCTCAACGGTCTGCACGAAGACACGCGCGTGAATTAAACTTAAGTCGTGAATCAGTGCGCATAATATTGAAAAAAGATTTAGCGTTTCATCCTTACAAGATGTGCATTGTTCAGCAGCTTAAGCCAACAGATTATGAGCAATGAGAAGACTTCGCCATTCGAATTAAAATGCTGCCTGGAGACCATGAAAGTGCAGTAATCGTCATGAGTAATGAAGCTGATTTTCCTTCAAGCGAGAGATAAACAAACAAAATTTCTGATACTGGTCTCCAGGTGGCTTTTTCTTCACAATCATTCCTGTTGCTCTCAGACTGTTAACCCATCTGAGAATGGTATTGCGGCTTGGAATAATATCGTGGCGTCCAAGATTTAAATGAACGCGGAACAGTCGCTGCGCGGCCGTGACCGACTCAGCATTTCTAACATATGCGTCATAAGCGAACATACGGTGCTCTACGGTCCACTGCTCCATAGCTAGTAAAATGGCATTATACAGCAAGGTGACTGATACCTGAATCCCCTCCTTACCACCGCTAGCGATGTTACCAGCGATGAACCATTTGAAAAACGTCCGGTTCCCGTCGGTCACCCTGTACATACAGATGATATAATTGAGGCTGATTTCAGGCACTGCATTTTCTACGCGAGGAATTCCAACCAGTAGCACAGTCACCAGTCTTACATCAGCTGGACAAAACACATTTGATTGAGGTGCTCAAAAGTCCATTTCTACAGGCTAGTGAGCTGGAAGTTCTTCATGCAGTACTTAAGTGGGGAGAGAATGAACTAGTTAGAAGAATGGAGGATAGAGGTATGAAACTCAACATTTGTGTTAATGTGGCCTCCTAAATTTTCCCTCATTGTTATGTACTATTGTTATTTTCATATACCGGGTGCCCCAGAATTTCCTTGACACGTGATATTTTCGTAACGAAAAATGGTTCAAGCAAAAACTGAGTGGTAGTTTTGAAGGTACTATAGGGTCTATCACACCATGCATTCAAAACAATTTTTTTTGTACTTCAACCCCTTAAACTCACCCCCAATTTTTTTTTCCAAGTAGTACCCTATAGCTTTTCCTACATAAATGAAGTCCTTATTTTATTCAAAATCCTGTAATGCCTTTGATTTCGTACAAAAACCAATTTTTTCCGTAAAGTTATCAGCATAACGTAAATAAAATTAGGATTTGTTTGACGCCAAATATTTTCGTAACAAAAAAATAAAAAAGAAAGTAAGTGGGTTTTTAAATGTACTGAATTACCTATCATATTGCGCTTGCAAAAAAAATCACTCCAACCAGAAAACCCACCCCTCTTTATTTTCAAGCTATTAATCCACAATTTTATCGGAAAAATAAATTTCTTACGTTAATTAAAACGTCATAGTACCACACCTTTGTGTACCTATTACAGTTTAAGAATTTATTTTTGCAGGCAAAATTGTGGATTGAAATTTGAAAGAACAAGCGAGGGGTGGATTCCAGGGGTTTAAGTAAGAAAAAAATGATTCATAAGCAAGGAATGATAGGTCATTCACTACCCTTGAAAAACGCACTTACCTTTCTTTTTTATCCGTTTTTGTTACAAAAATATCAGGCGTCAAACAAATTATCAATTCATTTGTCTTATACTTATGATTTTACGGGAAAAATAAGTTTGCATATAAAATTAAAGGTACCACAAGATTTTAAATAAAATGGGGATATCATTTATGTAGGAAAACCTATGGGGTGTTATTTCAGAAAAAAAGTTGGGGGTGAGTTTTAGGGGTTGGCGTACAAAAAAAAGTTTTGAATGCATGGTATGATAGACCCTATAGTACCTTCAAAAGTACCACTCAGTTCTTGCTTGAATCGTTTTTCGTTACGAAAATATCACGTGTCAAGGAAATTCTGGGACACCCGGTATAGTCATTTTCTATATTAGTCATAACTTACTTTATCTAGTGTCTGTGCTGGAAAATTTGATCCCCGATTCTTTTACTTCCCACACTGATGCGTGAAGTCTGTCTGTCGGTCTGTCTGTCTGTTGGCTTCGTAATCTCAGTAGCCGCTGCATGGATTGTGATAAAATTTGGGAAGCGATTTGCTGTGGGGTCGCAGTAGGTAATGCTGCTATAATGTTGAAAATACACATACATTGGCGGCGGAGTAATTAGAAAAAAAATCAAATATTCCTCAAACTACGTTTTTAGGCGTTTTAGGGATTCCTGGTCGTTTCCTACTATTTTTGGTTAGGGTGAAATTGCGGTGGTCGGGGGGTGGGGGGTTGTAACGAGTATTGCTTTAGATCGTTCTGTATTGCGTAACCTGGAAGGTATTGAATTTAATTTTAATGAAATTTTGACCCAGTGTTATTATTTTGATATATACATACATACGAGTATTGCTTTAGATCTTCTGTATTGTGTAACCTGTAAGGTATTAAATTGACTTTTATGAAATTTTGAGTCAGTGTTATTACCGTGGCGAGGATGGAAAACGCGTATTGTTTTAGAAATCGTGTCAGTGGCGGCGCAGAAATAATAAAATATTGAAAACATAAAAACAGATCAGTCTTCGTTTTTAGGGGTCCCTTGTCATATTCTCCTTTTTTTGTGGGGTTTGTTGTATTCATTCATTCATTACGTTGAAAAAATTGACTTTTAAACATATCCGAATGCTGCCTTTGAATTGTATATCTGTGGAATAATTTGATACATACATATAAATAGCGTGTAACTTGGAAACTACGAACCTGATTGTTATGAAATTGTAACACCGTATTACTATCATGGGAGAAATGGTAACAGTGTAACTTTGTTGAAACTCTTGCCAGTGGCGGAGGAGAAATCCACCAAAAAAAAAAAGAACGAGAAATGTAAAAATCCCTCAAATTTCGTTTTAAGATGTTTTAAAGTACCTGATCGCTGTCAATTTTTTAGCTAAGGATGGTGTAGGGTTAGAGGAACTCCATGAATTTTTTGTTAATTAATGATAATGTGTGGGAAGTACGGAATAATTTTTTTTGTCTTCTATAACCCTGTCGATTTTTGACCTTCATTATTAATGAGGTTTGGCTTGAACTATTTCAGAACCAAATATAGTGAGCCACACAGCTCATTCTGTGGCTAGGAAAGGCGTGAAGAAACGCGACCTGAGCGACGTGGAATTGAGGGAGATACTCTCCGACTTGCTACCTCTAGTCAGGATGGACCATGTGCTGCCACCTAACAGCGATATCTTGAACCACGCCATCCGACGCGGACTGGTCAGCACCCCACCCAGTCACATGATTGGCGGAGACCGTGAGAATTTGAGGGTGAACGCTTGGATCAGAGGAGGCAAAAATAACGGACTATTCGTGCAACCAAGACTGTTTATGCCATATTACGATGAGGTTAAGGTCCTTGTTGAAGACCAGTTGGTGCAGGAGGTGGAAATCATGAGGATGAGAAGGGCTCGATATATGCAGGACATTCCCGATACCTTGTATATGGTAAGTCACATATTTTACCTTTTACTTCCCACACCGATAGGTGAGGGGAGTATTGTGATCGCGAAAATTTTCGATTTTGAGATAACACGCTTTTTGGGCGTTTTATGATGTGTGTAACGAAAATCCACGTCACTCATTTTCGTCGGTCTGTCTGTCTGTCGGTCTGTCTATCGGTCTGTCTGTCTATCGCGTTTTTCTACCCTCGTAATCTCAGTAACCGCAGCATGGATTGTGATGAAATTTGGGCAGCGTTATGCTGTGGGGTTGTAGTAGGTACTGTTCCTATAATTTTGAAAATCGTTATACGGGGGGGGGGCGGAGTAATTAGCAAAAAACGAAAAATTTCAAATATGCCTAAAAACGAAGTTTTTGACATAGTATTACTCCCAAGGCCAGGATGGAAAATGCGTACGTTTTGGAAAAATCGGGTCAGTGGCTGCGCGGCAATAATAAAAAAACGAAAAATATAAAAACAGCTCAAACTTTGTTTTTAGGCGTTTTAGGGGTTTCTGATCATTTTCTACGTTTTTTTGGGTGAGGGTGAATTTGAGGTGGTTGGAAGGTGGAGGGTTGTAAAACTGAAAAAGTTGTTGTACTCATAATGGGCTGTCCATTCATCTTTGAATGAAAAACCTAGCAGCATAGCACACTTTTTACGTACATCTGAACATTGCCTTGCTTATTATAAAAACCAAGGGACTTAGAATGTGTGATGTATACATACGAGTATTGTTTTAGATCGTTCTATATTGCGTAACGCGAAAATTATTGAATTGATTTTAATGAAATTTTGACACAGTATTACTACCGCAGCGAGGATGGAAAACGCGTATGTTTTGGAAAAATAGTGTCAGTGGCGGCGCAGCAATAATAAAAAAACTAAAAATATGAAAACAGCTCAAACTTTGTTCTTAGGCGTTTTACGGGTTCCTGATCATTTCCATTTTTTTTTTTTGGGTGCGGTGTAAAACTGAAAAATTTGTTGTATTCATAATAGTCTGTCCATTGACCTGTAGAAGAAATACCTAGCGGCATATTACACTTTTTTAGATCCATCCGAACATTGGCTTGCCTATTACAGAAACCAATTTTGTGATCTGTACATACGAGTTTTGCTTTATTTCGTTCTATGTATATTGCGTAAAGCGAAAATGATTGAATTGATTTTAATAAAAGTTTGACACAGAATTTATTACCGCTGCGAGAATGAAAAACGACTCTGTTTTTGAAAAACCGTGTCAGTGGCGGCGCAGCAACCAAAAATATAAAATCAGCTCAAACTTCGTTTTTAGACGGGTTGGAGGCTCTTGATCGTTTCGCATCTTCCAGTTGAAGCATGCAGAAAAAAACTGTGGCGTTCTAGTTCCTAAGGAGGGAGACGCAAGAAACTATTTACGAGGGTTTTTGCGTTGGATGTTGTTTTTGCGGGAGGGTGGGCGATGATTTGGTTGCAAGGGAATTTCAGATTATAGCTCCATGCAATTGGAAATAATGAAATGGTATCATCATTATGTGTGGGAAGTACTGAGTCAATCAACTTGACTCGATTTTATAACCATACCCTACGCAGGTAGAGTTGTCAGGCCTTTACGGAAACTATGACCGGGTTAACCTGATCCTGATGTTCGGAAAGTGATCTAGGATCAGTCAGAAATAGGGTCAGTTCACTCTTGTACTTTCAGATCAGTAACTTTTTTCTTAACCATCTGTTTTGGGTTCTTAAACCAACTTTTTCGTTGTTTGTTCGTTTAACTCGTTTAACTCATAAATTCCACTACTGTCAGCTGACAGCTGATACTGATCCATTCGGATCCAGATCACTAGGCCTGCTAAGTTAATGGATATTTTGATAACAGGTAGAAGAAAAGCCCAGGCCCCACGGTCCAGCAGGAGTGGACGTGCTAGCTTCAGCTCTGCCAGTGCCAGATCCAGCTGTGATGAATGCAATGTTGAAGAGGGAACAGAAGCTTCGCCAATCACCTAGTTGCCAACGAGCCTTAAACATGCCACTGTCTTCACGTCACGAGATCAATCGACAGATCAGGTTGAGAGTCGTCCGCGAGTTCAACTTGCCAGGTTCGTAATATGATCAGAATATCACTGCAAATAGGGCCGTAACAAGAAATGGGGCACGGCAGGGTCATTTGGAACCAATAAAGATTATCTATCTATCTACAGGGTGTCCAGTTAGTGGGTAATTCTTCGATATCTCGCAAAGTGTACCTGATAGAAGAAAATGTCAAATACAAAAGTTACTTGGTTACTTAAGACGCATATTCTAAAAATATTTTGAAATATACAGGGTGTTGCGGGAAAGTTGGATTGTGACCAACTTAATTTTTTTATATGGAACTATAACTTTTTTTAAAATTCTTTTAGTTTCCATCATTGATCTCTATTTAACTCTAAAATATTTTTGGGATAGGTTGCAGCGTTGCCAAGTTATAATTTATTTTCTATTAATTTCCGGATTTGCAAGGTCGCAAGTAATACGTCCAAATTGATATATTCCTTTAGCTTTTCTAAATAATATTATAGAGCGAGTTACTTGAATATTAAGTGGATATTAGTTTGGATGTTACCAGCAATTTGTGTCTACAGGGTGTTTTTGGCGGAATTTTAAATTACAGCAACTTGAAAGTCATTTTACTTTGTTTTTTTAAATGTAACACCCTGTATTTTTTATTTTAAATCGAAATATCTACTAATACCCTATCTCGCCTTGTAATATTTTTTTTTCGCGTTTGCGACGTTGCCAAGTTATAAATTATTTTTCCCGATTTTTAAACAAATATCCCCGATTTTAATGTATTTTAAATAGAATCCTCTACTTATTTTTATTGCAATGAATTGCGCATGTCGAATTTAGTAAGATCTCACAATTTCAAAATTTTGTTTCTATTAATTACTGAGATACGGCAACACCGCTTTTTTAGTAAACGGTACCGGAACGCTTAAATATTTCCAAAACAGCCACAGCTGGAGAGGTGAAATTCAATACTTGGGGGTTTTTGAACATACAGAATTCAAAAATGGTAACATCAGTGTTGTCAGATTTACAACTTTTATTTAGACTTCATAAATAGGGCATTCCATTCAAAATTATGACGTACTTAAGACGCATATTCTAAAAATATTTTAAAATATACAGGATGTTGCGGGAAAGTAGAATAGTGATCAACTTGATTTTTTTATATGGAACTATAACTTTTTCTTAAATTGTTCTAGTTTCCATCATTGATCTCAATTCAATCCTAAAATATTTTTGGGATCGGTTGCGACGTTGCCAAGTTATAATTTATTTTCTATTAATTTCCGGATTTGCAAGGTCGCAAGTAATACGTCCAAATTGATATATTCCTTCAACTTTTCTCAATAATATTATACAACTAGTTACTTGAATTTTAAGTGAATATTATTTTGGATGTTACTAACCAATGTATGTTTTTGTCAGACCCTGTGGCAGATATGCTCGAAAATTGCTACTGTATGCCCGACCATGGGGGCAACGAATCGATGCAGATATCCCCGAATAAGCCAGTGATGGGGCCCTCTCATGGTTGCTACGGAAAGACGATGAGTTTCCCACGAGCTGGTTTTGCGCAGAGACAAGAGCTACCAGCGGTCGTGCCTGATGGCGACTTCAGATTTTCTACTGAGCCTGAAAGCAGCTCTTGCAGCGATGGACATCTCTCGGATATCATGCCGGATGTTGCTATGGCAACTGCTGCCATCAACCAGATTCAGTTACAGGTAAGACTAGGGCCAGTATGCTTGTCAAACAGAAAACAATACGTATGTTGCAACAATAAGCCAGTGGCGTACCACGAGGATCGGTACTGGGACCGCTATTATTTCTGATTTATGGCCGACTCTACTCACTAGGCCGTAGCATTGAAATATGGCAACACTGAATAGCGGGCCGAGCTGGGCCGAGCTTTTATTTGTTTTTAAGTCATTAGTGTAATCTTCCAGAGTAAAAAAGAAGATTGGAAGGTGATTTTTAATGTGTTTCTAATTATTTACCTGCACAAACGAAACTATAAAGATAAAACATGCCTGCAAAGTGTAGTAGTACCAGGTTGCACTAGCAGTTGTGCTTCCAATAAAGGGCATATTAGGGTGTTAAATTTTCCTCAAGACGAGCATTTCAAACAGAAGTGGGTGAAAGGTATTCCTCGTAAGGGCTGGTTATATTTATAAGAATAAAGACAATAATTTACAAACATTTCCAAGGATAAGGCCTATTTTAAAGCACAATGTGGTACCTACAATGTTTTCTGGACCTCCGAAATATCACATAAAAATACAGTTCTAATATAACACATCTGGGCTCACTTACGAAAAGATTTGATAGTGAAGGGGAATCAAGACCAGCAAGAATGGCTTCACAGTGACCTAATAGTGAATTTTTCCAGCTCAAGTGACAATTTACAAAGTAAATTGAGTGTTCATTTAAGTGGAAGTGGAAGTGGCAGCAGGAAACAGGTTGCGTTTATTTTTATTTTGTAGTGTTTGACTATACGATGAACCAGACATCAGATGTAGGTGGTATTAGTATCAATGAATATAGACATTCCTTTAAATCAATAAATCATAATTTGTTGCTGATTTGAGTTAGATTTTATCACTGTCATTAAGAATATCCTGTTGGTCTCAAATAGAAAATATTTTGGCACACTATTTTCAAATAGGTTTTCTGTTGATTTAATATTAAAACATTTTCTATGTCCAGCCAAAGAAAGTTTACAATTTTGTGAGAGAGAATAAGTTGCCAATTTTACCATCATCCTAAATATTCCTCAAAACTCTGCAGTTCTTTAAAAGTTGCACCTGACAGAAAATATGCCTTACATTAAAACTGTTGCAGAGGGTTTATTATTCTTGGAAAAGTACATTGTTTTACAAATTGATGAAATATCAGCCTGTATAAATGTTCTTGTCGTTACAAAACTTATAGGTAGGACATGAAGGACAAAATTATTTGATAGGTATATTACATACATACACCGACATACATACAGCTTATAGTTGGTAGGTGTAACCCTTCCATCAGAGTATACAGCTCAAATTACAGTCCTTATTCACAATAGGTATTGTTAAAATTTTGATTTCAGGCCAATAGGTATAAAAGTAAGTTTTAGTCAATTGCACAAAGCAGTTTTAATGGAAATTGCAAAAGAATACATCAATATACATATAGATGAGTTTGTTTTAGACACATTTGTTCATGTAATCAACCCCAAACTGTTGAAATACTGCTTGAATTAATGTTGTTAATGTAGCAAATATTTTTATTAATAATTGCACTGAAACAGTTCAAGACAAAATACAGACTGACGAAACTAAAAAGAGGAAATCTAATGGAAATAAGAAATGTCTAACAGAAGAGAAAATCTCTAAATCTAAATACATGTACATTTTTGTACTGTTACTACTGGCATTTTTCACCAGTCTTATTTTTTCAAAAAGTATTTTTCTTAATTTATCAACCGAGATGAACTCTAATACATATAAAATGTAATAATTGTTATTCTGAAACTATAAAACAATTTAAATTTTTCGCGGAATGCCCGCCGTTCGGCCCACGGTAACCGGCCCACTGCTTGACAGCTAAGCGACGTTGCCACATCGAAGGCTCCGGCCTAGTGTAGAGTCGGCCAGGATGTAAATGATTACCATTGTCCATTTGAGATAAATGTTTTCTGTTTGCCGACGATATGACAGTTCTATCTAGAGCAAACACGACCGAAGTTATACCGTACACATGTTTGTTCCAGGACCAGCAAGAGATGGAATTGGATTTAGGAGATGGGAACACGCGTATACATAGTGCAATGGGAGGTAGCCAATTGCTTGGAGGGTCACTCCATCACCCGATGTCTTATCGAAGATACCAACCTTCAACGTTCCCACATCTTAGGTCCGATTCCCAGTCATATAACCCGCTGATGCCCAGGTTTCTATAGTTTTAAGATCTTCGCTTGCGTGTTATGTACATAAAGCGTTCTCACCCTAAATTATGTTTTTATTATCATTTTACAGAATATCTACTTTGGAATTTGATGACATGATCAAATCATCAATACTTGTCGAGTAAAATATAGGTTCCATAGCAGTTTTGTTGAGTTGTGAACAAAATTTGGTTCATGACTTTTGGGACACTCAGTGTACATAAAATATAAACAAACCTCGTTGCTCTAAGTGAGAGGAGTTATGGGATAGACATCTAACTATACAGGTATTACCCAAAAGACTGATTTAATTTCACTTTTTACATCTGTCTATAGCAGACGTCCATATATTTTTTTTTTATTTTTACTCATAAATATTTTTCATTTAATCGCTTCTCCCACCGTTTTGGTATTTTACACATACATATATTTTGATTATTTATAAGAACTTTTATTGCAAACTTTGTAACATATTTTATTCGAAATATTTCACAGCTCAATCGAAACTTGCTGATTTGTATGCAATTTATAGGCCATGTGTTTTTAAAATGTAGGGTACAAGACCGGGGGATCATACTTGAAAAACAATTTAGGTCAAAATCTGTTTGAATTTATTTAATATTTATCACCTTGAACAAACAAAAAATTGTTTTTGTAATTGTATGTAGAGCACTCCAAAATAGATATATCTGTGATTTCGAAGGCGTTGTAAAAACGTTTTTTAGGGCGTAATACTATGATTATTATGATTAATATTGGTAATAATATAAAACTGTGATTTTCTGTGAAAAGACCATTTCTAGTTTTTAACTTAATTTATTGGATGATATTATGAGTAGCACTGAATGAGAATGAGATGTTATGCCATTTCATATTTTAGCACTTTGACTGTAACCAACAACATTTCGTAAACGCAAAAATAAGAGAAATACTGTTATCTCAGATCTCAAAGCACTTGCGAATGTTCAGCTTCAGCTCAAGCACCTACTCCGTGGCGACAGTAGCTCAACTAGGAGTAGCGATCTGGAGATTACGGGTTCGAGTCCCGCTGGCTACCGCTTTTTTTTTCGATATTTTCTGGTACGACTTTGAACTGCGAAACCCACATGCGCATGGAAACATGCAAATAAAAGCAAACCATAAGGAAACCTGGAAAAAACTCATGGCCCAGCCTTTGGTTTGAAGGACGTTAAGCAGATTTTTTCTTGTGATATATCCAACCATACTGAGTCACAACCAACTGATGACTTAGGGGATTCATTACACTTTTTTTTATTCGCCCGAGAACGAATCCCGAAAACTTTAATGGATGATTTCTGGCACCGACTTATGATATAATATGATTAAATTATTTGTTTATTCTTAATAGCAAGAAAGTTGAAATTCCCTTAGTTAGATCGCGAATTGGTTAATGTGTGGGCCTCTTTATCATCTTCGTACTTCGTACTTCTTTGCAAAGAATTCCCGAAAGTGAAAGTGGGCCACACACGTTTCAGTTATCTTTACAACCAAACTTCAAACGTTGATTTTTCCGAATCAAATGCGAATTTCAGAATAATTCCTTTTGATATCGGCTCCACATTTCGATTTCTTATTTCGGGATTCGTCCACCATAACATTAAAAAAATATATGTCCAGATATCGTACTCTTACTATACGCAAGTGAGATCCAAACACCTATAAAAAAAGTTGAGGTGAGGAGTTAGAACCAGTTGCTGTTCCATACGTCCGAGACCTCGAAGAGGGTTTCTTCCAGCAAGATAATGTGGGTCCTCATATTGCAAGGACGTCGATGAGGTTCCTACAGGAAGCTGAGGTCAGGATGCTCCCTTGGTCTCCACGATCACCCGATTTATCGCCAATTGAAAAAGTATGAGATTGGATGGGTTGCTACATTCGCGATTTACCCAGTCCTCCGACCACGCTGGAGGAACTGGAACATGCTGTGAGGGCTGTACCTCTAGAGATTATTAACAACCAGACTACAAGCATGCCACGTAGGCTAGAGGAGTGCATTCGTCAACATGTACCACCCATTATGTTTGTGAACTAATTATGGGAAATAGATTCGTTCTTATTATTCTGTCTTGCCGCATTTTAAGAACTGCACCTCTTTTTGTTCTCAGTGTTCAGATTACACTTGCGAATAGTATATCTAGGCCCGATTTTATCAACACGCGCATTTTAACAAAGAATTTGACCAATCAGAGCAGCCCATTCAAAAACATGCATTTGTCAAAGTTCTCTGAAAATGATTGATTTCTCTTGAAATTTACTTTAAAAAGGTGAAAAATGACATGTTTCATATACAATCGACCATTATGAACCATCTAGTATCTTTTCCAGTCTGATTTTCCATCCTAAATAGGTGAAAATTTCATTTTCTTGTTTAACAAAGACTTCAGCAATTGCTAATCTTTCTGAAATGCGACAAAATGTTATTTTTACCTGTTCTTACTATAATACAAAGGTATATTTCGGGTATTTATAATTATTATCTATAGTAAATTATTGTTTTATCAAAATAATGCAGTAATTTGAATTTGTTGTCATCATTATCCGTTGATACACCAACAATCCACTGATCAAATGTACTGCTTTTGTGGAATCTGATTGGTTGAGATTAGTAATTGCTAAAGTCTTTGTTAAACAAGAAAATGCAATTTTCCACCCATTTAGGATGGAAAATCAGACTGGAAAAGATACTAGATGGTTCATAATGGTCGTTTATATATAAAGCATGTCATTTTTCACATTTTTGAGGTAAACTTCAAGAGAAATCAATAATTTTCAGAGAACTTTGACAGATGTTCTTGAATGGGCTGCTCTGATTGGTCAAAGCCTTTGTTAAAATGCGAATGTTGATAAAATCGGGCCCTAGTTTCTTATTGAAGCAAAAATGACCAATTCTGTTTACACTTTAACGATTTTCGCACATTATTGATAACTTCCATACAGTATTTTATCGATTTTATTAGATTAAAGGTGGTAGCAGCCAAAGTGCTAAGACCTATTTAATTGAACTATGTATTCTGTATCAATGTACCTGTGAGTGTATCGTTCTTAGTATTGCTGTATTGCTGTTAACTTGTAAATACTGTGACTGGTGCAAAAAGAAAATGTTCAATGAGTGCAAAGGGTACTTAAAGTTCTGCTGATTCCATTGAGAGCTTTTTCCAGATATATGCTATATAGAAGTAAATTCACTTCTCATTAGAAATGTATTGGCAAGCGAATGTCTAGATACGCTATTCAGGGGAGAGTTTAGTTGTTCTAATATGTAGTGTTAGTAGTAGTAGTAGTGAAGGTCAGCGAAGCCAGGCAAGTAGGTCAACTTTGGCCCTTTTACCAACCCTGTGCAAGAGCTATTAGCCCATTCTAGTTCCGAGGTCCAGCCCTAATCACGAAGATGACCTTGGGTGTTGCCCATCTTGTCTTCAGGTTCAAGGACCCCATGAGCTTCACAGCGACATGGAGTGTGCTGAGGACTCTTTCTTCTGAAAGGCAGATCGAGCTCGCATAGATGCTTTTGAAATGTGGACGTGGAGGAGAATGCTGAGAGTTCCTTATACCGCCTATCGAACTAACGTTTCCATACTGGATGAGCTCGGTAATCCAACGAGACTATCCTCCATTGTGTCGACGAGAATGCTTACATTCTTCGGACATATTCACAGAAGCGATAATATGGAGAAACTTGTAGTTCAGGGTCACGCCCCGAGTGGGCGGCGCCGTGGCCGTTCCCCTACACGCTGGGTGGATACGACGAAACAGTTGCTAGATATGAGTATCAAGAGCGCCACTGAACTGACAGTAAATCGCGAACGATGGCGAGCTACAGTTCTCAATATTGGTGTCGGCAATACCCTAGCTCCGACTTAATGCATTTTACGAGCTCACAACGTGTCTGTTAAGACATTGTGACTATGATGATGTACAGGGAGTCCAGTGAGATTCATAAACATAAGAACAACTTCAACAACAAAGAAGAAGCATATAAGCTCAACAGAATCTGGATACCCGCCTTCAGAACGGGTTGTGGATCTAGTAATTTGGACTTGATTCAAAACAACGCGCGTGATGAGTCAAATGTTAGCAGATATTAAACATAAGTTTATGATTATGAACTTGTGTTTAATCAAAACTCAGTACATTGGTAGAAAACAGGCATATCTGAGGAATTTGAGGTGTCAGCAGTTGTTGGTGACAGACTTTTGAGACGCTATGCTTTAGCAAAATTGTTTACTTGGAGTGAATTTACTTCTATATATGTTTGCCATTTTCTGTACACTTTAGTCCAAGCATATTTTCATTCTTGTTGATATATCAACAGAAGTGCGTTTGTTTCAATTCATGCTTTAACACTGACTGCTAAGGATTACATTCCTCAAATTTTCTTATTAATTTTTATTCCTATATTTACGTTTTCCTAGAATTCATGGATTGTCAGTTTTTCCGGAATAATTTGGTATACAATGTCTTCCCTCCATTAAGTTTTATTGTAAAAACATGACTTTTTTGCTCTTTACCATTCCGATATCCATGAGTACTAAGTAACTGATTTGACTGAAGTTTTATGTTGTATATTTTGTAAATAAGTTAGCTTTAATTTTCTATTTATTCTTTATCTCGTAGAAAGTACGGTAATAGTAGATTATTTTTTTGATCAAAGTACGCCTATAGTCAGATCCTCAGAGTAACAACCGAACATAGAGGTAGTAAACAAACCACTTCAGCATGGGGTGCATGGCACCAAATATTGATCAGCTGTGACCTCGCAGTGACAGTTCAAATTGTAAACAATGCTGTGTAACGCCAACTAACCTGAAAATTCTTCCAAAGCAAACCATGTTACAAACATTGCACTTTTTGAGTTCCATCTCGGAAAACTGTTAACTACACTCGAATATAGCACAGCAAGTCCGTAAAGCTTCACTAGAGTTACCAACAAATAGCAAATTCGATTTTACTGACCAAGCATAAAAGACGCACAAACAATAAACAAAGCAAACGTTTGACAGTTGAGGGCATGCGGCGTTGCCAGCTCCTCAAAATTATGCAAGACTTCAGGATTTGCGTTTATGATGAAGAAATTAGAGGTCAACATATGTATTGATTTTGCTGTAATCATTCCTGAGTCGTCAAAATACCGTCTTCTTTAACGTAGAATGGAATACTTCTGGATACTAGAAGATTAAGACGATAGTAAATAATTATGATTGCCGTACATGGTGGTCGATATGGCAACGTAAGAAAAGATGTCGGCCTATTAGAATTAGTTGTTTACTACCTCTATGTTCAGTTGTTACTCTGTTGTTCTATTCCATATACAGATAGAACCAGAATTGTTCGATTTTGTCTAAATATGACCTATTTTCATTAATATTGGCTCCGAGTTATACAGGGGTTAAGGATTACTGGACAGACAACAGGCAGATTGAACGACATGTTTTTTTATTTTCACAATTAAGTAAAAAAAAATATAATCTTTATTATTTTATACAAAATATGGATGTTTATTAGCTTTTTTAACCTTTACAGTGTGGCACTTTTTGACAAATATTGACATTGACTTCGAGAGCTATACTCTCTCGTCTTTTTGGTGATGTTGGCATTGGAAAATTTGGGGGGACGGGAATTAAATCAACCCCTTCTTCACTCCCATCGTTCAAGAACCTTTTTTTTTATGTAGAGTTCCGCGATTTAAATATTTTAAAATAAAGGAGATTCAATTGCTTGAAAAAATCTCCTACATCATCCTGGTGATACTGGGAAAATAGATTATTGTATTTTCTATGAGATCAACTGACTTGTTTGCAGAACTCGATATTTTTTACATAATCAATTCTTCCTAATACATTGAATTAATAGTGGGTGGTTGGAGATATATTAGACAGTCACCAAAAACTACTACTGGTATACTGTGACAATTTTTCTTTGGACATTGTGTAACGATGTTAAATTTTTCGAACTATTATAAGCAATAAACTGTTTTTGTTCCGTTTTGATTTTTGTTTTATTGTCAGACTTGCGAAATCGTCAGTTACTGTACAATTGAAGGCCTGTTATGAAGAACTACAGGAAAGTCGTGTATACTGTACAATACTGATGACCAAAGTAGTCATCCCTTCTATAGCCAAGAAAAACAACTATTTTTTTTAAATTTTGTAGGCTATTCAAATTTAAAACACGGTAACACACATATTAAATTTTTCAGGGTAAGTAGCTGATGTAATATACCGGATGTCTCAGAATTTTCTTGACATGTGATATTCTCGTAACAATAAAAAAATTCAAACGAAAACTGAGTGGTATTTTTTGAATGTACTACAGGGTCTATCTAACATTTTTTTGTATTTATTTTATTCAAAATATTTTTGTTCCTTCGGGGTTATACACAAACCAATTTCTTCCGTGAAGTCATAAGCATAAGATAAATAAAATAAGGTATGGTATGATGGGTCATTCAGTGCCCTTAAGAAACACTTTTTCATTTTTAATCATTTTTTTTTGCAAAAATATTTTAGGCGTCAAGGAAATTCTGGAACACCCGGTATTAGGTTATCAAGTTATTTTTCAAAAAACTTATTTCTACGTTTTATCCACAGTGACGCATTTTGGAATCCTTCCTATATTTCAAATGATCACTTCTCAAATAATCCTTAATATTTCAGATTTTATTATCTTCAGTTCTCCAGGATTTTGAATGTTGCTGACAATATGTGTATCATGTTGGTTCATTTATTTTGTGAAGAGAAAATTTACCATGGTTACCATTTTTATAATAAATTAATCTTTTGAGTAAAATAGAGGAATGTGTACAAAAACCAATCAAGAACTTTTGAGTTGTTGCACAAATGATTGAAAAGCAAAAATAATTTGATTTTTGTTGTCTGAATTCTGTATATGATATGGTTGTGGTAATGCTAAGGAAAACGTGTAATATATGTATTTTTTCATTTAAAATTGACTGGGTGGGGCTATTATTCCAAGAGTTGGTTTGGTTGTATTGGCTAAAATTTGGAGCAATCTTTCCTGCAAACCAATACATAAGGGTACCTAAATAGAACGGTCCATAAAACCTAATTTTACCAAAAACAACATTTTGCATTCACATCAGAGAACTTCAGAGATTGATTGTCTTGTTATTACCTCCAAAAAAACTCTGAATATACATTCCATCCCACATTTGTTCATGTTGATAAACTAATAAAAATGTTCCATAAATCAATGACTTATCCACTTTGCTGTAATTTGATTGCTTGATTGGTTGATGTTACAACTGATTTGTAACACCAAAAAACCTGTATCATTACATTCTTCTCTCTCTTTGTTGTAGGATCGCCCATAGTTATGCGTTATTTTATAAAGTGATAGTACTGTAAGAATATATATAGTTGTGGATCATATGTTGGTGTTACATCTATATGCTACATTCGTTACTGTTAAACTATATTTTTATATCTCTCATGATACTTTTTTATGGTTTAACTTTACTTAAACATCCACATAAGTATAATTGAAAAACATCTTCATTAACGGTTTTGCTGCTTCCTTCTGTATGTCTTCCTGGACTTGTACTATGTGTCTACAATGATTATATTTAAAAGGGTAATATTGTTTCCAGTCTCTGGACTAGTTAGTGTATAACCACCTGAGGAGATCTTGTTGATTACATATTTAATGAAAAAAAAAGAGTGCATTCTTTTGGCCCAGTATGTGGAATTTCAATAGAAAATAATATTTGCGACACCAACTTTGGTTCACCAGGTATCGTTTTGAGACCTCCGATTAGTTTTGTGACCCCACATGTATCTTCTGATTGTTATAAATGATAAAAATGAATCCGCTAGATTAAAAACCCGAATAAATCTTTATTTAATAAGTCCCCAAAAACCCCTTCGATAATTTTCGTTTAAAATGTCTTTCATCTGCAGGGATGTAGAAAAATTAATTCTTGGCACAGTGTGACTTCAATCGATGTGTCACATGAAAAATTGGATTTTTTTGTCTCAGCGTTTTGAAGATTATTTTCTCTGCATATTGTCATAATTATTTTTATTTTGTTTTCATTCAGGTCTGTTCTGCTTTGTAGTTTTTGACTCAATTCTAGGAATGTCTTCTCCATCTTCAACTTCTAAACCTACACTAAACTTCATTCAGCCTTTCTTATATATTTTAAGAACCATTTTGGAGGTGCGTGATAAAAAGATAATTGTTCTGTTGTTAGAAAAAGGATAATAAATATATCGAAGGGTTTCTGGGTGATATTTGACTATTCTATCATTTCAATGACGTAGATTATTTCACCTAAACAAACCTGTAGATGTTTTTTGATGTATTTGATGCTGTGATTTTGGACTTTCTCTACTAGCTATGACATTGATTCATTGGGCAGTAGTATACATTATGATTTGAAAAACAGCAGACACAATGCACGTCTGCATGTCATAGATTCAGTTGTATAATTTTGATTTATTTCGTTTGAGATGTATCTATCTCGTCGAAGCTGCTGAATTTACTCGTACTATCAGCTAAACTGGTCCTTATTTCCTTTTTCATTTTTAATTATTGCTTATGTCTTTACTAGAATTAAAAAAAGTACATGAACCCCAGCTGTACTGTCTCTTGCAAATATTATTTTTCGTCTGACATTTTATTTATTGCTATTGACAAAAGTAATCAATTTTTGAATTTGCAAGATCTGTCCCAAAACAAGTCATATGGTATAGAGGGTCGGGAACCACCTTGTACTAAATTTTTATTATGCAATGTTGTCATTTCCAAAATATTGTATTAAATACTCAAAATCATTACTTAAAAAAATCATATAATAACGCCTGAGTAATCTCGCCTTTAAAGACTTGCTGATCGATTTTGTGTCTCTAAATAACTCTGAAATCCTGAATGAACTGCTCTTAATTTTAGCAACGTGAGTAATAGCTGATACTTTAACCATTTAGTGAAGTTTTTGTTTTATAGAAAATTATTTTACAGAACTTCCTATTATCATAAAAATTGTTCATGTAAAATATCTACGAAAAAATGCATACCCATGTTAGCGCAGCAATAATTTTGAATGAGAAATAAAATAGCTGACCTTTTGAAAATATCTTTGGTATTTTGATTGAATTTTGGCTATTTCAAAGATGGCATGCATGCACCCAGTTCTCCAAAACCCTTGAAATTAAATGTCACAACGTAGAGATACTATTCAAAAAGGTTTAATTTTTAATAAAAAATTTCTTCCTTAAACGAGTTTTTTATTTACAGCTATTGTTATTTTGAAATGACAGCTTTGTACCTCCTCAATATGATTTAAAATGTGGAATTTACAGTGCTTAAGAGGTATTACCTCTTTTCTCAGAATAATGTTGTGTTGATGTAAGGTAACATGTAGTTCGAATATTTTCAGACATCTAAATGTTTACTGTGACATATAGCATATCCTGCGTCTCACCTATAGGTATTTGGTTTCCGTTTTTTATGCTTTTTATTGTTATTTTTAATATATATTTTATATGGTCTATACAATTACCATTGCGTTCGACTGATTTGAAAATTTTGTTGTGTTTGCAATTTTCTGAAAATTTCGTGAATATAAACGGATGTGGTTTGTTCAACCATTAATATGGAATTATTTCAAATTGTACATACTATAAAATTAAACGAATATTACAATATTCGCCTTTTATTTTTCCCGTACTTTATCAAACTACATTTTTTCATGTTGTAGTTCAAAATCCATGTGAGAAATCCCAATTCTTTGCATAATTTTCAGTCACAAATACATAAAAAACTATATCATTCTAAATATTGTTTAATAATCAGTAAATATTTGGTACAAATATATAAAAATACAAACTACAATATAACTGGTATTCATACAGACATACATCACAAACATTACATGTTCAGGTATCAACGTAAAACAAACTAAAATGTATAATCTATAATCCATACTTGGTGTTTAGGAACAATGAATGAAATGACAAAGTCCTAGGATTGGAAGAAAAAAATTAGAGTTCTGTATACTTTCACAAATATACAGGGAGGGTTCCAAAAGTCATGAAACATATTTTTTGTCGCGTCGGTACTAGTAGTGCGGTCAGAACTCTTGCGTTTAGTGTTGTTGGTTCAAAATATATCCATTTTTTTTTGAAAAAACCATATATTTCATGATTTTTGAAACACCCCTCCCTATATGCATGCAAATGTTGCATATTAAATTATCAAAAAAATGTGAATAAATGTTATGCTTTCAAACAAACAACCTCTAAGAAGATCTTAGTCATTAGATGAGCTCTTAGGGTCGCTATTGATTTGAAAATAACCATTCATCTGTTATTGTAGCTTTATCAACATAAATCTTTTTGGTCCCTTCTGTTATATTAACCCGAATATTGATCTGAAGATCATTCGAAATCCCTAAGGGGGGCAAATCTCGAATCGGCCTTCTACATTTGATATCAGTTAATTTATGTTTCTTTCTGAGAGGCTCAAAGATGTCGTTGTCAGAAGAACAACGTTTCAATGCTCGAGTAGCTCTGTCCTCATAGCTTGCATCTACACCAGAAAAGTTGTGGAAGATATTTGATAAAATGTTGCTCACAGATGCCCAAATTGTGTTGCCTTTTGAAATGCTTGTATCTGAAGTGTTACAGTCCGCATCATATGTCTCATTAGACTTTACTGCAGAACTTTCTTGGGCAATAGCTTCATTTGCAGTAGTTGCACTGCTGTTGGGAGCAATAATACTCATAGCATTTGAAGTACTCTCCAAATGGATGGTAGATATAGGAGGATGTAAATCACTATGCGCAAACATCAGAGGTGCAGAGGGTTGAGTAGTACGTGGTACATTGGGTGTTGAATATGTCTGAATCATATCAACAAACAACTGCTCCTCTTTCTTTTCTTTTTTGGCAGGTGTAGGCTTTACAATGCTAATCTTCCTACTAGAAACTTTTGATGCGCTTGGTGTAGCTAAATTAGTCTTTGGCATACCTTCCAGTTTCTCATCATCTTCAATAGTTTGTTCTATAGCATTACTATCTTTATCTTGTTCTTCATCTACTTTGTCTCCTGCAGTCTTATCTTCTTCATTTTCTTTACCTGCGTCTTCATCAGAACATATTTCGACTGATATATTCAATGCACTGATCCAAACAGTGTTATCTTGAGGTTCATAACTTGTGTCTAACACTTCTTTTAGTTCCTCTTTGTCATTTTTAGGATCTTCTTCAGGTTTGGTTTCTTCAACGATAACCTCATTAGAGGGATGGATTGGATTTGTTGTTTGTTCATTTTTTGCGGTATAGAATTTTGAAGGACTCATCATGCCTGCAAAAATACATATGGTAAGTAACAATAAATTTCTCTAGAATATATAATGATTTAATAAAAGACCTTGCATTGCAATGCAGTTACTTGTGGTAGACAAATATCTTATATAATTGAAATGAAATAAGGATAACAGCAGTGACATGCGCCTTTCTACTGTATCCTTTATCTTTATACCATTTTTAGAATAATACGAACAGCTTTCACTTTCATCACTGATCGATATAACTCCTTCAGCTCTATTACAAAAAAAAACTTGCAAGCAAGAATTACTACACAGACTGATATAGACCATTGGAAACCCATTTCGTAATGTATAGGTAAGCCTTAATCATCAAAATAAGCTATTATAGGAGATAATTTCAGGTCTACATTAGAGTGATTCATGCTTACTTGATATCGCTGCACTGTCAACGTTCTTGGAAGACTGGTCACCTGAAACAGACGAACATTTTTACAATAATATACGTTCTATCAAAATTGGTGCCGCGGTTATTGAGATTATACGGGTAGGAAACATCGACACACAGACAAATTGACAAATGGGGAGTAGCTTTTTGTGATATAGACTTCATAAAAAATTCAAAAACTTACTGTTTCAAAATCTCGAAAATTTTGGCAAATTACTAAATTTATCATGAGATCTCAACAATACTCTTTCCGACAACCACAAACTTGCCAAATTGTTTTTAGTCATGCAGTAGGTATAAGTAAGTTTCACAATTTAGATTTGATGATAACATGTTGAAATTTGTAATGACATCTATAGGCTACAAATAAGTTGCTATCAAATTTTGAATTAAGTATTTTCTTGAAATTTTGAAACAGATTCTAAGTCAATCGTTTATTAATATAATGGCAAAAAAAATAGTCAAAGTTGACAACATATGTCAAATTGGAATGTGCCAATAAGTATTGACATAAAATGATATCACCCTGTATATTTAAACAGGAAAAACGTCAAATAATTCAACCTCAACAAACTGTCAAATTACCTATCTTTGTGCTGTCATTGAACATTTTTAAATTTTCAGGGTAAATCTAGAGCAGGGCAGTTAAATTATAGTTTACTAGCTCTACTGTATGTCGTATATGTATATATATAAAAAATGTGGATAATAATCGCAATAATTTGTAAGTAAAATTGTTCTAAATGTTTGATTATGATTTAATCCCCAAATTTCTTTCCAGTTGACCAAATCACCAATATGCCAATATTACTGGTATTACGAATTCTATATGATGTGTACCTGCCTGAAACTTATACAGCCCTACTATCTCTAGGACTTCAAAAACTGATCCTGGATAGAACAGTTCAGGGATGCGAGTACCTCATTGGAAAATTGGGTACAATGCTTATTGAGAAGATAACCAAATATTATTATACTTTCTGGAAAAAGACCTGCTCTGCTCGCTCTTGAGTTTTCTAATTTTTTGTTATTTATGTAATGAATTTTTGTTGCTATATGTTGCAACAGATACCTGATATTTTGTGAGGATTTAATCTACTAAATTGGATTGTAACTAAAGCAGATATAAATGAAAATAAAAGCTTTCAAAGTGCATAGAATGGTTTTATTGAAATAAGAGATAATGACAATGCCTTTCTTATAGAAATATAGTTCTTGAAATACTACATACCTGTCAAAATTGAGATAGTACTGTTTCTAATTTATAACACAAAATGGTGTGCATTCCAAACTTAGGAATTTCACGCCACTTTATTTGTGATAACCACAGTTCCTTTTGTCACTACAGGGGTGCATAAGTTTATCAACTATTAGCTGTTCGAGAATAACTATTGATAATCCCGATTAGTCCCGATATAAAAACGTTACAAACCTAGTATATCATCATTATATCATCAGCAATTTTGTATTTGCAGTTATGCTTCTAAATTGAAATCTATATCTTAAAATCAACCAATCAAACACCAGACTGCCAATGACGTTTTTCTCTGATTGGCTGGCTTCTGAAGGAACCTTGCGCCATCTCTTGCATAACCGAATAGTTAGTTTTATGATCTTTATTTTAATCGATGTACGAACAATGTGTGATATAATTCTATAAAGCTTACTATTTTTGTTCAAATTTAGGTATAAAATAATACTAATATGTTAATTCATACTCATTTGAAATAAAACCGCAGATTTGACTCCAAAAGGCGTATGTAGCGACATCTAGTATCCCTACGGTTTACTGTCGAATGGAGCGCATGTAGAGATGGTTCAGATGTAGTTGTGCTGTCGATGAGGTCTTACCTACGCTCAAGAAATATCGATCTAAAAACTTCCAAAACGCGTATCTCAAATTTAATTTTTTTGCGATCCTAATACCGCTTAAAATTGAAAGGAGATATAGTCGGAAGGTCTTCAAATATTTAGGAATTTTAATACTAAACCTGGGAATCGCCTACCAATCTATAATACCCTTAATAATAAGGATAAGTTGATAAATTCTTGGAAGCCAGGTTTGGCTAGACCGCATAGCGTTGTTGCCACGTTGACAGAAATTTATTTTAATCAAGGGAATTATCAAAAGTTACTAGTAAATTATTGCATCGTTTCTTTCCTATCATTGTCGGAATAACTAAAGTTAATACGCCGATTCTCCTGAAATGACGGAAAGTACCACACAATTGGATATATATTGACATGGGGAGTAAAAAATGAAGAATACCTAAGAATATTTCAACCCACAATGTGTCCCTGTAGTCATTAAATTTTGTATAACCGCTCCATCCGCGAGCAAATTTTAGAAGTTCTGGGATTAAATAAACTAAAATCCTCTACTTATTTACACGCTGAATTTATCCACAAAAGGGCAAAAGCGTTTGTAAACCATAGTCACCTTTCTCAAAATCCTATTGGATACGCCTCTGGTTTGTATCGAATAACAGGAATATATTCATTAATAATAATTTGATAAAATGCCATACTAAAATGGTGCTTCTACCATATATGTATCCTTAATCCTTAATGTGTAATAGATTTTAGCCGCAGAAAATAAATAATTGTATCTTCGGTATCATATCACATATAAAAAAGGTTTATTTACATACCATTGGGTGTTCCAGCCATAACCATATTTTTCGGTTTTCGATGACTACTCTCGATGAAAGGTGTTCCGTAAAAAGTAACCCTTTTGGAAGAATTATTGCACTGACTATTTGGATTTTTCAAAATACTATTTTTGGTGTGCTCAGTACTCTCCACAGGCGTTATGATAACTTCTTGGACTTTTTCTAAATTTCCCCCACCATGATGCATTGGCGTACTCGTAGCTAGTGATACTATAGCCTTTATGTTTTTGTTATCTATCAGGTTTTTTCCTGCTAGCAGATTTGTTAAAGGTGGAGAATCAAAGTTTGTATCATGGGATATTTGTACAGGCGTTTTTGGACTTTTTCCATCATCTTTGGCCTGCACTTTGTTGGCCTCAGGACATTTGATGTGTTGAAAGACGTCGTCTATGGTATTGAAGGTCCTTTTGCATAAATCACAGCGCAGAGGAAAATGAGAGGTTTTCAAATGACCTAACAGTACCTCCGAGTATGTTGATATTGATGATAAGATGGTCTGTCCATATTTGCAGATATCACAATCTGCGAAAAAGTTATGTTTTGAAGTTTCGTGGATGTCTCTACACGACGTACAACAAAACACACGCTTACAAACTCTACATTTATCCTGGAAACATTATAATTTTATCAAAACTGTACGCTTGAAAGACAAATCAAACACTTACCGACTTCAAAAATTTCATTTTTGAATTCTAACGCTGTTGCGTGTTGCCTGTTGGCATTATTTAGGATTGTTCGAGAAAATGTTCATATTTGCGGTAAACAGAAACTGTACATGGTGACTAGATTTTAAATAACACAAATTGTCACAAACATATCACTAACCACAGAGAAAATAAAAAAATATCACAAACAGATTCATTGTCCTAAATACGCAAACTGAAAATAAATTAAATAGCAGCGACGTTGCTATATCTCTGTTTTTTTTTTTTTGAGAGATTCAAGGAAACTTTTTATTTCAGATTTTAGTCAATTCATAGGCGTAGTGAGAAATTGTCCATGGGGGGAGAGGTTAGGTTAGGTTGAAAGTGAGTGGGGCAGAGCTGCCTCCTTCCACTGCGACTCAGTTGTGTCTATTGTGGCTCACACTTTTTTAGAGTTCACCGTACAGTCCGCACCTCTTTACGAAGGCGATCAACGTGATGGGTGAAACTTCCTTGAAGTCATGAGGTTCCAGTTGGGCAAATCCGAATGTCTGGAACCTAGCATTATCCAGTACTGGACAGGAGCAAAGAATATGCTCCGCTGTTTCGTCCTCCACGTAGCAGAAGCGACAGTCTGAAGTTTGTTCAAGACCCAACTTCCGCATATGGTACCTTAGAAGACCATGTCCCGTCAGCGGACCGACCAGAATGCGGAGGTCGTACCTATTACATTCCATGATCCTCGGGGGGGCCTGACTCGAGGGGTATCTTATAAACACCTTCGAGTGCAGTAGCCCCGGTGTATCTCGACAGTTCAGGAGTGCTTTCCTCACTGCCCATTCCGAGATGGTCTTTTTAGCGGTGCTTTTTGCAATGCCCGCGAATGGTTCTGGTCCTATGAACACAGATTCAGTTCCTCCTTTTACTAGCGCGTCGGCCAATACATTGCCTTCAACTCCGCTGTGACCCGGAACCCAAATCAAGGATACCCCTGTTTCCCGTTCCGAGTTTGTTGAGGAGGTGCATGCAGATCCATACCAGTCTTGAATCAACCCGACTGGAGCACAGTGCTTTCATCAATGCAGCCTGGCTGTCTGTCAGTTGGTACAATGGTGTGTTAAAAACATCATTGTCTGTGAAAGCTAAGTGAATATCTCAAACTAGTTAACACTAGTGACAGGTGATGCAGTTTGCATAAAAGTAATAAACACCTACCCACAGAATCATGAACTACAAAGCAGTAATTGAGTTATAGCGTTTTTCACTGGTTGCACTCGGGCTGCACTGGATTTCTGTTTTGCATTTCACTGGCAGTTCCAGTGCAAAATTTTTTGAGTGCACTCATTTCACTGGGATTTCTGCACTCGGAGCGGTCGAACTGAGTGCAAAAATTTCGCACCGATTTCAAAGCGAGTGTCGTGGAAGTGACAGTAGGTTTGAGCGGGAAACTTCAAATTATAGAATGATCGAATGATCGAATGAACACCTGTTTAAACTTTCAATCTTTGAATATGGTAATACCTAGTTGATTTTCCCTATTTTCAGTCAGAATGAGTAGAGTGAACGAAAAAATCAAAATTTTAATTTCTTTGTTTGAACTGACAAAATCAGACAAACGAGTAGGTAGTATAAATATGCGGATATTGTTGTCAAAACAAGTTGTTGTTTCTTGATGTGTATTCCACTGGAAGAACCCAGTGCAAAAGTGTTACCCTAGGTGAACTTTTTCAGTATTCTGCACTCGCACGGAGTGCACTAAAATGTGTCCAGTGAAAAACGCTATGACAGAATAAAAATAGCATGAAACATCTATCAATCAATGCGTCACAAATCACAATATAGGAAAATTGTAAAAGTCCTCTAAACGCTAGTACACATAAACATAAAACAGTAGAGAAAAAACTTGTCTGCTGTAAATCGCGGAGCATTCAATAAATGTTTCCAATACTGAGCAGTTTTGTATCGATATCTGTATCAATACAAATGAAAAGTATCGATACAAAAATCACGTATCGAAGGCAAAGAGTATCGATACATACCGAACATCCCTATTGGTGTGGCAACACTGTTCAATCAAAATTTGGTTTACGAAAACACTAGCTGAGCCGGTGGTTTTTTTTCATAAAAAAAGGTCTATTATGAAAGGAATGATATAAAAACAATTTTCCTTGAAAGATTATCAAAGGAGAAATATGAGTGGGGCAGTATACGGAGGCGGTAAATCTTCAAGATTCAAATTTATTTTGTTTACTATAACATAACCTCAATTTTGTAGATGAAGTTGGTGCTTTGGTTTTTGATATTGGGCATAATACAGTAAGGGCTGGATATGCAGGAGAAGATAGCCCTAAGGTTGATATACCAACAACAATTGGTGCTTGGCTCAATGGAGAAGATGACATATCTCTCACTCATTATAACATTGGTTTGCTCGCAATACATGTTTGGAGATCTGGTATGTAGGGATGATATTGATTATCAACTAATACTCTTGAATAAATCAAGAACATATAGTACATACGACCTGTTTCAAACTATATAAAGCAACATAGAAAACATTGTAGTAAAACAAAGCTTGATAAAACCTTGCACCATTTTAAGGCGTCTGTTATAAGGATACTGGGATAGGGCTTACTTGAAGCTTGCCACAGCGTCAGTCTTCTATAGACTTGGCCAGCTTAGGTTTAAGTCCTAAAATCTTGTCAACATAACATGCATAATGTTGAAACTTTTAAACTTGTTCTTATTTTTGGAGGTATTTCTTTCACGACTTAACTGTGGGTGTCATGTGGATTCTTTAATGGGCACATTATTTGGATCACCTCTATATTGATTGTTATATCAGATCTAAGCATAAAAACACTATCAAATTTTTGTTGCAGATATGGAACTGGTATCCTTTCTGAAGGATGGTATGGTAGAAAATTGGGACATTTTTGAGAACTACCTAGACTTTATATATAATACTGCTTTAAGAGCAGTACCTAAGGATCACCCAATACTCTTGACTGAGCCGCCATGGGTAACTGTGCCCAAACGAGAGGAGATGGCGGAGCTGATGTTTGAAAAATACAATGTTCCTGCCGTTTACTTGGCAAAAAATGCTAGCTTGGCAGCTTTCGCAAATGGCAGACCTACCTGCTTAGTTGTAGACAGTGGAGCTACTCATACTTCTGCTGTACCAGTCCATGATGGGTAAGATTTTTTGATAATTTTTATTTTATAAGTGATGACTCTCTTGGTACTCGTTTAACTTTGAAAATATTTTATTATTATTTCAGGTACGTGCTGACTCAAGCTGTGGTGAAATCTCCTGTAGGAGGGGATTATTTAAGTACCCAGTGTAAAAATTACCTCACAGAAAGAGGTATTGATATTGTTCTACCTAGTATGGTGGCATCCAAAGAAATTGTGAAAGCTGATGATCCTCCCATATGGAAAAGGCGAAATATGCCATACAACTTGACAGACAGCTGGTACAACTACATGGTTAAGGTATTTTGATACTTCGATCAGAGACGAGCTATTTGCAAACTATGTTTATCCTTAGGAAGTGATGCAAGACTTTCAAGCTTCAGTACTTCAAGTTTGTGATTCTTCATATGATGAAGAGGTAGTGAAGACTATGCCTGCCATACATTATGAGTTTCCTAACGGATTTCATCGTGATTTTGGAGTGGAGAGGTTCAAAATTCCTGAACCTCTATTCAACCCTACAACTGGGGCTAAAGCTGGAATTCAACCGATATTGGGGGTGGGTTCATTGGTAACCACCAGCGTAGGGATGTGTGATATAGACATAAGACCAGTAAGTAGCTATTCCTTGCAATACATATGCCAAAAGGACTCAGTCTACTCCATTTGATGTGTGTTTTAAATGTTCAAATTTTTTATTTTTTATGTAAGAAAATGTAGGTTAATCAAGTAGATGTACAAGTGTTATGAATTTATAGAAGTACATTGTCTTTACTAATTGTTGTAGCTTAGAATTGAAGGCAGTTTTCATTTTTCAGGCTATGTATGGCAGCGTTGTTGTCACAGGCGGAAATTCGAGTCTACAAGGCTTCACTGAAAGACTTAACAGGGACTTAGCTGCTAAGACACCACCGGTAAGCAAACTTGTTTGAATATATAATAATAATTCGTTACACATGCTTATACAACAGCAGAAGTAACATCCTGAGCCTCTGTTTCTCTGGGGCTGAATTTTGCTCACCAAAGCCCACATACCAGACTGCTAGATGCCCAGTTAAACCCTTCCATGAGAACTATTACAGGGTGCATCAAATCAACCCCAACTTACTGGCTACCAACGCTCAGCCAAATAGCTCCACCACACATTCGTCGAGAAAATGAAAGAATATAACAAAATCAAAAGAAATCCCTCACTGCCAATTCACGAAGATATACTTGATCTCTCCTTGCGCAGATTAAGGTTCAGAAATTTCAACAGCTTTCCACTTTGAATATGATAGATTAAGGTGGGGAATAAAGTCTGAAGTTGCCAATTGTATTTAAGGGGTCATCATCATCATCATCATCATAGTCACAATGTCTTAACAGACATGTTGTGAACTCGTAAAATGCATTAAGTCGGAGCTAGAGTATTGCCGACACGAATATTATCAATAGTTTTGAGCACTGTAGCTCGCCATCGTTCGCGATTTGTCGTCAGTTTAGTGGCGCTCTTGACACTCATATCCAGCAACTGTTTCGTCGTATCCACCCAGCGTGTAGGGGGACGGCCACGGCGTCGCCCACTCGGGGCATGACCCTGAACTACAAGCTTCTCCATATTATCGCTTCTCTGTATATGTCCGAAGAATGTAAGCATTCTCGTCGACACAATGGAGGATAGTCTCTTTGGATTACCGACCTCATCCAGTATGGAAACGTTAGTTCGATGGGCGGTATAAAGAACTCTCAGCATTCTCCTCCATGTCCACATTTCAAAAGCATCTATGCGAGCTCAATCTGCCTCTTTAACAGTCCAAGTTTCCGAGGCATACAAAAATATGGAGAACACAAGAGACTGAACCAGCGACATTTTTGTAGCTTTTGTGATGTTATGGTCTCGCCATATTTTAGTAAGCTTTGTCATGGCCATACGTGCCTGTTGAATGCGCCGACGAATCTCATTTTCACGGCTACCCGAATTGTCGATCAAAGAACCGAGGTATACAAAACTTTGAACTACTTCACAACGGCCTATTGACTTCATTTCTCGATAATTATCATGCTCTCTATCTACGATCATAACCTTGGTCTTATTATAGTTACTACCAAGACCATTGCACTATTTTGTTCTAAGATGTTTAATAGAGCTACTAGTTCTTCCTGAGAAGCTGCAATAAGGGTTGTGTCGTCAGCAAATCTTAAGTTAGATATTTTGCTTCCGCCAATAGTTATACCGCCATTACAGTTGTCTAATACCTGTCTCATCACACATTCAGAGTAAATGTTAAACACCATCGGAGATAATACACATCCCTGACGAACTCCTTTTCTGGTTGCAGTTTGACTAGACAGGTTACCATCAATTCTTATACGAGCCGAATTAGACTCGTAGAGTTGTTGTATGAGAAACACTAGGTGATAAGGAACTCCCATAGAGATGAGGATTTCCCACAGTTTAGGCCACTTTACGTTATCAAACGCCTTAGAATAGTCCACAAAGCAGATAAAAACTGGAAAATAATGCTCTCTGGCTTTTTCAATAATTTGTCTTAAGTTTAAGATCTGTTCACGCGTACCGCGTCCTTTCACGAAACCTGCCTGCGCCTGAGAAATTTGCCAGCCAATAAAACCCTCCAAACGAGATTGTAAAGTATATAGCAGAACCTTACTTGCATGAGAGATTAACGAAAGTAGGCGATAATTGTCTGGATTTGTTGGAGACCCCTTTTTATGAAGGGGTGTTAAGTGAATATAAATTATTCGTCATTTCCTTTGCTGCCATCAATTGTGATAACAAGGTATAGTTGGCATGTCAAATTTGAATATTTTTTGCAGAGCATGAGACTGAAGATAATTAGCGCTCCTGGTTCTTCAGAACGAAGGTTTGGAGCATGGACCGGAGGATCTATCTTGAGCTCCTTAGGCTCATTCCAACAACTTTGGGTTTCTAAACAAGAATATGAGGAAACTGGCAAAGTCATAGTACAGTCGAAGTGTCTGTAAATCTTTGCAGCAATTTGTTATTGTTCCTTTCTTTGTTATTTCCATCTTCTTGAAGACTGGTTTATCATCGTAGTATTGTGCTCATTGTTTTTCGTAGATGTTCATAATGGTAATGCGGTATTGCAGAAAACAAAATGTAGTCATGGTGCAGAAAACCATGATTAAGTCTAAAATCTAAAGAGTCTTTCACTTCCTTGTGCTAGTAAAACAAATGTTATTTTGTTTAAATGTTTTCTGATTTTAAAGCATTTTTTGGTAGTCTTTTGCTATAGTGTTTTCAGAATTTCTTCAAGTTTACTGACAGTATTTTATGCATTTGTTGTGCATGGAACTCTTTATACACATGATTGATTACTTTCTCTTTGTAGTCTTGATAGTAATTAGTAAGCCATCTTCAAGAAGGTTTTTAAAGGTCACTTTCATTTACGAAGGCAATACAGTAGATTTAAGTCGGAAATCTAACCACATGACATTTTTAGATTTCTCTTTAATGGACTGTATGTTTATCTCTGTTGGCATCCTCTTCTGACTTGTGCTTTAAATGATTGAGTGACATTGACATTTAAACAAATAATATATGAGTGCAACGGCAAAATGTAGGGGGCGCGGCAGTTACTTCGACCTTGAATAAACCTCAAGGTCATTAGAATATTAACTGCTCAAATTTTGCATCACAGGTAAAGTTTCCGTTTTCAAGTATTGGATTTTTACCTTCAAGTCTTAATCTAAGTGTTTGCCACGATTCAACAAAGATTTGCATATTAGGAAAAACTCGTTGAAATAGTAGCTTAATTTTGGCTAATATAATGTACGACCCTAGGGGAAGGCAACGAATAAAGACTTTTTTGATAATGAAGCTCAAAACTATAAAATCCATTTTGAGAATTTGAGCCTGAATTCTGCATTTAAATGTCACGCTAATTAGTATAATAACATTTATGGTTGTAATTTGTCGTACATTTCATTATGTGTGTTTTTGACTATTCCGTATGACATAGCAAAATGGTAGCTTAATCATCTAGCTGTAAATTAAGGTACCAGTTTCTAGTTTGAATGGAAAATTTAATAGTTAAACTTTAACTGCAAGCAAACATGGTCGTTTAAACTTTATGCTAAATGGCTGAAGTTTTTTTATTAAGCACACGCTACTCTCAAGTCTAACCTTACTTATGCGCACCAATTTTTTTTCGTGTCTGCATAGTGTTGGACTCAACATGGTATCTGGACTGTATCAGCTAAGAATTTTGCATAAGCATTTGAGTGAGATCTCAGACTTCTACTTAATAAATTCTCTGTTTGTGATATTGGTGGACTGTTGCATTTAATATCGTATTAGATGTAAGACTGCAATTAATCTTTTTTTCATAGATAATAATTTGAGCTCGATGTTTTGATTACTTATTTGAGCTCGATCGAGGGGCTGAGAAGTCAAATAATTCAGATATTCAGACGTTATATCATTTTGAAAGACAAATTAAGTTTTTTTGTCTTCATTTGATTTGATTTGATTTGATTGCAAATCGATCAAGATCAAGAAACGTAGTTATTTGAATTTTTTAGTGCAATTTTATGCTTGTATTATTTTATCAGTATTATTTTATATTTAATCTACGCTTTTTTGTGATTTTTTTATTCAGTGGCCAGGATATATTTACTTTTAAGGACGAGATTGAAGAAGCTCTGCTTATAGTTCACTTAAAATGATCATCAACTAGTCAACATGTGAATGTTTGTTCAAACTCTAAATGTTTCGAGACCAATATGATTGGCATTATTTTGCAGTGTTTTTCTATGTTGAAATTTTATCAGTTTTTTATCATTTATAACGTGATCTTTATACGCACATTTTATTGACATTACATTTTTTGTATGTGTCTATTGCTACAATAATTTTATAGATTTATTTTTTACTTCATATTTATTAGCTTTACAGCTATTTATCAATCTGTTTAATATTTTTTATCGTAACTTCATATAATTGACGGGGCTTTCAGTTTGACTTGGATTTTCATAGAGTTAAATTGAAGTGCTCTCTACTCCTTGATACTCGTTTAAAATTGATGTTCCTATTAGTGTTCAGTTTGTTGATTACATTTTAAATGTACGAAAGGCTGATTTTTATTATTTATATTATGTAGTTACTTTATTCCAAAGTATGTGATTACATTTTGATGTGCCAATAAATTTTTCTTTATACTGGCTGTTTTTTTATTTCCGTTTAAAATTTGACCCCACCACACACTATAAAATACAGGATGTTTTCAAAGTTTGGGACTTTCCTTTTCAAAAACAACTGCCTTTGGAATGACAAAGGCGTACATTAGTACGGTGAATCAGCAGCAGAAGAATTAAAAAAATGGTAAGAAAATACTTACCATTCGTTCGTTGCCAAATCCTTGTTTTCTCAGTGTTCGAATTTCACTTGCGAGTAGTATATGTTACTGAGAAAAATTACTCCTTTTGGTGAGTACTAAATAAAAAGGAATGTAATAAAACGATTTATTTGTACGAAAAGAAATACTGTCACAAATTAACGATAAGTACAAGAATGCGAGTTCGACAAAAATATCATAAAAAGAGGCTACGTTGGCATTGGTAAGTCGCAAATCTTGTTGTGCGCCATTATGGCGAAAAGTCCTGCCAACAAGATACCAATACTGTCTCCAAACGAAGTTATGGCCATAGAGAACTGCTTCTCTTCTTCAGGAACCTGGAGTAAAATAGTAATTGTATTGATAGTTGATAGTGAATTCACATTCACATGATAAATTCTACTGTAGACTTCCAAGGAAGTACTCCAACTACCACCATAAACGTGAAATCGAGAATGGCAGACGTCAAATTTCAACATCGAGATGTAGAAAGCATCCTCCAAAAACTAAACACGAAGAAAGCTACTGGTCCTGACCAAACTCCAGACATTGCCCTTAAACGCTGTGCCGCTGAGCTTGCACCTATCCTTTGCAAGCTCTTTTAGCTCTTCAAACAGCAGGCAGAGCCTAAATACCAGAGTATCGCGGCTGCTGTGAAAGGATTATGTTAGGAGAAGTTTGTTAACGCGAGATTTGAATGGGCCAATACCCACAGGCCCAATAAATACATCTTCCATTCCAAGCCTTGGACACCCTGGGAATAAATGTGCGGTTGTACCGCTCAGTTCTTGATATGAAGAACGACCGTCTTAGGATGAGATACAGCGGTCGCACGGGTACATCTGATAGGAGCAGTGAGCGGCGGAAGGATAGAGGATAGCTCGGAGGAGCAGATTCCGTTGGAATATCGGTAGAAGAGTGAGAGGTCACCAACAACACGCCGGTGAGAAAGTGACTGAAGGTGGCGCGTTAAGGCCGGATCGCCAATTAGTCGAATTTCCCTTCTCTGGACGGCATCTAGTATAGACAGGGTAATAGGGACAGCAGCTCCCCAGACATGAGAGCAACACCCAGGCAAGGTCTTATCTGGGCTTTATATAGCTATACATGTTACTAGCGATTTTTTGCTTTTTGAGTTTAATATTGAACTTGACCAATATTTTTATCTTGAATTTTGCTCGAGGTTATTTCAAATACTCGTTTGGTAGAAAAATGTAACATGCTTTACTTGCTAAAAGTGTTACAACTTACTTCTGTTGATATTCTGTAGAATGTGTTGACATATGAAGAACCTCCTAGCAATCCTTCCCATAAAACTAGCGCTACTACAATATAGTAGTTCGGTATATAATAGTAAAGAACCTCTGTTGTGAAGATGATTACATTAATTCCCTGAAAAAAAAAAAAAATGATTAATTTGTTCTAAATCCTCATTTAACCCTATAGTGTATACTTGTCATAGATATTAAAATTACTAGTGGTACTTTCCTTTGTAGAATCACTTAAAGTTGTTTTGTGGATTTAAAAGTTTGTTACAAATAATTTATTACATATACTTCGGTATTCAGATCAAAATGATAATGATAATTCTTTTTTGAACAGCAGTTAGGCCAGTATTTAAGACATCCCAATTTTTAAAGGATATGTGTCTTGTATTCAATGCTCCTGCAAGAGCGACATAGGGTCATACGTAAAAAAATAAATGATAGTTTTGACTGATACTCTGTTAACAAATTTTCAGTTTGTTACGTTATATACTTAACATCAATTTTTCACTTTCAATTTTTAAGATGATATAAACATACTTAACACTTACGTCATGTGTTTTCTTCTGGAACCCTATACAGTTCAAGATCATTCCGTAAAATTAATATTAGTACTAGTAGAAGAGTAGCAAATACACTTACTTGGAATATAGCCATAATCCATGTGTTCTTGATATGAAATAAGTTGACAGATGATCTAGATAAAAAAACTCCTATTTGGTACGTAACTTGTAACCACCTGTATTGACTTCCTGAATCTATACTTGCATTTTTGAAAAGTATCAGCTCAAACTGAAAAATACAAAAAGATGCGTATAAAAATACCTCTATTCACCTGATGAGGAATTTTATGGTAATGAAAAAGACGACATTTAAAGAAACATTTTGATTTTTGCTGGTAAATAAAAAATTCTCACCATTCCTTGATTTATAAAATATTCGAAAAGATACACCAAGAAAAATGGTATCATATATTTCATGAGCCCTGGGATCAGAGATATTTTCTTTTTGACAGCATCTATAGGGTTCTGTAACTCCTCACGATTTACTATATTTTGGACTTCCAATGCTTGTGCTATGTCATCTTCTGAAGGCTTTGGAAGCAGGACCCAGAATCTAGAAGCAAATTTACCAGCATCTGTTTAACATATAGTCAATGGGGGAGGGGAGTATTGTGATCGCGAAAATAAAATATACATTTTTGGCCGTTTTATGTTAGCGTCTTTCTATAGCCTCGTAGTGGCAGTAACCGCTGCATGCAAATTTGAGTAGTGACATGCTGAGGGTCGTAGTAGGTAATTTTGAGAATCGGTGCATGGGCGGCGGAGTAATTAGCAAAAATGGGACAAAAAATTAACATGATCCTCATACTTGTTTTTAGGCGTTCTAGGGATTCCTGATCACTTTCTACTTTTTTGGTGGGGGTGAAATTGGGTGGTTGGAGGGTGGAGGGTTGTAAAACTGAAAAATTGGTTGTACCTATTCATAATAGGCTGTCCATTGACCTGTGAAAGAAAGACATAATACACTTTTTTATGTTCATCCGTACATTGTCTTGAAAATGACAGAAACCAAGGGACTTAGAATTTTCTAATGTATATAAACGAATATTGGTTTAGATAGGCCTGCATTGTATGACCTGGAAATTATTGAATTAGCTTTGATTAAATTTTGACACAGTCTTATTAACCTGACGAATCTGGGAAACGCGTATGATTTTTAGAAATCATGTCAATGGCAGCAAAGCAATAATCAAAACACCAAAAAGCGACTTGGAGGTTCTTGATCGTTTTCCATTTTCTTAGAGGGATTAAAATAGGGGTAATTTGGGGATAGAGGGGCTCTTCATTGCCCTGTAAAGGAACGACATAATATTCTTTTCTGCTTTATCTGAATGCTGCCCTGCCTTAGACAAAAAATAGTTTTTAATATTATATTGTTGTAGATATGTAGGTAGATAAACCTATAATGTGCATTACAATGATGAAGAAGATAGTAATTGCTTCATGCTTTAAGTACGTTGTTTAATGTTGATTCCTTTATTATTTCAATGTATTATATCAATGATGTACGATCAAAAATCATTTAAACAGTCAACGGTTCATAAAATTAGTTTTTTACTCATCGACTCTATGTACAAAGTAGCTGTCAGTGTAGCAAAACCATTTAATGAAAGGGGTGGTATTAACAAACTGGGATATGTTTTATGATGTTATTCAGGTATGTGTAAAAACTTACGATAACGCCATTGAAAAAGGAACTATCAACATTATTAATAATGTTGTACGCATTCCAAAAGTTTGTAGAATGGAATATGAAAGGGCACCTATAATGCCTGCACCACCTGTGCCTGAGCTCCAAGTTGACAAAACGTTCCTGAAATAAAATATAGACAGATTTTATAAAAAAAAACATATGTAAAAGAACCAAAAAAATCTATATAAAGTATCAAACTATATTATAAAAAATATAATTGTAAAGTTTTGAGTTTTACTTTGATAAAGGTCAAAGTATCAGATGAGATATTAAGCAGTTCTATCAATCAGATTGTAGAAGTCGTTAAAATAAATAACTTTCTTTCCGAAAACTGAAAAATAAGTCAGATACAGAATCAAAAAGGGTAAATTTGGGCTTGTGTATCAAGACGTACCTAGCCTGTTTATGTCTAGTTTTTCGCTCAGATTTTTGTCTTATCGATCAGGAATTGTACCTGTCAATTGGTGCATTAGTTTATCACATCATCATAATCATAGTCACAATGTCTTAACAAACATGTTGTGAACTCGTAAAATGCATTAAGTCGGAGCTAGAGTATTGCCGACACGTATATTATCAATAATTTTGAGCAATGTAACTCGCCATCGTTCGCGATTTGTTGTCAGTTTAGTGGCGCTCTTAACACTCATATCCAGCAACTGTTTCGCCGTATCCACCCAGCGTGTAGGGGGACGGCCACGGCGCCGCCGGCTCGGGGCATGACCCTGAACTACAAGTTTCTCCATATTATCGCTTCTGTGTATATGTCCGAAGAATGTAAGCATTCTCGTCGACAAAATGGAGGATAGTCTCTTTGGATTACCGACCTCATCCAGTATGGAAACGTTAGTTCGATGGGCGGTATAAGGAACTCTCAGCATTCTCCTCCATGTCCACATTTCAAAAGCATCTATGGGAGCTCAATCTGCCTTTTTAGCAGTCCAATTTTCCGAGGCATACAAAAATATGGAGAACACAAGAGACTGAACCAGCGACATTTTTGTAGCTTTAGTGATGTTATGGTCACGCCATATTTTAGTAAGCTTTGTCATGGCCACACGTGCCTGTTGAATGCGCCGTCGAATCTCATTTTCACAGCTACCCGAATTGTCGATCAAAGAACCGAGGTATACAAAACTTTGAACTACTACACAACGGCCTATTAACTTTATTTCTCGATAATTATCATGCTGTCTATCTACGATCATAACCTTGGTCTTATTGTAGTTAATACCAAGACCATACGCTGCACTATGTTGTTCTAAGATGTTTAATAGAGCTACTAGTTCTTCCTGAGAAGCTGCAATAAAGGGTTGTATCGTCAGCAAATCTTAAGTTGGATATTTTGCTTCCGCCAGTAGTTACACCGCCATTCCAGTTGTCTAATACCTGTCTCATCACAAATTCAGAGTAAATGTTAAACAACATCGGAGATAATACACATCTCTGACGAACTCTGGTTGCAGTTTGACTAGACAGGTTACTATCAGTTCTTACACGAGCCGAATTAGACTCGTAGAGTTGCTGTATGAGAAACACTAGGTGATAAGGAACTCCCATAGAGATGAGGATTTCCCACAGTTTAGGCCACTTTACGTTGTCAAACGCCTTAGAATAGTCCAGTTTATCACAGTTAATTTTAAACTGGAGGATCCTAAAACCTGTTTCATATTAATGTGCACTTTTAGGATTAACCAATTTAAAATTAGCAGCGATAAACAAGAAGTGATTGACAAAATTCGAGCTAGTTCCGTCTTGATACATAAGTCCAGATATATCTTCTTTGTTCTGTATCTCGCTTATTTTTCATTTTTCTGAAAAAAGCTGTTTACTTTAGCGACTTCTATACACAGGTTAAAAAGTGTCAACTTAGGACTCATCCTGTATATTCAGTTTTGTAACAATACCTATCTACCACAACAGTAAATAATAAACTATCTATTTAAAGTGCGTAGTTATCTTGAAACGCTTTTTCAACTATAATAACAGATGATTATGCAAAGTGACTTACTTGTTGTAGAACGTACTATACTGTAGATACGTAACTTCACCTAATCCAGAACAAAATGACGTCAGTACTACTCCCAAAAGCGACATAATGAAGCTATTGCTAAACGCAACTGATAAGTAGCCTGCTGACGCTAATATCACACATAATGCTATCCTTATACTGAAAAATAAGAAAGAGAAATACAGTTTAGGTCATTCAATCAAAGTTGGGCAAAGCCCTCAGTGAAAGGCTTGACACACTAAGCACTTATTTTTTTCTATAAGTACCGTCGCTGTCAAGCGTAAAATCATTTTTAGGTTTCTGATTGCTTCTCAAGCCCGAAGTCCTGAAACTGACTTGAAAAGTACTTAGATAACAACGAAAGGGCTTTCCAAAAGAGTGTCAAGTACTTCAAATGTAACTAAAATACATTGCATTGGACATATTAAAATAAATATAATACTTACTTGACGAAAAATGGAATGAAGGGTGCAATTATCTTACAAATTAGTGCAGGCAGAATATCTGCCAATAAAATAGCACCTGTAGACATATAGGTGCAGTCTCTTTTATCACTATGTATCTGAAACAAAATTAAGGCTGATACAGCTATGTTATCTCATCATTTCCTACTCTATCGTATAGAAAATTTACCATAGGTCACACCATAGCGAATCACCTTCCATCAAGCTTTTGGGAATCAGCATCAACAATAACATGTCCTGGCACGACCACGTCGTCAGTATTGCTAAAACGGCATCCCAGAAGCTTGGAGTTTTGTTCCGCTGTAGGAAGTTGTATACACCAGAGCAACTGCTGCTGCTCTACAAGGCATAGATCCGACCATCGCTGGAGTATTGCTCCCATGTGTGGGGATGCGCTCCAAAGCACTCTCTAAAGCTCCTGGACACTATCCAGAAAAGAGCGATTAGACTAATCGATACGCCAAACCTCACAAAGGACCTCCACAGCCTGGAACATCGAAGGAGGGTGGCTGACCTATCCCTGTTTCACAGATTCTATCACAGATGTTCGAGTGGGCTCTCTTAGATAATAACACCACAGGCCGTCCGAACCAGGAAAACTAGAGAAGTTCTGCGAGCTCATCCTTACCAGGTCGAGGTCCTTACTCCCCGCACTAGTCTTTTCCAGCATTCCTTCTTTTGGAGAACTTCGACGCTGTGGAATCAGCTGCCGGGGAATTTGTTTCCCGGCCGATACAATCTGCAGCGTTTCAAATCTAACGTGAACCGATACTTATCCTCTCGCAGCGCTTCTACAGCGCCATAGGCTTTCGGCCTTTGCGGGAGGCCGATCATAAAAAAAAATTAACTAACAAACAAGTTTTTGTCTTGATTGAGAACCTGAAGTTTTCTCGAATCGTCTTTTTTTTTAACAAGTCCTTTGGACTTTTTCGGTTTTAGGACTCCAACACTCATTCCTAATTTTGGGATGCTATATGATCGTTTGCTACCCCTCCTTATAGAAAATTTATCGCTGAATCCAATGGCGTGCTCAGATTGGACCTGAGACATCGCCTTCTCACAGAAAATTACTTTTTGTTGAATATGTAGATCTGCGCGAAATGCAAAATTTTTCATTCACGTCCTTTAAGCCTGGTAAAATTCGAAACAGAGGTCGAATTCCTGATAAATGTCCCCAAATTAACCAAGACACGAGTTTTTGTCCTGTATGAAAACCAAACATTTTGCTTGATACATCTTTTTTAACAAAGGGGGTGAATATGTTTCATGACTTGGGACACTCCCTGTACATACCAACGCAAACGAATAACAGGGCTTTTGATGATAAAAAGCCAAAAAGGTATATTTATCATATTATAAACATTTGACAAATACTTCCTGATATGGGAAGTAAGAATCTGAGTTAGTTTACAAAAGCAAAACCCAAATTCCTGTAGCAATCGTAATTTCTTTTGTTAGTAGTATGCTTTTCGAAATCGAACGCCTGTGCTCAATAGTTAATTATAGAACGAACGCATCTATAATTATCTGTTCCAATTCACTCCAAAGTCGAGGCAATCAACAATATTTTGCTACAGATAAACTAAAATTTAATGAACAGATCGTCAATCAGTGCAAGGTCAAACGTTAAACTTTTTGGAAAATAAATCAGACTGATACGTCACTAGCTAGCTCAGCAAATTATTGTATATATAGCACGGTGCACATGGTTGCAATAATAGATATTTTGCACACCATCCCAATGCGAAATTGTTTGATATTTTTTCTAGCCTCTTAACCGTACCTTGCTGCCCTACAGTCCCACATCCAAATACCTAGGTGTTACATTGGATAGAACACTGTCGTTTAAAAAAATATTCAGTCCATCGCAGCCAAAGTGAACAGCAAAAATAACATCTTGCAAAATTATGTGAAACCTTTTGGGGCGCTTCCGCCCTGAGCCTGTCTGCGACTGAATTTTGCTCGCCAGTGCTAAATAGCTTACATACGACATACTATACCTTATCCACCGAACAAACGGAGTAACCATGCACAATATATGTAAATTTTTACTGCATACTGATGTTATTATAAACAGAAAAACTAAGTTCGATTTATTCGAGTAAAGCCTCAAAATATGGGTTTGAAATAATGTTTTACTCCTTTTCTTCAGTGGACAGACATTAGACTGTTGGACGCCCAGTTAAACATTTATATAAGAACTATTACGGGATGCATCAAATCCACCTCAACTTCCGTGTTGTTGCACTTGATATATCGAAAGATTTCGACAGAGTGTGGCATGACGGACTTCTGGTCAAGCTTGCTGCTTATGGACTACCACCTGGCCTGCGCCAGTGGCTGAATAGCTTTTTGAACGACCGATCTCTGTTTGTTGTAGTCGAGGGCTGTTCATCAGACGTATTTCCAATAAACGCCGGTGTTCCTCAGGGATCTGTCCTATCCCCTACACTGTTTCTGCTGTACATCAACGAGCTGCTGGAAATAACATCCAATCCAATCTACAGCTTCGCAGATGACAGTACATTAGTGTCGTGCATGGAATCAGGCAAGCCACTATCATCCCAGGAGACGGTACGTCGGCGACAGCAGCATGCTTCGCAGATCAATGCAGATATCAAAACACTTGTCAAGTGGGGATTAGAAAATAAAGTACAGTTCAACGTACAAAAAACTCAGGCAACAACACATACAAAGAAGTCTCACGATGGCTTACCAACCGTGGAAATGGAGGGTCACCCCATAGTCGAATCACCTTCCATCATGCTTTTGGGAATCAACATCAACAATAACATGTCCTGGCACGACCACGTCGTCAGTGTTGCTAAAACGGCATCCCAGAAGCTTGGAGTTTTGTTCCGCTGTAGGAAGCTGTATACACCAGGGCAACTGCTGCTGCTCTACAGGGCACAGATCCGACCATCGCTGGAGTATTGCTCCCATATGTGGGGATGCGTTCCGAAGTACTCTCTAAAGCTTCTGGACACTATCCAGAAAAGAGCGATTAGACTAATCGATACCCCTAACCTGACAAAGGACCTCCACAGCCTGGAACATCGAAGGAGGGTGGCTGACCTATCCCTGTTTTACAGATTCTATCACGGAAGTGAGCTCTCTCAGATAATAACACCACAGGCCGTCCGAACCAGGAACACTAGAGGAGCTTTGCGAGCTCATCCTTACCAGGTCGAGGTCCTTACCCCCCGAACCAGTCTCCCCCAGCATTCCTTCTTTTGGAGAACTTCGAGGCTGTGGAATTAGCTGTCGCGGCATTTGTTTCCCGGCGGCTACAGCCTGCAGCGTTTCAAATCTTATAATAAAATCACTCACCTCAGTCTTGTTAACACCGCCACTTTGTTCCTCAATAATATCTTTGGCTGCGGTTAACATAACCACATAACCATAATTGTTGCAAAGGCCTAGTATCCAATAGGCAGCCAGGCTCCTAAGTCTTCTGTTTTTGTTGAAATTATCACCCTTTTCTGTGGGTAGTATCCTGACACAGCTCTGATATTCGGTAGTCATTGTGTATTTTTGTCAATAATAGTGTCGTCGCGCTCCGAATATTTTCCGTGATCTGGAAAGTTAAAAATATTCCTTAGAAGTTTCCGACTAACTATAAATCAGGCTTGAGACCATTGCAAAATATTTTGGCCTTCGAGAGTATTGTAAACCGATTTATTTTTGGGGCGGGTGAGGAGTAGATTTATTCATTAATTTTCATAAACGCAAACCTTAACATTAAAGACATCCTAAAAAATTTGTAAATCTGAAAAATTTGTTGTACTCATAATAGGTTCTCTACTGACCTGAGAGAGAAACACCTAGCAGCATAATACACCGTTTTAGGTCCATTCGAACATTGCCTTGCCGATTACAGAAACCAAGGGACGTGAATTTTCTGATGCATACAAAATACATACGAGTATTACTTTGGATCGTTTTGTATTGTGTACGTGGAAACTTCTGAATTGGCTTTAATGACATTTTGACTCAGATTTATTACCGCGACAAGTATGGAAAGCGCGTATGGTTTTAGAAATCATTTCAGTGGCGGCGCGGCAATAATAAAAAAAGCTAAAGATATAAAAAAACACCTCAAACTTCGTTTTAGACGTTTTAGGGGTTCCTGATCATTTAAAAAACATTTTTCTTGGTTGGGGGTGAAATTGGGGTGGTTCGGCGGTGGGGGTTTGTAAAACTCAAAAAATGGTTGTATTCATGGTAGATTGTCATTTTGACCTGTGAAAGAAGCACCTAGTAGAATAAAACACTTTTTTTGCGGTCGGGCGAGCGATGATTTGGTTGCAGGGGCATCTAGACTATAGTTTCATGCCGTAGGAAAATAATAAAACTGATATCATCGGAATGTATGGGAAGTACTGAGTCAATCAACTTGACTCCATTTTTTTATTCGGTATCTCGATCATTTTTCAGTTCTCTGACAAAGGTTGTTTGACAAGTTGTTTATCTTAACGACTTCTATACACAGTTAAAAAAATATCAACTTAGGAATTACCCTGTATATGCCGATATAAAAAATAGAGATAAGCTGCATACCTGATGAAAAAAATTTAGCAATTAAGATAAAGCGTCATTCTATGTAAACGTTCTTGATATGGCTATGTATAAATAAATGTTCACATTAATCAACACAACAATATTTAAACTAATCGGTCATTATGTTCACGAATAACGTTTGTCTGAATAATTTTATTTTGCAATTTATGATATCGAAACAATAAAGCATGAGATAGTGCATCATATGGAATTTGTATGAATCTTACTTCCTTGACAGTAAATTTACTATTGAATAATAGCTTTTATTCACTTCTACTGGTATTAAGTGTAACAACCGTTCCCAAAGTACTTCTAGATTAAATAGACGCTATAACAATTGCAAATGTCACTATAAAACATCAAACGCTAATATCGAATAGTGACAGTATTTATTTCAGTGACAGAAGTGAGGTTAAGTTGTCAATACTATGTAATTATTATGTATTTGAATCGTACTATTCGTAGCTTCGGTCGTACAGAGCAATTGAAAATCATGGCGAATCCCGTGATCTTGCACTTGACATATCGAAAGCCTTAGATAGATACATAGATTTTATTAGTTACAGAGTGATATAGGACAATATGTCAATATTTATACTACAGTCAACAGTAACAATAACCACAAACGCTGATAATTAAATATATACACATACACAAAAAAAGAAGTAAAAAAACAGGTACTTACAATGAATATAAAAGATACACACAATGCAAAAAGTATATAAATGAAATATAAAATAGTATAGATAAAATCAAATATGAGTGGGATCTGAAAGATATTCCTCTACGGAATAATAAACTTTCTGTTTTAGGAATAACTTTAATCTATTTTTGAAATGCTTCGATGGAAGAGACTTGAACATACTCGGTAACTTATTGTATAGTTTTATAGCCATAAGTTTAGGGCTGTTTTCTGTTTTAGCTAATCTGTGCTTAGGAATCTGGATGACGAGTGAATTTCTAGTTGCGTATGTTTTGTGGTCATTTAGTTTTAGAAAGTCATGCAGGTTTTCCTTAACATAAACTAGCAATTCAAGTATATAGACACAAATCAGCGATAATATACCTAATTCCCTAAATGAATCTCGACAGCTGGTCTTCCTGCTAATACCTGCTATCAGACATACCAGACATTTTTGCATAATAAAAACCCTATGTGCTTCTGTGTATCCTCCCCAAGTGATGATTCCATAAGAAATTAGGGAGTGTATGTAGGCAAAATAGTACGACAATAGCAAAGATCTATCAACCACAAAACGCAGTTGACTAATGCAGTGGATCTGCGAGGCAACCCTTTTGCAAATATAATCAGATAGTGTGCAGCATGAGGAAATTCTGGTCAAACTTGCTGCGTATGGACTACCACCTGGCATGCGCCAGTAGCTGAATAGCTTTTTGAACGACCAATCTCTGTTTGTTGTAGTCGAAGGCTGTTCATCAGACGTATTTTCAATAAACGCCTCAGGGATCTGTCCTATCCCCCATACTGTTTCTGCTGTACATCAACGAGCTGCTGGAAATGACATCCAATCCAATCTACAGGAGCTTCATAGACGATAGTACATGAATATCGTGCATGGAACCAGGCAAGCCACTATCATCCCAGGAGACGGTACGTTGGCGACAGCAACATACACGTAGATATCAAAGCAATTGTTGAGTAGGGATTGAAAAATAAAGTACAGTTTGATGTACAGAAAACTCAAGCTACAACACTGACAAAGAAGTCTCACGTTGGTTTACCAACTACGGAAATGGAAGGTCACCCAATAATCGAGTAATGTTCCGTCAACCTTTTGGGGATCAACATCAATAATAACATGTCCTGGCACGACCACGTCGTCAGTATTGCTAAAACCTGCATCCCAGAAGCTTGGGGTTTTGTTCCGCTGTAGGAAGCTGTATACACCAGAGCAACTGCTGCTGCTCTACAAGGCACAGATACGACCATCGTTTGCGAGCAATACGCTCCCATGTCTGGGGATGTGCTCCGAAGCACTCTCTAAAGCTTCTGGACACTATCCAGAAGGGAGCAACTAGACTAATCGATACGCCTAACCTCACAAAGGACCTCCACAGCCTGGAACATCGAAGGAGGGTGGCTGACCTATCCCTGTTTAACAGATTCTATCACGGAAGATGTTGGAGTGAGCTCTCCCAGATAATAACACCAAAGGCCGTCCGAACTAGGAACACTAGAGAAGCTCTGCGAGCTCATCCTTACCAGGTCGAGGTCCTTACTCCCCGAACCAGTCTCTTTTGGAGAACTTCGACGCTGTGGAATCAGCTGCCGGGGAATCTGTTTTCCGACGGCTACAACCTGCAGCGTTTCAAATCTAACGTGCGCCGACACTTCCCCTTCTCGCAGCGCTTCTACAGCGCCATAGACTTTCAGCCTTTGCGGGAGGCTGACCATAAAAAAATACAGCAAACATTTCAAGTTATTTTTGAAAACCTTTTCCTATGTCAATGTCATTCTCAATGAGAAGACATAAGCGAAACAGCTTCAGTTGGATCCAAAAACGAACTCATTCGATTGTGATTTTTTGAGAAACTTTGTGGCAAATCGTTTGTGAAGTATCCTCTCTAGCAGTTTGTAAATTTATTTTGAATTCCACGGTATCAATTCTATGCTTTTAAAAAAGTACATTAGTGAAAATAGAACCTCGAAAGTACCCGATAACATGCTGTATACCAGCCGTTATCTTATACCCATACCGCTGAGATAAGATGTCGTTGATATAGCCTTAAAAAGACTGCAAATCTTCATATCAATTTTGCATTAGTATATTTGTAGATATAAATAGTCAGTTTGTAATTGTTTGTTTATATTTTGTTTACAAATAATTGTGATTTCATTGTACATAGCTTAATTCTGATAAGACGCCATAAGACATCAAACTTTTATATCCATTGTCTAATACTTTAGTAGAGAGAAGACCGTTTTTTAGTTGGTAAATTTTTGGGATATTATGTTACGCTAACACACAATATTAAAATGGACAAATAAATGAATAAATAATTATTGTTTTAGATTCAATGTGTTTGGTATGCCCTGTATATACCGTGAAAAAATACAACTACCTACATATGTAAATAATGTCGCTTAAGTATTGCTGTTATCTTAAATTTATTATTTATTTTGCGCATGTGCTCATATATGAATACATATTATGAGCTAAAGCAAGGTGTATGGCTGACGTAATAAATGGAAGACGCGGAAATCTACGAAAGATAACCCTCTTGACTTTTTTATGATAGTCAGAACTCCTTATGCATGCATCTTCGTAAAATTTAAAAAATACGTGTTATACTGTGTAAGGCTTTCGCGGCCATCGTCCAATGAATTTGTGGTTCTTGGGTTTTGAGGCCGGCGTCGTTTAGCGTTAAAGCTTGACGTTTCGCCACCACGAGTGGATGGCATCTTCCAAAATATTTGGAAGTCGCCGAAGTGAAATAGCTTCTCCAAGGTTCTTGAGCCCAGCATAGTCTGCCTGTGATAACCCAGGGTTTCACAGCGACACAAGATGTGTGCCGAGGATTCTTCCTCTTCACCACACTACGTGCACGTTGGGTCGTTGACCAGCCTCATCACGAACAGATGACGCCTGAAGGTGTTGTGACCCGTTAATAGGCCTACTAGTAATCTCAAGTTACTCCTATCCAGACAGAGACAAAATCGTCCTATTCTCTCTGCAGGCCCTGCTAATAGCTCCCGAGCCTGACGGAGATGACCAGAGATGTTGTTCCATCTCAGAGAGTGTTGATTCTGGATCCACTCTCCAGTTGTTTTCCTAATCAAGTTTGCAGATAGTCCTAAGGCTGGTTCCGGGCCCACAAAACTTTTGCCGGATCCCATCCTAGCCAGATGATCCGCCATTTCGTTACCCTTTACCCCAGCGTGCCCAGGTACCCACATCAGTGACACCTTGTGTTTAGCTGAGATGTCGTCAAGAGCCCCCTGCACTCCAGGACCAGTCCCGACGTTATTTTCCAAGCACCCAGTGCTTTGATGGCTGCCTGACTGTCAGAGCAGATAGTAATCCGCCTCCTAGACCCGTCAATTTCCCAAATACGATTTACACAAGCAAGTATCGCATAGACCTCAGCTTGGAATACTGTAGTGTGCCCACCAAGAGGGAGTGAAAGTCTTGTATGGGGTCCGTAGACTCCCGAGCCCGAGCCCTCTCTAGCGAGTGAACCGTCTGTGTACCAGACCTGTCCTCCTCCTTCGATGAGCTGTCTTTCCCTAGACTCCCACTCTTCCCTTGACGGAAACACCACCGTAAATTTGCGATTGAAGCGATGCGTGGGACAAACTATATCGCTCCTCGCCAACAAAACAGGACTATCCTCATGCAATATAACAAAACTCACGAAAATAATAAAATAAACAAACCTCGCGGTGCACATTGAGCCAGAACACACGAGCGCGTTTCTTATCACAGCGCGATTCACATCAGTCAGGCGACAGACGAATACTAACTGCTATCATAGACTGCTATCACTCTTATTAGTTCAATGTTAATCTTTAGCGTATCTAAAATATATGTCAGTGTAGTCAATACAATGTGTCCTGCAATCAGAGGCGAATGCTGTGATATTCACGTCAGGGTCGTTCTTAACCCCTTAGCAAAAAAAAACCGCTCATTTTATTTTTCGCAGCGACGGTGAGGGGAGTATTGTGACCGCGAAAATTTTCGATTTCGAGATAATAACGCTTTTGGGCGTTTTCTGGCGGATAGCCAATCTGTCTGTCAGTCTGTTTGCCTGTCTGTTGGCGTCCCCCTAGCTGTGAGAGCCAGAGAGCATTATTTTCCCGTTTTTATCTGCTTTGTGGACTATTCTAAGGCGTTTGATAACGTAAAGTGGCCTAAACTGTGGGAAATCCTTATCTCCATGGTAGTCCCTTACCACTTAGTATTTCTCATACAGCAACTCTATGAGTCTAGCTCAGCTCGAGTAAGAATTGATGGTAACCTGTCTGGTCAAACAGCAACCAGAAAAGGAGTTCATCAGGGATGCGTATTATCTCCGATGTTATTTAACATTTACTCTGAATTTGTGATGAGACAGGTATTGGACAACAGGAATGGCGGTATAACTATTGGCGGAAGCAAAATATCTAACTTAAGATTTGCTGACGATACAACCCTTATTGTTGCTTCTCAGGAAGAACTAGTAGCTCTATTGAACGTTTTAGAACAACACAGTGCAGCATATGGCCTTGGTATCAACTACAACAAGACCAAGGTTATTATCGCAGATAGAGAGCATGACAATCATCGAGAAATAAAGTCAATAGGCCGGTGTGAGGTAGTTCAAAGTTTTGTGTACCTCGGTTCTTCGATCGAAAATTCAGGTAGCTGTGAGAATGAGATTCGACGGCGCATTCAACAGGCGCGGATGGCCGTGACAAACCTTAATAAAATATGGCGTGACCATAACATCACTAAAGCTACCAAAATGTCACTGGTTCAGTCTCTTGTGTTCTCCATATTTTTGTATGCCTCGAAAACTTGGACTGTCAAAAAGGCAGATCGAGCTCGCATAGATGCTTTTGAAATGTGGACGTGGAGGAGAACTATCCTTCATTGTGTCGATGAGATTGCTTACATTCTTCGGACATATTCACAGAGGCGATAAAATGGAGAAACTTGTAGTTCAGGGTCACGCCCCGAGTGGGCGGCGCCGTGGCCGTTCCCCTACACTCTGGGTGGATACGACGAAACAGTTGCTAGATATGAGTATCAAGAGCGCCACTGAACCGACAGTAAATCGCGAACGATGGCGAGCTACAGTTCTCAGAACTATTGATAATATTCGTGTCGGCAATACTCTAGCTCCGACTTAATGCATTTTACGAGTTCACAACATGTCTGTTAAGACATTGTGACTATGATGATGATGCTGTGGGGTCGTACTAGATAATGCTGCTATAATTTTTTGGGTGGGTGTGAAAAATTTGTTGTATTCATAATAGGCTGTCCATTGACCTGTGAAAGAAAGACATAGCGGTATAATACACTTCTTTAGGTTCATCCGCACATTGACTGGCCTATTACAAAAACCAAGGACTTGAAATTTTCTGAAGTATACATACGAGTACTGCTTTATACTGTATTGTGTAATGTAGAAGCTTTTGAATTGACTTTAATGAAGTTTCGACACAGTACTACTATCGTGGTGAGAATGGAAAACGCGTATGGTTTTTAGAAATCGTGTCAGTGGTGGCGCAGCAATAAAAAAAAAAAAATGTAAAAATAGCCCAAACTTTACTCAAACAGAGATGCAAGAAACTATCTACGAGAGTTTTTTTTGAGGACGAGAGGGTATAATGATTTGGTTGCAAGCGGATCTCAGACTCTCATGGAAAACTAATAAAATGATATCACCCTGTAGTGTGTAAAGTGATTTATGACTTCTTGACTAATAGGAGCCCGGCGAATAGGTCACCGATCTGTAGTACAGCGCTCGACTTTGTTTTGATGTGGCGTTAATGAAATGCGAATCAGGTATAGGCATCATATAAAAAAGATATTCCACGAAATATTCTCAATTTTTTAGATCCCTGATCTGCAGAATGAGGTCAAAAGTAAAGTAAATTATATCATCCGTTTATCGATAGAACAATGAGCTAGATCTTCAGATTAGATAGCAATGTCAATGAGATTTTTCCTTTATAAGATTGAATACAATAGATCTGTATCGTCTGATATTCCTGACGTAAGTGTGAGGTTATCCTCGCATCCAGATTACCTAATTAAGGAAAATTATTGGAATGTTCGACATATTTACCTTTTTCAGAAGTTAAGGCGTACTTCAAAGCTTCAGCTTAATTTATGTGATGATTTACCACCACAATTTGAATGAATTGGGTTTTCAAAGGGTGTCCCATAGTCAAAAAAGCATTTTCGGCATCGGTTTTCGTATTTTGTGGGCACAAAAATGGTGACATATACAGGGTGGTACACAGCAAAACTAAATATTATTTGGGTAAAAATGTTAATAAGATTCAACTAAACTTATCTCAGTGAAAATGTTGGTAATGACTGAAATAGCTGTAAGAGTGATTGGAAAATGGTTATGTACTGTGTAAGGCTTCCGCGGCCATCGTCCAATGAATTTGCGGTTCTTGGGTTTTTAGGCCGGCGTCGTTTAGCGTTCAGGCTTGATGTTTCGCCACCACGAGTGGATGGCGTCTTCAGAAGCTATTTCGCTTCAGCGACTTCTAAAATACTGGAATACAGTATTTTGGAAGTCGCTGAAGTGAAATAGCTTCTGAAGATGCCATCCACTCGTGGTGGCGAAACGTCAAACTTTAACGCTAAACGACGCCGGCCTAAAAACCCAAGAATTGCAAATTCATTGGCAAATGGTTAGTCAAACTTCGTGAGCGCATAGATAAGCCCATTTCAAAGATATTTTATTGATAGACCTGTGCCCTTCTGTATTTTTTAAACGTTTCTTAGACTTACTTTTTGGGCGTTTTTAATCTGCAGTGTATCCTTTTTCAAATAATATCATAACTAGTCACAGATGCTACCGAAATAACTAGTTGAGAGCTGACATTTTTATCAAATATCTTAAAAGCATCAGGGAGGTTAATTTCAAGTTGATGTAAAAAATAAGTATATGCGAGAGAGTTGTTCAAGTGCCTTTAAAGATTACAGAAGTGAAAATGTCCACTTTGATAAACTCTTGAAAATATTACAAAAGCAATGATATAAAAAAATCAGGGGCGTTTAGAGCACAAGCCTATTGAAAAAATGTCTTCAAAATACATCCACGAAGTTTGGCTAACCTTCTACCAAACACCCTGTATATTTTTTGAAACTTAAGTCAACGCGCACTAATTCATTTTGTGGAAATAGGTTGAACTTTTCGGATGTACATAACAAATTGATTCTGCATCTTTTAGACCTTCTCCTCTTATATGATATAAATAAAAAACTCACCAAAAAATATGCATTTGAAATGAATAAACTTCACAATGTACAATGAAACTAGAAAACACGTCCATATAACAACGCGTTTCACATCACTCAAGCGGCAAACCAATACTAACTGCTATCACGCTTATTTCAATGAGTTTTCAGTGTTAATCTTTAGCGCATAAAATATTATGTTAGTATAGTCATAATTACAATACCTATATTCCAAGACCAGGAACCAATATTTCGATATTATATACGATATACAAGATATATAATAAAAGCTGGATATTCATTAATTATTTTTTTTAGAATCTTGATTTCTTATCACAATTAGTTATGCAGGTGTGACTCCATCTGCTGCGTATTTGTTAAATTAATTTCTGATTTGAGCTTGTCGTGAAGTTAGAAATGCTTCAGTCTCGAGTGACGAAAATCATTTTTGATTTTCAAACCCACAGCTCTGTTTAAAATTTCGAAAATCTTTATTTATTTTTCTATTAAGATGTAAACTTGTGTTTTGGATAACATGAGCGTGCTGATGATAAATCCGGTCGCAGTTTTGAGTTGCAGTTTCGTTCTAAGGAAATCAAAAATTTCAGACCTTGCAGATTTTCAGGTCTGCCTAAAAAATCTAAGATCTTTATTTAGCTTTCTATCAAGATGAAACCTAGTGTTTTGAATAATTTGAAGATGCTGATTACAAATCTTTTCGCAGTTTTGAGTTTCAGTATCGTTTGACGAAAATAAAAAATTTCAGATCTTTCAGACCCACAGCTCTGCCTAAAATTTCGAAAATATTTATTTAGCTTTTAATTAGGATGCAAAGTTGTGTTTTGGATAACATGAGCGTGCTGATGATAAATCCGGTTGCAGTTTTGAGTTGCAGTTTCGTTCTAAGGAAATCAAAAATTTCAGACCTTCCAGATTCACAGGTCTGCCTAAAAAATCTAAGATCTTTATTTAGCTTTCTATCAAGATGAAACCTAGTGTCTTGAATAATTTGAAGATGCTGATCACAAATCTCGTCGCAGTTTTGAGTTCCAGTTTCGTTTGACGAAAATCATATCTAGTCTCAAGGTATCACCAATTTACTTAACCAACAGTAATTGTACCTGAACAAATCAACAAAAAAAAAAAACAATAACAAATCGATAAAAAATTAATAGAAATATTGTAATACCGCTTCCTTAAATCTGTTTAACGATTATTGACATTATAAAATGCTGAAAAACAATAATAACATAATCTCGCAACGTGATTACAATTGTGTTTGATAAAGCAATCTAAAGCAATCTGCCAGGATAAGTTTTATTAGTTGTTAAATTGTGTAAATAGATTATATGATTACGAGCTTTGGTGTTATACACATCACTTCAATGATGACATAATTTATTGAACCAGACCAGTATTCAGTATTGATCGAATTCGAATTCCAAGGCCCAAGGAGATAAAGGTTTGGTTGATAATCGCATGATTTCTAGGGAGTTGCGCTACTGTATAATTGCATATACTATGGTAGTACTCATATATTAGAAAAGGGAGGAGCGCGCGGTTTATTACAATCCATTCCTTGACTCAAAGCATTTTACTTTCTTACTTGCCACTTGCCATCATGGTGCGGTAGACGCTAGAACAACGCGTGGCATATGGCGTGGCATCACTGGCCCATATTTTTTTTTGGAGAAAATGGGGTCACCGCTACAGTAACATCTGAACGTTACATTCATATTTTGAATACCTTTTTCATACCTGAATTGCAAAGAAGAGGTGTGGATATCAAAGATTTGTGGTTCCAACAAGATGGGGCCACGTCACACACCACCAGAGCAACTATGGCTGTTCTTCGCCACCTGTTTCCAAATCGTTCAATTTCCAGGTTTGGTGGCATTTCATGACCTCCTCGGTCTCCCGACTTATCAATTTGTAATTTTTTTTCTATGGGGGTAACTCAAGTCACGTGTTTAAAAGGCTAAGCCCCGTACGTTAGACGCAGAGAAAGAAACGATTCGCCATGGAATCTCTCAAAAATCAACAGAGACATGCTGGAAACAGTGGAGTGCAATTTTCGTGAACGGCTGCATCATATGCCAGATGTCATTTTTGCACTTAGATATTTCAAAATGGTTTATTATCAACTATGTTCTACTACCAATAATTTTCTTTAGAGTAAAAGCTAATAATTTTCTGATTATTTCAAAAACACTTGATTCCTATGCCCCACCCTGTATGATTATTTCTGAATTACAACTGATTAACAGCTGGAAAAGTTGTAGTGTTCCTAGATCGGACGGCCCTTGGTGTTATCCTCTGGGAGAGCACCCACCCTTCTTCGATGTTCCAGGCTGTGGAGGTCCTTTGTGAGGTTAGGCGTATCGATTAATCTAATTGCTCTCTTCTGGATAGTGTCCAAAAGCTTTAGAGAGTGCTTCGGAGCGCATCCCCACACATGGGAGCGATACTCCAGCGATGGTCGGATCTGTGCCTTGTAGAGCAGCAGTAGTTGCTCTGGTATATACAGCTTCCTACAACGGAACAAAACTCCAAGCTTCTGGGGTGCCGATTTAGCAATACTGACGACACGGTCGTGCCAGGACATGTTGATGTTGGTCCCCAAAAGCTTGACGGAAGGTGACTCGACTATGTGGTGAATCTTCCTCCTTTGGATCTGGTAATTCAAGGGGAAGCTAGAAAAACTGGGTTCCGTCTCTGGAGTGAGGGTAGCTGGACTTTTATGAATCCAGGCAAAGGAAATTCGACGATTCTAGCAGAGTTGCAGGAGGATAGTCCTATTTTGTTGGCGAGGAGCGATATAGTTTCTCCTACGCATCGCTTCAATCGCAAATTTACGGTGGTGTTCCCGTCAAGGGAAGAGTGGGAGTCTAGGGAAAGACAGCTCATCGAAGGAGGAGGACAGGTCTGGTACACAGACGGTTCACTCGCTAGAGAGGGCTCGGGCTCGGGAGTCTACGGACCCCATACAAGACTTTCATTCCCTCTTGGGGGGCACACCACAGTATTCCAGGCTGAGGTCTATGCGATACTTGCCGGTGTAAATCGTATTCGGGAAATTGACGGGTCTAGGAGGCGGATTACTATCTGCTCTGACAGTCAGGCAGCCATCAAAGCACTGAGTGCTTGGAAAATAACGTCGGGACTGGTCCTGGAGTGCAGGAGGGCTCTTGACGACATCTCAGCTAAACACAAGGTATCACTGATGTAGGTACCTGGGCACGCTGGGGTAAAGGGTAATGAAATGGCAGATCATTTGGCTAGGATGGGATCCGGAAACAGTTTTGTGGGCCCGGAACCAGCCTTAGGACTATCTGCAAACTTGATTAGGAAAACAACTGGAGAGTGGATCCAGAATCAACACTCTCTGAGATGGAACAACATCTCTGGTCATCTCCGTCAGGTTCGGGAGCTATTAGCAGGGCCTGCAGAGAGAATAGGACGATTTTGTCTCTCTCTCTGGATAGGAGTAACTTGAGATTGCTAGTAGGCCTATTAACGGGTCACAACACCTTCAGGCGTCACTTGTTCGTGATGAGGGTGGTCAACGACCCAACGTGCACGTGGTGTGGTGAAGAGGAAGAATCCTCGGCACACATCTTGTGTCGCTGTGAAACCCTGGGTTATCACAGGCAGACTATGCTGGGCTCAAGAACCTTGGAACCAATAGAGATAAAACGGATAGGACCTAAGAATGTACTTGCCTTTGCCAAAAGGGCAGGTCTTAGGAACTAGCGCGGATAGAGGCGCAAAAGGGCCCATCGTGTGGCCTATGGACCAGCCACATTCCGTGCTGGATAGCCTCTGGTCCTTATTCATGGGGTGACCCCCCACAGTTGGTAAGCTGACGTGACACTGACATTTGGGGCAATCCAGAGAAGTGCACTTATAGTTTTATTACGGACATGAACTATCTTTATACTTCAGTGTGGCAGATATTAAGGCTAGATAATGAAAATATGTCAACTGTGACCTGGCACGAGGCACAATGGACCGTAATTATATAAACGAAATTCAAAAAGTCCATCCGGCTTCTAGAAAGCATGTTTAATGCATGGACGCCCTGACAGAAACCCGATATAGCTTTTCGGCAGTTTTATTATTCATGGAATTGACAATTAAAGTTGTCACAGAACTGAGCGTTTATGTATGTCGGGTGCATTGCGGCTAATTTTCACCAGTTAGATGGATCCACGGCATATTCCATTATTGAAATCGGATGTATATCACACCAACGGTACAGTATGTTCAATTTCTACAGAAATACACTGAAAATCGGTAGCTTAAGGGGCCTGGATACACACATTTATACATACGTATTTGCCATGTAAAACACGGACTCACAATTTCTCGCATAACTCACTCTATTTTCAAACTACATATATAATATTTCAGAAGGCGATAGTTAAGGCCTTAATGAATGACAACTATTTTCGATTTTCTCAAAAAAGTTTTTTAATGTACAAAAAAACTCGCAATGCAAAATCATACATTCTATAAGTGTCTGTAATTTAACAACCAAACACGATATCAAAAAAAGGCTAAATAGTTGCACAAGCGCAAGCTTTCTTCTTCAATTTGCTTTTTGAGTCATTACTGTAAGTTTAAAGGTATCGTCAGGAGCTTGGAAATGTGAAATTCATATTTATGGTGACCTTTGGACCTTACCTTTGGACCTTTTGACCTTACCTTTGGATTTTTGGACTTATTTCCCCTCATCTTAGACACACACACTGGAGAAAGGGAACAGGCGGCCACGCCTCCTCGCTAACACGGGAATACGTCTTTTTCTTGGTTCTCAATTTCGCGCGCTATACTCTAAACCCTTAACAGATGGAAACGGATTAAAACCTGGCATCAAGGAGTTTGACTCAGTATCACCCACGTATTCGCGGCACTAACAAAAACCCACCTCATTTTACCACCTTCGTCCACGTCACTCATTTCTGTCGTTCTGTCTGTCTGTTGGCGTTCTTCTAACCTCGTAATCTCAGCAACTGCTGCATGGATTGTGATGAAATTTGGGTACCGATATGCTGTGGGAGCGTAGTAGGTAATGCGGCTATAATTTTCAAAATCGGTGCAAGGGCGGCGGAGTAATTAACAAAAAACAGAAAATTTCGAATATTTCTCAAAACTCTGTTTTTAAGTGTTTTAAGAATTCCTGATCATTTTTTACCTTTTTTGGGTGTTCATTGACCTGTTAAGGAAGTACCTGGCGGTTCAATTCAATTTTTTAGGTATATATAGCGTTTATTGTAAATAGAAAATAAATAAAATACAATGAACAACAAGTGCCCCAAAAAAGTTAAAAACTTGTGGTTGGGTATAAGGTAATTCTTATAAAATAGAAACAACAAATAAGGGTTAATTCAGGAATATTATTATTTAAATATTATGTATTCTATAGATATTAGTAATAATAGGTATTACATATATCAACAAGTTGATGAATTTTAATGCGATTATTATTTTCTATCCATTTGTTTTAAACCATACTTGAATGAATTTAAAGGCACTAGACATTTTATTCTTTCTGGTATCTCATTGTATAGTCTTGGAGCAAGAAATGTATGACATCGTAATAAAGTATTTTTCCTTGCTTTTGGTACAACATTAGATGCATATCTTATGTCATATTTATGTTCGTGTTTTGTCAAGTTTGATTTATTTTTATATTGGTAAATACCTAATGACATGAAAAATGTTTGGCGGATACCTAGAATATTTGTTTTAGAAAATAACAAGTCACTAGGATATGTACATTTCACTTTAATAAAAATTTTTATTGAACATTTTTGTATAAATTCTATTGCTTTTATATTATTTTTATATGCTGCGCCCCACACCACAATACAATATCGTATATGACTATGAACATTGCCTTGCCTTAGAATTTCTTGATGTATGCATATGAGTATTGCTTTAGGTCGTTTTGTATTGTGTAACGTAGAAACTATTAAATCGATTTTAATGAAATTTTGACGCAGTATTATTATTATGGCGAGGATGGAAATTACGTATGGTTTTTAGAAATCGTGTCAGTGGCGGCACAGCAATAATAAAAAATGTACAAACAGGCCAAATTTCGTTTCCAGGATATTTGGATCGTTTACCAAATTTTATTTAAAGGGGGTAAAACTGCGATAGTTCCGTTGTATTCGTAGTTGGCTCTTCATTGCCCTGTACAGGACGACATAATATACTTCATATAAAACAGACCACTATAATTGAGTCACCCTGTATTTCTCCATCTATACTGACCATCCAGTGTCAGACAGACAGATACAAGGTATAACCGGTTAGCATTTATATAATATGCTCTGCAAGGATATTGCAAGACTGCTTTAGATGCACATACAGACGTAAAAAAAACTTGAATGGGGTCATTTATAATATGATTAGAGCAGACGATATTCAAAGCAACACTTGCATGATTCATATGCAAAAATGCAAGACGCATACGAGGAACCATAACCTCAGACATGCCACTTTGATATACCTTCAGTTCGAATCTGGTCGTCAGGGAGATATATACTGCGTGACGTTGAAACTGGTACAAACAGTAAATGTGAGGGTATTCCAATGATCTTTTCTTTTGAGAAGCAATTAAGAACTAGGTAATGGATGGGTGACTTTATAGCACAATTCTTAATTTATGGATGGCTTGAGGTAGGCGGTTGTGCCTATTTTTGAATTCATTTTGCTGTATATTGTGTCAACTATTTTCGTTTAGGTCTCAAACTCCGGACGTTTTAATGATTTTTAAATGATCGATTATTGAAAGGAAAGTCAGAAAATTCAGTAGGTACTCTGCTTCTAGTGGGTTCTTCCAGGATACTACTTGACTTTGTAGTTCAAGGCGTCTGCGTTCCAATTGTGGTGCCAGGGCAGTTGATCCTTTGTGAATCCTCGCAGGGGACATCATCACATTCTCTTTCAACTATTTGTATCAAATTTATATGTTGTACTACATTTTTTTGTGTACCTCTCACCCTTTTCCACCCCCATCGGCACCAAAACCTTTCCAACTCGAAAGGACCTTTAATTTTTTCGCCAAATTCGGGAGCAATCATGCGAGGCGTTTTTGGACATCAAAAAACCAAAGTTTTCCGATTTTCTTCAAACTTGGTCACTATACAAAGGTTATCATTAGAAACAAAAATCTACTTTTTGGTCCCCCCGCGAAGATAAAATAACCGAAAACAGAAGAAACCAAGAGATGACAACAAAAAAAAAAATAATGAAGTCAAGTTGATTGACTCAGTACTTCCCACACATTACGCTGATACCAGTTTATTATTTTCCCATAGCATGAAGCAACCAAATAATTGCCAGCCCCCCCCTAAAATTGTCTTATGCCGATAGGTCGTTCCTTCACATGTCATTGGACAGCCTATTATCGATACTACAAAATTTTCAGTTTTACAAACCCCCACCCACCCCAATTCCACCCCCACCCAAAAAACAGGTAGGAAATGATCAGGAACCCCCAAAACATCTAAAAACAAAGTTTGAGTGTTTTCATACTTTTAGTTTTGTTGATTATTGCTACGCTGCCACTGTCACGATTTTTAACAAATATACGCGTTTTCCATCCTCACCACGGTAATAATACTGTGTCAAAATTTCATTAGACACAATTTAATAGTGTCCACGTTACAAAATACAAAACGATTTAAAGCAATACATTCTCGTATGTATACAGAAAATTCTGAGTCCCTTAGTTCCCGTAATAGGCTAGTCAATGTTCGGATGGACCTAAAAAGGTGATTTGTGTCGCTAGATCTTCTTTCACAGGTTGGTGGATAGCCTCTTATGAGTACAAGAAATTTTTCAGATTTTCAACCCCCCACCCCCCAACCACCCCAATTTCACCCCTACCAAAAAAAACGCAGAAAATGATCAGGAACCTCTAAAACGCTTAAAAACGAAGTTTGAGCTGTTTTTATATTTTTAGTTTTTTTATTATTTCTGCGCCGCCACTGGCACGATTCATAAAAACCATATGCGTTTTCCATCCTCGCCACGGTAGTAATACTGTGTCAAAATTTCACTAAAATCAATTCAACGGTTTCCTCGATACACAATTTAGAACGATCTAAAGCAATACACTCGTATGTTTACACCAGAAAAAATTCCAAGTCCTTTGATTTCTGTAATAGGCAAGGCAATGTTCGGATGGACCTAAAAAAGTTATTTATCTCGCTAGGACTTCCTTCACAGGTCAGTGGACAGTCTATAATGAAAGCAACAAATTTTTCAATGTTACAACCCCCCACCCCCCCAAAAAAAAGTAGAAAATAATCAGGAACCCCTGAAACGCCTAAAAACGAAGTTTCAGCAATATTTAATTTTTTTTGTTTTTTGCTCCGCCGCCTATGCACCGATTTTCAAAATTTTAGGGACATTACCTACTACGATCCCACAGCATATCGCTTCCCAAATTTCATCACAATCCATGCAGCGGTTGCTGAGATTACGAGGCTAGAAAGAACCGACAGACAGACAGACAGACAGACAGACCGACAGACAGACAGACAGACAGACAGACAGACAGACAGACAGACAGACAGACAGACAGATCGACAGACAGACAGACAGACAGACAGACAGACAGACCAACGGGAACGAGTGACGTGGATTTTCGTTATGTAGACATGATAAAACGCCCAAAAAGCGTATTATCTCAAAATCGAAAATTTTCGCGATCACAATAATCCCCTCACCTATCGGTGTGTGAAACAAAAGTGGTGGGTGTGACTCAAAAAATAATGTCATAACGTGAAATTCGAATGCTATCACAATAAACAGCATGCTTTCTTATGCCGAAAACGCTAATGCGCATGCCGCAAAATTTTCAAAATGGCGGAATAAAGATTCATGAAAGGTAGCAAATTTTCAAATTAAAAAATGGCAGTAACTGTCACAAAAATCATCCAAATAATTTCAAATTTTACTGTCATAAAGGGGTTGTTGTTCTGCATCGTTTGGTCTATTTTCAGTGCAAATCTATGATTTGATAGTGGGGGGGGGGGGTGACGGGGTTACTTGGAAAAATAATAATATAACAGCATTTTTTTTTCAGAAAATGAGTCAGGAGGTGATTTGTCTTGGACATGACTCCTCGACCGTTGATTTCGGTGAAATTCTAATAACTTACCCCTCCCTTGTCGGGGAAGTTAATTATGTGTGTACCGCAGTAGGTTAATTTAGCTTTTAATTTATTAATTAGCTGATCTGGTAATTAGCATTTTTCACAGAATAGTAGGAAAGCCTGAGTCGAACAACTTAGCATCATATTTAGAAAAAAAAAAATGAAGTCAAGTTGATTGACTCAGTACTTCCCACACATTACTGTGATATCAGTTTATTATTTTCCCATAGCATGAAGCTTTAGTCTGAGATCCCCTTGCAACCAAATCATCGGCAGCCTTTCCTCCCCTAAAATAGTCTTATGCCGCTAAGTCTTTCCTTCGAAGGTCAATGGATAGCCTAAGACATCTAAAAACGAAGTTTGAGTTGTTTTCATTCTTTTTCGATATTTAACAAATATACGCGTTTTCCATCCTCACCACGGTAATAATACTGTGTCAAAATTTAATTAGAATCAATTTAATAGTGTCCACGTTACAAAATACAAAAAGATCTAAAGCAATAAATACTCGTATGTATGTATACAGGAAATTCTAAGTCCTTTAGTTTCCGTAATACGCTAGGCAACGTTGGGATGGACCTAAAAAGTTGATTTATGTCGCTAGGTCTTCCTTCACAGGTTAGTGGACAGCCTATTATGCATACAAGAAACTTCACAGTTTTTCAACCCCCCACCCCCTAACCACCCCAATTTCACCCCACCAAAAAAAAAAAACGCAGAAAATGATCAGGAACCTCTAAAACGCTTAAAAACGAAGTTTGAGCTGTTTTTATATTTTTATTTTTTTTATTATTTCTGCGCCGCCACTGGCACGATTTATAAAAACCATACGCGTTTTCCATCCTCGCCATGGTAGTAATACTGTGTCAGAATTTCATTAACATCAATTCAACAGTTTCCTTGTAACACAATATAGAAGGATCTAAAGCAATACTCCCGTATGTTTACACCAGAAAAATTCTAAGTCCTTTGGTTTCTGTAATAGGCAAGGCAATGTTCGGATGGACCTAAAAAAGTTATTTATGTTGCTAGGTCTTCCTTCATGGGTCAGTGGACAGTCTATTATGAAAGCAACAAATTTTTCAATTTTACAACCCCCCACCCCCCAACCACCCCAATTTCACCCCCACCTAAAAAAAAGTAAAAAATGATCAGGAAACGAAGTCTGAGGAATATTTAATTTTTTTTGTTTTTTGCTAATTACTCCGCCGCCCCTGCACCGATTTTCAATATTATAAGAACATTACCTACTACGACCCCCCAGCATATCGCTGCCTAAATTTCATCACAATCCATGCAGCGGTTACTGAGATTACGAGGGCAGAAAGACGCGTACAGACAGACCGACAGACAGACAGACAGACCGACAGACAGACCGACAGACAGACCGACAGACAGACCGACAGACAGACCGACAGACAGACCGACAGACAGACCGACAGACAGACCGACAGACAGACCGACAGACAGACCGACGGAAATGAGTGACGTGGATTTTCGTTATGTAGACATCATGAAACGCCCAAAAAGTGTATTATCTCAAAATCGAAAATTTTCGCGATCACAATACTCCCCTCACCTCTCGGTGTGGGAAGTAAAAACCATGTGTATTTTTTAGCGTGCCCCGTAATCGGGTGGCTGTGAGTGCAGCATCATCGCGTATGAAAAGGGTGAGTTAGGGGTAGATCGGCGCGTCTCAGATTCCATTATTCAACCCCATTGACAAAAGGCCACCCCATTCATTCCAATTTTTTTTCACTATAAAACGCCAACCGACGAGGAGAGGGGCGATGTTCACCAGGTGCGATCCTCCGTGATCTCGAGGACAAAGATCGCAATCAGACACACCAAATGGGTAAAAATGGGTTGACGCCGTCTGGGCTCAGTCTGAAAGAATATCCGCACCACGCGCTACCTCATATCTGTCATCGCGAACTTCACATTTCACCAGACGTGTCGTGGTTTACATTCGTTTTCATTCACATCATTCGAAATCGCTCAACCTTGGATGCGTGCTACCACCTTAAGGTATGGATTACGCTCTGATTGAGGTAAGTTCACACAAACCAGTAACAATAACCTCAAAAAAAATCTTCACCAACTTTTTAGGTTCTGTTTCCTGTTTCCTGTTTTTTTTTATTTTTTCGTGGAATTTATCTATAATTTGATGTAATTTAATGAAGGAAAACGCGCATTAGAGATAAACTGAAGCTTTTGAAATAAATATTAGGTTAGGGGACTGAAATATGAGTTTTAATCAAATCTTAAAACAACAAAAGTACTGTGATTGATTTAGATCATCTTTCAGTTATCATCACACGTAAAAACATATTCCTAATAAAAGAATTCTGATAATCCTGTAAAGATTTGTCCTCACTCTGAGAAAAATTTATTGACTGGGAAATTATGGTTAAAAATATATTTTTGATTGGAATTTATCTATAATTTGATGTAGTTTAATGAAGGAAAACGCGCATTGGTAATAAACTGAAGGTTTTGAGATAAATATTAGGTTAGGGGACTGCAATATGAGTTTTATTTAAATCATAAAACAACAGAAGTACTATGATTGAATTAAATCATTTTTCAGTTATCATCACACGTAAAAACATATTCCTAACAAAAGAATTCTGATAATCCTGTAAAGATTCGTCCTCACCCTGAGAAAAATTTATTGACGGGGAAATTGTGGTTAAAAATATATTTTTGATTGGAATTTATCTATAATTTGATGTAGTTTAATGAAGGAAAACGCGCATTGGTAATAAACTGAAGGTTTTGAGATAAATATTAGGTTAGGGGACTGCAATATGAGTTTTATTCAAATCTTAAAACAACAGAAGTACCGTGATTGAATTAAATCATCTTTCAGTTATCACCACACGTAAAAAGATATTCCTAATTCAAGAATTCTGATAATCCTGTAAAGATTTTTGATTGGAATTTATCTATAATTTGATGTAGTTTAATGAAAGAAAACGCGCATTGGTAATCTGAAGGTTTTGAGATAAATATTAGATTAGGGGACTGCAATATGAGTTTTATTCAAATCTTAAAACAACAGAAGTACTGTGATTGAATTAAATCATTTTTCAGTTGTCATCACACGTAAAAAGATATTCCTGATTCAAGAATTCTGACAATCTTGTAAATATCTGTCCTCACTCTGAGAAAAATTTATTGACTGGGAAATTATGGTTAAAAATATATTTTTGATTGGAATTTATCTATAATTTGATGTAGTTTAAAGAAGGAAAACACGCATTGGTAATAAACTGAAGGTTTTGAGATAAATATTAGGTTAGGGGACTGCAATATGAGTTTTATTCACATCTTAAAACAACAGAAGTACTGTGATTGAATTAAATCATCTTTCAGTTGTCATCACACGTAAAAAGATATTCCTAATTCAAGAATTCTGATAGTCTTGTAAATATCTGTCCTCACTCTGAGAAAATTTTATTCTTGAGGAAATTATGGTTATAAATATATTTTTGATTTTAATACCCATTCTAAAGAAATATGCTCTGACTAAAAATATAATTTTCTTCACAACTAAAACTTCAATATTCTTCGACCAAGTATTTCATAAGGTTTTATTAAGGATATCATATTTTCCAACTGAGCTCCTATTACTCCTTCATTGAGAATATGATAATTTTGGTTCTTGCTCATTGACATATCGCAAAGGCCTCATAGTCATTTGTTAATAATCCACAATTTTACTTATTCCTGCATCTTATACTGTTACACCATTATTAAAGTATTGTTGCGCAGTTTTTGTTAAGGGGATCTCAAACCGACGTTCGTATATAAGTACCAAGAATGTGATATGCAATATATTTAAATAAGTAGTATTGAATGGAATATAAACAATGGCAGACCAGTGTCTTCTAGTTCAGAAGTGCAAGTAAATATTTTTATATTCTGTATTAATCGATATTCTTCAGCACAAATTTAAAAAAACCATATAACGTAGGATTGCCGAATGCTTATACAGATGCCCTTAGATGCTTCTTCCAAGGAGACCAAAATCTTGAGGTGTTTGCGCCAAGATTACGAAATTCTTCAGTCAATATGCAGTATTCTTGTAGGTGATATATTCATTGTTTTGTTTTCAAGATCATATATTTGATTTAAGATTTCGGTGTTCTTACTTTCAAGACCTAACCAGTTTTGAAACAATGGTTTTGAATTGAAAATATTTACTTAATATAACCCCATATGATCAAGAATACCACATTCTTGGTTTAAAATAACTATAGCTTTGCGCATAGAGGAAGATATGGTATACTTGAATAGAAGTATATACTTTCCTTCGAGGAATTTATAGTTATGTGTGCAAAAACCAGTAACTTTAACAAAAATTACACGATTTTTATGTTTTCTTAAACTGTTTTGCAAAATTTATCTAAAATTTAATCTATTAGAATAAAGGAAATCACACATTAATAGCGAACAGAAGTCTATAAAATAAATATTAGGTTAGGGGACTGTATGACCAATAATATTCAAATGTTAAAAGAACACAAGTACTGTCTCATCATTTTAACCAGCCCCCTACTAAAGCTTATATTTTTTAATATTTTTGGTCTGTTAAATTGCAGCCATAGATCATAAATCATGACAAAATGGTAACTATTTGATGTAACATAACCTCTACCAATACCCACATTAAAATAAATTCGTGGTCAAAGAATTCAAGTATGCTCTTCCTATATGTGCAAACCTGTTATAGTCTTAAACCAAGAATGTCATATTTGTTCAACTCAAAACTGAAATAATCTTGAAAGTAAGAATACCACAATCTTAAAGCAAGTATTTGATAATCTCAAAAACAAAACAATGATAACAACGATGACAAACAATATTGACTGAAGCATTTACAATCTTGGCCCAAACAGCTCAAGATTTTGAAGAAAAAATATCTAAGGGTACCTATATAAGCATTCGGCAAGTGTACGTTATATAGTAGGTATTTCCCAAAATTCATGTTGAAAAATAACGATTACCACAGAATGTAAAAATATGTAGGTACCTGTACTTTTGAACTAGGAGAATATATTACGCCCACCGGTCCACCATTGTTCAACTACTTATATAAATATATCACATACTGGGTACTTACATTCGAATATAATTATGATAATTATTATTGTAATAATAGTATTTATTTGCATTAGAGGGAAACCAGAAAACCTTATTACAGAAAAAGCTTGAGTCGCCACAAAAAGGAATAGTAGGCAATCAAAGACTGACCAAAGTACTAACCTTAATTAAAACTAAAATATTAAAACTAACAAGCAATTTTAAACTAGAACTATCTCAAACAAAAACAAAACGTAAATCACAAATGAAGGAACTTAACTTACCTAAATTCAAATCAGCAGAAGAAGAAGAAGAAAAGAAGAAATAAATATGTAAATATTTGTATGAGGCCCCCACAATCCCAAAAGACACAGGTCAAATTATTAATTATTATTTACAAATTGACAATAAGACCTGTGGTGACCTGTCAATCTGTAGGAACCAAGATTATAATTTTCTCAGTGGTGCTCCAAAGCTCTCAAGCTGTTTGTATCCTTAATCGAAGTAATAGGAGCTCAGTTGGAAAATATGATATCCTTACTAAAACTTCATGAAATAGTTGTTCGAAGAGTGTTGACATTTTAGTTGTAAAGAAAATTATACCCTTATAATCAGAGCATATTCCTTTAGAATGAGTATTGAAATCAAAAATATATTATTCTTGGTTCAAATTGATCATAATTTCTTCATCAAGAAAATTTTCTCAGTGCGAAAACAGATGTTCTTGTCACTAGTATATCTTTACATGATCATCAGAATTTTTGTGTTGGGAATATTTTTTGTGTATCTAAGAGTATGAAGCTCAAATCATTTTTGTAGCCTTCTTCAATGAATGACACCCTTGTTTCCAATTTTTTTAAAAGCTTAGTGATTCACAGATACTTTTTTGACAATGACGATGCTTCAAGCACCTTTAAATACAGTTTTGAAAAAATATTTAAGGCTAGATATAACAATTTTACTCAATATGTAGTAGTTTTGGTGATACAATTTGCATCAATATTAGCAATAGCTTGAAAAGGTATACGGATGTGTAGCGGAGCTGTAGAAAGCTTAATTGTGATCTATTTCTGTAAATATGCTGATGAAATGATTGCAAATCATTGTGTTTGACAATACGAATTGGAACTTTTCTCTCCTGACTGGTCGATCAAGTCTCTAGGGTATCTTTGGTATAATTTACAATAGTATAGTCTATTTGACTAGTCACATTGGAACAAGAATATACATAATTTAAACATCAGTGACTTCATCTAACAAAGGTTGTTTATAAGTCATGTCTGAATTATCATTTTGAGATAGGTTTCAAAAACCAGCTAGGAAATTTGAGTTTATTTTAACGTACTTGAAAGCTTATTGGAAAAGTATTTGTGCCTATAAAATTAGTTTGAACCTTGAACGAAAAACTGCGTGATATTAATGAAAAAAGTCATCGATTGTCCATTTTAACTTACGAATGATGTACATTGAGTTTATGACTGCGGGACATGGATCCATGTTTACTGGTTATTACCACGATTACCTGAAGTACATCAGTTTGTGGTTGCTGCGCAATATATCAATAAACAGGGACCATGAATCAATGATTGCCGGTCTTTAGTATTAAGAACAAGATCAGTTATTGGTAATATTAATGTCAGCGCAGTTTGAGCTCTGGATGTTGCCTGTTAAATCATTGAAGTATTGACAAGCATTGATATAATGAATGAAAGCGCTGAAACAACTACTATGAGGGCAAATAACCCTAGCGGCACTGAATTACACTATTGGCCCAAGTGCTTCGTTTGGGGAAACATAAGGAAAATTATCTCCACTTGATCCAAAGTGAGCTCAACGATATCACAATTCTTGTTTGGAACAGGCACGATTTTGAAGGTTGCAAACTTGTATCAGCGCTGTCCTTTAGGAGGCGGATTACTATCTGCTCTGACAGTCAGGGAACCATCAAAGCACTGAGTGCTTGGAAAATAACGTCGGGACTGGTCCTGGAGTGCAGGAGGGCTCTTGACGACATCTCAGCTAAACACAAGGTATCACTGATGTGGGTACCTGGGCACGCTGGGGTAAAGGGTCACGAAATGGCGGATCAGATGATCCGGCAACAGTTTTGTGGGCCCGGAACCAGCCTTAGGACTGTCTGCAAACTTGATTAGGAAAACAACTGGAGAGTGGATCCAGAATCAACACTCTCTGAGATGGAACAACATCTCTGGTCATCTCCGTCAGGCTCGGGAGCTATTAGCAGGGCCTGCAGAGAGAATAGGATGATTTTGTCCCTCTCTGGATAGGAGTAACTTGAGATTGCTAGTAGGCCTATTAACGGGTCACAACACCTTTAGGCGTCACTTGTTTGTGATGAGGGTGGTCCACGACCCAACGTGCACGTGGTGTGGTGAAGAGGAAGAATCCTCGGCACACATCTTGTGTCGCTGTGAAACCCTGGGTTATCACAGGCAGACTATGCTGGGCTCAAGAACCTTGGAACCAATAGAGATAAAACGGATAGGACCTAAGAATGTACTTGCCTTTGCCAAAAGGGCAGGTCTTAGGAACTAGCGCGGATAGAAGCACAAAAGGGCCCATCGTGTGGCCTATGCACCAGCCACATTCCGTGCTGGATAGCCTCTGGTCCTTATTCATGTCCTCCCAATGTATCAATATATAGGGTTAAATATAAGAATAGCCTGAGGCTAAATTTTGCCCTAATAATAAAGACCTTTATTACAATTCTGAGTTTCGCTCACATGACTGCGGTAGCAACAAATGTTGACGGGCTGTGCCAAGTCAATACCCGAACTATTCATCATCATAATCACAATGTCTTATCAGACATGTTGTGAACTTGTAAAATGCATTAAGTCGGAGCTAGAGTATTGCCGACACGAATATTATCAATAGTTTTGAGAACTGTAGCTCGCCATCGTTCGCGATTTACTGTCAGTTCAGTGGCGCTCTTGATACTCATATCTAGCAACTGTTTCGTCGTATCCACCCAGTGTGTAGGAGAACGGCCACGGCGCCGCCCACTCGGGGCGTGACCCTGAACTACAAGTTTCTCCCTATTATCGCTTCTGTGAATATGTCCGAAGAATGTAAGCATCCTCATCGACACACTGGAGGATAGTCTCTTTGGATTACCGAGCTCATCCGGTATGGAAACATTAGTTCGATGGGCGTTATAAGGAATTCTCAGCAATCTCCTCCACGTCCACATTTCAAAAGTATATATGCGAGCTCGATCTGCCTTTTTAACAGTCCAAGTTTCCGAGGCATACAAAAATATGGAGAACACAAGAGACTGAACCAGTGACATTTTTGTAGCTTTAGTGATGTTATGGTCACGCCATATTTTAGTAAGCCTTGTCATGGCCACCCGTGCCTGTTGAATGCGCCGTCGAATCTCATTCTCACAACTACCTGAATTGTCGATCAAAGAACCGAGATACACAAAACTTTGAACTACCTCACAACGGTCTATTGACTTTATTTCTCGATGATTGTCATGCTCTCTATCTACGATAATAACCTTGGTCTTATTGTAGTTAATACCACCGTGTTGTTCTAAAACGTTCAATATGAACTATTATTGATCTGAATATAGGAAGGATCGTACAATATTACAGGTCTTTAGGATCACAGACTTTTGGAATATTTTGTGTAACCTTTCATACAGACGAAACTGTTGTAGGTGTGGTGTAAACGTGTCTGGTGTAAGGCCTGACACCGACATAGTTAGGAGGACAATAGTAACTTTGTTTTGTTTCCAGAGACGTTTTATTTCTATCGCAAGGTCAGTGTGTTTAGATGTCTTCCCAGCGTAGGTGGTTCAGACATTAATATCATTGGGAATAGCAATATCTATCAGATATATAACTTTACCTGCCTTTGACTGAAGAATTATATCTGGCCTATTCGCTGGGATAGTCTTGTTTGTATGTATTCCAACGTCCCTGTCCAGTTTGTATTGATTGGTGTGTAATTGCAACATGGATTTGTGTTTTCTATTAGCTTGCTGCTATTACGTATTATTATTACCCATATACAGGGTGTTAATTAAGTATGTTAACAAACTTTAACCACGAATAGTACTCCGAAAAATAGGAAGAAAATGTCATATGAACATGGGTCTGGAAATGCTTCCTAAGGGAGCTACACTCCTTTGCATGGGGCACCCAGAAGACGGTTTTCCCTCGACATTCTCGAAACCATTCATAACAGAATTACGAAATTAGGCACGATGGGTAAACTTTTGACGCTAAAGCTGATTCTGAATTCAGAATTTCATAATTTTAATCAGAGGCGTATCATACGGGAGGAGTTAAGCGTAAAAATAACCCCATTTTCTAAATGGTAATTTTTTTGACATTTTGATTTTAGAATATGGTATTTCAGAGATTTCCACGTAAAAATAGTCTCTTGGTATATCTCGATAGGGCTAACCGTTTTCGAGAAAAATGCAAATTGTTGAATCGATGCAGGCTATTGTAAATAAATAAATGTTCATCTATTTAGTAAGTGTGCTGTGTGTGTGTGCTATTTACAATAGCCTGCATCGATTCAATAATTTGCATTTTTTTCGAAAACGGTTAGCCCTATCGAGATGTACCAAGAGACCATTTTTACGTAGAAATCTCTGAAATACCATATTCTAAAATCAAAATGTCAAAAAAATTACCATTTAGAAAATGGGGTTATTTTTACCCCTAACTCCTCCCGTATGATACGCCTCTGATAATAGTTATGAAATTCTGAATTCAGAATCAGATTCAGCATCAAAAGTTTACCCATCGTACCTAATTTCGTAATTTTGTTATGAATGGTTTCGAGAATATCGAGGGAAAACCGTCTTCAGGGTGCCCCATGCAAAGGAGCGTAGCTCCCTTAGGAAGCATTTCCGGACCCATGTTCATATGACATTTTCTTTCTATTTTTCGCAGTACTATTCACGGTTAAAGTTTATTAACATACTTAATTAACACCCTGTATGTGCTAACCATAACTATTATTTGTTCTCGCTACTGAAATAAACAGAAACGTATCAGTGCCTTTCGTCGCTAAAAGATAGGTCCAGAGATACCGTAACAAAACAGTTAAGCGCCCTAAAAATCCCTTTGCGTCTCACAAAGGAGGGCAACCGTTCTTTGTATAAAGATCACACAAAAAAAATGTATAATCGTGGTCGATTAGAGCTTCAGGTGCCTCGCATTGTCGTCGAAACGGGGGCAACGGTAAGGTTTGCGTAAGTACCTATAGGAATTCAATTAAACTGAAATTTTAACACACTTAAGCTTAGCAGACCAAGTTGGCCAATTGAATAGGTACTAGTTAATTTACACAAGTATATCGCGCGACAAGCTTTTATGATTATATAAATTGTGTATAATGAGACTATAAGTTAATAGTTAACACTCTAAAGGAACATTTTATTTTCTTTTTTTTAGAACCTTTAAATAAAAGCTGTTTTTAAAAAAGTTTTTTTGTTTTAATTTATTTTTTACTTTTTAGTTATTAACTTGCATTTATTCTCGACAAGCCCTTTTATTTGATACCCATATTGCAGAAGTGCATTAAAAAGAACTATTTCGTCATCTTGGATGGTCCACCAGAGTTGACTTAGAATGACGTCATATTATTTTTCGAGTCACTCTCAACAAGCCCTTTCACTGTGCAAAGACTCTCTTCTCTCAGGTCGTAAACAAGGATCATGCAGTGATAAAACAACTCACCGACTTTGAATAGTATATTTTCCCCAAACTCTTACAACAAAACACATCATCGTATTATATCTCAAAATACATATTATTTGCCATCATTTGAACGACAGTTTCTAACTTAGAATTTGCGCTATCCTGATATCCACTCATTTTTGTAGATTTCTTTTTATTAGACTTCATGAAAACCTTAAACTAAACTAAAAATATAGACCTACTCTAAGCATAACCCGAGACACAACCTTAAAACTGTGTTGGTGATAAGAGTCCACTAACAACACGAGTTTATCCCTATTACTTTCCCAAAGTCAGTCCAGCATCCCAAATGTTCCTTTACAACTTATTATTGGAAAATCCTTATCGCGGATCTTCTTTACCACTTACGTCGCGTCACAAGCATACACACCGGCTGTCCGGTCTACCCTTCGTGGTTGCTCGGTGCACCAGCGGTTCGTTAGCTACACCCTAACCTCATGTCGATGTCGTCACCGTCGTCGATACAACCTGGTGATGACCACTGCGTAGTTTGTATAAAGGAACCTGTACAATTCGATCCGGAATTTCCTGTGACTGCTGCCAGATTCTTGCTCACACCGCAAGCCTCTAGTTGAGCGCCAAATGCAAAAACTCTCATCTCTCACGTCGTCAGGTGCATGCAGTGATAAAACAACTCGCCGGCTTTGAATAGTACATTTTTCCCAAACTCTCACAACAAAATTCATCGTTTGACTAAAAATAACATCAGTGGATCTATTGTGTCTATTGTCAGTGATGACATTCCTCTCATTAGATTGTCATTCCCCTTACCATCTACTGGGCGTTCTCATATCAATATAGATACCCATATAGTAGAAATGCATTAAATAATTATTCCACTATTGAATTTAGAACGACGTCATATAGCTTACCGTGCATTGTCATCCAAACTAAACGTGTATACATAATTTCAGCTCAATCGGTTGAAGATATCTGCTTCAAAATTGAATTGAGCAAGATTCCACCCGAACAAGCGTACATACATTGCAAGTTAAATAAAAGCTTTTAAAAAGGACCTCCTCAAAGCCAAACCATCAGCCGCAGAAAGGATTACCAGGCTCAATATTAACCTATTGCCTAGTTTCTACTCAGATCGCAAAAAACAAAAAAAAATATAAAGGAAAAAAGAATGTTTTACTTTTTCATGACTTCTTTTATGTGTACTATATAACCATACGTTAAATTAAAAACAACCTCGCGACGCGTATGACACGTACGTGGCGTGTCTCTCGTGTCACGTCATGTCACACGCGCTATATACCTACCTGTTTCAGTTTGCTACTCTACGATTTTCCCACCCCTAAAAAAATGCTATGGGAGCGCTCATGACGAGACCGTTTTTTATTTTTATACAATTGAGCTGTTCACAGTTCTGTAAAACCCTAGCTTTTCAAAAATTCCCCCTAGAAAGGGCACATGTTTTTGAAGGGGATAGTATAGGGTGAACTAGAAATGCGCCTGCATGGAGATGAAAGGGTCGGAAGTATTGTCGTAACGACAAAATAGCCCCATGAAGTCCTGTTTTCGCGAAATAACCTATTTTTTAATAGGTATCGGTATCCATATTGTCTGTGGTTGATTATGTGATTGAGCTCAAGGTATTTTATGAGCTCTTGGTTGACGCATTTCTCCATCGCTTTCAAGACCACAGAAAGCTGAACTATATCTCTGTAGTTGGTTTGATCAGCTTTGGATCCCTTATTGGCAATATTCTTTGTTAAGCTGTATTGTCTTTTAATTTACTTCACGGCATCAACATCTGAGGTTATTAGACGTTTGTCATTTAACGTATGTTGCAAAAGTTTTGAGATTTTTTTTCAAAACTCTGGAGGTAGTTTCATCATTACTAACAATTCAGAAATGTTACCATGGTAACCAGTCAACATCTAGACGTAACAATAAAACCATCTTGGTTGTCAAAATGTCGTACAAATTAGATACTCAGTAGAGTATTCACAGTCTAGTTGGACAACTTGAAAAAAAAAGGAATAGTTCGCCTATATCAAGATCAAAATATTTCTGTTGCCACAATAATTTATCGAGCGATCCGTGAATGCGAAAAAGGTATTCCTTGTATAAATTTACCAAAAAGTGGACGTCCAAGAGCGTTGAATGCTGCTACAGTTCAAAGAAAAGATCGACTTCGAACTTCAACACGAAAACTTGGACGCATTTTTCACGTCAATGCTAGCACAATCTGTAGAGAAATGAAGAGAAATAACTTAAAATTCCGAAAAAGAAGAACATATCCAAAGTATTCCCCAAATCGGTTAGAAAGAATTCCTCAATGCTGTCGCAATTTACGTTGTACTCATTTTGCTGGCTACATATAAATTATTCTTGACGATGAAAAGTATTTCACATTTTCGAACTCAGAAATTAAAGGTAATGATGGTTTTTATATAAGAGACTTTGAGGCCTGTCCAGATAATGTAAAATTTAAACGAAAAGTAAAGTTTGAAAACAAAGTGTTAGTGTGGTGAGCTACATCAGACAATGGTATTTCACAGCCGTACGTTGGACGAGTTAGGGCCGAAGCGGTTACCGCAGAAGTCTATACTCAAACATGTTTGCCTAAACTACTCAATTATATTAACACCCACCACAATATAGTGTTTTGGCCAGATCTGGCTTCAAGTCATTATGCTTTGCGTACGAGAAACTGGCTAGAACAACACGGAATACCTTTTGTACCACGAAACGACAACCCTCCCAATCTTCCTCAAGCAAGATCTATCGAAACTTTTTGGGTTCAAATGAGTGCCAAAGTTTATAACAATGGCTGGGAAGGTCAAAACGAACAGCAGTTAAGAAGAAGAATAATGCTAAAGATCGGAGAAATTGATTTAGAATCTGTCCAAAACCTGATGAGGAACATTAGGAGGAAATTGCGAGCCGTGGAAGATCATGGCCCATTAGCAGTACTTTAACATCATTTTTATGATATGATATGATATATTGTGATTTTTTGCAGTTATTGTTACAGATCAAATATATTATTGTGAGATACTTTTTTAATTTTTTGAAAAACTTCTCAAAACTTTTGCAACATACGTTAGTTCCAGGTTCTCAGTTTTTCGAGGTATACATTTGCAGGATCTCGGAGCTGAATGGAACATCGGTAAATAAAAAGGGGTTAATTTTAATTCTAAATGTTGAAATATACATCAATAGTTTTTGAGAAGCTCTAATAGGTTTTTAGTAGCTTGTGTATTTGCAAAACATCCTTCAAGAGTACTTGGTATCGAGCATTGGGATAGAATGGAGACATATTTTGGACAGGTCAGAATAATGTTTTCAATTGTGAGCGTACAATGACACCCTAAACAAAGGGTTGTGTCCATGCAGCCTTATTCTTGTTAAACAGACTTGTCGTCTGTTCAATCCTGGCGGGTACTTCCATTTTTCAATGGTTGGCTTTGGGTGACGACGGCATCTCTCTTTTACATAATGTTTGTAAGAGTGTCTGCTCCTCCGGTGTTTGGCCAGATCAATGGTGTACATCAATTTTTGTTCCATCTCATAAAAAGGGATCTCCAACAAATCCAGACAATTATCGCCTACTTTCGTGAATCGCTCATGCAAGTAAGGTTCTACTATATATTTTACAATCTTGTTTGGAGGGTTTTATTGACTGGCAAATTTCTCAGGTGTAGGCAGGTTTCGTGAAAGGACGCGGTACGCGTGAACAGATCTTAAACTTAAGACAAATTATTGAAAAAGCCAGAGAGTATTATTTTCCAGTTTTTATCTGCTTTGTGGACTATTCTAAGGCGTTTGATAACGTAAAGTGGCCTAAACTGTGGGAAATCCTCATCTCTATGGGAGTTCCTTATCACCAGTTCGTCAGAGATGTGTATTATCTCCGATGTTGTTTAACATTTACTCTGAATTTGTGATGAGACAGGTATTAGATAACTGGAATGGCGGTGTAACTATTGGCGGAAGCAAAATATCCAACTTAAGATTTGCTGATGATACAACCCTTATTGCAGCTTCTCAGGAAGAACTAGTAGCTCTATTAAACATCTTAGAACATAGTGCAGCGTATGGTCTTGGTGTTAACTACAATAAGACCAAGGTTATGATCGTAGATAGAGAGCATGATAATCATCGAGAAATAAAGTCAATAGGCCGTTGTGAAGTAGTTCAAAGTTTTGTATACCTCGGTTTTTTTGATCGACAATTCGGGTATCTGTGAAAATGAGATTCGACGGCGCATTCAACAGGCACGTGTGGCCATGACAAAGCTTACTAAAATATGGCGTGACCATTCACTAAAGCTAGAAAAATGTCGCTGGTTCAGTCTCTTGTGTTCTCCAGATTTTTGTATGCCTCGGAAACTTGGACTGTTAAAAGATGCTTTTGAAATATGCTGAGAGTTCCTTATACCGCCCATCGAACTAACGTTTCCATACTGGATGAGCTCCAGAGAGACTATGCTCCATTATGTCGACGAGAATGCTTACATTCTTCGGACATATAGACAGAAGCGATAATATGGAAAAACTTGTAGTTCAGGGTCATGCCCCGAGTAGGCGGCGCCGTGACCGTCCCCCTATACGCTGGGTGGATACGACGAAACAGTTGCTGGATATGAGTATCAAGAGCGCCACTAAACTGACAGTAAATCGCGAACGATGCCGAGCTACAGTTCTCAAAACTATTGATAATATTCGTGTCGGCAATACTCTAGCTCCGACTTAATGCATTTTACGAGTTAACAACATGTCTGTTAAGACATTGTGACTATGATAATGATGGCTGCAAGCTTACGTATGTATGTGCCTAGTAGTTTGCACCCATTGATTCTGCCAGACTTGCTTCAGAGGTATCTTGAAGAGGGATTTAAGATCTTCAGGGGCAATAATATCTACAAGGATTGACATGCCCTAGGGTCCAAATTAAGACATTTGTTTTCGCTTTTTGGACGAGTTCATTATTGTATTCCAAATAGGTTATGTTGCGGATTTTTTTGCGTCAGTCAGGCCACATGCATTAGATGAATTTCCATTGCTGAATTAATTAACGGCCTATATGTATCTGATCGTTACATCCATTTAGTGAAATCCATACCAAACACTAACTAATAATGCATGAAGGCACGTCTGGGATAGTGGGAAATCTAGTTCAGCTTATGCAATCCCACTGGGCTAGAGCTATTTTCGTTATTGTAACAGAATTGTTGCTAGGTTGCAAGTACCACTATTTGATTGGTCGTGGGAGGAGCTTACGCCGTCCAATGGAAATTCTCCATAAATTATTTCTATAACGCTAAATTGTTGAAGGCGTCGACAGCGCGGAACATGTCGTGTTAAAATCACTTTAATTATTGATAGGCCAGCGCAGCCAGTTGCCTGCTCAACTTTCATCCATTTGGGGGATTGTTTTCGTTCTGGTTATCCAAAATCAATTGAAGATATTAATAAAACTGTAAATTTCGCATTTAATTATTCTTCGACGTATTGTATCGAAGTGTCATCAGTATAACTCATTTACACAAAATGATCGCTGATTCGTCCATTCGTATAGCGAGGCTCACGTCATTGCTCTCGATATTTCAAAGGCACTCGATCAATTGTGGCATGCGGCTCTCCTAAACAAGCTTCCGCCCTAAGGCCTCCCCGTTAAGGTACGCGCACATAAATCGGCATCGGACGGGCGGGACGGATCGGAAAAAGTTACTTTCTGTTAAATTCTATGGACCATCGCACACACGCCGGGACGGTAGGCATCGGATTTTCAAAATCCGGCGAAAATATAGTAACTAGAAATAAAGCCGGCCGATGCGTGCCGTGCGTGCCGATACCGAAGTATGTGCGATGCTGATCGACGATTACCGATGCACCGTCGGCATTTTCCAAGTTTCTACCTGTACTGCCTGCAGACAGTGTTGCCATTCATAGCAACTTGTCGCGAAAATAGCGACAATTTGATTACGTTGAGACGTAGCGGCGATTTAACAAAATAAACTGATTTGCAGCAACTTTTTGAAAAATTCTGTTACTATCTTTTTTCGCCACTGATTGCTGCTTGTCTATTCTTCTTTTCGGTTTTGCCCAGACTGTCTTGTATTGGTGTCGAGACCACAGCATAGTAAACAATCAACACAATATCTCAGGTTGGCGGCAATTACACGCGCATCCCCCCTTTTGGATGATTATTTGTAGGGATGCTAACAATACTTCGATACTTGAAATGTATTAATACTTCTGCACTAATATCGAATATTTTTGTCTTAGATACTTTTTGAGCGATTCCAAGCTAGTATCGCTACTTTTGTATAGCGGTATCGGTATCGAAAATAATTACGAACCAAATTACGAACCAAACGCGCCTCCATTGGCGTGTACAGCTCTATACTTGGCTAAAAATATCGAATTTCTTACCGGTATCGATATTTTTATTTTCGCATCCCTACTCAGATTTAACACTCGTGAAATCATGCGGAGGTCAAATTCTGTGGGAACCATTTTTATATAGGAAATCCTCAGAGATATTCTCCTGGTTGTTTACTATGCTGTGTCGGGACTATGTATCGGGTAATCCACTATTTTTGAATGAAAAGTTATATTATACATATACCTAACATCAATTGCACCCCCCCCACCCCACGAATAAAGTTATACACAGGCTGATTTATACGTTATTTTTGTGGGGCGACAACGTAGCGACATTCAAGGCGGCTTAGTAGCGAATTTCAATCTGATCTGCCTGGCAACACTGCTTGCAGATCATTTGCATATTTTGCAACTGATTTCCAATTCTTCCGACGATTCCGATCAGCTATGTGCGATACCCTAATGAAAAATCCGTACCGTACCGGCCGTTCCATCCGTACCGTCCGTCCGATGCCGATTTATGTGCGCGTACCTTAAGATGGCTTTCTGTCGTATCTTATTATGTGTGACGAGAAAAGCTTCAGTCTTATAAACTCCCTTCTTATTTGCGACCCTGCTTCCTTGTTTGCTGGAGATATTGATAATAAGGATCATCATCACAGAGAAACAAACACTATACAATGTGTTCCACCAACATGTCGATATCGAGAAAAAATGCGAAAAAAAGAGGTCAACCTTTTAATTAATTTTTTATTACATTTTCAATTTCTGTATCACGACTGCATGGTTCGCGCAGTTGTAGCGCCATAGCTTGATAATTTATCGACCGATTCACGACATTTTGGACTCATTTTATAGGAGAATGACTGGGCATATCAACTAAAGTAGAAAAAGATAATACCTGACAATTTCTAAGACTAAAAAAACTCACCAAACCGAAAAAATTTTTTTTGTAATGCACTTTTTGGGTTACAAATAATTTGAAAAAAAGCCGTATTAGTGCCTATTTATAAACACAGTTTAATGTTTATCAGGATGTTTTCTGTCTAACGACACGCAATTTGTTTATGTAGCATTAAAATCATCGACGAAATAGGCTTTTTTATTGCGACTTATTTTGAAATAAACGAGAATTTGGTATGCACATTGTCTTTATTGAACTGCGGTACAGATTACTACCTAAATGCAATTTACATGAACAAATTTTATTAGTTTTATTTTTAATATTATTTATTTAGTATTCAGCCAAATGACTGAAAGGCAACTTATTGAAATGAGATATGTTGGAATCACTTGGAGAGCAAAGAAAACAGACTGGAGCGTAGCTTAGCGTCGAGTAACCCAGAGTGTTAGTTTCAGAAGTCAAGCTAAATGAAAATGGCGGACATTTTGAAAATTTCGTTAATTAATTTAAATACTAAATAATCACATTTGTTCATGTAAGTTACATTTAAGTAATAATCTGTACCGAAGTCCAATAAAGACAATGTGCATGCCAAATTCTCGTTTATTTCAAAATTAGTCGTAATAAAAAAGCCTATTTCGTCGACGATTTTAGTGCTACATAAACAAATTGCATGTCGTTAGACAGGAGACATCCTGCTAAACATTAAACTGTCTTAATAAATAGGCACTAATACGGCTTTTTTTTCAAATTATTTGCAAGTAACCAAAACAAGTGCGTTACAAAAAAAAAATTCAGTTTGGTGAATTTTTTAGCCTTAGAAATTGTCAGGTATTGTATTTTTTTGCCTTAGTTGATATACCTAGTCATTCTCCTCTAAAATGAGTCCAAAAAGTCGTGAATCGCTCGATAAATAATCAAGATATGGCGTTACAACTGCGTGAACACATGGCGCTGTGATACAGAAGTCATAATACAAAAAGGCCTATTATGTCGAAAATGTTAGTGCTACATACACGAATTGCATGTGGTAAGACAGGAAACATCCTTATAAACATTAAAATGTCTTAATAAATAGGCACTAATACGGCTTTTTTCAAATTATTTGTAAGTAACCCAAATAAGTGCATTTCAAAAAAAAAAAAATTCCGTTTGGTGAATTTATTTAGCCTTACAAATAGTCAGCTATTATCTTTTTTTACTTTAGTTGATATGCCCAATCATTCCCCTATAAAATGAGTCGAAAATGTCGTGAATCAGTCAATAAAGAATCAAGCTATGGCGCTACAACTGCGCGAACCCATGGAGTCGTGATACAGAAATTGAAAATGTAATAAAAAATTAATTAAAAGGTTGACCCCTTTTTTCACATTGTTTTCCCGATAACTTTAATTGTATTTTCATACCTCAAAGTTTGCCGACATGACGGTGGAACACACTGTAATTCCCAGCGAGCGTTAAGCTTTTACCTCTAATTATTATTAGGATTAAAAACCCCTCTTCTCATCCCTTTCAAAGCCGAAGACATCCAAGACACTTCCGTCTTGTAAATTTTTCATCGAAGCTGCCCTTCAGGAGCCAGGCGCCTTTTCGAAAACAAAAAAGGCACCGAAATCTGAAATGTAAATATTTTGACGCGGGTGTGACATGGTCAAATGAATATTTAATTGTTCAAGCAGACACCTTCGGGGTGGAGCTAATTCAGGCAAATGCGCGGTTGGGCCAGTCAGAGGTGAGAGGTATGGGATGCCCATGCAGGGTTAAAACCACCCCTACCTGGTGACTTCGGTCCATCAGAGTCAGAGTTAGTTCCAGCTCGTGAACCGCAGAAGCAACATGGTCCATAGTGTTCTCCGCAGGTAGGATTCAAGTCACCCTACCCTTTGCACTCTATTTATAGGCTGCACCAACACCTTTTGACCGTCAAGTTGATTGACTACTACTAATTCTCAAACTCAAAGTTTATTTCACCAGGCTTTGGAGACTATATTTTTTCATTTATTTGTACTGTGTAATACAAATATTGCCATCTTAAAGGCTATGCCTTGTGAGAGGTATTAGCATTGAAATATACACTAAAATTTTGCTAATCTAATTTCTCTGCTGTTCTTTTTGGACTGTTATATTCCCTTGGCAAAGTTTGCGGAATACATATAAGTTGGATCACTCCGCAAAAATATCAAAACGGCCTGCCCCTTGCTGCGTCTCCCCGGTACACCGGTAGCAGTGTACCGACGTCAGCCGAGAGATACGGGGCGGCGCAAAGTAGAGGTTGAACGTGTTTAACGCGAAGTCTATACAGTGTCTCAAAAATATCGGATTTTGTTATCTCGGATTTGTTTGTAGGAAATGGATAATATTTTTAGAAGTTTGAGAGTAATCAATTTCGCGGGAAAAGATATTACCAATCAATTTAAATTTATTAACGGATGGAGAATGACAATCAGATCCGTTCTTATTTTGTGGTAAACCTTGAAATGTAAGGGATATAAATACAGGGTATCCCACGACGATTAGGACAAGAAATATGTCGGAACTTGGCAGTAGTAGAGAATTATTATTTTGGGCATGTGAATTAGAGCAGATGTGTATTTTTTTGTCATTGTACTACCCAATGGGGTATCTGTTTTTGGTCGCGTGACATTCGATTCAAAATTATCAATGGGACACCCTGTATATTTGTGTCTGTGTTCCTCCCGATAAAACAATTCCAACAAACTAGCACACTTGGGGTCTCAAGTTCAAGAGCTACAGGTACTAAAAGGGTTGTATCATGCTAAAAGCGAATAGTAAGACAAAATATTCATTCGATGGTCTTACCATATCACCCAGGGACATTGTAAATTATATTTTAGAGCTCGAAAATATTTTTATTGATAACTTTAACAATCTAGTTTCCACAGTAGCAATTGGAATAACAGTAAAGAGCAAAATGTCAAAGATAATTTATTCACATCCATCTGAAGCATTTCCACATGATTATCTTTTAAAATTCTATGTACAGTATACTGCATATACTGTACCATAAAATTTATAAGCTGTGATCTCAAAAATAAGACAAATAAACAAAACATCAAGGTAAAAATACTACAGCACCTTTGAACCATCAGTTTTTACTTATCTACAAAATAGCTACAATATGTGAAATCATTTGAGATTCATTAGTAACAGTTTTACTAGGCTTTATTTGTAATATCCATTTATGTACCTTAGTGCATTAGCAAAATAAACGTTATATTTGTATTTGTATGTGTAAATCGGCCGTCAATACATAGTTTTTCAATGACCCTTGTATGTACGTACAACCCAGGCATTAGCAAGTCCCCGCTAAAAGACCCTCGTACTTGAGCAAAAACCAACGCGAAAACTAACTGACGCGTGCGGCCGCGGCATCGCTTTGATGTGAGATCTTCAAAGTGCCGACGGAGAGTGATCCAACTTATATGTATTCCGTAAACTTTGACGTGAGTGACATTGACATATAATCAGTGGTCTACCTTAGTATCGAAAATCTCAAGATAAGCACAAACTTTGCTAATATTTGGCAAATCCTAGAAGTTGTTTCATAATAATGTGCCACTTTTAGGATTTACCAATTCAAAATTAACAAAGGTAAATAAAAAGTTACTACTGAAATATCTGACAGGTACAATGCTACAAAAATAGACTAGAAACGTCTTGATACACGAGGCAAGCAATAAAATGGACTAGACTGTACTAAATTGTACTAAAATCCGTGAATTTCATTATGAGCTGGAAATTGAGCCACAGAGCCACATAGAAGTGCTATGATTTTCTGAAAAGAAAAAAAAACAGCTGTCCAGCCTCTGCAACCATACAATTTCTTGATTTCTTGCATTATACATCCATTTGAGAAGCTCCAACGTATGCAATGAAGATTTTACGACCACTCAAGTCAGATATGTTGATTTTTTGGTCCATTTCTCGAAAACTGAATATGTACTAGAATTAAGGCTTAATGTACTTTTTTTACGTTGCCGTCGAAAGTGTACTAGAAACAGTACAAATGTACTAAAACGACAGCACTGACACGAGCCCATATATACTTTTATATTCTGTATCTCGGTTATTTTTCAGTATTCTGAATAAGGTTATTTGAAAAAGGTGTTTATTTTAACGACTTCTATACACAGTTGAAAAAAAGCATCAACTCGTTGTCAAAAATGTTCGGCGGTTAAGAGAAAATAAATCAACTACTTTCTTTTGGGTAGGGGTGACATTGGGATGGTTAGGGCTGGGGATTGTATAACTGAAAAATTTGTGGTGTTCATAACAGGTTGCAAGGCGTCTCAGACTGTAACTTAGGAAAACAAGGAAAATAATAAAATGGTATCACTGTAATGTCTGGGAAATACTGAGTCAATCAACTTGACTTCATTTTTTATCGAAAATATAGAAAGAAAAAATTAATAACTTGTCTATCTGCAACAAAACGACCACCTACTATTTTTTAATGAAAATACTATCTTGTTCTTTATGATCGCTTTAACTGTATACAGATGTAAATCTTTCCAGCAGGGTTTTGATCAATTACTTTTTCTTCTTCTTCTTTTTTTCAAATACCGACGTGCATGTGCACGTATCGTTTTAGTAGCTAGATTATGTAAAGTTTCTATTCTATTAACTTACGAACCTTTGATTTACTGAGCTTTGAGAATAATTTAAGTGGTGTTTGAACCAATTTAGTCCGTTTTCAAGGCAAGGCTCTATCAAACTATATGTTCCATCATCGATATCAAACCTTAACATGACATCTGACTGTCAGCTTGATATCCAATTAGGTGCAGGAAACACGCTACTTAATCTATATATTTTTAAATGTTCAAATGACTTTTGACATTTATTATTATTTCTATAAGTTATGCTAAAAGTCATTTGAACATTTAAAAATATCTATGTTATGTAATACTTTTTTATAATATGACATTCTAAAAACTGACGTCTAGATTTCTTTTTCTCTTCTACTTATACCATACGATCTGACTTCATTTTTCTGTACAAATGCACATTTTGTCCAGCGGGTGTCCAAGAATGGGGTGGAGCCAAGAGGGATGGTTCAGCCAGTCAGGGTGGGCCGCATTGTTTGCTAGCGTCCGCACCCCTATTTCGAGTTGATCTTGTATAGGTTAAATGACGAAATCAACATTTTTGTACATATACACTGCCCAACACAGATTGAACTTAGGATACATGCTGCCGTAGGTTTTCTTGAATGTATCAAAAATAGGCGTAGAAGAAAAATTGAAATTGGTATGACAATAAGGGTTGTCCAGTCTGGTGATCATACAAATATCCATTTTCTATTTTTCATTAAACATGATCCCTTTTTTTTATGGTCAGCCCCCGCAAAGACTGAAAGCCTATGACGGTGTAGAAGCGCTGCGAGGGGATAAGTGTCGGTGCACGTTAGATTTGAAACGCTGCAGGTTGTAGCCATCGGGAAACAATTCCCCCGGCAGCTCATTCCACAGCGTCGAAGTTCTCCAAAAGAAGGAATTCTGGAGGAGACTGGTTCGGGGAGTAGGGACCTCGACCTGGTAAGGAAAGCTCGCAGAGCCTCTCTAGTGCTCGGACAACCTTTGATGTTATTATCTGGGAGAGCTCACTCGAGCGTCTTTCGTGATAGAATCTATAAAACAGGGACAGGCTAACCACCCTTCTTCGATGTTCCAGGCTGTGGAGGTCCTTTGGTGAGGTTAGGCGTATCGATTAGTCTATTTGCTCTCTTCTGGATAGTGCTCAGAAGCTTTAGAGAGTGCTTCGAAGCGCATCCTCACACATGGGAGCAATACTCCAGCGATGGTCGGATCTGTGCCTTGTAGAGCAGCAGTAGTTGCTCTGGTGTATACAGCTGCCTACAGCGGAACAAAATTCCAAACTTCTGGGATGCGGTTTTAGCAATACTGACGACGTGGTCGTGCCAGGACATGTTATTGATAATGTTGATCCCAAAAAGACTGACGGAAGGTGACTCGACTATTGGACGGCCCTCCATTTCTACCGTTGGTAAGCCAACGTGAGACTTATTTGTAAGTGTTGCTGCCTGAGTTTTCTGTACATTACGATACTTCCGGAAAGCTGTTACTTAGTGGTTTAGAAGCTGGAGTTATGTAGCTATTCTTAGCACATTCAATCCATCATTTATTAACTTATAATTACAAGAGTTGGTAATCTGCCTATATAAAGTTGAAAGACGATGTCGTCTTCACGGTTCTTCATTTAACCCAGTCTAGCTGAGTATACTTCAAAGAGGCACCTTATCAATGCTCTTCGACCCTTTTGGAGGCTAATGAGTTTTCTTCTGGTGTCTTTATGGATTCCAAATAAGAGGCGCTTTGCATAGTTATGTATGGAATACACTGTTCTGTGGAACGTAGTTGTAATTTTTTAGGGTTAGGTCAGCAATAAAACAAAAACTTCTTATTGTTTTTTATCCACGCGACGTTTCTACTAATATATAGTCATCATCAATAACATGTCCTGGCATCACCACGTCGTCAGTATTGCTAAAACGGCGTCCCAGAAGCTTGAAGTTTTGTTCCGCTGTAGGAAGTTGTATACACCAGAGCAACTGCTGCTGCTCTACAAGGCACAGATCCGACCATCGCTGGAGTATTACTTCCATGTGTGGGGATGCGCTCCGAAACACTCTCTAAAGCTTCTGGACACTATCCAGAAAAGAGCAATTAGATTAATCGACACGCTTGACCTCACAAAGGACCTCCACAGCCTGGAACATCGAAGGAGGGTGGCTGACCTATCCCTGTTTTACAGATTCTATCACGGAAGATGTTCGAGTGAGCTCTCCCAGATAATAACACCAAAGGCCGTCCGAACTAGGAACACTAGAGAAGCTCTGCGAGCTCATCCTTACCAGGTCGAGGTCCTTACTTCACGAACCAGTCTCCTCCAGCATTCCTTCGGAGAACTTCGACGCTGTGGAATGAGCTGCCAGGGAATTTGTTTCCCGACGGCTACAACCTGCAGCGTTTCAAGTCTAACGTGAACCGACACCTATCCTCTCGCAGCGCTTCTACAGCGCCATAGGCTTTCAGCCTTTGCGGGAGGCTGACCATAAAATAAAAATAAAAAATAATCAGAATGTCGAAGTTTTCATGGTATTAAACAACATGGCAAGAGTTTAATACCATGAAAACTTTGACATTCTGATGCCTGATGAAAACTACATATTAGTCGAAACATCGCAAGTTTTTGTTTTATTGCTGACCTAACCCTAAAAAATTACAAATAAGTTCGTCACAGCAAGTCAAAATCGTTACACAGACTGTTCTGTGGGTATTCTTAACTAATAGATAATTTTAATATACTATTAGGTTCTTATTAGAGAAACTAAACTCATATGAGTTCTCTGCTTACCTTATTTGCCTAGAAGGTAGTATATATTTGTTTATGAAGGTTACCGTTCAGGTATGTTCATACGAAATTCAGGTATTCCGCAAGGTTCCCAGTTGGGCCCCTTGCTGTTTCTAATATACGTCTGCGTCTTCATTCTATTGATTTAATCTGAGAGTGACAGTTCATAAATTTAGGAAAATACTGGAAACTTAGAGGAATGTGTAAGAATAGCAGAAAAAAAAACAAACAGCGACAAAAACTTGCCTGATTGGAATAATAGATTACTACTGATTGTAGACTTGTGTCATTTGTTATTGAATTTTTGCATTCGGTCTGAAGACAACTGAATACTGAGTCAGACCGATGCATATATACAGTGCTTTGAAAATATTACTTGTTTTTATTTTATACAGGTATCAATTTATTTAACTGAATTCGTTTGTACTACTTATGTTTTCTTTATTCATATATTAAGCTAGATCAAGACAAAACTGCACTAATAAGACAGAGGAAACAGTGTTTTTCTGGTTCAGTATGAAATTCTTAAACTTGCATATCCTACTTCAAAAATATGTTTCAGTACTTTCATTGTTTAACAAATAACCACTTTGAAACCAAATTTGGTCGACGGAATAATTATCAAAAAACAAAAAAAAAACCAATATTATTCAAACTTCGTTTTTAGGCTTTTTAGGGGTTCTTTATAATTTTCTACTTCCTTTGGGGTAGGGGTGAAATTGGGATGGTTAGGGGGTGGGGATTGTATAACTGAAAAATTTGTGGTGTTTATAACAGGTTGCAAGGCGTCTCATACTGCAACTTAGGAAAATAAGGAAAATAATAAACTGGTATCACTGTAATGTCTGGGAAATACTGGGTCAATCAACTTGACTTCATTTTTTATCGAAAATATAGAAAGAAAAAATGAATAACTTGTCTATCTGCAACAAAACAAGCACCTAATATTTTTTAATAAAAATAATATCTCGGTCTTTATGATCGCTTTAACTGAAAGTTGTATACAGATATAAATCTTTTCAGCAGGGTTTTAATCAATTTCTTTTTCCTCTTCTCTCCTTTTTTTTTCTTCTTCTTTTTTTCAAATACCGACGTGCACGTGTCGTTTTAATAACTAGATTATGTAAAGTTTCTATTCTATTTACTTATACGAACCTTTGATTTACTGAGCTTTGAGAATAATTTAAGTGGTGTTTGAACCAATTTAGTCTGTTTTCAAGGCAAGGCTGTATTAAACTATATGTTCCAGCATCAGCTATATCAAATCTTAACATGACATCTGACTGTCAGCTTGATATACAATTAAGTGCAAGAAACATGCTATTTAATCTATACATTTTTAAATGTTCAAATGACTTTTGACATGACTTATTTGTATAAGTCATGCTAAAAGTCATTAGAACATTTAAAAATATTTATGTTATGGCTTGAGCAATCGAGTCACTATCAGATTATTTGAAATATGTTCCAACGTTAAAAGCCTTGAATTTAATTCAAAGATCCTTTATAACTTCTATTAAACATTTCTCAAATAACATTCTGTTTTCGTTTCAGGATTTCAACACTACGGACCCAAAAGACATTTCTTGTTTTGATTGTTGCTCAGAAAGCCTTACATTTGATGGCTTTCGAGCAGTAATCAATCTATGAAGTGTTTTACCACAACACAGCAGAGTGCTTCAACTACGAGTAGTGATTATTAGGAATTACCTGTAAATATTCAGTTCAATAAAGTTTAATAACATTGTGTTTACTTGGTTATTACATATCTACAAATGAAGCATAACATAGGTTAGGTTTATAGTGAGTGGGGCGATTGTACCTTCTTTCATTGCGACCCTATTGTGTCTATTGTGGCTCACACCTATTCAGGGTTCACTGCATAATGCACACCTTTTAATAAAGGTGATGGGTAAATCCGAAAAACTGAAACTTAGCTCTTTCTAGTACAATACGTTCTTTGCTATTTTGTCCTCCACATAGCAGAGAAGCAGAGATGACCAATGAATTCAAATAGGTTAGAAAAAGCAACGCTTATGGTCTAACAGGCATGTCAGTGTTTGCAAGATCCCCTTGTTATTATTCACTATCTGCATAAACACGATGTTATTCTTTACAGATATCCGCGGGATTTAAATATTATGGAATAGTTAAAGTAGTCTTTTAACACTTATGCAATGTTGAATCCCAAATTCTCCCAAAACTATAACAATAAACCCAAAAAAAATTGCTATTTATATTATGCCACTATTCACCTTACTTTTAGGGTTATTTACCTGCTAGCTCGTCGAGGGTTTTCGGGTTTATTAGTCAGGGAGGTGGTTTTGAATTATCATGGTAATTATACTGAGAATTTACAGTTTCGTGTTGATTAGTTTTCCGTATAAAGATGAAGAAAACGTATGTTAGTTGACGCGACTCCCTGATTTTGAGAGCCTGCGTAAGTTGCAAAAAATTTGTTTTTCCGTGTAATTTCCTGAACTTGAATATTTTCAGATAGTTGATGAAATTCTCATCACGAAAAATATGTTAGGTGAAGAATTTCTGTAGCAGCGCGCATGATCATATAGAGGCTATATCAACGATGTATGGGTGGATGATAAAAACTTCCTTACTTGAAATAGGAAAAAATGTCTCAAATAAAACATGTAGAGGGCAATAAAGACTATGTTACAAAAATATTCACCATTACACAGGGTGTCCAATAAATTTGTGACTTATCAAAGTTAAATTTTTTTAATTAGTCCTAGCCTAGTATATTATTGCATATTTAGATTCCTTGGTCGATTATAGTATGACTTTATGTATCACACATGATACTTAAGGGGCCTGGATACACACATTTATACATACATATTTGCCATGTAAAACACGGACAATTTCTCGCATAACTCACTCTATTTTCAAACTACATATATAATATTTCAGAAGGCGATAGTTAAGACCTTAATGAATGACAAGTATTTTCGATTTTCTCAAAAAAGTTTCTTAATGTGAAAAAAAGCTCGCAATGCAAAATCATACATTCTATAAATGTCTGTAATTTAACAACCAAACACGATATCAAAAAAAAGCTAAATAGTTGCACATGCGCAAGCTTTCTTCTTCAGTTTGCTCTTTGAGTCATTACTGTAAGTTTAAAGGTAACGTCAGGAGCTTGGAAATGCGAAATTCATTTTTATGGTGATCTCTGGACCTTACCTTTGGACCTTTTGACCGTACCTTTGGATTTTTGGACTTATCTCCCCTCATCTTAGACACACACACTGGATCAGGCGGCCACGCCTCCTCGCTAACACGGGAATACGTCTTTTCTTGGATTCTCAATTTCGCGCGCTATACCCTAAACCCTTAAAACTAACCGTTTAGCGCAAATTACCGTTTTTGGTATAAGTAAATGTGTCAGTTTACGTAGTACTGTCAAATATGAATTCTTTTTGTACTTACGCACTCTAACATATTTTTTCGTGATGAAAAGTATCTGCGAATTTTCAAATTCGGCTTACGCAGGCTCTCAAAATCTTAGGCCACGGATGTGGACCAGCTAACAGACATATTTTAGGAAAATACCCCGAAAAACAATTTTTTGAGTCTCAAAATCTTAGGCCACGGATTTGGACCAGTTAACAGACATATTCTCGGGAAATACCCCGAAAAACATTTTTTTGCGTCTCAAAATCTTAGGTCACGGATCTGAACCAGCTAACATAGACGTTTTTTTGTCATCAACATCAAGAAAGCCTGCACTAATAAATCCAGCCTCAGTATAATGGTCCAGTGAAATTTGACTATCAGCGGCCAGTGTGTGACCTGCCCAACATCAACAAACTGCCGCTGAATCACTACTTTTAGGATTGTGAAAACAAACAAAATCCTTGTTTACCTGTTCTAACCTATTCAAATTCGTTGGAGACGACAGTCGGATGTTTGTTCCAGACCTATTTTCCGCCATCGGTTTCTGAGACGACAATGTCCTGTCAACAGGTAGACCAGAATCCCGCTCCATCTCTTATTTTGATGATTGCTCAGGAAGCCTTATATTTGATGGCTTTCGGGCAATAATCAATCTATGAAGTGTTTTAACACAGCAACACAGCAGACTGCTTCAACTACGAGTAGTGGTTACTAGGAATCATCTGTAAATATTCAGTTCAATAAAGTTTAATAACATCGTGTTTATTTGATTATTGCATATCTACAAATGAAGCATAATGTAGGCGGTTATGTTGATAGTGGGTGGGGCGATTATATCTCCTTCCACTTCGACCACATTGTGTCTAATGTGGCTCACACCTATTTAGAGTCGTACAGTCCACAACTTTTTACGAAGGTGATGATCGTGTGGGTGAAACTTCCTTGAAGTCTGTAGGTTCCAGATGGGTAAATCCATGGCCGACTCTACACTAGGCCGGAGCCTTAGATGTGGCAACGTCGCTTAGCATAGGCGTAGTTAAGTCCCTAAATCTGGGGGGGCTTAAGTCCCTGGATCTGGGGGTTCGAGTTCCCGCCCTAGATACAAAGATTCAACAGAACGAATTATTTTAGGATTTTTGGGAGGGCTAATTTCATTCTTGGGGGGCTAAGCCCCCCGAGCCCCCACCTAACTACGCTTATGTCGCTTTGCTGTCAAATAGTGGACCGGTTCACTGGGCCGGTTACTGTGGGCCGAACGGCGGGCATTCCGCGGAAAATTTAAATTGTTTTATAGTTTCAGAATAATTATTACATTTTATATGTATTAGAGTTCATCTCGGTTGATAAATTAAGAAAAATACTTTTTGAAAAAATAAGAATGGTGAAAAATGCCAGTAGTAACAGTAGAAGAATGTACAAGTATTTAGATTTAGAGCTTTTCCCTTTTGTTGTTAGACATAAAATAGGTCTTATCCTTTGAAATGTTTGTAAACTATTGTCTTTATTCTTATAAATATAACCAGCCTTACGAGGAATACCTTTCACCAACTTCTGTTTATGTGCTTTATTGGAAGCACAATTGCTAGTGCAACCTGGTACTACACACTTTGCGGGCATCTTTTTATCTTTATAGTTTCGTTTGTACAGGTAAATAATTAGAAACACATTAAAAATCACCTTCCACTCTTCGTTTTTACTCTGGAAGGTTATGTTTGGTATGTCCTTTATTGGAAGCACAATTGCTAGTGCAACCTGGTACTACACACTTTGCAGGCATCTTTTTCTCTTTATAGTTTCGTTTGTGCAGGTAAATAATTAGAAACACATTACAAATCATCTTCCAATCTTATTTTTTACTCTGGAAGAATTACACTAATGACACAAGCTCAGCCCCCTATTCAGTGTTACCATATTTCAATGCTCCGGCCTAGTGAGTAGAGTCGGCCATGTCTTATGTCTTACGTTATGTGACTCTGGGCGCTACTTTACTAGATAATATTTGATTTTATCATCTGTCGGTTAACAGCTGTACTTTAACATTGATAGCTATCTCATTGATCAATCCGTCAGGGATTCCATCACTGACGTTAAGGGGTGTGCTTGTACATTTTAACAACCCTCCACTAGATGGCGCTGATAATAGAGCTCAGGAAACTGGTCCGAATTACGTAGATATATATATTCAGTTAGTTAAACTTTTAGCCATTAGATGACGGAGTCAGTATCGCAGTAAACTGATCCGAATTTTCCTAGAGGTATTCAGTCAGTAGAATTCTTAGCCACTAGATGGCGAAACTAGTATTGTTGGACATTTTCTTTCAAAAGTTGTATCTAGATGAACTACATAATGACCTACCTCATGGCCGACTCTACTTACTAGGCCGGAGCATTGAAATATGGCAACACTGAATAGCGGACCGAGCTGGGCCGAGCTTTTAGTTGTTTTTAAGATAATAGTGTAATCTTCCAGAGTAAAAAAGAAGATTGGAAGGTGATTTTTAATGTGTTTTTAATTATTTACCTGCACAAATGAAACTATAAAGATAAAAAGATGTCTACAAAGTGTGTAGTACCAGGTTGCACAAGCAATTGTGCTTCCAATAAAGGACATATTAGGGTCATTAGGCCATTCAATTTTCCTTAAGACGAGCATTTCAAACAGAAGTGGGTGAAAGGTATTCCTCGTAAGGGCTGGTTATATTTATAAGAATAAAGACAATAATTTACAAACATTTCAAAGGATAAGACCTATTTTAAAGCACAATTTGGTACCTATAATGTTTTCTGGACCTCCCAAATATCACAGAAAAAGACAGTTAATAGAACTCATCTGGGCATGCCAACGAGGGCATGCATCTGGGCATACCTACGAAAAGATTTGATAGTGAAAGGGAATCAAGACCAGCAAGAATGGCTTCACAGTGACCTAATAGAGAATTTTTCTAGCTCAAGTGACAATTTACAAAGTAAATTGAGTGTTCATTAGCAATTAGTGCTTCCAATGAAGGACATAAACAGAAGTGGGTGAAAGATATTCCTCATAAGGGGTTATATTTATAAGAATAAAGACAATAATTTACAAACATTTCCAAGGATAAGACCTATTTTAAAGCACAATGTGGTACCTACAATGTTTTCTGGACCTCCGAAATATCACAGAAAAATAAAGTTCTAATAGAACACATCTGGGACACCTACGAAAAGATTTGATAGTGAAGGGGAATCAAGACCAGCAAGAATGGCTTCAAAGTGACCTAATAGTGAATTTTTCTAGCTTAAGTGAAAATTTACAAAGTAAACTGGGTGTTCATTTAAGTGGAAGTGGTAGCAGGAAACAAGTTGCGTTTATTTTTATTTTGTAGTGTTTGATTACGATGAACCAGACATCAGATATAGGTGGTATTAGTATCAATGAATATAGACATTCCTTTAAATCAATAAATCATAATTTGTTGGTGATTTCTGTTTGAAATGCTCGTCTTAAGGAAAATTGAATGGCCTAATGACCCTAATATGTCCTTTATTGGAAGCACAATTGCTAGTGCAACCTGGTACTACAGACTTTGCAGGCATCTTTTTATCTTTATAGTTTTGTTTGTACAGGTAAATAATTAGAAACACATTAAAAATCACCTTCCAATCTTCTTTTTTACTTTGGAAGATTACACTAATGACTTAAAAACAAATAAAAGCTCGGCCCAGCTCGGCTCGCTGTTCAGTGTTGCCATATTTGAATGCTCCGGCCTAGTGAGTAGAGTCGGCCATGGCTCCATCGAAACTGCTTTTTTACTACGCCTGGCTGTGAATATAGTGGGATTGTAGGATGTATCAGGGGTTAGGTGTCTCTTTTTAACTGATTGATTTGCCAGTATGTACCTTCTCTGTTAGTTGCATTGGAAATTTCGCACTTCAGGTCCAACCTTGCCAATACTCTGAACGCTGAGTTGCCCTATTAATGTTCATACTACCCTCCGGTAGATGGCGCAAGGCATACTATATCCAGATTATTTCAGACAGGGTTGCGCATGGTAGTATTGATCGTCTGCTTTTTCAGTTTGAACGTTTGAAATGGTTTGGGGCCATAAATTTTGATGATGCGGGGCGGGCAATTTGAATTCCTCATTATATCAGCTCCAAAAAAGGGCTTAATTTGGAGTTTCTATTATCTTTTCGTGGTTATCTTTCACGCATTAGAACTCATTATAAACGCAAAGAGATTGCGATGTATGCAGCTAATTTTTTAAAAGGAAACACTGTTTTTTTCAGCTAGGACAACAAAATAATCATTTAAATTGTGGAAACCAATCTTATAAAAAATATATCTGCATAGCGGCATTTCTAATAATTCAAAATGCCGTTTAAAATATTTCGTGTGTGAAAAATATATCTACAAAATTTGATCTCAAACGACATTGTTTTAATAAAAAACTGGAGTTTGAGTTCAGAGGTCTAACTATACAAAATCAGATATATTTACATGTGCCACTGCTCAAAGTATTATACTTTTAACTCGATTATTTTTCAGGAGCTCTCTTTCTTGTTTTCTCTTTTTCAGTATATTCAAAATTTAGTCTATCTATTTAAAGATTGAGGAAAAATATTGTCCAATTTCTACCGTGCAAATTATATACACCTACATATATATAATCTAATTTGGCTTCTTTCAAATATCAAAAGTTCCTTGATAGGGGTTCACAAGAGGAGTTTAGAAGTTTAATATACCGGGTGTCCCAGAATTTCCTTGACACGTGATATTTTCGTAACGAAAAACGGTTCAAGCTAAAACTGAGTGGTACTTTTGAAGGTACTATAGGATCTATCACACCATGCATTCAAAACATTTTTTTTGTACGTCAACCCCTTAAACTCATCCCCAATTTTTTTTCCAAATAGCACCCTATAGCTCTTCCTACATAAACGAAGTCCTTATTTTATTTAAAATCCTGTAATGCCTTTGATTTCGTAAAAAAACCAATTTTTTCTGTAAAGCCATCAGCATAACATAAATAAAATTAGGATTTGTTTGACGCCAAATATTTTCGTTACAAAAAAAATAATAAAAAAGAAAATAAGTGGGTTTTTAAATGTACTGAATTACCTATCATATTGCGCTTACAAAAAAATCACTACAACCGGAAATCCCATCCCTCATTACTTTCAAACTATTAATCCACAATTTTTATTGGAAAAATAAATTTCTTACGTTAATTGAAACGTTATAGTACCTCACCTTTGTGTACCTATTACAATTTAAGAATTTATTTTTCCAGGAAAAATTGTGGATTGAAATTTGAAAGAACAAGCTAGGGGTGGATTCCAGGGGTTTAAGTAATAAAAAAAGGTTTATTAGCAAGGAATGATAGGTCATTCACTACCCCTGAAAAACCCACTTACTTTTCTTTTTTATCCGTTTTTGTTACAAAAATATCAGGCATTAAACAAATTATCAATTCATTTGTCTTACGCTTATGATTTTACGGAAAAAACAAGTTTGCATATAAAATTAAAGATACCACAAGATTTTAAATAAAATGGGGATATCATTTATGTAGGAAAACCTATGGGGTGCTATTTAAAAAAAAGTTGGGGGTGAGTTTTAGGGGTTGACGTACAAAAAAAAGTTTTGAATGCATGGTATGATAGACCCTATGGTACCTCCAAAAATACCACTCAGTTGTTGCTTGAACCGTTTTTCGTTACGAAAGTATCACGTGTCAAGGAAATTCTGGGACACCCGGTATATTTTGGCATCCTTTTTAATGTTTTACAAACAAAAATTGTGTTACTCACATCTTAATGAATTATCTTTATGAAATGGTGCGTTCTGAATATCTAAGTTTTGTGTTTATTCCAAATTATTTCTTAAATGTTCTAGGAAACTAACAAGTGAATTAAAGTAAGTAAGTACACTTCTGCCCATTTTTGTATGCTACCACATTGATTGAACCGAGTAAATCTACTTGACAAGAGTTTTTAAATTGAAAATAAGCGAATTACATTTACAAGGTTTCTACATGTATCATTGCTGAAAATTTATACTTCCAACAAAATTAACTTGGGGAAACTCCGTTTCCTACTTCAATTTTTTCGGTCCATCCAAATTTAATCCAGCACAAAGCTTAAGTAAAATATTGTCCAATTTTTACCGTGCAAACTATATACACCTATATATAATCTAATTTGGGGTCTTTCAAGTATTAAAACTTCCTCAATAGGAGTTTAGAAAAGAAGTTCAGAAGTTTAATACATATTTCGCCCCCCTTTATAATGTTTTATGCAAATAAATGGTGCTGGAGTTTTGCGTGCAAATAAAACCAGCCAAGGAAAAAATATTCCAAGGGGTGAGAATACAAAAGGGTTGGTGTTACTCATTTGCATGGAGTCGAAAGCTGGCCGGATTTATCATGAATAATATTGTTGATTTAGACAATAACTGACGTCTCTGTATCTTATGTTCCAATAAATGTACCAAATTAGGTAAAGTGTCGTTTATAGCTGTATACAGGGTGTTCCAAAAAAAGATGACTCGTCCCTAGAATAGGTAGAAAATTGAAAAATAATTGGGGTACTGGGTACTGAATTCATGCTTTCGAAAACAATTTTTTTTTCCTTTTTTTTTACGAAAATATTACGCCTCAAACAAATCTATTTTATTTATATTATGCTTATGAAATTATAAAAAAAATATGGTTTGGGTATAAAATCTAAGGCACTACAAGGTTTTAAATGAAATAAGAACCTCATTTTCGTATGAAAGCCTATGAGGTGCTATTTGAAAAAATGTAGTCAAGTCGATTGACTCAGTACTTCCCACACATTCCGATGATACCAGTTTTATTATTTTCCCACAGCATGAAACTATAGTCTAGATGCCCCTGCAATCAATTCATCGCTCGCCCGACCGCAAAAAAAGTGTTTTATTCTACTAGGTGCTTGTTTCACAGGTCAATGGACAATATATTATGAATACAACAAATTTTTGAGTTTTACAAACCCCCACCCCCAAACCACCCCAATTTCACCCCCAACCAAAAAAATTTTTTAAAATGATCAGGAACCCCTAAAACGTCTAAAACGAAGTTTGAGGTGTTTTTTATATTTTTAGTTTTTTATTATTGCCGCGCCGCCACTGAAATGATCTCTAAAAACTATACGCGCTTTCCATACTCTCGCGGTAATAAATCTGTGTCAAAATGTCATTAAAGTCAATTCAGAAGTTTCCACGTAACACAATACAAAACGGTCCAAAGTAATACTCGTATGTATTTTGTATGCATCAGAAAGTTCAAGTCCCTTGGTTTCTGTAATCGGCAAGGAAATGTTCGGATGGACCTAAAAAAGTGTATTATGCCGCTAGGTTTTTCTCTCTCAGGTCAGTAGACAGCCCATTATGAGTACAACAAATTTTTCAGATTTACAACCCACCCCCCAACCACCCTAAAACAGTAGAAAATGATCAGGAACCTCTAAAACGCCTAAAAACGAAGTTTGAGCTGTTTTCATATTTTTAGTTTTTTTAATATTGCTGCGCCGAAACTGAGACGATTTATAAAAATCAGACGCGTTATCCATCCTCGCCAAAGAAGTAATACTGTGCCAAAATTTCATTAACATCAATTCAGTAATTTCAACATTATAAAATACAGATCGATCTAAAGCAATACTCGTATGTATACATCGGAAAATTATCAGTCCCTTGGTTCCTGTAATACACAAGGCAATGTTCGGATGGACCTAAAAAAGTGTATTATACCGCTAGGTCTTTCTCTCTCAGGTCAGTAGACAGCCTATTATGAGTACAACAAATTTTTCAGCTTTACAACCTCCCAACCCCCAACCACCCCAATTTCACCCCCACCCAAAAAAAAGTAGAAAATGATCAGGAACCCCTAAAACACCTAAAAACGAAGTTTGAGGCATATTTGAAATTTTTTGTTTTTTGCTAATTACTCCGCCGCCCATGCACCGATTTTCAAAATTGTAGCAATATTACCTACTACAACCCTACACCATATCATTACCCAAATTTCATCAAAATCTATGCAGCGGTTACTGAGATTGGGAGGCTAGAAAAACGCCAACAGACAGACAGACAGACAGACCGACAGAAAGACCGACGGAAATGAGTGACGTGGATTTTCGTTATTTAGGCATCATAAAACGCCCAAAAAGTATATTATCTCAAAATCGAAAATTTTCGCGATCACAATACACCCCTGACCTATCGGTGTGGAAGTAAAAGGAAAGTTGGGGGTGAGTTTTAGGGGTTGAAGAACAAAAAAATGTTTCAATAAGCATAGTATAATAGTCCGATCAGTACCCTTGAAAAGCCGAATTAGTTTACTTTTTATCTGTTTGTTTTACGAAAATATCACACTTCAAATAAATCCTTATTTTATTTATCTTATGCTTATGACCTTACGAAAAAAATTGGTTTGGTTATAAAATCAACGGTACCACAAGATTTTAAATAAAATAAGGACTTAATTTGTGTAGGGAAAACCATTCGGTCCAATTTGGAAAAAAAGTTGGGGGTGAGTTTTAAGGGTTGAAATATAAAAAAACATTTTGAAAGCATGGTATGATAGGACCTTTCAAAAATTCCACTCAGCTTTCATTTTAACTTTTCTTACGAGAATATCACGTGTCAGGGAAATTCTGGGACACCCTGTATAAAACAAGAAACCTCTATCCCCCTCAAGAACAAAAATTACCCCCACTAAGAAAAAAATTATCGACGCCTTTGATTCCCCTTTGGCGAACATAGACTTCATGATCACGACTGTACCTTTGAAATAATTTTGCGGTTACCAACATTTTGACCGCTATTGTACATAGATAAATAAACATTTTCTTGAAGTTCTAAAAACTTCCTGTTAGCGCGGTAGTCGACGATGCTTCTTTGTTTTTTTGCAACAGGTTTGTTGATGTGATGAAGTGTTCATGCTACAGCTGTGAATATATTTTTGATTTATTCAGCCTTTGTCGGGTAGTAAATACTCTACGCATGTTGCTTGGCGAAATGCTATGAACTAACTAATGGTGAATCTTAAAATCACAAAAATGTAGCTGTAGTGTAGCTTCGTTAAAATAAGTATGTGGTACTGACGGTTTTTGAGAGACTGTGGTGGTGATGAACTGAAGAAGTCTGAGAACCTTCTTCAAGGAGGTAATTTCCAGGAGTGAGAAGGAAAGTGCAGACGCCAGTGATCAGGTAAGTCAATCACATTTTATCATTTATTTGTCTCTGTTTTCTGGGCTTTGGTAAATACGATATACCGGGTGTCCCAGAATTTCCTTGACACGTGATATTTTCGTAACGAAAAACGGTTCAAGCAAGAACTGTGTGGTACTTTTGAAGGTTTACTATCACCCTATAGGGTCTATCATACCATACATTCAAAACATTTTTTTTTGTACGTCCAGCCCTAAAACTCACCCCCAACTTTTTTTTTCAAATAGCACCCCATAGGTTTTCCTACATAAATGATATCCCCATTTTATTTAAAATCTTGTGGTACCTTTAATTTTATATGCAAACTTATTTTTTCCGTAAAATCATAAGCATAAGACAAATGAAATGATAATTTGTTTGACGCCTGACGTTTTTGTAACAAAAACGGATAAAAAAGAAAAGTAAGTAGGTGTTTCAAGGGTAGTGAATGACCTATCATTCCTTGCTTATGAATCATTTTTTCTTACTTAAACCCCTGGAATCCACCCCTAGTTGTTCTTTCAAATTTCAATCCACAATTTTGCATGGAAAAATAAATTCTTTACTTGAATTTAATTATCGTAGTGCCTTACTTTTTATGCCCCTACTGCAATTTATTGTTAATTTTTTTCGTTTAATCCATGAAATCGTAAGCATAAATTAAATAAAATACATGTGTGGAAGATATTTTTTTTATTATCATGAATCAAGTCATAAAAAAAATGTGACAAAAAAACAAAGTGCAAAAACGTGAAAAAGTTTTATGGCTACATCGGGCCGCGCCAACTGCGTGTGCAGGGTGTGCCCCGCACACGGGCGCCAAAATTAACGATAAATTGCAGTAGGGGCATAAAAAGTAAGGCACTACGGTAATTAAATTCAAGAAAATAATTTATTTTTACAGGCAAAATTGTGGATTGAAATTTGAAAGAACAAGCTAGGGGTGGATTCCAGGGGTTTAAGTAAGAAAAAAATGATTCATAAGCAAGGAATGAATGACCTATCATTCACTACCCTTGAAAAACCCACTTACTTTTCTTTTTTATCCGTTTTTGATACAAAAATATCTGACGTCAAACAAATTAATATTTCAATTGTCTCATGCTTATGATTTTACGGAAAAAATAAGTTTGCATATAAAATTAAAGGTACCACAAGATTTTAAATAAAATGGGGATCATTTATGTTGGAAAACCTATGGGGTGCTATTTGAAAAAAAAGTTGGGGGTGAGTTTTAGGGGTTGACGTACAAAAAAAATGTTTTGAATGCATGGTATGATAGACCCTATAGTACCTTCAAAAGTACCACTCAGTTTTTGCTTGAACCGTTTTTCGTTACGAAAATATCACGTGTCAAGGAAATTCTGGGACACCCGATATATCCGAATCTATATACAGTGTGTCCCAGCTAAAATTTACCAACAACTTTATCTCTGAAATGATAACAAAAAATGATAATCGCCGTGACATGTCGATTTTTATTTTGAAGGGGAACTATTTCACCGAGTACGTCATTATTGTGCCATCAACCCTCTCACCCCCAGCAACCCTTACTTCGAAATCTTAAATGAGACCACCATACTTGTGACACATCATTTTGAAGGAAATTTATTGACAAATACAACTGTGTAATCAGATTGAAAATCGATTCACTATTTTAGAAGTTAATAAAAAATATCGTCGTTATCAAAATGAAGTATTATTTTCATTACCTCTTTGAACATGGAGGAATCTTTCTTACGATAATATTTCAGGTAATGAAAATAATACTTAATTTTAATAATCACCATATTTGTTTGTATTAACTTTCACAATTGTGTATCAATTTTCAATCCGATTACACTGCTGCATTTTTCAAAAAATTTCCTTCAAAATAATTTACAACAAGTATGGTGCTCACATTTAAGATTTTGAAATAGGGGTTGCTGGGAGTGAGGGGGGTGATCGCACAATAATGGTATATTCGGTGGAGGAGATTCCCCTCGAAATAAAAATCGACGTGTCACGGCGATTTTTATTTTTTTTTATCATTTCAGAGATAAGGTGGGTGGCAAATTTTAGCTGGGACATAGTGTATAGGTACCGAGTTAGCAAAAAGGGTATGGGACGGCATTTTATAACGTTTCGGGGGGGTCCGGACCCCCTGGCCCCCCCAAATATGTGCCTGACGGGAACGCTTAAATATCTCCAAAACGGCTATAGCTGGAATGATGAAATTCAGTATCTGGGGGTTTTTGAATATGAAAATTCAAATATGCTAACAGCAATATTGTCAGATTTACCATTTTTATGTTACAAGTCATAATTTTGTTATTTTAAATGGAATGTCCTATTTATCTTTATTGCAATGTATTGCGCATGTCAAATTTAGTAAGATGTCATAATTTCAAAATTTTGTAAGATAGAGTAAAACCGCTTTTTCAACTTAAATATTTCCAAAACTGCCACAGCTGGAATCATAAAATTTAATACCTGGGGGTCTTTGAACATGCAGAATTGAAAAATGCTAACAACAGTGTTGTCAGATTTACATCTTTTACGTCACACGTCATAATTTTGTTATTTTAAATGGAATGCCCTATTTATTTTTACAACAATGAATTGCGCATGTCAAACTCGGTAAGGTCTCATAATTTAAAATTTTTTTTTACTATCTACTGAGATACGGCAATACATCTGTTATGTTACACGTAGAAAAGTGGCAAAATTTAACTATGGACAATCTTAAGGGCATTTTAGTATTATATTGTAACCTTAATATTTCCTAAACTAATTACTAAGATCATTTATCTTCTGTATTTATTAACTATCAAATATGTGTTATTTCACGAATTCTTTGTCCGTTTCAATGCCCTGTTATTTAGTTGATTAAAAAATAATAATACATATTACCCCAATTTTTCGAATTGTGATATATTATTGTACCACATATTATATCCATATTTTGCATGATTTTTGCAGCATATAAGCATACCCTATGACATAGCGGAATGAAAATATGCAATATACCCTTGTTATTCTGTATCTAGCTTATTTTTCAGTCTTCTGAAAAAAAGTGTTTGATAAATTTGTTTATTTTATCGACTTATATTCACAGTTAAAAAAGTATCAACTTAGGACTCATCATTTATAGGACAGGCCAGGAAAACCACAAGCAAGATTTCAATACTTTTTCATCATTTTCCCATGATTCGAGTAATGTGGAAAGCTTAGCCACTGTACATTCCCAATGAATGTATTACAGAATCACAAAAATTACAGATTCAGTATTTGTGGCAAGCTGGTCCCAATATGCATATATAAATATTCAAACGATGGCAGATTTGAATATTTTATGGTGTAACTGATGGTGACACGTACCCTTCGTTTCGATGCATCACGTATTTTTCAAATATTCTCAGCCTGCTTTGGAGCTTTGAGGTGCTACCAGACAGCATCGTCATAGTCTACGTTGCTTTCATTGATGTTATTAGGCATACATTTTTTCTCTTTCATTCCCTATTCAAACGATAAACGACTCCAAAAAACCCTTATGACAGAAAAATGAAGCCTGGAAAACGGTGTTTTCTTTTCAAAAGCAAAAGAATATCATTTTTAAGTACTGTAGGGTCTATACAACATGTTTTTAAAACATTTTTTCTGTACTTCAACCCTTAAAACTCACCCTCAAACTTTAGTATTTTTTAGCATCAAATCGTTTTTCCTACACAAATTAAATCCCGATTTTATTTGAAATCTTGTAGTGCCCTCGATTTTATACTGAAACTTATCTTTTTAGTAAAGTCATAAGCATAACATAAATACAGGGTGTAACTAAATAAGTGTAAAACATTTAAGGGGGTGATTTCTCATAGAAAAAAAGATAGGATCTTTCATACAAAGAAACTTTATTGGAGCATCCCTTGTTAAAATACAGCCCCTTGAAGGACATACATAAAATTTGTTTAACAATTTTTTTTCACAAGCACTAAAAAAGTTACAATACTGAAATTAACCTGACATTTTCTACTACCAAAAAGACACTTAGCTAGTAATTTATTTGGTTTACCTCATGGTTGTAAGGGGTGGAAAACGCAACCCCTAAAATGTATTTCCAATGCAAAAATAGTGTCTGATCAATAATTTTCAATATACAGTACGTTCATTTGACAGCGATTTGGATATAAAAATGGTCATAACTTTTCAAATACCCTGTATAGTGTTACAAAACCCTATATTTTAAGAACGAGAATCATTAGTAAAATGTAAATATGGAATCACTGTGTATAAATAAAAATATTTTTTGAACAAGGAGCATATCCTTGGTTACAACTTTTATATATAACTTTTTTCGCTATCTCCTGCAGTAGTGGAGTTATCTCATCCTTTATACAGGGTGTCCAGTTAGTGTGTAATTCTTCGATATCTCGCAAGGTATAACTCTTAGAAGAAAATGTCAAATACAAAAGTTATTTGGTTACTTAAGACTCATATTATAAAAATACTTTAAAATATACAGGGCGTTGCGGGAAAGTAGGATAGTGATCAACTTGATTTTTTTTATATGGAACTATAACTTTTTCTTAAATTGTTCTAGTTTCCATCATTGATCTCTATTCAACCCTAAAATATTTTTGGGATCGGTTGCGAGGTTGCCAAGTTATAATTTATTTTCTATTAATTTCCGGAGTTGCAAGGTCGCAAGTCAGACGTCCAAATTGATATATTTCTTTAACTTTTCTCAATAATATTATACAGCAGGTTACTTGAATATTAAATGGATATTATTTTGTATGTTACCAGCAATTCGTGTCTACAGGGTGTTTTTGGCAAAATTTTAAATTGGGTCAACATCAAGGTCATTTTACTTTGTTTTTTTAAATGTAACACCCTGTATGTCTTATTTTAAATCGAAATATCTACTAATACCCTATCTCGCTTTGTAATTTTTTTTTCGCGTTTGCGGCGCTGCCAAGTTATATATTATTTTTTCAAATCTTTAAACAAATATCCCCAATTTAAATCTATTTTAAATAGAATATTCTACGTATTTTTATTGCAATAAACTGCACATCTCGAACTTAGTAAGGTTCCAAAATTTCAAAATTTTGTTTCTATCAATTACTGAGATACGGCAACACCGCTTTTTCAGTAAACGGTACTGGAACGCTTAAATATTTCCAAAACCGCCACAGCTGGAGAGGTTAAATTCAATACTTGGGGGTTTTTGAACATACAGAATTCAAAAACGCTAACAGCAGTGTTGTCAGATTTACCAATTTTTCGTCATCATTTTGAATGGAATACCCTATTTATGAAGTTTAACGTAAAAGTAGTAAATCTAACAACACTGCTGTTAGCGTTTTTGAATTCTGTATGTTTAAAAACCCCCAAGTATTGAATTTCACCTCTCCAGCTGTGGCGGTTTTGGAAATATTTAAGCGTTCCGGTACCGTTTACTGAAAAAGCGGTGTTGCCGTATCTCAGTAATTGATAGAAACAAAATTTTGAAATTCTGGAATCTTACTAAGTTCGATATATGCAATCCATTGCAATAAAAATAAGTAGAGGATTCTATTTAAAATAAATTAAAATCGGGGTATTTGTCTAAAAATTAGAAAAAATAATTTATAACTTGGCAACGTCGCAAACGCGAAAAAAAATATTACAAGGCGAGATAGGGTATTAGTAGATATTTCGATTTAAAATAAAAAATACAGGGTGTTACATTTAAGAAACAAAGTAAAATGACTTTCAAGTTGCTGTGATTTAAAATTCTGCCAAAAACACCCTGTAGATACAAATTGCTAGTAATATCCAAACTAATATCCACTTAATATTCAGGTAACTCGCTGTATAATATTATTCAGAAAAGTTAAAGAAATATCAATTTGGAGGTATTACTTGCGACCTTGCAAATCCGGAAATTAATAGAAAATAAATTATAACTTGGCAACGTCGCAACCTATCCCAAAAAAACTTTTAGGATTTTAGGCTTAAATAGAGATCAATGATGGAAACTAAAAGGATTTAAAAAGAGTTATAGTTCCATATAAAAAAATTATGTTGGTCACTATCCTACTTTCCCGCAACACCCTGTATATTTCAAGAGATTTTTAGAATATGCGTCTTAAGTAACCAAATAACTTTTGTATTTAACATTCTCTTCTATCAGGTATACTTTGCGACATATCGAAGAATTACCGACTAACTGGACACCCTGTATTAACGATAAACCGTATCTATTCAGTTTCCTACAGATTCAGATATCTATATCTATGGTAAGCATGTGAGCAGCTCAATGGTGAAGCCAAGCTACAGCTGCTCTTACACTTAATCACATTCTTCGTCCAAGCACTTGTTTATGCAGGTCATACAAACAGAATACGTTCAGTACTTCCCAGAGTCACCTTGTATACTTCCAATGGGCAATCAAGCTAAAAATCGCGACAAATAAGCTGTGAAAATTAAATACAACAGAGGAGGGTAGCTTTTTAGTCTTTCGCCAGTTTTTCACCGAGCAAAGCTCTCGGCGCTGGTTTACTTTGGGCTAAGCTCCCTTAGTTTCGATCAGTAAATCAAGATAAAGTCGGAGCTGCTTTAAAAACAGAAGAGCTCCCCTATTCTTCCGTGTATACGGGGCGTACAATAGGGATGGCCATATTCAAACCGATTCACCGGTGAATGGACTCTGTACTTCGACACTTGACTTCAAAATGGTGAAACAGCGTTCAAGTATATGTTTTTATCTTCTTCTTCTTCTTCTTATTCACTTCGGGTTTTAGGCATTTCTCTTGTTATAATACCCATCTTTTTCTCGGCCTTCCGATATCTCTTCTTCCAGAGCATTGACAAAATCTGGCTCTGGCTGGATTCCTATTTTTATGCACTCGTTCTACATGTTCTTTCCATTTAGTTTTTTGAAACACTATTGACTCTTCCTCCTTTGGATCTGGTAACTCAAGGAGAAGCTAGAAAAACTGGGTTCCGTCTTTGGAGTCAGGGTAGCTGGACTTTTATGAATCCAGGCAAAGGACATTCGACGATTCTAGCAGAGTTGCATGAGGATTGTCCTATTTTGTTGGCGAGGAGCGATACAGTTCCTCCTACACATCGCTTCAATCGCAAATTTACGGTGGTGTTTCCGTCAAGGGAAGAGTGGGAGTCTAGAGAAAGACAGCTCATCGAAGGAGGAGGACAGGTCTGGTACACAGACGGTTCACTCGCTAGAGAGGGCTCGGGCTCGAGAGTCTACGGACCCCATACAAGACTTTCACTCCCTCTTGGGGGGCACACCACAGTATTCCAGGCTGAGATCTATGCGATACTTGCTTATGTAAATCGTATTCGGGAAATTGACGGGTCTAGGAGGCGGATTACTATCTGCTCTGACAGTCAGGCAGCCATCAAAGCACTGAGTGCTTGGAAAATAACGTCGGGACTGGTCCTGGGGTGCAGGAGGGCTCTTGACGGCATCTCAGCTAAACACAAGGTATCACTGATGTGGGTACCTGGGCACGCTGGGGTAAAGGGTAACGAAATGGTGGATTATCTGGCCAGGATGGGATCCGGCAACAGTTTTGTGGGCCCGGAACCAACCTTAGGACTATCTGCAAACTTGATTAGGAAAACAACTGGAGAGTGGATCCAGAATCAACACTCTCTGAGATGGAACAACATCTCTGGTCCTCTCCGTCAAGCTCGGGAACTATTAGCAGGGCCTGCAGAGAGAATAGGACGATTTTGTCTCTCTGTGGATAGGAGTAACTTGAGATTGCTAGTAGGCCTACTAACGGGTCACAACACCTTCAGGCGTCACTTGTTCGTGATGAGGGTGGTCAACGACCCAACGTGCACGTGGTGTGGTGAAGAGGAAGAATCCTCTTGTATCGCTGTGAAACCCTGGGTTATCACAGGCAGACTGTACTGGGCTCAAGAACCTTGGAACCAATAGAGATAAAACGGATAGGACCTAAGAATGTACTTGCCTTTGCCAAAAAGGCAGGTCTTAGGAACTAGCGTGGATAGAGGCGCAAAAGGGCCCATCGTGTGGCCTATGCACCAGCCACATTCCGTGCTGGATAGCCTCTGGTCCTTACTCATTCATTCATTCCATTTAGTTTTATTTTCTTTTATTTCTTCGTTTATATCGAAGATGTTTAATTCTGCTGGTATATCTCTATTTCTTGATCTGTATAATTTTGTGCAACCTTTCATTTTTCTTAGAAATTTCGTTTCTTGTGTTTGTATCCCATTTTCTTCTTTTTCTGTTGTTGTCCATGTTTCACTACCGTATAAGAGTGTTGGAACAGCTATCGTCTTGTAAAATTTCATTCGAGTATCTTTATTTTTTAATGCTTTGCTGATATATAATATTCGAGAATTTATTAACTTAAATTTACACACATTATTATCACCGCGGCAAGGATGAAAAGTGCGTATGGTTTTCAAAAATCGTGTCAGTGGCGGCGCAGCAATAATAAAAAAATATAAAAATAGCTCAAACTTCGTTTCTAAGCAATTTGGGGGTTCCTGATTGTTTCGTTTCGTCCAGTTGAAGTTCAGTTGTGTCATTTTAGTTCCCACGGAGAGACTTAGGAAACTATTTACTAGTTTTTGTGTTGGATGTTTTTTTGACGACAAGCGGGCGATGATTTGGTTACAACTGTTATGTGTGGGAAGTATTGAGTCAATCAACTTGACTCCATTTTTTTTTGACGACGAATGACCTCCTTAAACGTTTTACACTTGTTTAGTTACTGACTGTAGTGACTGATAAATCTAAACATTTGGTGGAATATCACTCCCAAATCTTTGACTTCTTAACACATCTTTAGTTTACAATTTCTAATGTAATAGGCTTCTGTAAGCACATTTACCTTTCGGGAAATTTTTCATGTTGATCAAAGACTTCTCTTTTACATTGAACAGCATATTGGTTCCGTGATGTTAATGTTAGCGGTTATTGATCTATGGCTTGTCTCCATTAACTTGATGACGTTTTATGAAAGTTGGTGTCCCCTCGGCCCTCTATGTGGTACCGCCTTTGCTCTACACGCTATACGCAGTAAAGCACACATCCGAACGCGTAACAGCGTGTATCGGCCACATAACAATGTGCCGTTTACACTTGTCTCTGATCGATGGATACCGCACACCTATAACCTCGTCTGTATGTCACGGACGGATTTGCATGTGGGTCACCATCCACACCTAATTGGGGGTCCTTCATCACAACAACTGACAAATCTTCGTTGGCATCAAACTGCTGTTGAAGAAGCCTTTACCTCCCACCTTAAGCTAAATCCAGATGCACACGACATCAGACGATACGACGGTACGAAACTGTTCGGATGTCGTGTGCATCTGAATTTAGCTTTGCGCGAGTGGTCAGTGGAGTAATGTTATCGCGAAAATGTCCGATTTTGAGATAAAGTCGATGTACCTCACTTCCGTTTGTGTGTCTGTCTGTTTGTCTATCGCTTCTAAGAAACTGCTTAACATTTCTTTATTCTATCAATGTCTAATTTTTAAAATTTTTCTAATTTTTGTCATGCTTTTACTTCCCACACCGATAGGTGAGGGGAGTATTGTGATCGCGAAAATTTTCGATTTTGAGATAATACACTTTTTGGGCGTTTCATGATGTCTACATAACGAAAATCCACGTCACTCATTTCCGTCGGTCTGTCTGTCTGTTGGCGTTTTTCTAAGGTGGTAATCTCAGTAACCGCTTCATGGATTGTGATGAAATTTGGGTAGCGATATGTTGTGGGGTCGTAGTAGGTAATCTTTCTATAATTTTGGAAATCGTTGTACGGGGAGCAGAGTAATTAGCAAAAAACAAAATATTTCAAATATTCCTCAAACTTCGTTTTTAGGCGTTTTAGGGGTCCCTGATTATTTTCCATTTTTTTGGGGGGGGGGGTGAATTTGGTGGGCTCTCCATTGTAAGTGAAAAACCTAGCGGCATAATACACTTTTTTAGGTCCATCCGCATATTGTCTTGCTTTATTATAGAAACCAAAGGACTTGGAATTTATGATGCATGGATACGAGTATTGTTTTAGATCGTTCTATATTGCGTAACGCGAACATTATTGAATTGATTTTAATGAAATTTTGACACAGTATTACTACCGCGGCGAAAATGGAAAACGCGTTTGTTTTGGAAAAATATTGTCAGTGGCGGCGCAGCAATAATAAAAAAACTAAAAAAATAAAGGAGCTCAAACTTCGTCTTTAGACTGCTTGGAGGCTACTGATCGTTTAGCATCCTCCAGTTGAAGCATGCAGAAAAAAAACTGGCTTTCTACCTTCTAAGGAGGGAGACGCAAGAAACTATTTACGAGAGTGGGCGATGATTTGGTTGCAAGGGGATTTCAGACTACAGCTTCATGCAATGGGAAATAATAAAATGGTATCATCATTATGTGTGGGAAGTAGTGAGTCAATCAACTTGACTGCATTTTTTTACTTCCCACACCAATAGGTGAGGGGATTATTAATTGTGATTGCTAAATTTTTCTTCAGTTAATTTATAATCATGGAGCATTTCTGTATTATTTCGTCTATCCTTTAGGTACTGTAACAACTCTAATTTCAATTTGCTTTTTATTGAATCATCAAAACGCTAGACTGGGCTATGTGATTTTGGCACTCCACACTTAACATAGGAGGAAGTATTTATATATTCTTAAAAGTAGTTAAATCTCAAAGGATGACTAAAATACCTAAAGTAGTTAGTAATGAGTAGTTAACTAATTTTTTAGCTACTTCCCTCTAATATTTTATGTTGACTCAAAGTAAAGGAGTATAACTACCGGGAGAACAATTATTTAGAATACACCTACCTTTATAAAAAAAATGTAGTCAAGTTGATTGACTCAGTACTTCCCACACATTCCGATGATAGCAGCCTTATTATTTTCCCAAAGCATGAAACTATAGTCTAGATGCCCTTGCAATCAAATCATCGCTCGCCCGACCGCAAAAAGTGTTTTATTCTACTAGGTGCTTCTTTCAGAGGTCAATGGACAATACATCATGAATACAACACATTTTTGAGTTTTACAAACCGCCACCCCGGAACCACCCCAATTTGACCCCCAACCAAAACAATCTTTAAAATGATCAGGAACCCCTAAAACGTCTAAAACGAAGTTTGAGGTGTTTTTTATATTTTTAGTTTTTTTATTATTGCCACGCCGCCACTGAAATTATCTCTAAAAACCATAGGCGCTGTCCATACTCGTCGCGGTAATAAATCTGTGTCAAGATGTCATTAAAATTAATTCAGAAGTTTCCACGTAACACAATAGAAAACGATCCAAAGTAATACTCGTATGTATTTTGTATGCATCAGAAAGTTCAAGTCCCTTGGTTCCTGTAATACACAAGGCAGTGTTCGAATGGACCTAAAAAAGTGTATTATACGTTTAGGTCTTTCTCTCTCAGGTCAGTAGGCAGCTTATTATGGGTACAACAAATTTTTCAGCTTTACAACCCCCCACCCCCCAACCACCCCAATTTCACCCCCACCCAAAAAAAAAGTAGAAAATGATCAGGAACCCCTAAAACACTTAAAAACAAAGTTTGAGGCATATTTGAAATTTTTCGTTTTTTGTAATTACTCCGCCGCCCTTGCACCGATTTTCAAAATTGTAGCAACATTACCTACTACGACCCTACATCATATAACTACCCAAATATCATCAAAATCTATGCAGCGGTTACTGAGATTAGGAGGCTAGAAAAACGCCAACAGACAGACAGACAGACCGACAGACAGACCGACGGAAATGAGTGACGTGGATTTTCGTTATGTAGGCATCATAAAACGCCCAAAAAGTATATTATCTCAAAATCGAAAATTTTCGCGATCACAATACTCCCCCCACTTATCGGTGAGGGAAGGAAAAGTAGTTAACTATGTAGTTAACTACTGCCCAGCACTGATCATGACTAATGGTTGTTATTGTATAGAATGCAGAGGGCCGGTCCTGTAAGAGAGGGGCAAAGCTGGAAATAAGTGGGAAGCGGGAAAAGTAAAACATCACCTCCAGAATTTTAGTGGATGGTTGCACCTGGCATTTTACAGCCTCTGCGGAGCCTGAGCCGTTGCCGCAGGCCCGCAGACGCAGCCGCAGCCGGTATAAGGCTCGTCTGCGGCACGACATCGGACGTGGATGCGTTACAAATGGCTCATTCATAAAACACAACACCACATGAATAACATTCCCTATCAGATAGCGCATGGATAACCGTAATGGAGCCGACTTTCACGCTGACGTTGCTGACGCTAGGTCCACGTAGCATCCTTCTTTGTGTATCTATATTCCATGTTACCAGATCTACTTAAATTTCTTTAGATCTGGTCATAATTATAATAATTATCATATAATAACTCGGGTTCAGGTTTATCGAAACTAACAGCATTCATTTAGAGTAGGCGGCAGAAAAGATAGCAACGCAAAGGTGTATTCGCCTCACCTAACCAGATAATATATCAATATAATATATTGATATATCGAAAGCTTTCGACTGAGTATGGCATGACGGACTTCTGGTCAAGCTTGCTGCTTATGGACTACCACCTGGCCTGCGCCAGTGGCTGAATAGCTTTTTGAACGACCGATCTCTGTTTGTTGTAGTCGAGGGCTGTTCATCAGACGTATTTTCAATAAACGCCGGTGTTCCTCAGGGACCTGTCCTATCCCCTACACTGTTTCTGCTGTACATCAACGAGCTGCTGGAAATAACATCCAATCCAATCTACAGCTTCGCAGATGACAGTACATTAGTGTCGTGCATAGAACCAGGCAAGCCACTATCATCCCAGGAGACGGTACGTCGGCGACAGCAGCATAGAGCAGCTAGAGAAGCTCTGCGAGCTCATCCTTACCCGTTCGAGGTCCTTACTCGCCGAACTAGTCTGCCGGGGAATTTGTTTCCCTTCGGCTACAACCTGCAGCGTTTCAAATGTAACGTGAACCGATACTTATCCTCTCGCAGCGCTTCTACAGCGCCATAGGCTTTCAGCCTTTGCGGGAGGCCGACCATAAAAAAAAGAACCAGATAAGCGCGCTCTATGCCAACTGCACATGAGGGTCGATATACGAGGGTTGCTCCATATCTCCGTCAATCCACCAGTACACAGACAGCTGTTTCACGCTTATTAGCGATCATCGGTATGCCATAGCTCGACTGACGGAGATATAGAGCATCAGAATTCTCCAATTTTTTCTGGTCGGGCTATGGGAAAATAAACTGATATCACCGTAATGTGTGGGAAGTACTGAGTCAATCAACTTGACTCCATTTTTTTGTTTGTTTTAAAGTTTAAAATGAATTCATGGGGAATTAGTTCACGGAACCTTAAGTAAGTTTTCTTCAAGAGATTCTTAACATGGTAAAGTTTAGCTTCTCATCAAATGTAACCCCAAGAATGGACTAGTATCACGAGGTTAAGAACAATGATTTAATTGTTATAACCGCTTAGTGCATACAAAAATAAACGTACTGCTGCATTTCGTTTCTTTCTACATCATTTTGTTTTTTAGTAATTCCAGTCTAAAGTTCAAAGAAAGGAATTCAAATTCAGCTAATCAGTGCCAACCGCGCGAAGCATCAGCAGTGCATTGTTGCCAAGAACAGCTCCGACTCGCAGACGGGAACAGAAGACAAGATAGATGAGCCAGCCCGCGTACAGCTCCGGCATTTCGCGCGCCATCAGAATGCGGCAACACAGCACACATATCTGTCTTTTGATTGGCTGTTCGCCTTTAGGGTAGTGACGTCACTGCCCTAGGAGAATTCACATATTTTCCTTGTTTTCACGGCTTTCCTGTGCCCAAAAAAATCGGAGAAAAAAATGAGGTGCTTTTTATGACTTACTCTATCATATGCAACCAAAAAAATTCATGATACTAGTCCATTTTAAGTCTTTCTAAGAAATTTAAATTTTATGAGCTATCGGCTATCGCAGGTTCCAGAATCTTTCAAATTGGAAGAGAAAAACCTAAAAAAATATCAATTCCCCTAGATACGTATACAAAGAGTCTTAATAAAGTCTAATTAACTTTCCCAATATATTTTTTCTTTCTAACTTTAAGAAAACTTGAACAAGCCGGGTGCGTCCTATTACATTTTTTATGATACCTTCTGCCTTGCTACGGTACTGCATCTTTCTGCTTCTCACAAATAAATAATTTACTCCCACAGTCGAAGAAATATTATTTCGCCGTTTTGATTTATCGCAAGTGAAGTTTGGGGAGTTCGCAGCTCACAAGCTGTGTCTGCAGTACCGAATCTAGACTTTTTCCTCAAAAGCCACACCACTTTTGAAATGGAAGGCGGTTTTCAAATATAAGCTTTTCATTGCCCTTTTTCCACCTACATATGTGACTCTACCATCGCAAGCTTGGTTATTGCAGCTCCGATTTTGCAAAAATTCGGACTGATATGGTGTCACATCGCACTAGCCAAGGGCGTAGCTAGAATTTCATTCAGGGGGGGAAGACCGGGGTATAAATAACATCAAGGGCGTAGAGAAGTGGGAGTTTCGAGGGCCCCTCCCCCATGAAGAATTTTTTTGACACTGTTTTAAATAAGTTTGTGAGTTAACATCATTAATAGTTGATATTGACAGGGGAGCTGGTGCCAGAAGGAGACGTTATTTTAATTTGAAAGACCTTTTTTTACTTGCTATTTAAAGTGTTGACAAAAAGTTGCACGGTACAAAAAAGTCAAAAGGTCCAAAGGTAAGGTCCAAAGGCAACCATAAGAATGAGCTTCGCATTTCGAAGCTTCTGACGTTACCTTTAAACTTACAGTAACGATACAAAAAGCAAATTGAAGAAGAAAGCTTGATTTTGTCACTTTGGTGGCCTTGTTAAATTACAGACATTTGAAGAATGTATGATTTTGGATTACTTTTTTAAGAAAATTGCTCTTAGGTCTTAGTAGTAGTAGTAGCAGCGATGGGGAGTCGAAGCCAGGCAAGTAGGCCACCTTTGGCCCTTTTTGCCAACCCCACTGAACCAATCACCGAAAACGCTAAAATTCTACACCCTAGAAAGCTCCTTGTCGAACCTACCAGACCTCCTGACGAAAGTCAGTATGTCCGACCATTTCGCTGAATATAGTGGCTCCTCCCCAAACTCCGTCGTGCCGAATATCTGAACCCTAAGGTTGCGATAAACTGCACATCTGCCCAGGAAGTGGAACGCTGTCTCGTCCTCCTCCCAGTATCTGGAGCAAATGGTGTCCCCTACCACTCTCATAAGTGACAAATGTCTATTCAGCCGGCAATGGCCAGTAAGAACCCCCACCAGAAGGTTGAGCGTCTTTCTGCCTTTATTCAAAAGCCATAGCGTTCGGCCCTTATCAGGGCCTGCTATGAATCTTTTGGCTTGCCTGCAGTCGTCTCCCTCTAACCAGGCTTTCGCCTTTGTAGGCCCAGTTGTCCAGGGCCATATTGACCTGGCGTCTGCTAATTCCCAGCATAGGTTCTGGGCCGATGCAGGGGCTGCTGGCCCCTATCCTAGCTAGTCGGTCCGCTCTCTCTCGTTACCCGGTATACCAATGTGTCCGGGGACCCGCAGCAGGGTCACCTTCTTATGGCTTGCTAATTCCTGAAGGGCGGCCGAGCATTCTTGAGCCAGAGCTGATCTGGCCCTCGGAGCTGCCACCGCTTTCAGAGCTGATTGGCTGTCAGAGCATATATATATGCTCAGTTCAAAGCACTGTTCGACTTCCGTCGAGTATGCCGCCATCAATATCGCGTACACTTCCGCCTGGAAGACAGTCGTGCAGGTTCCCAGCGCGAAGCTCCGTCGCACTTCTTTACCCTCCAGACAGAAGCCCGCTTCCCCGGATCCTGACTCCTTTAAGAGCGATCCGTCAGTGAAGCATACCAGACTATTGGGCGGAAACTTGACTGTCCCTCTCATCCAGTCGTCTCTTTCCGGGATGACTAGTGAGAATCCCTTATCTAAATTTAAGATATTTTTGGCTTTTTCCACCCTGAATGACGATATCGGAATATTACTCTCCGCGAATCGCTCTATTCTGGTGTGGCCGACATCGTCTCTCTCTTTATTCAGAGGTGCAGAAGCGGCAAGCCCAAGAGTACCTCCAGGGCAGCAGTGGATGTTGTCCTCGTGGCACCTGTTATGCTCATTGCTGCCAGCCTCTGAATCTTTGCGAGCTTGAGCCTAACAGAGACGCTCTTAGGTTTTAACTATCACCTTCTGAAATACGGTATATGTAGTTTGAAAAACAAGTGAGCCCTGCTCGAAATGGGAATCCGTGGCAAATACATATTTATAACTGTATGTACCCAGACCCCTTAAGGATCCTTAGTGTAGATATTTTCAAAACTAGTCAGTATAAATTATCTCTTATATTAGGATGACGAAGCAGGTAATATCTTCAATATACAAAACCCATTTGATATATTTAATGCTAGCCTCTCACAGTTGGTGGGTCAACTGTTTTAACTTGTGCGTCTTTCTCTGTGTTTTTTTTAGTATTATGTGAGTTTCAATAGTTTTAAGTCTCTACCTTGCCTTTACCTGTACCTATCTGTAAGGTGTACCATTTAGTAAATAAATAAATTGACTATAACTGTGAGGAGGGAACTCTTTGTAACTACAAAAGCGTAGAAAATAGAATGACCTTAATATACACAGATTCTGTGGATGAGATATAAGTTCATTACATATTTTGAATCAATTCTCTGTTTTTAACATACCAGTGATATAAGTTCTTGAAGTACGGCCCTGCTTATCTCTGTAATTATTGCTTCGGAAGGCGCAACCCCAAAAATATGAACGTTATTGTGGCTTGCACGAACACTGGAATGATAGTACAATGTAGCGATGAAAAAAGAGGGAGTAGGGGTATAAAGATCGAGTCAAGTCCTCCTTTGTTGTGTTTCTAACTCAACGAATATCTTTGAAAATTGTGTTAACCAGCTATTCCTGTATAGTTTGGGATTCTACATTGTTTAGTGTCTTATACTAAATACGATACAGAGACAGAGAGAGGAAGAGAGAGAGAGCAAGAGAGAGACGGTGTTCCTCAGGGAACTGTCCTATCTCCTACATTGTTTCTGCTGTACGTCAAAAAGCCGTTGGAAATAACATTAGTTAGTAAGTGCATTGGCACCAGGCACGCCATTATCCTCCAGGAGAAGGTACGTCGGTGACAGCAACATGCCTTACAGATCAACCCAGATAAAGAGTAGCAATTTCATTCATTCATCCGAAACCAATCACAGACGACGTCGTTTCGCTTTTATTAAAGCTCGTCAGTGTGCTTTAGGTCTCAAAAGAATAAATGAAATTGCCTGTTAGTGCCTAGCTGGCAAAACTCGTACTAGTAGTAGCAACATATAGATATTGGGAAGTAGTACTTTAAAAAAGTGTTGGTTCGTCATCTATCTACCAAATCCGGTACCTGCATCAGGTATTAAAACCATTGGTGAGTGGGAATTAGTAAATAAAGTACAGCTTGACAAAGAAGTCTCACATTGGCTTACCAACTGTGGAAATGGAGGGTCACCCAATAGTTGAGTCACCTTCCGTCAAGGTTTTGGGGATCAACATCAACAACAACATGTCTTGGTACGACCATGTCGTCAGTATTGGTAAAATGGCATCCCAGAAGCTTGGAGTTTTGTCCCGCTGTAGGAAGCTGTATACACCGGAGCAACTACTGATGCTTTACAAGGCACATATACGACCATCGTTGGAGTATTACTCCAATGTGTGGGGATGCACTCCGAAGCAATGTCTAAAGCTGCTGGACACTATCTAGAAGACAGCAATTAGACTAATCGATACGCCTAACCTCGCAAAGGACCTCCACAGCCTGGAACACCGAAGAAGGGTAGTTGACATATCCCTGTTTTACAAATTCTATCACGGAAGATGTTTGAGTGAGCTCTCCCAGATAATAACACCGAAGGCCGTCCGAACGAGAGAAGCTCTGCGAGCTCATCCTTACCAGGTCGAGCTCCTTACTCCCCGAGCCAGTCTCCTCCAGCATTCCTTCTTTTGGAGAACATCGACGCTGTGGAATCAGCTGCCCGGGAATTTGTTTCCCGACTGCTACAACCTGCAGCGCTTCAAATCTAACGTGCACCGACACCTATCCTCTCGCAGCGCTTCTACAGCGCCATAGGCTTTCAGCCTTTGCGGGAGACTGACCATAAAAAAAACATACCACTGTCATTCCAGTAACAAATCTGATTTGAACAAAAAACTAATAGTGATGTATTCGTATTTCTAAACGGGAATTGCCAACCCTCAGTGTAAATATTGGTTTCACAATATACATGTATGTCCTCCTATATGTGACCACGAATATGCAGATATAATTTTCTATAATTATAAATTATAATAATGATCGCTATATTGCAATTTAAAATATATTAATGGTTATACAACGAACGTGCATTAACGAGTGTGATGAAAAAAAATTAAATTGGCTCTCTGGTACAAAATTGAATTTGTAATCAGGGGCGGATTTCGTGTTTTGTATTTTGTATGCAGCGATACTCCCCAAAACGCTCAAAGCCGCAACGTGATTGACTTATCCGCTTTGACGCATTGTTGAATTACAAATTCACAATGAAATGAAAAAAATGCAGTCAAGTTGATTAACTCAGTACTTCCCACACATAACAGTTGCAACCAAACCATCGCCCGCCTGTCGTCAAAAAACATCCAACACAAAAACTAGTATATAGTTTCCTAAATCTCTCCGTAGGAACTAAAACGACACAATTCAGCTTCAACTGGGCGAAACGAAACAATCAGGAACCCCCATATTGCTTAAAAACAAAGTTTGAGCTGTTTTTATATTTTTAGTTTTTTTATTATTGCTGCCCGCCACTGACACGATTTTTGAAAACCATATGCATTTTTCATCCTTGCCGCGGTAATGATACTGTGTCTGAATTTCATTAAAATCAATTTCATAATTTCCATGTTACTAAATTCAGAACGTTATAAAGCAATACTCGCATGTATACATCAGACAACTCTAAGTCCCTTGATTTCTGTAATAGCCAAGGCAATGTTCGGATGGACCTAACAAACGTCTATAATGCCGCTAGGTCTTTCTTTCACAGGTCAATGGACAGTCTATTATGAATGGAATAAATTTTTGAGTTTTACAACCCCCCACCCCCTAACCACCCAATTTCACCCCCACCCAAAAAAACTAAAAAATGATCAGGACCCCTAAAACGCCTAAAAACGAGGTTTGAGCTATTTTTATACGTTTAGTTTTTTTATTATTGCTGCGTCGCCACTGACACGATTTTTCCAAACCATACGCGTTTTCCATCCTCGCCGCGGTAGTAATACTGTGCCAAAATTTCATTAAAATCAATTCGATAATTTTCGCGTTAGGCAATATACAACGATCTAAAGCAATACTCGTATGTATACATCATAAACTCCCTTGGTTTCTATTATAAGCAAGGCAATGTTCGGATGGACCTAAAAAAGTGTATTATGTCACTGGGTCTTTCATTCACAGGTAATTGGACAGCCCATTATGAGTACAACAAATTTTTCAGTTTTACAACCCCCCACCCTCCAATCACCCCAAATTCACCTCCACCCAAAAAAAGTAGAAAATGATCAGGAACCCCTAAAACGACTAAAAACGAAGTTTGAGGAATATTTGAAATTTTTCGTTTTTTGCTAATTACTCCACCGCCCGTACAACGATTTCCAAAATTATAGGAACATTGCCTACTACGACACCACAACATATCGCTGCTCAAATTTCATCACAATCCGTGCAGCGGTTACTGAAATTACGACGTTAGAAAAACGCCAACAGACAGACCGACACACAGACAGACAGACCGACGGAAATGAAAATTGAAAATTTTCGCGATCACAATACTCCCCTCACCTATCGGTGCGGGAAGTAAAAATATCGACAATGTGAATGAGTACTTTAGAGACGAGGTCAACTTTTTTTGGAACATCCTGTATATTCACCTGTACTGCTGAAAAGTTCAGTGTCGACCATTTCTGGGACACTTTCAGTTTTATATAAATAGTTGGTATCCAAAGTAAAGCTTGTCCTCTGATTGCAGAAACAGTGCATCAGTTGCATGATCCGCATTCAAAGTACAGCAAACTACTGGCTGGGAGGTACACTTCTGTATGTATTCAACGACCAGTGGAAATAAACGTTACTTTAACGGTTCTAAAGTACGAAAGGCTATATAAGGATCTTCTATTTCCTCCCCGTTGGTGCATTATGGTTTTAAATTACTTTAAAATAGTCCTTTCAAAATTCATATTCTCTGGAGCAGAAGCCATTGATTTTAAATGAATTCCTGTGGAGCAATTCTCTGTAGGTAAATAGTTTTGTATATAACTGCTGATGATACGGTTATACAGGGTTTCCCAATACCAGTGTTCGATGTTTGCCTCAAACGCATGAAAAAAGATGATGATAATAATAATATATTACTTTATTGACCAATTACACGGTGTGAGAGAGTATAGAGCTTATTGCGGCAAACTTTAGCTAATCAGCTACTCTTACACTTAACCACAAAAGCAACTAAAACGGAAAAAACTTTTGTACTTATGGCTATCCATTGACCTGTAAAACTTTTTCTTGGGTGGGGGTGAATTTGGGGTGGTTGGGGGTGGGGGGTTGTAATACTGAAAAATTTGTTGTACTCGTAATGGGCTGTCCATTGATAGGTGAATGAAAAACCTAGCGGCATGATACACTTTTTAGGTCCATCCGAATGTTGCATGCTTATTATAGAAACCACGGGACTTTGTGTTGTAGGTATACATGCAAGTATTGTTTTAGATCGTTCGATATCGCGTAACGCGAAAATTGTTGAATTGATTTTAATGAAATATTGACATAGTATCACTGCCAAGGCGACGATGGAAAACGCGTGTTTTGGAAAAATCGGGTCAGTGGCGGCGCGGCAATAATAAAAAAACTAAAAATATAAAAACAGATCAAACCTTGTTTTTTGGCGTTTTAGGGGTTTCTGATCATTTTCTACGTTTGTTTGGGTGAGGGTGAATTTGGGGTGGTTGGAGGGTGGGGGGTTGTAAAACTGAAAATTTTGTTGTACTCATAATGGGTTGTCCATTAATCTTTGAATGAGAAACCTATCAATACACTTTTTACATACTTCCGAACATTGCCTTGCTTATTATAAAAACCAAAGGGACTTAGAATTTGTGATGTATACATACGAGTATATAAGGATAACATATCCCTTTGTGTGTTATTCCTTGTTGCTTTAGCGGTGTGCTCGATAGCCCTGAAGAAGGCGTAAAATAAACGCCGAAACGTCGGCTCTTTGAGTTAAAAACCTCTTGCATTAATTTATCCCAAAATCCGAAGAAACCTCTTCTACTAAAAAAACTGGGATAAGAATTACTTTCAACTGGATTATAAGAAACTGACAACTTAAATGTTAAAAATGGCATTGCAGCGCAGCATCCGAATATAATTTGTGATAAAAACCGCATGCAAATACGGAAGTAATCCAAACAGCGTTGGGAATCGAATATGGATTTGTCAGTTATTCGATCCCCCTCAGTAATTCTTATAACAACAGCCAGCAGACAGCGAAATAGGGTGATATATCCATAACACAATCCACTCTCAGCTGCGCTCTTCTGCCCTCTTGGCAATATGCGCCATCCCGGACCCAGAGGGAGATTCTCCACACCCGATCCTTTTTTTGTCTGGGCAAAGAGTCCAACTCACCATCGTCATAGTCACAATGTCTTAACAGACATGTTGTGAACTCGTAAAATGCATTAAGTCGGAGCTAGAGTATAGGGTACTTGCAGAAAAAAATATTATGTCGTTTACGCGTTCCTTAGAGCCTAGTAAACGTGACAAAATCACTTGTTTGGTTTTTTGGAATCGGCTGTGGGAGATATTCCAAAAATTATTTCAAATGCCGGAAAATGCCGCGCAAACAACCTCTGATCTCAGTGATATCCTATAGTGATGGGATGTAAAGTATTGATATTCGATATCGATAGCCAGTGCTAACCTAACATTTTGACATTGATCATTATAACCACAAAATACAGTCACACACAAAAGTACAAAAGTCAAAAGAATAAAAGTTAGGCTAGATTACTAATTCACTTTGTAGGGATGGGCTTGAATTGGATTCTACCTTTGGATTCATTCATAATGGGATGCGCCGAAATAAAATGACGGCTTCGATTAGTTGCGAATCTCTGTCACAAACAGGATGAACTGTGATACCTGTCAGATATAAAAATGTATTACAGCGAAAATGCTAGTGGGTTAATCGCCTGTTTCAAATATCTTTAAGTATCAATAAATTGAGTCGCATTGTTAAAGAATTCAGATCATCTCTAGTTTGCAGTTGAATCTCACTGACCTGCGTTGAAGCAGTATCGATTGTCGATATCGATAAGATACCTGTGATGTCAGCCCTTGTTTTAAGTCACGTGGAAAAATTTGAATATATCCTTATTTTATTTTGCAAATATCTTTTTTTGGCCGTCAGTAAAATCATGTTTTTTGTTCCCTACTGCTTCTTGATATGGTTTTCTTTACGCTATGTATACTCCCGAGGCGATTTCACGACCTCTACCCTATTGTCGACACGAATATTGTCAATAGTTTTGAGAACTGTAGCTCGCCATCGTTCGCGATTTACTGTCAGTTCAGCGGCGCTCTTGATACTCATATTCAGCAACTGTTTCGTCGTATCCACCCAGCGTGTAGGAGAACGGCCACGGCGCCGCCCAGTCGGGGCATGACCCTGGACTACAAGTTTCTACATATTATCGCTTCTGTGGATGTGTCCCAAGAATGTAAGCATTCTCGTCGACACAATGGGGGATAGTCTCTTTGGATTACCGAGCTCATCCAGTATGGAAAAGTTAGTTCGATGGGCGGTATAAGGAACTCTCAGCATTTTCCTCCACGTCCACATTTCGAAAGCATTTATGCGAACTCGATCTGCCTTTTTAACAGTCCAAGTTTCCGAGGCGTATAAAAATATGGAGAACACAAGACACTGAACCAGCGACATTTTGGTAGCTTTAGTGATGTCATGGTCACGCCTTATTTTAGTAAGCTTTATCATAGCCACACGTGCCTGTTGAATGAATGAAAAATGAGTCCAGTTGATTGACTTCCCACACATAACAGTGACACCATTTTATATTTTCTCCATTGCATAAAGCTATAGTCTGAGATCCCCTTGCAACCAAAAAAACATCCAACACAAAAACTCCCGTAAATAGTTTCTTCCAACTGTCTTCATTTGAAGTAAGATGACACAGTTTTTATTCTGAATTGAAGCGATCAGGAACTTCCAAATCACCTAAAAACGAAGCTTGAGATGGTTTTGTACTTTTAGTTATTCGATTATTGCTGCGTTGCCACGGACCCAATTTCTAAAAACCATACGCGTTTTCCATCCTCACCACGGTAATGGTACTGTGTCAAAATTTCATTAAAATTAATTCCAGGTTATACAACACAACAATCAAAAACAATACTCGTATGTATAGATCAGAAAATTCTAGCTCCCCTGGTTTCTGTAATAGAAGGCAGGGCAACGCAGGGATGGACCTAAAAAAGTAAAATATGCCCCTAGGTCTTTCTTTCACAGGTCAATGGACAGCCTATTATAAGTACAATTTTTTTACAGTTTTACAACCCCGAAACGCATAATAACGAAGTTTGAGGAATATTCGAAGTTCATGGTTTTTTGCTAATTGCTCCGCCGTTCATGCACAGATTTTCAAAATTCTAGCAGCATTACTTACTACGCCCTTACACCGTAGCACAGCGGTTACTGAGATTACGAGGCTAGAAGAACGCCAAAAGGCAGACAAAACTCAAAATAATAATAAATAAGTGAATTAGCTTGGCTCTATTTTTATGAGAAACACACTACCTCAGATCCATTCTAGCATGATTTATTGATACAGAAAATTCACTACGAGCTGCTCTACCACTTATCTCAACCTGCCCCGATATCCAAATGAAAATGACAAACTAAATTAAGCTATTAAAACCGATTTTGTAGTAAAGCAAAGCAGTTTTCCGAATTTTAATTAAAAAGTAATTTGTAATATCCTGCAAAACGTAAAATTCGTCTCTTTTTAATTAAAGATAGCTGATAAGTTCACAATTAGGGCTGGCAACGAAATAAAGGGTGCAACGCGGATATAGGGAAACGAGAACCGCTACTGACCGCAATACGCAACTGTTGCACCACCCCACCCCGCCAGGCCGCCCCCACCCCCCAAACCCCCCAACCCCCTGTCCGCTGCCACCCCGGTCGTGCCTAAACGGCAGTCACCATCCTCACTAATGGCTAACAGAGGTGCGGTTGAATAGTAATGGATTATATTGTTCAAAGTTTCATTGCACCTCCACCACAATTCTTAAGCTCTACGATGCTTCGATTGACTTGGGATTATTCCCAACAAAGGTGGCGAGGCAAAGCCAGAGGCAAGTAGTCCAACTTTCATCCAAACCTGAAGATCTGAGAGAGAGAAATTTGTGATTTTCGTCAAACGAGGCTGAAACTCCAAGCTGCGATAGGATTTGTAATCAGCACCCTCAGATTGTCCAAAACACGAGGTTTGATCTTAATAGGAAGCCAAATAAAAATTTTCGATGTTTCAGGCAAATCTGAAGATCTGACAGATCTGTAATTCTTGGTTTCCTTCAAACGAGACTGAAACTCGAAACTGCGACCGGATATGTAATCAGCACTCTCCAGATTGTCCAAAACACGATATTTCATCTCAATAGGAAGCCAAATAAAGATTTTGGATTTTTTAGGAAAACTTGAAGATTTGAAAGATCTGAATTTTTTTATTTTCATCAAACAAGACTGATACTCAAAACTGCAATCGTATTTGTAGTTAGCCCCTTCAAATCATTTCCAATACGAGGTATCGTCTTGATAAAAAGCCAAATTAAGATGTTCAATTTTTTAGGTAAACCTGAAAGATATGAAATTTTTTATTTCCGTCAAATGATACTGAAACTTATAACAGCTACAGGATTCGTAATCATCACCCTAAAGTTATCCCAAATTCATCTTAATAGAAAACCAAATAAAGATTTTCGATTTTGCAGCTGAAGATTTTTTGATAGAAAAGGCATATTACAGTATTCATAATCATAAAATAGAGTAATAAAATTAGAATACATCAAGTGCTGTCTCTCCTGACAGTATTACGATGTGTGTATTATGTTTGTGTTATATGACAATGACAATGTAATGTCCTTTCATTTTTATTGAGTACGACGCACATTTATTCCCAGGGTGTCCAAGGCTTGGAATGGACTGCCAGAAGATGTATTTATTGGGCCTGCGGATATTGGCCCATTCAAATCTCGCGTTAACAAACTTCCCCTAACATAACCCTTTCACAGCAGCCGCGGTACTCTGGTATTTAGGCTCTGCCTGCGCGGTCTGCTCAGTTATATAAAAAAAATTGAAACCTGATGATCTAAAATCTTTGATTTTCGTCAAACGATACTGAAACTCAAAACTGCGACAGGATTTGTGATCAGCACCCTCAGGTTGTCCAAAGTACAAAGTTTTATCTTAATAGAATAAAGTTTTAGGCAAACCTGAAAATCTGAAAGATATAAAATTTTTGATTTTTTTCAAAGAGATACTGAAACTCAAAACTGCGGCAGGATATCTAATCAGCACCCTTAAATTATCCAAAATGCGAAATTTTATCTTAATAGAAAGCCACATTTTTTTAGGTAAACCGGAAAATCTGAAAGATCTGAATTTTTTTGATTTTCGTCAAACGATAGAGGAACTCAGAACTTCGACAGGTTTTGTAATCAGTATCTTCAAACTATCCAAAATACTAAGAAGAAGATTAATTGGCAAAGAAGAAGATTAATAGGAAGCCAAATAAAGATTTTCGATTTTTTAGGTAAACCTGAAAATCTGAATGATCTGAAATTTTTTATGTTCGTCAAACGATACGGAAACTCAAAACTTTGACAGGATTTTTAATCAGCACCCTAAATTCATCCAAAATACTAGGTTTCGTCTAATCGAAAGCCGAATAAAGATTTTCAATTTTTTAGGTAAACCTGAAGATCTGCCAGATCTGTAATTTCTGATTTCCATCAAACGAGACTGAAACTCAAAATTGCGACAGGATTTGTAATCAGCGCCCTCAAATAATCCAAAGACACGAGGTTCTGTCTTGATAGAAAGCCGAATAAAGATTCTCGATTTTTTAGACTATACCAATCGTATTCAAACAAGAGGGCATATGGGAGCATAGTCCATAGAATTGTCTCCAAATTCATTTTCTGCTTCTCTCAGACTGGAATGACGTGTGCGAATACCTATACGTATCTCAGAGTAACAACTAAATATAGAGGTAGTAAACAAACCACTTCAGCATGGCGTGCTCAAAGCCATCATCTTTTGACGCTTCAGACCCAAACATTGCCAACTAACCTCAAAATTCTTCCAATACAACCCATGTTACAAACACTGCTCTGCACTGTCCCATCTCGAAAAACTGTTAAACTACACTCGAATATAGCACAGCAAGTCCGTAAAGCTTCACTACAGTTACCAACAAATAGCAAATTCGATTTTACTGACCAAGCATAAAAGACGCACAAACAGAACAAATGTTTGACAGTCGGAGGTTACCGTAAACAAATCGCAGGAAAATTACATAGGCGTTGCCAACTCCTCAAAACTTATGTAAGACAGAATTTGTGTTAATGATAAAGAAACATGCAGTAACGCAGTAGAGGCCAACATATCTGTTGATTTTGCTGCAATCATTCCTGAACCATCAAAATACCGTTTTTTTTATCGTAGAATCGTAGAATATTTCTGGATACTATCCAGTTAAGACGATAGTAAACAATTATGATTGCCGTATCTGGTGGTCGATATGACAACGTAAGAAAAGATGTTGGTCTATTAGGATTAGTTGTTTACTACCTCTATGTTCAGTTGTTACTCTGAGATACGTATAGAGACTCACCTTAACACCCGATCTTTTGTCTCATTTTGACCGCACGACAATGGGAAATGCCGCACCGATCAATGGCGGTATGCCCCAGGGGCAATTGAATGCCCGAACATACACCGGCCAGCCCTGTTAGGCTAGGTCTGCCCTTTGTTTCTCCCACGCCAAGCACTGTTGATCCTATCGATTGCAACAGGATCTACCTTCACTACATTCTTAGCTCTCACTGACTCACTGAAGAGAACTTATGCAGAGCCTCTGTCTGTCCGTCCGTCCGTCTGTCCGTATACATAAAATAGCCAAAACTGCAGGTGCTAGAGAAAAACTAAATATAGATTCGGAATCAGCATGCAAAAACTAGTCCGGGAAAAATCCGGTTTTTTCAATATCGCTTCCGGTTTGAAAAAAACTGAATTAAACTACGACAGGTAATTGACGACGTATTATGTATGGTGTAACTTTTTTTCTTTTTTTAAGATTAAATGTTAAATTTGTTGATGACTAGTCCGGGAAAAATTCGGTTTTTTTCAAAATAATAAAAAAATTAAATTTTTATACCAACAAACTCCACAGTGAGAGCGCCGTTTGACTTTACTCAAGTAAATTCTCTCCTACTTTGTTTAAATTCTTCAGTAGGTGGAGCAAGTACTGTAATCGCAAGAAGCTTTCTTTTTGATTATGGTCAGCCTTCCGTAGAAGCCTTAAGATCTCAGGTCTTGATTCAAATACAAAGCAAAACGCATATAGACAGCTCTCACGATATTCAGAGACTATGCCGAAGAGATAACAACTCTTATATACAGCAATTGTGCCAGGAAATAGAGATGCATACCAATACTAATCATCCGAAAGAGATGTTTTTTAAGCTCAAATACCTCAGTCGGGATTTTAAACCCAAATCTTGGGCTGTTAAAAATCTCGAGGTACAGCTAATTACCATGAGGTTATTGAGGTATGGCGAAATTACTGCGAAAACGTGTATCATGGGGATGGCCCTTAGGCCCTCTCATTGGATTTTGAATATGAACCGGATATTCTTTTGTCTGAAGTGGAACATGCCCTCAACAAGTTAAAAACTAATAGAGCTACAGGCATTAATACTATTTCTGTCGAAACATTAAAATGCTTGGGTGAAGACGGCATCCCTCTTTTATATATTATTTGTAAGAGGGTCTGGTCCTCCGGTGTTTGGCCAGATGAATGGTGCACATCCATTTTTGTTCCACTTCATAAAAAAGGATCTCCAACAAATCCAGACAATTATCGCCTACTTTCGTTAATCTCCCATGCAAGGAAGGTTCTACTATATATTTTACAATCTCGTTTGGAGGGTTTTATTGACTGGCAAATTTCTCGGGCGCAGGCAGGTTTCGTAAAAGGACGCGGTATGCGTGAACAGATCTTAAACTTAAGACAGATTATTGAAAAAGCCAGAGAGCATTATTTTTCCGTTTTTATCTGCTTTGTGGCCTATTCTAAGGCGTTTGATAACGCAAAGTGGCCTAAACTGTGGGAAATCCTTATCTCCATGGGAGTCCCTTACCACTTAGTATTTCTCATACAGCAACTCTATGAGTCTAGCTCAATTCGTGTAACAATTGATGGTAACCTGTCTGGTCAAACAGCAACCAGAAAAGGAGTTCGTCAGGGATGCGTATTATCTCCGATGTTATTTAACATTTACTCTGAATTTGTGATGAGACAGGTATTGGACAACTGGAATGGCGGTATAACTATTGGCGGAAGCAAAATATCTAACTTAGGATTTGCTGACGATACAACCCTTATTGCTGCTTCTCAGGAAGGACTAGTAGCTCTATTGAACGTTTTAGAACAACACAATGCAGCATATGGCCTTGGTATTAACTACAACAAGACCAAGGTTATTATCGTAGATAGAAGGCATGACAATCATCGAGAAATAAAGTCAATAGGCCGTTGTGAGGTGGTTCAAAGTTTTGTGTACCTCGCTTCTTTGATCGACAATACAGGTAGCTGTGAGAATGAGATTCGACGGCGCATTCAACAGGCACGGGTGGCCATGATAAAGCTTACTAAAATATGGCGTCACCATAACATCACTAAAGCTACCAAAATGTCACTGGTTCAGTCTCTTGTGTTCTCCATATTTTTGTATGCCTCGGAAACTTGGACTGTTAAAAAGGCAGTTCGAGCTCGCATAGATGCTTTTGAAATGTGGCCGTCGAGGAGAATGCTGAGAATTCCTTATATCGCCCATCGAACTAATGTTTCCGTACTGGATGAGCTCGGTAATCCAAAGAGACTATTCTCCATTATGTCGATGAGAATGCTTACATTCTTCAGACATATTCACAGAAGCGATAATATATATGGAGAAACTTGTAGTTCAGGGTCACGCCCCGAGTGGGCGGCGCCGTGGCCGTTCCCCTACACGCTGGATGGATACGACGAAACAGTTGCTAGATATGAGTATCAAGAGCGCCACTGAACTGACAGTAAATCGCGAGCGATGGCGAGGTACAGGTCTCAAAACTATTGATAATATTCGTTTCGGCAATACTATAGCTCCGACTTAATGCATTTTACGAGTTCACAACATGTCTGTTAAGACATTGTGACTGTGATGATGCTTCCGCAGAAGCTGAAAGCCTTTGGTGCTGTAGAAGTCGTGAAACAATTCCTCCAGCAGCTCATTCCACAGCGTCGAAGTTCTCCAAAGGAGGAATACTGGAGAAGACTGGTTTGAGGAGTAGGAACCTCGACCTATCAAGGATGAGCTCGCAGAGCCTCTCTAGTGTTCCTGGTCCGGACGGCCTTTGGTGTTATTATCTGGGAGAGCTCACCCGAACATCTTCCGTGATGGAATCTGTAAAACAGGGACAGGTCAGTCACCCTTCTTCGATGCTCCAGGCTGTGGAGGTCCTTTGTGAGGTTTCCATCTTCTGATAAATGGAACAACAATCCTTTTTCAATATTACCCACCTACCTCTTGTAATAAGAAAGGTATTGAATCTATCAAGAGTTTACAGTGCAATATAGAGTACTGAAATAAACATGGCACCCTGTATAGATGGAAGGCTGTTTCGGCAATCAGTTCTGTTATCGTACCATCCCTGTTTCCTAGAATTAATTTTCCCTTTGAGCGATTTTATCTGAAAAAAGCTTGCTAGCATGACTGAAAAATGTTTCGCAAATTTCAATTGCAAATTAAGGGAAATAAATAAACGTTATAGTGAAAACTTGCGAATCTCCGTGAATTTTTATTGAGTTTATAGCCACAATCTCAGCTAAGACCTCTTTAATAATTTTTACTCGAAGGCTTGAATATTTATACCTTTTGTTCAGTTTGCCCCATATTTTTCTGGCTACCCTCGAAGAATTAATGGTTTTTAGGGTTGAATTGTAAATTAATTTCGTTGTATGCATACTGCAGTCTGCAATATACAGGATGCTACACCGTTAGGACTTACGAGGTTGGATGTTTCTACCCCAACTTATTTTTTTTAGTAGTGAGTGGGTTAGGGTTCAGTTACTCTAATAGTTGTAGTAGTAAACTTATTCAGTTGTTTTGGATTTTTTATAAATATACTTTTTTGATGCTCTACAAATTCCTTTCAATAAAAAAGCTATATAAATGTAATGATGACAATATTTTAGCTAATGCTGCTTCGTCTGGTGCATAGAATACACCACGCCTGTACTAGTGACACAAAAACGTATTTATTCCGATATATAGTATTCGCTACATTCAATTTTTTCCCTGGGACAAGGTATGATCATATTTTTGTAACAAAATCATTAATAGTGTTAATACTAATTTTGTATTACATATAATTGTACAGAATACACCACGCTTGTACTTTTTTTTTATAACTGAGCAGACCGCGCAGGCAGAGCCTAAATACCAGAGTACCGCGGCTGCTGTGAAAGGGTTATGTTAGGGGAGGTTTGTTAACGCGAGATTTGAATGGGCCAATATCCGCAGGCCCAATAAATACATCTTCTGGCAGTCCATTCCAAGCCTTGGACACCCTGGGAATAAGTGTGCGGTTGTACCGCTCAGTTCTTGATGTATGAAGGACGACCATCTTAGGATGAGATGCAGCGGTCGCACGGGTACATTGGATAGGAGCAGTGAGCGGCGTAACGAGAGAGAAGAGTGAGAGGTCACCAACAACACGCCGTTGAGAAAGTGACTGAAGGTGGCGCGTTAAGGCCGGATCGCCAATTAGTCGAATTGCCCTTCTCTGGACGGCATCTAGTATAGACAGAGTAGTAGGGGCAGCAGCTCCCCAGACATGAGAGCAATGCTCCAGGCAAGGTCTTATCTGGGATTTATATAGCGTGAGGAGGTTACATGGTGAGAAATGCTTTCTGGCTCTAAATAGGTAGCCAAGCTTTTTACCAGCAGCTGTTGCAATTGACGCGACGTGTTCGTGCCAGATCAGATTTTCTGTAATGTTGACTCCTAACTGCTTGAATGAGTAACTCCTTGGCAGAGCCTGGTGTTTGCTTGGGCACTTCTTGTTTGATAGCGTACAATACTTGGTCTTGGAGGCATTAAATTTAACCATATTCTTAAGCCCCCAAGCGGTAATGGTGAAGCTGCCACTGCCAGTCTTCTGCGTTCCAGCTCGACCACAGAGATCGGTCTATTGCTCATGATGCCTGCATGCAGCGTACTGTCATCCGCAAAACTGTGGATTGGGTTTGTAGTGCTACAGAGTAGATCATTAATGTGAAGCAGAAGCAATGTCGCAGCCGATACCGATCCCTGCGGCACCCCGGCATTGATGCTATGGAAAGAAGAAGAAAAGCCGTCTACCATGACAGAGATTTTCCGACCTGAGAGGAAGTCTGCGAGCCAACCGCAAAACTCAACAGGGGGCCCATAAGACGGGAGCTTGTTTAGGAGACCTGCATGGTGCTTGTACTTAAGTTTCAAGACAAGGCGCGTATGGCTAAATTAAACTTTACTGATAACAAATAAATCAGAAGCCATTAAGGTGATTGCGATAAAAATTTAACATCATGGAGAAATTCTCGGTAAAATTGAGATGAAATTTTTTTCAATTCCAATATTTGGGGGTTCTACGTTCTTGGTCCGGCCCTGTCAAATTGAGGAAATACGTTTTCGGCTGCCTGTTCTCTATTCCATCCAGGAGATCTGAAGCGTAACAACATACAGTCGTTAAATTGAAGGTCTCGATACTGCAGCTGTTGACGTTTCTCTTCGAAGAAAAATGAATACCTAATGAAATTCAAAGCAGATTGGCTTTCATTTTGTTAACCACATGAAATATTGAAAATCTCAGCCCAGCGTATGAACTTTCATCGATTCTGTTTCCAAGTAGGCTGATGTTAGAATAAATCTAACCTTCTTTTGGACATGAGGGCATACATACCTTTTTCTACTTCTTAAGGGTCCTGGGTCGTCATCATAGTCACAATGTCTTAACAGACGTGTTGTGAACTCGTAAAATGCATTAAGTCGGAACTAGAGTATTAGATTTACTGTCAGTTTAGTGGCGCTCTTGATACTCACATCCAGCAATTGTTTCGTCGTATCCACCCAGCGTGTAGTGGGACGGCCACGGCGCCGCCCACTCGGGGCACGACCCTAAACTACAAGTTTCTCAATATTATCGCTTCTGTGTATATGTCCGAAGAATGTAAGCATTCTCGTCGACACAATAGAGCATAGTCTCTTTGGATTACCGAGCTCATCCAGTATGGAAACGTTAGTTTGATGGGCGGTATAAGGAACTCTCAGCATTCTCCTCCACGTCCACATTTCAAAAGCATCTATGCGAGCTCGATCTGCCTTTTTAATAGTCCAAGTTTCCGAGGCATACAAAGATATGGAGAACACAAGCGACTGAACCAGCGACATTTTTGTAGCTTTAGTGATGTTATGGTCACGCCATATTTTAGTAAGCTTTGTCATGGCCACATGTGCCTGTTGAATGCGCCGTCGAATCTGATTTTCACAGCTACTCGAATTGTCGATCAAAGAACTGAGGTATACAAAACTTTAAACTACTTCACAACGGCCTATTGACTTCATTTCTCGATGATTATCATGCTTTCTATCTACGATCATAACGTTGGTCTTATTGTAGTTAATACCAAGACCATACGCTGCACTATGTTGTTCTAAGATGTTTAATAGAGCTTCTAGTTCTTCCTGAGAAGCTGCAAAAATGGTTGCATCGTCAGCAAATCTTAAGTTGGATATTTTGCTCCCGCCAATAGTTACACCGCCATTCCAGTTGTCCAATACCTGTCTCATCACAAATTCAGAGTAAATGTTAACAACATCTGAGATAATACACACCCCTGACGAACTCCTTTTCTGGTTGCAGTTTGACTAGACAGATTACCATCAATTCCTACACGAGCCGAATTAGACTCGTAGAGTTGCTGTATGAGAAACACCAGGTGATAAGGATTTCTCACAGTTTAGGCCACTTTACGTTATCAAACGCCTTAGAATAGTCCACAAAGCAGATAAAAACTGGAAAATAATGCTCTCTGGTTTTTTCAATAATTTGTCTTAAGTTTAAGATCTGTTCACGCGTACCGCGTCCTTTCACGAAACCTGCCTGCGCCTGAGAAATTTGCCAGTCAATAAAACCCTCCAAACGAGATTGTAAAATATATAGTAGAACCTTCCTTGCATGGGAGATTAACGAAAGTAGGCGATAATTGTCTGGATTTGTTGGAGATCCCTTTTTATGAAGTGGAACAAAAATTGATGTGCACCATTCATCTGGCCAAACACCGGAGGACCAGACTGTCTTACAAATATTATGTAAAAGAGAGATGCCGTCGTCACCCAAGCATTCTAACGTTTCAGCCTGGGTACACACATTTAAACATAAATGTACTTGTTATTTCAAACTACGTACATAAAATGTCAAAAGGTGACAGTTAAGACCTTGATGAAGGGCAATTCACATACTTGAAAAACCTCTAACACAAGAATACATACTTATTTGGATTCTCAAGTTCGCGCGCTATACCCTAGCCCCTTAAGTCAGTTGGTAGGGGAAGTATTGCAGTTATTAGACAAGCATGTGGAATGACAGTTTCTGGATGTTTTGATAAAGAGTAGACGAGCTGTCGATCTGTTTGTCACCTGTATTGCTAACCTTGGCCCAAAATGGCGGGTCATCCAATAGTCGAGTCACCTTCCGTCAAGCTTTTGGGGATCAACATCAACAATAGATTAGTTTAGGTTGAAAGTGAGTGGGGCAGAGCTGCCTCCTTCTACTGCGGCTCAATTGTGTCTATTGTGGCTCACACCTTTTTAGAGTTCACCGTACAGTCCGCACCTCCTTACGAAGGCGATCAATGTGGCTTCCTTGACGTCATGAGGTCCCAGTTGGGCAAATCCGAATGTCTGGAACCCAGCATTATCCAGTACTGGACAGGAGCAAAGAATATGCTCCGCTGTTTCGTCCTCCACGTAGCAGAAGCGACAGTCTGAAGTTTGTTCAAGACCCAACTTCCGCATATGGTGCCTTAGACGACCATGTCCCGTCAGCAGACCGACCAGAATGCGGAGGTCGTACCTTTTACATTCCATGATCTTCGGGGGGGCCTGACCCGAGGGGTATCTTATAAACGCCTTCGAGTGCAGTAGCTCTGGTGTATCTCGCCAGTTCAGGAGTGCATTCCTCACTGCAGTCCGAGATGGTCTTTTTAGCGGTGCTTTTTGCAATGCCCGCGAATGGTTCTGGTCCTATGAACACAGATTCAGTTCCTCCTTTTGCTAGCGCGTCGGCCAATACATTGCCTTCCACGCCGCTGTGACCCGGAACCCAAATCAAGGTTACCCTGTTTCCCGTTCCGAGTTTGTTGAGGAGGTGCATGCAGTTCCATACCAGTCTTGAGTCAACCCGACTGGAGCACAGTGCTTTCAATGCAGCCTGGCTGTCTGAAAAGATTTAATAGATCTGTTTGTCAGGGGCCTTTTGATTAGTTCCCTGACTCCCAGCTCTATGGCAATCATTTCTGCTTGGAAAACTGTGGTATACCTCCCAAGGTTGACTGAAATTTCAACTCTTGGATTGGTACCCACTACTCCCGCTCCTGCCCCCAGTTCAGACTTGGAACCATCAGTAAATAGCGCAAGATCAGAGGGTGATATGAAATCGTTCCTCCTCCATTCGTCCCTGCCTGGGAAAAGGACGTTACAGGATCGCTCTATATGCGCTTGGGGAACCATATAGTCTGAGACCATTCCGAGTACATGATGATGGGTAATTTCACCCATTGTACCCGTTGTGTCTGGTCCTAGTTCCGTTTTGTCAGGTATGCCGGTTGATAGCAGTCTGTAGGCGACCACTTTTGCAACATCAACAATAACATGTCCTGACATGACCACGTCGTTAGTGTTGCTAGAACGAGGAATACTAGAGAAGCTCTGCGAGCTCATCCTTACCAGGTCGAGGTCCCTACCCCCGAACCAGTTTCCTCCATAGGTATAATAGGTAAAAAAACGCAGCCTCAAACTCAAACTGGGTTTTGAGTAATTGCAGTAGTAAATATTACATTCCAATTCGAAAATCTTGGCGATGACAATACTTCCCATGGGAAGTAAGTTGCCCAAGATCCTTATACTACGACTCCGACCCCACGCCTGTGTCTTCTCCCTCCTGCAAGACCCTTGGGGGCAATCGCACAGCCCTCCAGCCTAAATCAACTATGTAACTGAATTAAAATATTTATTAAGGAATTCACATACACACTCCTCATGGGGCTTTTGTTAATTAGGGATCTTATCTCGGGGACTCCATGAATATTTTAAAACATCCACCATACCGACCGACCGACGGTGCGCTGTGGCAACGATGACAGCGCGATGGGAGGACTACCCGAACAAAAAATTCCTTTGTCCGCATAGAGTCGCGTCAAGTAGCTTCGCTCAGTACTTCCCACTTATTTTCTAATTGAAGCGCTCGTTTCAAAAACGACATAAGTAGATAAAATGCAATTTTACAGGAGACGAAAAAAATCGAATAATTGAATAAAATTGAAGAATCAAATAGTCAAACTATTTCATATTGTTGTGTAAATGAGCAAAGTTTACGGAATACATATAATCTGGATCACTCTCCGTCGGCACCTTGAAGATCACACATCAAAGCGATGCCGCGGCCGCACGCGCCAGTTAGTTTTTGCGTTGGTTTTTGATCAAGTACGAGGGTCTTTTAGCGGGGACTTGTTAACGCCTGGGTTTTACGTATATACGAGGGTCATTGAAAGACTATGTATTGCCAGCCGATTTAGACATACAAATACAAATATAACGTTTATTTTGCTAATACACTAAGTGACATAAATGGATATCAAAAATAAAACCTAGTAAAACTATTACTAATGAATCTCAAATGATTTCACATATTGTAGCTATTTCGTAGATGAGTAAAAATTGGTTCAAAGATGCTGTAGCATTTTTACCTGAATGTTTTGTTTATTTGGCTTATAAAATTTATGGTATAGTATATACTAACTCGTATGTACAATTTTAAAAGATAATTCTGTGGACATGCTTTACATGGACGTGAATAAATTATTTTTGACATTTTGCCTATCAGTGTCATCCCAATTGCTACTGTAAAAACTAAATTGTTAAAGTTATCAATAAAAATATTTCCGAGCTCTAAAATATAATTTAGAATATACCTGGGTGGTATGGTAAGACCACCGAATGGATATTTTGTCTCACTATACGCTTGTAGCGTGATAGAATCCTTTAAGTACCTGTAGGTCTTGAATTAACCACTTTAGACCCCAAGTGTGCTAGTTTGTTGGAATTGTTTTATTGGGAGGAACACAGAAAGGCACAAATGTACAGGGTGTCCCATTAATAATTTTGAATCGAATGTCACGTGACCAAAAACAAATACCTCATTGGTGAATACAATGATAAAAAAAGACACAACATCTGCTCTAATTTACATCCCCAAAATTATAATTATCTACTACTGACCAGTTCCGACATATTGCTTGTCTTAATCATCGTAAAACACCCTGTATTTATATCCTTTACATTTCAAAGTTTTTCACAAAATAAGGATGGATCTAATTGTCATTCTCCATCCGTTAATAAATTCAATTGATAAAATAAAACTTCTAAAAATATTATCCATTTCCTGCAAACAAATCCGAGATAAAATCCGATATTTTTGAGACACTGTATACACTTCGCGTTAAACACGTTCAACCTCTACTTTGCGCCGCCCCGTATGTCCTGGCTGACGTCGGTACACTGCTACCTGTGTACCGGGGAGACGGAGCAAGGGGCAGGCCGTTTTGATATTTTTGCGGAGTGATCCAACTTATATGTATTCCGTAAACTTTGAAATAAGTCTTTAATATAAATAAGTCACAGAATATGTCTTTTCAACGAGATTTTTTGAAAAAAATATATTTTTGAGATCTCGATTCATGCAGTTTTTGCAAGGAAAAGTCGTAACTAGCAATTTATTCCTATTCCTTGCCAATCGTTGCAGTCGATACTCTGCGGTCAGGGGTAGCATAAGATCATCATCATAGTCACAATATCTTAACAGACATGTTGTGAACTCGTAAAATGCTTTAAGTCAATGCTAGAGTATTGCCGACATGAATATTATCAATAGTTTTGAGACTGTAGCCCGCCATCGTTCGCGATTTACTATCAGTTCAGTGGTGCTCCTGGTACTCATATCCAGCAACTGTGTAGGGGAACGGCCACGGCGCCGCCCACTCGTGGCATGACCCTGAACTACAAGTTTCTCCATATTTTCGCTTCTGTGTATATGTCCGAAGAATGTAAGCACTCTCGTCGACACAATGGAGGATAGTCCCTTTGGATTACCGAGCTCATCCAGTACGGAAACGTTAGTTCGATGGGCGGTATAAGGAACTTTTAGCATTCTCCTCCACGTCCACATTTCAAAAGCATCTATGCGAGCTCGATCTGCCTTTTTAACAGTCCGAGTTTCCGAGGCATACAAAAATATGGAGAACACGATAGGCTGAACCAGCGACATTTTGGTAGCTTTAGTGATGTTATGGTCACGCCATATTTTAGTAAGCTTTGCCACACGTGCCTGTTGATTGCGCCGTCGAATCTCATATTCACAGCTACCCGAAAATATCTTGACAAAAGTGTCATCCAGCTTTGACGTGTTGTTTTCAATATTGATGAAATACTATTGGATGGTACTTATTAACATACCCAATAGAAAGCTTTCGCTAAAGAACATCCAATAGAAAAGCTTTGTTAAAGGCTTTGTTAAATATGCATGTTGATAAAATCGGGCCTTAGTATATTAAAATTTAAACAAATCAAAACTTAGTAAACCAGGCAAAAGGTGTTTTCTTTGGTAGCCAACTAGGAAGACAAATTCAAAGCAGTAGACATATTCAAACTTTCCTTGGTAGAACTTGTTCATCATTCAGTCGACTCTAGCTTTGACTAGCATCAACTTATTTGAAATAGTTAAACAAACCTTATAGATAGGTTTTTGTTAATGCTAAAGCAACATGTAGAATCTATATTTTTCCAGCTCCTTAATTCTCACCCCAAACATTCATTAAAGCTACCCTTTCGACCTACTGATGATTAACTTTTATTTTGGTTTGCTCAACACTGTTATTTCTGCAACCCTTCTCCTTGTTCATGTTGGTTTTAGAAAGACCCTCGAGATTACTTTGTGTTGACGATTTCTGCTTTCTTTTATATAAAGACGACCGTTCTCATTACACCACCAATATTGTGATATTCCAGTACCAGTCATGGTCGCTTTGTTTATATAGTTTGGACTCATTGCTGTTATATACATGTCACTTTATACAGGGTGATTGGTAATTCCATACAAATATTTAGAGAAGTGATAGCAGAGGTGGCAAGCTATAAAATTGATCATACAACACCAAGTCCAATTCCTAATGGTTTCGGAGATGAATTGCATTTTAGAGATTTTAAATAGTAATTTTACTAGATTGAGGGCCGATTTTATCAACAGGCGCATTTTAGCAAAGGCTTTGACCAATCAGAGCAGCCCGTTCAAGAACATGCATCTGTCAAAGTACTCTGAAAACTATTGATTTCTCTTGAAGTTTACCTCAAAAAGGTTAAAAATTACATGCATATACAATCGGTCATTATGAACCATCTAGTATCTTTTCCAGTCTCATTTTCCATCGTAAATGGGTGAAAAGTTGCATTTTCTTGTTTAACAAAACAGGACAAAAACAAAAAGTTTAGCAATTGCTAATTTCAACCAATCAGATTCCGCAAAAACTGTACATTTGATCGCTGGTTTTTTCTTCTGCTAAATGATAATGGTGACAAAAAATTAGGGTTTTTAATAATATTTTTGTGATAAATGGAGAGATCAAATATAAGTTTTACAACAAAACTGTTTTTGTTTTGTTTTTTTTTTCACAATAATCCAAAAGTTATATCAAAATAAAATTAAGTTTTTGAATCCAAAACCGAAAACACGCCGACGGCTCGCGAACCCGTGTGACGTACTTCATGAAAATACTTGTAACAGTTGTAACTAGAATGTATATTTGTTGCAACATAGGCGATGAATGAAGTTTGGAGCTTGAGACGAAGTCAACGGTCGAAATAAATATCTCTTTGAATGGTTGAAATTAGATCACAAATCCCGGTAAAAAAGTACCGAATCCCAAATCAAATATGTACCGTTGAGGCGATCCCTTCGCCGATATGGCGGGTGGCTGAATGGTGTTCGACAATGCTTGTTTGTTTTGTGGGAGGTGTTGATGGGTGTTGGTTCGAGACCCAGCCCGTGCAATTACTGTGTAAGTGCGGTCCTGTCACAGGAGTCTTACAGGTAAAAGTACGATTTACGATGTCTTCTTCAATTTGGACCATACGAGGTTGTCTAGGTCTTTCAGCGTGTCGAGCACGATGTGGATTCAGACATTCTGTGTCTCTAGCTCTTTGCATGAGTTAGACAAATCGACGAGGTGCAGGGTGGGTACGGTTAGGGAAAAGATCGGCATACACTCGCGAAGCCGCAGCGGTATTTTGACCACACTCACCGTACATTAAAATCATGTCCACCAGTTCATTATTGTTATAAGCGTGCGCCATTGTTGTTGTTTTTAAAGTCCGATCGTCCGATGTAGCAGGTCAAGCAGTCTCGTACACTATGCCACAGCAACGCGACGTATGACGAACTGCCTGTTTTAGTGTTTTCTCACCGCCATCGGCACCGCTAGCGCTGCCTTGTTTGTTGTGATATTATGACATGGTGAGCCATTGCCCAGGGACGGACTTAGAACTGAGGATTTCTTTAATAGTCAGTATGTTGTTTTCTTTAAATATTTCGTTTGGGAAAAAACACTCATTTTGGCGAGTACTATCCGCTGTATGAAAAAAAGTCCCATCTTATGAAACACCCTGTATATTGACTTTTTTGACGAACCCTATACATTTGTTTAATGTCAGTTGGATAACAAATGATGATTGATTGATCATTTGCCAGTTTTTAGTTATGAAAGTATCTGAACCTTTGTTCTGATTTTCGAGCCTTGTCATTTTAAGTCTCTCAAACAATAAATTGGATGGATCCAACCCCTTCCGCATGCATTTTCAAGGGATGGGGGGAGGGGAGTGTTTGATCGGCCACCGTAGTAGCTGCTCAGTGTCTCTTATAGCATTAATGGCAACGACAACAGTGGAAAACAAAGGATTTGTAAATGTGACATACGTCGTTAGTTTTCCCAAGTGGATCTCACGACTACGTTTCCTGTCAGAAACTATTTGCTCTGGCAAGGGTCCCTTGAAGCTCAGCTGTAATCCGACTTTTGTTTATTCATTTTGTTTGTTCGCGATGCGCGCTGTCCAGTGTTGTATCCAGAGTCAGGGCCTCAAGGGCTTAGGGTATAGTGCGCGAGCTTGAGAATACAAGAAAATACGTATTCTTGTGTCAGCTAGGAGGGGTGACCGCCTGTTCCCTTTCTCCAGTATGGATGTCTAAGATGAGGGGAGGTAACTCCAAAGGTCCAAAGGTCGTCATAAAATGCATTTCGCATGTAGAAGGTTCTGACGTGTCCTTTGAGCTTGCAGTAATGATTCAAAAAGCAAATTTAAGAATAAAGCTTGCGCTTGGGTATCACGTGGCCTTGTTTTGGTATCCTGTTTGGTTGTTAAATTACAGATATTTTGCATTGAAGATTTCTTTGCACGCTAAAAAACTTTTTCGAAGAAATCGCTCTGTGTTGCCCTTCATTAAGGTCTTAGCTATCATCTTCTAAAATTTTATGTAGTTTGAAAAATAAGTGAGTTCTGTTCTAGATATGAATCCGTGTTGTTGGTTAAATATTTGTCAGGGGAGACAACTATTTAACCAAAAACTACTTCACGCCCTTGTACCTTTTGCCCCCCAGGATCATTTTTCTCCATATGAGAGGCCCTATAGAATGGCCTGCTAGATCTCCTGATTTGACGCCATTAGACTTTATTCCATGGGGCCATCTAAAATCTATTATGCGTAGTCCCCAGTCTGAAAGCAGCCATGATATCCCACAGCATGCCTTTGCAACTGTCCATCACTATAAAAGGCTATATTTTCGTCTGTTATTGTTTTGTTTTCTATTTGAACAAATTAACATACATAAAGATTTTCCTAATTTTTTAGAAAACGAATGGCCGATTTTAAACTATCAAACGTCAAAATACCCGATACCCCTTCTCAGTTAAAACTTTCAAGGGGATGACTCTGGGGTCAGACCCTTGCGTAATATATTTGATTTTATTGTGTGATTTGATGAAAATAGTCAATACCTATCCAATATTTGTTCAGTATAATATCTCTGCTTGTTCTGTGTAATATTGTCTAGGTACGTCTATGGAGTTATTTACACAAGTACGTACCTCTAGTGTAATATTTCTGATTTTTGCTTTATAGTTAGGTGAAAGTAGTTACTATTCCTATCAATCACATGAAACTAACAGACTTGTCGTATATTTAATCGGTATCATATACATATCTACTTCTCCTGTACGAAACTGTAGAGATACGTCTATGAAGCTATCCACACGAGTATGTACCCCTGGTGTACGCTAGACGAAACTTTCACCCCCATAAAAAGGTGTATTTGAATTCTTTATTGCTTTCGCAGGTTATCCCCTTGCAGGAAATGAAAAAACCCATGTATGTGTAAGCCACATCATTCAGAAGATTTACTGTTTAATTTGGAGCTGTCGCAATGTTCTCACATCTCACTTATTGCAGAAGTTAAGATACTTTCATCTTACATCCATAGACGGGAAATATTTACCGTATCTTACGCTGTAAAACAGTAGGCACCCTAATAAATAATATGCTTTCAGCCAAATCATTCCAGGCTGTCATTAGCTTATCATCATAGTCACAATGTCTTAACAGACATGTTGTGAACTCGTAAAATGCATTAAGTCGGAGCTAGACTATTGCCGACACGAATATTATCAATAGTTTTGAGAACTGTAGCTCGACATCGTTCGCGATCTACTGTCAGTTCAGTGGCGCTCTTGATACTCATACCCAGCAACTGTTTCGTCGTATCCACCCAGCGTGTAGGGGAACGACCACGGCGCCACCCACTCGTGGCATGACCCTGAACTACAAGTTTCTCCATATTATCGCTTCTGTGTATATGTCCGAAGAATGTAAGCATTCTCGTCGACACAATGGATTACCGAGCTCATCCACTATGGAAATGTTAGTTCGATGGGCGGTATAAGGAATTCTCAGCATTCTCCTCCACGTCCACATTTCAAAAGCATATATGCGAGCTCGATCTGCCTTTTTAACAGTACGAGTTTCCGAGGCATATAAAAATATGGAGAACACAGGAGACTGAACCAGCGACATTTTGGTAGCTTTAGTGATGTTATTGGCATGTCATATTTTAGTAAGCTTTGTCATGGCCACATGTGTCTAATCCTTACGCAGAAGGTTCCCACAGGCCTCAAGTCGCTTTTAAAAAGTGATAAAAAACATAAGTAAAACGGGGACATCAAATATCGTCTGCAGCGATTATCCTATCCCGATGCTGGACCGACTTTAAGGTGGGGAATAAAATCTGCTGTTGCCGGTTGTGGTTATAAGTTTGATATTAAGTGATTATGAATTATTTGCCGCTTCCTTTGTATATAAGATAGAACAGGGCTACTTACTTCTTTCACCGAACTCTTTTACGAAGGCCACACTAATACTGTGTGGCGAAGTTACATCTAGTAATTAGACCTTGTTTTACTTCCCACGCCGATAGGTGAGGGGAGTATTGTGATCGGGAAAATTTTCGATTTCGAGATAATACGCTTTTTGGGCATGTTATGATGTCTACATAACGAAAATCCACGTCACTCATTTCCGTCGGTCTGTCTGTCGGTCTGTCTGTCGGTCTGTCTGTCGGTCTGTCTGTCGGTCTGTCTGTCGGTCTGTCTGTCGGTCTGTCTGTCGGTCTGTCTGTCGGTCTGTCTGTCGGTCTGTCTGTCGGTCTGTCTGTCGGTCTGTCTGTCGGTCTGTCTGTCGGTCTGTCTGTCGGTCTGTCTGTCGGTCTGTCTGTCGGTCTGTCTGTCGGTCTGTCTGTCGGTCTGTCTGTCGGTCTGTCTGTCGGTCTGTCTGTCGGTCTGTCTGTCGGTCTGTCTGTCGGTCTGTCTGTCGGTCTGTCTGTCGGTCTGTCTGTCGGTCTGTCTGTCGGTCTGTCTGTCGGTCTGTCTGTCGGTCTGTCTGTCGGTCTGTCTGTCGGTCTGTCTGTCGGTCTGTCTGTCGGTCTGTCTGTCGGTCTGTCTGTCGGTCTGTCTGTCGGTCTGTCTGTCGGTCTGTCTGTCGGTCTGTCTGTCGGTCTGTCTGTCGGTCTGTCTGTCGGTCTGTCTGTCGGTCTGTCTGTCGGTCTGTCTGTCGGTCTGTCTGTCGGTCTGTCTGTCGGTCTGTCTGTCGGTCTGTCTGTCGGTCTGTCTGTCGGTCTGTCTGTCGGTCTGTCTGTCGGTCTGTCTGTCGGTCTGTCTGTCGGTCTGTCTGTCGGTCTGTCTGTCGGTCTGTCTGTCGGTCCGTCTGTCGGTCTGTCTGTCGGTCTGTCTGTCGGTCTGTCTGTCGGTCTGTCTGTCGGTCTGTCTGTCGGTCTGTCTGTCTGTCTGTCGGTCTGTCTGTTGGCGTTTTTCTAACGTCGTAATCTCAGTAACCGCTGCATGGATTGTGATGAAATTTGGGCAGCGGTATGCTGTGGGGTCGTAGTAGGTAATGTTCGTATAATTTTGAAAATCGGTGCATAGGCGGCGGAGTAATTAGCAAAAAACAAAAAGAATTAAATATTGCTGAAACTTCGTTTTTAGGCGTTTTAGGGGTCCCTGATCATTTTCTACTTTTTTTTTGGGTGGGGGTGAAATTGGGGTGGTTGGGGGGTGGGAGGTTGTAAAATTGAAAAATTTGTTGCTTTCATAATAGACTGTCCACTGACCTGTGAAGGAAGACCTGGCGACATAAATAACTTTTTTAGGCCCATCCGAACATTGCTTTGCCTATTACAGAAAGCAAAGGACTTAGAATTTTTTCTGATGTAAACATACGAGAGTATTGCTTTAGATCGTTGTAACGAGGAAACTGTTGAATTGACTTTAATGAAATTTTGAACTAGTATTACTACCATGGCGAAGATGGAAAACGCGTATGGTTTTGATAAATCGTGCCAGTGGCGGCGCAGAAATAATAAAAAAACTAAAAATATAAAAACAGCTCAAACTTCGTTTTTAAGCATTTTAGAGGTTCCTGATCGTTTTCTGCGTTTTTTGGTTGGGGGTGAAATTGAGGTGGTTGGGGGTTGAAAAATAAAAAAATTTCTTGTACTCATAATAGGCTGTCCACTAACCTGTGAAGGAAGGCCTAGCGACACAAATCACCTTTTTAGGTCCATCCGAACATTGCCTAGCCTATTACGGAAACTAAGGGACTTAGAATTTTCTGTATACTATACGAGAATTGATTGGTTTAAGTCGTTTTGTATTTTGTAACGTGGACACTATTAAATTGATTCGAATGAAATTTTGACACAGTATGTTGTTACCGTGGTGAGAATGGAAAACGCGCATGTTTGTTAAAAATCGTGTGAGTGTCAGCGTAGCAATAATCAAAGAACGAAAAGTATGAAAACAACTCAAATTCGGTTTTTAGATGTTTTAGGGGTTCCTGGTCATTTCCTACCAGTTTTTTGGGTGAGGGTGAAAGTGAGGTGGTTGAGGGGTGGGGGGTTGTAAAACTGAGAAGTTTGTAGTATCGATAATTGGCTGTCCATTGACCTGTGAAGGAAAGACCTAGCGGCATAAGACAATTTCAGGGGGGGGGGACTGGCGATTATTTGGTTGCAAAGCTTCATGCTATGGAAAAACAATAAACTGGTATCAGCGTAATGTGTGGGAAGTACTGAGTCAATCAACTTGACTTCATTTTTTCAAATTGTTTGTTAAATCCTACGAAGTACCTAGTTGTGGGTGTGTTCATAGCAAGCACGGCTGAAATACGTAGAGACATTTTTAAGTAAAATCAGATAGGGAAGCTTGTGCTGATAAATCCGGGCAAGTCAGTGGATGTATGTAAATGAAACTACGTCTGGAAATGGCTGGCACACGAAATCGCCGCCCAGGGATGCAAAATTTGTAACACTGTTGGAAAGTATGGATACAAGGAACATCCACTTGTCAGGCCTGTATCTTTTCGTACTCTGCAGGTATTGACCCATTCAAAACCCGCGTTAACGAACTCCCCCTAACATAACCCTTTCACAGCAGCCGCGGTACTCTGGTATTTAGGCTCTGCCAGCGCGGTCTGCTCAGTTATAAAAAAAATAGAAGCGGCGGCGAACATCTTAGCCGCCAGAATGCAGAAGGCAGTCATCCGCGGACCCAATGATCGCTCACCTCACGATGTGAGGAGTAAAATCATTGGGTAATGGCACAGCGACCTGGTGATTTAATATGAGGTTAGGAGGCAATTAATGGTCCTTAGCGTCTTCCACAATAAATGCCCATATCCATAACCCTACCAAAGATCACTTCATCATCATAGTCACAATGTCTTAACAGACATGTTGTGAACTAGTAAAATGCGTTAAGTCGGAGCTAGAGTATTGCCGACACGAATATTCTCAACAGTTTTGAGAATTGTAGCTTGCCATCGTTCGAGATTTACTGTCAGTTCAGTGCCGCTCTTTGATACTCATATCCAGCAACTGTTTCGTTGTATCCACCCAGCGTGCAGGGGAACGACCACGGCGCCGCCCACTCGGGGCGTGACCCTGAACTACAAGTTTCTCCATATTATTGCTTCTGTGAATATGTCCGAAGAAATTAAGCATTCTCGTCGACACAATAGAGGATAGTCTCTTTGGATTACCGAGCTCATACAGTATGGAAACGTTAGTTCGGTGGGCGGTATAAGGAACTCTCAGCATTCTCCTCCACGTCCACATGTCAAAAGCATCTATGTGAGCTCGATCTGCCTTTTTAACAGTCCAAGTTTCCGAGGCATACAAAAATACGGAGAACACAAGAGACTGAACCAGCGACATTTTGGTAGCTTTAGTGATGTTATGGTCACGCCATATTTTAGTAGGCTTTGCACATGTGCCTGTTGAATGCGCCATTCAAAGATCACTTGGTGAGTAAGAGATTTTCTGTATAAAAGTTTAAAGAATAACGAGCTGTTTCTCAAATTTAATGGCTTTGGGTTTCTAAGGCAGATGCACATTAATGTTCGTGTTAATTATTATGCAGTCTGATGAATTTCTAAAGGAGTTAAGTAACTTGAATCTCCGACTATAAATTGCTTAAATTGGTCTTAAATGCGCGTTACTATTTCGCTTATATTTATTGTTTAACCCCTTAATGAACCGTCCTATAATATAGAGAACTAAGAGTAGTTTCTCAGAGAAACCGCAGGTTTTTGGCGCGGTATTCCTTTTGGCGGAACTACGGTATTATAGGCGCTTAATTTAGCGATTTCTTACAAATTATGCGCAGTCATGCTTCTATACAGGATGTTATTTCATAAGAACACAAGGCGACCTCCTTCAGTCTCGCCAGCTCTTCCAGTCTCTCCGCGCACTCTCGAACAAGGGGTGTCCTGGTTCTGGGCCCAGATGGCTTTCAGTGCCTCTCTTTTTGATGGCTGACATTACCTGCTGCCTACTCAATCCTATAACGGGTTCCGGACCAACAGACTGTCCTCCGGTAGAGTGTCTAGCCAGCGTATCGGCTTGCTCATTACCAGGAACTCCCGTATGACCCTGGACCCACAACAAGGTAACTTCCTTCATCCTCGCTAGCTCTTCCAGTCTCTCCGCGCACTCTCGAACAAGGGACGTCCTGGTTCTGGGCCCAGATGCCTTTCAGTGCCTCTCTTTTTGATGGCTGACGTTACCTGCTGCCTACTTAATCCTATAACGGGTTCCGGACCAACAGACTGTCCTCCGGTAGAGAGTCTAGCCAGCCTCATTGCCAGGAACCCCGTACATGCCGGGACCCACATCAAGGTAGCTAGTAGACAGTTAAGTGCTACCACCAATGAATATATCATGTGGCATAAGGGTTTACGTATTTTCCCCGTGCTCTCTAAAAAATTACCAGAACAGCACGTGTGGGGTTTATTTTAAAATATTCTTATGCGTCCCGGAGCCACCCTATTGTCTCCAAATTGCCCTACTGTCAGAGGTGCATAAGGAAAGTAGATTAGTCGCAGAGGCGGTATACGATCCACAAAAGAAACAGAAAGTCATACAAATGGCCCAAATAAAAACTGAGGTGACAATAAAGAGGTTATTGCCAATAGAGGCATTTTAGGCTGACGGAAATCAGCCGGCATGATAAATGATGTCTATTGTAACTCTCAAACAATCATCTGATAGCGAGACGCCTTAGATAAATGGAGGGCACAATCTTAAAACAAATTACTGTAGTATCGACCCATCATTTCAGAATTGTAATCAGGGGTAACGAAACTTTTTATCGATGAAATCGCTGCGTCAACATCACATTATGCAGAGGTCAAAACCACCTACAGGTCTGATGTATTTGTCAAGTAACCACTATACTAGCATAGGACTGCTATAATATCCTAAAGACACTGGCGTAGACCAATAAGGTAACATTATCATAGGTGCATAATCACATGGTGGTAATGAGACGGCCGACAGGTGTGGCAAGGAAGGGGCAGAACTCCCTCTCATCTGGTCTGAACCATAATACAACATGGTAGGGACAGCTGTCATCAGTTTGGTATCAAATAAACACTAGAAGTGCTGGAGCGATGTCGTGGGCAATTTTCAATTTTCACTTTATGTTCTAACACCGCAGACGCTCTCAGATTGAGCAGGAGGGAACTACGAATGGTGGTTGGATTCACAACTGGCCATTGCACATACATTCACTTGATTTATTATTCAAGAAATATTTTAGAATTCTGCGCATAAGAGTCATGTTTTTCGACAGTCCGTCTTGACTCACGAATTTGTGCTATGAAGAGAAATGTATGTACATACGTTATGTATTTTTCAATAATTATTCCCTAAAAACCAACGCTCAGTATCTGAAATCTCGAACAAATCATTAATGAATAACGAAAACAACAACGGGTCCAAGATCGCTCCCTGGAGAACGCCAGATGAGCCTACATAGGTCAAAAGTATTATAAGAAACAAATGCAGACGGTACTACAGTGGATTTTTAGGGTAAATCAGTGAATGTATTCAAAATTCACTTTTGCAAAGCTGTAAAATGAAATTGATACATAATAATAACCATAGACATACCATAGACAGGAAACAAGGGGGTAGAGGAATTATAGACATACACTCACTTCACACAAGACAAATAAAAACGCTCAGAGACTTTTTCCAAAGCAAACAGACAAACTTACATAGGTCAATAGTAAAAGCAGATAAAAACTATACTCCACTCACCCTATCCTCCCCAGATCACTCAGCAGACACACACAATCACATGGAATCACAAAAACAAAAAATAAACACCTGGTCACAAAAAGCACTCCATGGCAAGCACAGATACCGCGTTACACAAGAGCACATTAATGAAAAACAATCATACACATGACTGCAGGATGGCCAACTCTTTCCAGAAACTGAGGGTTTTATGCTTGCTATCCAGGACCAAGTAATTGCGACAAGGAATTACATGAAACACATTATGAAAGATACATCCATAACCGACGACAATTACAGAAAGTGCCACCAACAGAAAGAAACGATAGACCATATAACCAGCTCATGCAAAAGTCTCGCTGGGACCGAGTACACAGCTAGACATAACTCTGCAGCCAAAGTCATACACCAAGCACTAGCTACAACAAACAAGCTAATAGAAAACACAGATCCATATTACAATTACACACCGACATCAGTACTGGAAAACAATGAATACAAACTATACTGGGACGTTGAAATACATACAGATAAGACTATTCCGGCAAATCGGCCAGATATAGTTTTCCAGTCGAAGGCAGACAGAGTTACCTATTTGATAGATATTGCTATTCCCAACGATACGAATGTCCAAAATGCCTACGCTGGGAAGATATCTAAATACACGGACCTTGCGATAGAGATAAAACGGCTTTGGAAGCAAAACAAAGTTACTATTGTCCCCCTAATTATGTCTGTCTCAGGCCTCACACCAAACACATTTACACCACACCTAAAACAGTTGGGCCTGGACGAAAGGTTACACAAAATATTTCAAAAGTCTGTAATCCTGAAGACCTGCAATATTGTACGATCCTTCCTAAATTCCGATCCGTAATAGATCAGGTGTTGACTTGGCATAGCCCTTCAACATCTGTTGCTACCGCAGTCATGCGAGAGAACCTTGAAAAATCAAAATAATAATAATTATTATTTCCGTATGACTCTTACAGAGTGTTGGAAGATAGTCAACAATTATAATAATGTATAAAAACGAACAACAAACAATTTTCATTAGTAAATACATTGTTGCAAGAAATAACAAACAACAACAAACAAACAGACAAACGAAGAAACAGTGAACAAAAATATAGCTGCCTACATAGGTATTATGCAATGTCAAAGGTACAATTCATATATTCGTCAATGGAGTAGAATGAATGCATAAGTAGTAATTTTTTGACCCCTTTATTGAAAGTGTGAATAGAGTTTAATTTTTTTGATATCTAGCGGTAATTTATTGTACAGTTTTATGAGCATAACATAAGGACTCCGAGATGTTAATGACAATCGATGGACAGGAATATTCAAATTGAAATTCTTACGTAGGCTATATGAGTCCGAGCGATGCGTAAACCTATCAATATTTACGTTAATATACAAAACACACTTATATATGTACAGTGAATATACTGTCAGAATTCTCAATTCAAAAAACAATGAACGACATGAGTAGTTATATGGTTTGAATGTCATAGTCCTAATCACCTTTTTCTGAAGAACAAAGAGTTCTTTTAGGCGCGCATAACAAAAGTTTGGAAATATCGATTGTTAGGTTAAATATTGATAATAAGAGTTTTAAGCAAGACAAAGCATTGTCTGTCGAGACACCCTGTATACTTAACGTATGCTATACTGTACTGTGGAATACGTCTCTGGGTGGGGAATCGGTTTTTACGAAGGGCTAAGGGCTAATACGGGACTAACACGGTTGTGATCGTCAAAGTTCAAAGCCGCCTGTACTCTCAAAGATGCTCATTAACGGATGTAAATGAGGGGAATTTGGCTCGATTCGCAAAGACAATTGATCTGGATGTTTCCACCAAGTGTTTCCCTTTTCCCCATCTTTTCACTTCCCTCCGGGAAACTTTGTAAATAAACTCTCTCGCTTTTTCTCTTCATCTGGGCAAAGAAATGAAATTACGAATTCTTATGATCGTCCGTTGCAAATTAGAAACCGTAAAGGAACGAATAATGACGTTACATATTTCTTTTTTTTTTCCAGGAGCCGTCCGACATTGCTGTCCCCGTCAATACTTAAGCCTTAAGGACTATTGTATCATTGCTCCTCTCTTTTACAGTATCCACTCCAGCAATCTGGATCCCTGCATAAGTTTATGCAGTTTACCTACTGGTCCTGGTGCTGAGCCGTACTCCATTGGTTCTACATAGCTTGGTCTTCCCAAAGAGCTGTTGTCTCTTGTGATCTAGCGCTTCGCACTCACAGAGCACATGTAGCGCTGACTCAGTTCCGCCTCCACAGTCTGCAGTTGAGGTCTCCATTGTAGAGTCCCATCTTATTCAGGTGTTCCTTCAGGCCACAATGTGCTGTGAGGAGACCCGTCGTTATTCGGAGCTGATTTCTACTCAAGGAGCATGGAGCTTTAATGAATGTTTTTCCATGAACACATCCTGGCAACAAGTTCCACTGCTCCTTGTGCTGATGTTTCACCCATTCTCCCACCTGGTGTCTGATTGTGCTTTTAGGCACCCCCAGGGCGGGTTCTGCTCCAATATATAGGGCAGACGAGCCTAGTCTTGCTAGCTCGTCCGCTCTTTCATTGCCTCTTATACCTGAGTGTCCAAGCACCCACTCCAAAGTTACTTTGTTGTGTTCTGCCAGTCTTCCCAGTTCCTGTAAGCATTCCCAGACTAGAGCAGACGTAACTTTGGGCGCTTCTAGTGCCCTAAGTGTAGCCTGACTGTCTGTAAGTATTGCGATCCTCTTGTTTCTGTAGGATCGTTCATTATTGATCCTTGCACATTGCAGGATGGCGTACACCTCTGACTGAAATACCGAGGCGTATTTTCCTAGCGGAATGCTCTGTCTAGTTCCTCTTCCAAAGATTCCCGCTCCTGTGCCTTGCTCGGTCTTTGATCCATCTGTGTACCAGACTATTTCCCGATGCAGGTTGTTTACTTCACAGAGTTCTCGATCTCTTATTATAGTTTCGAATTTCTTGTTGAAGATGTATTTCGGAGTTATGTGGTCCTTTCTAGCATCCATTATGGTGTGCCCCACATATTCTGCGATTTGGTTGTGTCCAAGATCCTTGTAAATTCCTCTTGGTAGGGTTTGTAGTCTAGAGTAGCCCATTCTCGCCTCGCCCATTATTACAATTTGCAACGGAGGGACGACTACGTATTGCTTAAGCTTCGTGTAATTTAAATGACCGTCTACGTACGATTTCCGTGAAATTGTCTGAGTTAAGTTTAGGAAGTTTAAATTATAGCCCTAACAGTATCACAGAATGTAAATATTCTCAAATCAAAAATTTTAATGATCTTGTAAAAATTTACTTGCGGCAAGAATTAGTATTTTTACCGTCGGCCAGTTGTTTGCGCAGTGAACCACACCTTCCACAGCGAAATACCGTATTGGGGCGATTTGCAACAGCGTAGGTGGATGCTGCAGGATCTTCTTAATAATTTCGAAAAATTTGTTCCTCATCTTGGGGTCATATAGACGAGTCCTGCTGGTATCACTGGGACGCCGCCAAAAACCTCGTGTCTGGCTTAAACGTCAAAACGTACCAGAAAAAACTACTTCGTTGGGTTGACCGCGATTAGGGTATCGCCTTCTACGAACATTACGTCAGCATATTCTTGATTTGTAAACATGATGGCCACTGTAGATTGATCATGCACGTACTTACGCTAAAGCTGAAACTGTAGATGATTTCCGTGCACGCGTGAACCCCAACGCCGTTGCCCGTTTTAAAAGTAGAGACGCAGCTGTCACAGCCCACTGGATCTTAATTTGTGTAGGCGTGCCTTCATTATTGTCGATCTACACCATGAAATCTACAGTTTCAGCTTTAACGTGCGTACGTTCATGATTGATGATCCATAGTGTGCTCACTGAAGATATCATGCTTAATTCAAGACCTACTTCGTTCTGGATGATTTGCGACCTCCCATTTATATATGAGTGAAAATCTGCAGATACACGATACTTGATAGCATGGCTTGCATCTTCCGCTTGATTACAACTTTTAAGAGATCTAATGACGTTTTAAGGTGAATCCATTTCAAATTTCTTGTAGTCGCGGAGTGTTTGATATATGATCACTTTCTTTTAGTCGATAATGACGTAATAACATATTTTCTAAGAACTAGTACAAAAAAATTACAAAATCCGACAATAAAATTTTGTTCTATTAGGGTTTTCGTTTGAAAGTCTGCATTTGGAAGAAATAAACAATACAAATCTTATAAATAACAGAGACATTCAGGCCCGATTTCATCAACATGCATATTTAACAAAAACTTTGACAAAGCTTTTCTATTGGATGTGTTTTATTTCTATTGGGTATTTAGGGCTATATTAATAAGTAAGCCCAATATATAGATATTTTACAAATTCATGGATAGCAGAATATCAGAACAAAGCGATTGATTTGCAAATTAATGCCACATTTTCCATGTTTACACTATAACTATTGTATAATTACTAATTGCAAAGTGCGATATTTTGTGATAAAAGTAGGAAGTACCTATATCAATCACAGCAACTACCTACCTGATTTAATAATTACAAATCCCAAAATACATAGTTTTATGAAGAGCCAATCTTTCATTTACTGGATGGATGCATGTTTGTTATAGACTTTCTTATAGAAATATTCACCGCTGCAGCGTACACATTGTACATAAAATAGGGTTATACTTAGCTATAAAATGGCAAGCTTTGCCGTTCTGGAGTTTTGGATAGGCAACCAGTAATACACATACACTTTTGGGAAATAGATGTAACTTTTGAAATGTAACAAAATACTATTTTTACCTCTTTTTACTATAAAACAAAGATGTATTGCAGGTATTCATAATTATTATCGATAGTAAATTATTGTTTTATACAAATAATGCAGTGAGTGATTTTCTTGTCATCATATCATTGGATACACCAAGAAACTAGTGATCAAATGTACGGCTTCTCTGGAATCTGATTGGTTGAGATTAACAATTGTTAAACTTTGTGTTAAACAATAAAGTGCAATTTTTCACCCATTCAGGATGGAAAATCAGACTTGAAAAGATACTAGATGGTTCACAATGGTCGATTTTATATAAATTATGTCATTTTGACTTTTTTTGAGGTAAACTTCAAGAGAAATCAATAATTTTTAGAGTACTTTGACAGATGCATGTTCTTGAAAGGGCTACTCTGATTGGTTACAGCCTTTGTTTAAATTTGCATGTTGATAAAATCGGGCATTAAAGTAAGTGACATTGAATAATAGCTAGTTTAGTGGCCCACTTTCCAAGATTTTGTTCTTTTCAAAAGTGGAGTCAGACACTTTTTTCTTTGGTTTTCAAAAGGGTCTTAAAAACCTGTACATACTATAAGGCATTTTTATTTTATTAAATATGATAATACAATAAACAGATCAGGTATGTCTTGATACACAAGCCCAGGTCACATTTTTGATTCTGTATCTCGCTTATATTTCAGCTTTCTGAAAAAGGTTATTTGAAAAAGTTGTAGTATATTTTAACGACTTCTATACACAGTTAAGAAACATTATTAATTTAAGTCTCACCCTGTGTATTCATTCAGCTGAATGTATACAACACATTCACGTAGTATAAGCGTTCAATGTGAGCGTCCTTTTTTAATATTTGCTAAGAAATCTGCTTCTCCGGTGCACAATAGTCGTTTTCTTAGGACGAAACGGATTTCGCGTAATCTTTAGGTCGTTTCATTTCCCACACGCCTGGAAATGTGGTGCAGTTGCTAAAAAAGGAAACGAATATTATTCCGATACTCATAAACTGTGCTGATTTGTGAGATCTGGACGAGAAAAGTGGAACGCTACTTCTGTGAGCATGGCTGGATGAACATTGATGATTCCTGAACATGAGCATGCACTGGGCAAACCGATTACTTGAATTTTGTACAGTGTTTAGTTGGTGCATGCGATAGTTTCAACCTTGGATAACATACACTGTAAAGAAAAAATGGAGTCAAGTTGATTGGCTCAGTACTTCCCACACATAACAGTTGCAACCAAATCATCGCCCGATTGTCGTCAAAAAACGTCCAACACAAAAACTAGTAAATAGTTTCCTAAGTCTCTCCGTAGGAACTAAAACGACACAATTCAGCTTCAACTGGGCGAAATGAAACAATCAGGAACCCCCAAATTGCTTAAAAACGAAGTTTGAGCTATTTTTATATTTTTTGTTTTTTTATTATTGCTGCGTCGCCACTGACAACATACGCAATTTTCGTCCTTGCCGCGGTACAATACTGTGTCTAAATTCCATTAAAATTAATTCCATAATTTCCATGTTACTAAAATCAGAACGATCTAAGCCAATACTCGTATGTATACATCAGACAATTCAAGTCGCTTGATTTCTGTAATAGCCAAGGCAATGTTCGTTTGGACCTAACAAACGTCGATTATTCCGCTAGGTCTTTCTTTCACAGGTCAGTAGACAACCTATTATGAGTGGAATACATTTTTGAGTTTTACAACCCCCCACCCCCTAACCACCCCAATTTCACCCCCAACCAAAAAAAAGTAAAAAATGATCAGGAAACGCCTAAAAACAAATTTTGAGCTATTTTTATATTTTTAGTTTTTTATCATTGCTGCGCCGCCCCTGACACGATTATTCCAAAACATACGCGTTTTCCATCCTCGCCGCGGCAGTAATACTGTGTCAAAATTTTATTAAAATCCACTAGATAATTTTCGCGTTACGCAATATAGAACGATATAACACCACACTCGGATGTATACATCACAAATTCTAAGTCCTTTGGTTTCTATTATAAGCAAGGCAATGTTGGGATGGACCTAAAAAAGTTTATTATGCCGCTAGGTCTTTCATTCACAGGTCATTGGACAGCCCATTAAGAATACAACAAATTTTTCAGTTTTACAACCCCCCACTCTCCAACCACCCCAAATTCACCCCCACCCAAAAAGTAGAAAATGATCAGAAACCCCTAAAACGCCTAAAACCGAAGTTTGAGGAATACTTGAAATTTTTCGTTAATGCTAATTACTCCACCCCCCCGTACAACGATTTCCAAAATTAATGGAACATTACCTACTACGACACCACAACATATCGCTGCCCAAATTTTATCACAACCCATGCAGCGGTTACTGAGATTACGACGTTAGAAAAACGCCAACAGACAGACAGACAGACCGACAGACAGACCGACCGACCGACCGACCGACAGACAGACCGACGGAAATGAGTGACGTGGATTTTCGTTATGTAGACATCATAACACGCCCAAAAAGCATATTATCTCAACATCGAAAATTTTCTCCCCTCACCTATCGGTGTGGGAAGTAAAAAGCAAGTGATCTCAATGAAAAATGTGCATCAAGTCAAGGAACGTTAACAAACATTTCATGTCCACGACGTCCCTCTCTTTTGGAAAATGTGTGACATTTCGGGTTTTGCATTTAGACCACTGATATTGAAACTTAAAATTTCTTGTATGACAATGATGGTCCTAAATATTCCTTAATCAGAGAAATCTGGGAAGCGATAACACCTAGCCAAGTTTAAAGAAGTTATCTCGCGAAGAAACGAAAGGCTTTTAACATCCTGACAATGCTCCCCTTGGATTTATATTCGGTATATGACAGAGGCAGCTTCTGCAGTGATACGGGTATTCGCGCGTCCGTATGTTTAAGCGTAAATTCCAAAGTAGGCCTGGGGCTTTTTGCGATCTGGCATCCTCATCCCCCATCCCCCATCCCCCATTCACCATCCCTCCCGTGATTTATGGCAGTCGTGAAAAAGGCTGCCAGGAATGCGACTAGGAAACCACTTTGTTGCACTCAAATGAAGAGGAAAACTATCCAGCCACTATGGGTCAGTTGTAGATTTAGTGTAGTCTGTTTGCGCACTCTTAAGGACCATGCGCTACGCTAGAGTCAAATAATAATAATAACTAAACAAATAATGGAGTCAAGTTGATTGACTCAGTACTTCCCACACATAATAATTTCATTTCATTGTTTTCGCATTACATGAAGCTATAGTCTGAAATCCCCTTACAACCAAATCATCGCCCACCCTCCCGCAAAAAAATGTACTGTACAACACAAAACATTCATAAATAGTTTCTTGCGTCTCCCTTCTTAGAAACTAGGACGCCACAGTTTTCATTCTGCATGCTTCAACTGAACGATGCAAAACGATCAGGAGCCTCTGAACCGTCTAAAAGCGAAGTACGAGCTGTTTTCATATTTTTAGTTCTTTTAATTATTGTTGCGCCGTCACTGACACGATTCTTCAGACACTGGCGCGTTTTCCAATCTCGCCGCGATAGTCAATTCTTTGTCGAAATTTTATTAAAATCAATTTAATAATTTTTGCTTTACGTAATATACATTGAACGAAATTAAGCAATACTTGTACAATATGTATACATCACAAAACTGTAAGTCCCTTGGTTTCTGTAATAGGCAAGGAAATGTTCGGATGGGCCTAAAAAAGGGTATTATGCCGCTAGGTTTTTCATTCACAGGTCAATGGACAGCCCATTATGAATACAACAAAATTTTCAGTTTTCCAACCCCCCCCACCAACCCCAAATTCACCCCTACCAAAAAAAAGTAGAACATGATCAGGAATCCTTAAAATGCCTAAAAACAAAGTTTGAGGCGTTTTTATTTTTTTATTTTTTTATTATTGCTGCGTCGCCACTGACACGATTTTTCCAAAACACACACGTTATCCATCCTCGCCGCGGTAGTAATACTGTGTCAAAATTTCGTTAAAATCAATTGAATAATTTTCGCGTTACGCAATATAGAACGATCTAAAACAATACTCGTATGTCTGTATCACGTCTGTATACATCACAAATTCTAAGTTCCTCGGTTTCTATAATGAGCAAGGCAACGTTCAAATGGACCTAAAAAAAGTGTATTATGCCGCTAGGTTTTTCATTCACAGGTCAATGGACAGCCCTTTATGAATACAACATATTTTACATTTTTCCGACCCCCCACCCCCCAACCACCCCAAATTCACCCCTACCCAAAAAAGTAGAAAATGATCAGGAACCCCTAAAACGCCTAAAAACAAGTTTGAGGCTTTTTTTAATTTTTTTATTATTGCTTCGCCGCCACTGACACGATTTTTCCAATACATACGTGTTTTCCATCCTCGCCGCGGTAGTAATACTGTGACAAAGTTTCATTAAAATCCATTCCATAATTTTTACGTTACTCAATACAGAACGATCTAAAGCAATATTCCTATGTATTTACCAGAAAAAGAAGAAAAAAGAAGAAAAGAAAAAGTCCCTTGGTTTCTGGAATAGGCAAGGCAATGTTCGGATGGGCCTAAAAAAGGGTATTATGCCGCTAGGTTTTTCTTTTACAGGTCAATGGATAGCCTATTATGAGTACAACACATTTTTGAGATTTACAACCCCCCACCCTCCAACCACCCCAATTCCACCCCCACCCAAATAAAAGTAGAAAATGATCAGGAACGCCTAAAACACCTAAAAACGAAGCTTGAGGAATATTTAATTTTTTTTTTGTTTTTTGCTAATTACTCCGCTGCCCCTGCACCGATTTTCAAAATTATAAGAACATTACCTACTATGACCCTACAGCATATCGCTGCCCAAACTTCATCACAATCCATGCAGCGGTTACTGAGATTGTGACGTTAGAAAAACGCCAACAGACAGACAGACAGAGCGACAGACAGACAGACCGACAGACAGACCGACGGAAATAAGTGACGTGGATTTTCGTTATGTAGACATCATAAAACGTTCAAAAAACGTATTATTTCAAAATCGAAAATTTTCGCGATCACAATGCTCCCCTCACCTATCGGTGTGGCTAAGCTAACACACTTATTTTGGACAATTTGGATGCGATTTTTGGTGACCTGATCAAGACACAGATAAAATAATACATCACAGTAGTTAAAAATTGACATTGCTAGAGATTAACAAAGCTATGTTTTATTTTAAAGTTAAAAATGAACATGTAGGCATAAAGTGTACGTACTCTTAAGTAAGTTTTATTCAATAGACTTTCAACATAGCTGAAGAATTTTAAATTTACTGAAATCTTGAAATTATCATAACTTTTGAAGCATTTCCTTGAAATAAAAACGTTATATAAATCCGAAGTCCGAAATGCCATACTATAGGTGAAATACCTGTTTCAAGCTTATAGTTCTGGATTAATTACCCCTACAGCATTAACATTGGCTGGTGAAACCACGACAAGAAACTCAAGCTGTTTGCTTGTTAAACTTCCTGAACATTTGAATATCAATCTATCCGGGGCAGCTCATTTAACTAACAATAACTTCAATTAGGTGTCTGCACATTTAGCTTTCAAATTAACATATTTTATTCTGCCAAACGAACAGCTAAGTTCTTGGAATGGCAAATTAGAATAGTCACGGTTATTTGGAGCATTAGCATACCAAGTCGTCCAGATTCTCCTCCTCTGTTAAATAATAGGGTTCAGTGAAGTTGAAGGTAATGATGAAGTGACTTTTACAGCTCATACCATTTATAGGCCCGATTTTATCAACACGGGCATTTTAACAAAGGTTTTGACCAATCAGAGCAGCCCAATCAAGGACTTGCATCTGTCAAAGTTCTCTAAAAATTATTGATTTCTCTTGAAATTTACTTCAAAAAGGTGAAAAAAGACATGCTTTATATATAATCGACCATTATGAACTCTCTAGTATCTTTTTTTACTCGGATTTTCCATCCTAAATGGGTAAAAACTTGCTTTTTGCTGTTTAACAAAGAATTTAGCAATTGCCAATCTCAACCAATCAGATTCCACAAAACCGACACTGGCTAAAATGTACTGTTAATTTAATGATGATGATGACAAGAAATTCAGATTACTGCACTATTTTGATAAAACTATAATTTACAATCGATAATAATTATAAATACCTCCAATATACCCTTGTATTATAGTGAAAAATGGTAAAAATAACATTTTATTACATTTCACAAAGCTATTATAGACACACACGATGCAAGCCTGCATTACTGGTTCCCTATACTTCTTAACAGCAAAGCCTTGAGATCTGGCAAAAGTGTAACGTATATCCTTATTTTTCCTCAACTAGAAACGTTTCGTATAGTCAGAAAGTGAATAAGGTGCTTTAAATAAATGCGTTTCTGCGCTACGGTGCCTTTTACGCAGTGCCTACAATCTTTACATCCTCCTTGAATATTTCTATAAGAAGGTCTATTCTATAACGAACATGCATCCAGTCTATAATCAATCTGACTGCAATTGCAATTGGTAATTATACAATAATTATAAGGTAAACATTAAAAATCTAGCATTAATTTTCAAATCAATCACTTTGTTCTGATTTTCTGCTATGACTATGAAATATTTTTAATGAAAGTGTCATCCAGCTTTGACGTTTTGTTTCCAATATTGATAAAATACTATTGTATGATACTTATTAACCTAGCCCGCAATACCCAATAGAAAGCTTTTGCTAAACAACATCCAATAGAAAAGCTTTGTCAAACTCTTTGTTAAATATGCATGTTGATAAAATCGGGCCTTAGTCTTTCATATTTAATATTGATAAAACACAGAAATAATATTTAACCATATTTTCCACTACACTCAACAATGGAATCAATTTTTGTGACTAAGTGTCTTCTGCACTAAATACGTATAAAATTTCAATATAACCAATTTAGTAGTTTTCAAGTTAGTTGTAGGTAATAATTAACCATTAAACTATGTATGTTCAACCTCCCCACCACAATTTGTTCTTTCTCAAAAAGGCAAAAGATAATTGGGGACCTTCAAAAAACTTAAAAAAGTAATTTCAGTGGTATAAAGGGTGTCCCTGAATTTCCTTGACACGTGATATTCTCGTAACAAAAAAAAAGAAAAAATAAAATCAAAAGAAAACTGAGTGGAATTTTTAAAGGTATACTGTAGTGTCTATCATGCCATGTTTTCAAAACATTTTTTTATACGTCAATCTTTAAAAGTTACCCCCAACTTTTTTTTAAATGGCACCTCATAAGTTTTCCTACATAAATTATCTATATCCCTGTTTTATTTAAAATCTTGTGGTATCTTTGATTCTATACGCAAACTTTTTTTTGCGTGAAATCATAAATAAAATAAGAATTTGTTTGACGCAAAAAACGGATAAAAGAGAAAACTAAGTGGGTTTTGAAGGGTATTTTATACATACTTTCGAAAACAAATGTCTTTTTTGTCCTTTTTTGTTACGAAAATGTTAAGCTTCAAAAAAATCCGTATTTTATTCATCTTATGCTTATGCAATTGGGGAAAAATTGGTTTGTGTATGAAATGGAGGCACCACAAGATTTTAAATAAAATAATGACCTGATTTTTTGTAGACAAAGCTGGGGTGCTATTTGGAAGAAAAGTTGGGTGTGAGTTTTAGGGGTTGAGGTGCAAAAAAATTTCGAAAGCATGCTATGATAGAACATTCAGTATCCTTGAAAACTCCACTTAATTTTCTTTTCAGCTGCTTTTTTTAAGAGAAAAATAGGTTTGTGCATGAAATAAATACTACCACATCACGATCACAATACTCCCCTCCCCCTATCGGTGTGGCAGGTAAGAGTAGCAAACTCCTACTGCTAGTCCCTTCTAATATACATGTCCATAAAAGGGTCATAGATCTCGAACCCAGATGTCAGCCAGGTGGTGAATATTTGGCTGAACTTGTAAAACACTTTCTAATTGATTATTCATCCTGATGATCGGGGAGAGAATGGGGGTTACAGGAACAGTTTTCTTTTGTCGGAGGAGATAAATTAGGAATTGAACGGTTCGTTTCTTTCGTCGCCCTTCAAATTGCACCCCCTCCTCTGAGGCTCTGATGAATATAAAGTGAAAGACCCTAATTGGCTATTTTACACTGGATTTATGGGGAGCGACTATCGATCACAAGATATGTGTTGTGGTGGATTCTTTATTATTTAAAAAAAAGAAACATTTAGTGCGTGATAAGGGACATCAAACCAAGAATTTAGGCCCACTTAGTTTTCTTTTTTATCTGTTTTTTTTTAAGAAAATAGTACCCTTCAAACAAATGCTTATGCTTATGACTTAACGAAAAAAAAAATGGTTTATGGATACAATTAAATCAAAGGTCATACAATGTTTTAAATAACATAAGGATCTATTTGTGGTTACTATTTGTAAAAAAAGTTGGGGGTGAATTCTAAGGGTTGAAGTACAAAAAAATGTTCTGAGAACATGATATAATAGACCCTAAAGCACAAATATTTGTGGGTGCCTAAAAAGCAACAATACCTATTCTGACGCTCGCCACATTTCGAAACTACTGGAAAATATTACAACGTTCAGAAAGAAACTACAAGTTTGGATAAAAAAGACGAATGAAGGTGGCGGTCAAGATTGCTTTCCACAATTGTATAAGTATGCGGGATCCAATGAACTGGTTGTCCCACAAGACCTGATGGCCCTTTTCATGGAACACTTATGGAAGCTCACTGAATGGTTTTTGAAATACTTTGCACATGATGATGTCGAAAAATTTGCGTGGATCCAAGATCCCTTTCATACGCAAGCTCCGCCAGAATTTTTCAAATCCGATTTGGTGGAGTTTTGGTTATCGATTCAAAATGAATATCCAAACCTAGCTTCAAAAGCTTTAAGAATTTTTATTCCGTTTGCAATGTCATATTTATATGAAGCTGGATTTTCAGCCGTAGCTGTAATCAAGAACAAATATCGCTCAAGGATCAATGAGGAGCAAGAAATGAGAGTCGCAGTGTCGAATTTTATTCCTCGTTTTGAAAAACTATACGGAGATCACCAAGCTCAGTCGTAACATTCATTTGACTGTCGTATTTTATTTTTGTTTTTCTTGAGTCTTTCTTTTTGTTTTCTGTTTCAATTCTGAATTCTTATAAATATAATAAAATCAACTTTATTTCCTATTGAGGAAGTTTAAATTTTTGTGTCTACTATTATTGAAGATGAATGAATGAATAAGGACCAGGGGCTATCCAGCACGGAATGTGGCTGATGTATAGGCCACACGATGGGCCCTTTTGCGCCTCTATCCGCGCTAGTTCCTAAGACCTGCCCTTTTGGCAAAGGCATGTACATTCTTAGGTCCTATCCGTTTTATCTCTATTGGTTCCAAGGTTCTTGAGCCTAGCATAGTCTGCCTGTGATAACCCAGGGTTTCTCAGCGACACAAGATGTGTGCCGAGGATTCTTCCTCTTCACCACACCACGTGCACGTTGGGTCGTTGACCACCCTCATCACAAACAAGTGAAGCCTGAAGGTGTTGTGACCCGTTAATAGGCCTACTAGCAATCTCAAGTTACTCCTATCCAGAGAGAGACAAAATCGTCCTATTCTCTCTGCAGGCCCTGCTAATAGCTCCCTAGCCTGACGGAGATGACCAGAGATGTTGTTCCATCTCAGAGAGTGTTGATTCTGGATCCACTCTCCAGTTGTTTTCCTAATCAAGTTTGCAGACAGTCCTAAGGCTGGTTCCGGGCCCACAAAACTGTTGCCGGATCCCATCCTAGCCAGATGATCCGCCATTTCGTTATCCTTTACCCCAGCGTGCCCAGGTACCCACATCAGTGATACCTTGTGTTTAGCTGAGGTGTCGTCAAGAGCCCTCCTGCACTCCAGGACCAGTCCCGACGTTATTTTCCAAGCACTCAGTGCTTTGATGGCTGCCTGACTGTCAGAGCAGATAGTAATCCGCCTCCTAGACCTGTCAATTTCCCGAATAAGATTTACACAAGCAAGTATCGCATAGACCTCAGCCTGGAATACTGTGGTGTGCCCCCCAAGAGGGAATGAAAGTCTTGTATGGGGTCCGTAGACTCCCGAACTCGAGCCTTCTTATTGTAGATACCTTTGTTTCGACAGTATCTATTTAAAATAGCTCTCTAAGGTAGGGCGCCGTGACAAAATGCCAAACTTGAAAGTGCGCCGCGGGTTGAAAAAGATTGTCTGCCCTATAGGAAATTTTGGGACACCCGGTATATGGTGAGCGAAACGCTGGCAACATTGCCTCGCATTCGAGCTTCACGCCTCTAATTACTCCATTGCACCAAAACTATCGCCTGCATAGCAGACAGGCTGACTATCCCTCATTCAGGTCCAGCAGTAAAAACAAAACTTAAAGTCATCCATTTAGCGTGTTGTCTGTTTGCCGATTAACTTCCGTAAGTTCCGTGCGATATGTTTGCCCAACAGGTCCCTACATTATCCAGACGGCTCAACCTCAAATTGCACACAGTTTGCTCGACTGAAAATTGGAATTCGTTTTCTCGAATAGCCACGTGTTAGCTGTCTTGCTTACCCTTACACTACCTGTCATGCTGGATGTCTCGAATATCTACTCGCAAGTGGAATCTGAACACCTAGAATGAATGGAGTCAAGTTGATTGACTTGAGTGATACCATTTTATCAGTTTTCATAGCATAAAACTATAGTCTAAGATTCCTTACAAAAAAAAACATCCAGCACAAAAGCTCTCGCAAATAGTTCCTTGCACCTCTTTCCGTAGGAACTAGAATGACACAGCTTTCATTCTGCAGGCTTTAACTGGACGAAATGAAACGATCAGGAACCCCCAAAGTTTGAGCTGCATCTACGGGTTGAAGCTAAATTCAGCTATCTCAACCCGTAGAGGCTGCTTCACAACACAAAAATGGAGTCAAGTTAATTGACTCAGTACTTCCCACACATAATGATGATACCATTTTATTATTTCCCATTGCATGAAGCTATAGTCTAAAATCGCCTTGCAACTAAATTATCGCTCATCCGCCCGCAAAAACAACATCCAACACAAAAACCCTAGTAAATATTTTTTTGCGTCTACCTCCTTAGGAACTAGGGTGCAACAGTTTTTTTCTGCATGCTTGAACTGGACGATGCGAAACGATCAAGAGCCTCCGACCCGTCTAAAAGCGAAGTTTGAGCTGATTTTATGTTTTTGGTTTTTTTAGTATTGCTGCGCCGCCACTGACACGGTTTTCAAAAACAGAGTCGTTTTCCATTCTCGCAGCGGTAATAAAATCTGTGTCAAAATTTTATTAACATCAATTCAATCATTCTCGCTTTACGCAATATACATAGAACGAAATAAAGCAAAACTCGTATGTACAGATCACAAAATTGGTTTCTGTAATAGGCAAGCCAATTTTCAGATGGACCTAAAAAAGACGGACGATTATGAATACAACAAATTTTTCAGTTTTACTACCCCACACCCCCCCCCCCGCCCCGATTTCACCCCACTCAAAAAAAAAATTGAAAATCACCAGGAACCCGTAAAACGCCTAAAAACAAAGTTTGAACTATTTTCATATTTTTATTTTTTTTATTATTGCTGCGCCCCCACTGACACTATTTTTCCAAAACATACGCGTTTTCCATCCTCGCCTTGGGAGTAATACTATGTCAAAATTTCATTAAAATTAATTGAACAATTTTTGCGTTACGCGATATCGAACGATCTAAAACAATACTCGTATGTATACATCACAAATTGTTAAGTCTCGTGGTTTCTATAATAAGCATGCAACGTTCGGATGGACCTAAAAAAGTGTATCATGCCGCTAGGTTTTTCATTCACATATCAATGGACAGCCCATTACGAATACAACAAATTTTTTAGTATTACAACCCCCCACCCCCCAACCGCCCCAAATTCATCCTAGCCCAAGAAAAAGTAGAAAATGATCAGGAACCCCTGAAACGCCTAAAAACGAAGTTTGAGGCGTATTTGAAATTTTTCGTTTTTTGCTAATTACTCCGCTCCCCGTAAACGATTTTCAAAATTATAGGAACATTACCTACTACGACCCCACAGCATAACGCTGCCCAAATTTCATCACAATCCATGCAGCGGTTACTGAGATTACGAGGGTAGAAAAACGCGACAGACAGAGACCGACAGACAGACAGACCAGATCGACGGAAATGAGTGACGTGGATTTTCGTTATGTACACATCATAAAACGTCCAAAAAGCGTATTATCTCAAAATAAAAAATTTTCGCGATCACAATACTCCCCTCACGTATCGGTGTGGGAAGTAAAAATTTACAGAATTGTAACAGACATCTGATATTAATACACCTGAAGATGGTTTAGATTAAAATAAACCAAAACGTAGTGAAGAAAAATGGTAGTTTCAATAGTTGACCGAAACCCATGAAAAACAAACATAATCTATAGTCGCTGTCACAAGAAAAATGAACATATTTGAGGAGGGCCAGGATGTGTTATAAACGTATGTCAAGGATGTGTGGGGCGAATCAATAAATTCGTGAGAGAGCACTTAAGTCCTCTGGGGTCTCGGACTTCACCACCGTGGCCGTCTGTCTGACACGTGCCATTGTTTTATTCCCGATATTTCACCAGAACACTACAGGGACTGGAAAGTGAAAACGGTCATTTGTGGCTGAAAGATGCCGTGCCACCACTTCCCCCGAAAACGTAAACGACAGGGGCGGATCGTAAATAGCTCTATAGCTCACAGTCAGGGATTCAGAAGCATGCGGTAAAACATGAGACGCCATGAGATCCAACTGTTTGGGAGTTTGTGCTTTGTTAAATTCATTCAGGAAAGTCGGCAGATATAATTATCGTTCATGCATTAATGGTAATGGTTATGCTATGAATATTGATCAATATTGTTCATCTCCATTATACAGGGTATCAATAAATACAGTTTCATCATCATCATCATAGTCACAATGTCTTAACAGACATGTTGTGGACTCGTAAAATGCATTAAGTCGGAGCTAGAGTATTGCCGACACGAACATTATCAATAGTTTTGAGAACAGTAACTCGCCATCTTTCGCGATTTACTGCCAGTTCAGTGGCGCTCTTGATACTCATATCCAGCAACTGTTTTGTCCTATCCACCTAGCGTGTAGAGGGACGGCCACGGCGCCGCCCACTCGGGGCATGACCCTGAACAACAAGTTTTTCCATATTTTCGCTTCTGCGTATATGTCCGAAAAATGTAAGCATTCTCGTCGACGTGGAGGAGAGTTTCTTTAGATTACCGAACTCATCCAGTATGGAAACGTTAGTTCGATGGGCGGTATAAGGAACACTCAGCATTTTCCTCCGCGTCCACATTTTAAAAGCATCTATGTGAGCTCGATCTGCCTTTTTAACAGTCCAAGTTTCCGAGGCATACACAAATATGGAGAACACAAAAGACTGAACCAGCGACATTTCTGTAGATTTAGTGATGCTATAGTCACGCCATATTTTAGTAAGCTTTGTCATGGTCACATGTGCCTGTTGAATGCGCCGCTGAATTTCATTTTCACAGCTACCCGAATTGTCGATCAAAGAACCGAGGTACAACTTTGAACTACTTCACAATGGCCTATTGACTTTATTTGTCGATGATTATCATGTTCTCTATCTACGATCATAACCTTGGTTTTATTGTAGTTAATACCAAGACCATACGCTGCACTATGTTGTTCTAAGATGCTTAATAGAGCTACTAGTTCTTCCTGAGAAGCAGCAATAGTTCCGCCAATAGTTATACCGCCATTCCAGTTGTCTAATACCTGTCTCATCACAAATTCGGAGCAAATGTTAAATAACATCGGAGATAATACACATCCCTGACGAACTCCTTTTCTAGTGGCAGTTTGACCAGACAGGTTACCATCAATTCTTACACGAGCCGAATTAGACTCGTAGAGTTACTGTATGAGAAACACTAGGTGATAAGGAACTCCCATGGAGATGAGGATTTCCCACAGTTTAGGCCGGTTTACTTTATCAAACGCCTTAGAGTAGTCCACAAAGCAGATAAAAACTGGGAAAATACAGTTTAAAAAAGTAGAAAAAATGGAGTCAAGTTGATTGACTCAGTACTTCCCACACATTACGGTTGATATTAGTTCAATATTTTTTCATAGCATACTTGCATTTGGGTGGTGGTGAAATTGGGGTAGTTGGGAGGTGGGGGGTCATAAAACTAATTCTTTTTGTATTCATAATAGGCTATCCACTGACCTGTGAAAGGAAGACGTAGCGGCATAACACACCTTTTTTTGGTCGGGTGGGCGATGATGTGATTGCAAGGATATCTCAGACTATAGCATCATGCTATGGGAAAATAATAAACTGGTATCAGTGTAATGTGTGGGAAGTATTGAGTAGTTTTGTCTTTAAAATATTTCGAGAAGCGGTGCTTCCCCCCGCTTCCATGTACCGCACGCCACTGGTGTCTTTATAACCTAGACTTTTGACAATTAAAATAATAACTATTTAGATATGAAGATGGATATGAATTAGAAAATAAAATCGTATACTAGCACTCCCATTTTTTCAAGCTCACCCTCACCAGTCTGAATGAACCGTAGGGACGCCAGTGGTTGCTGTCATATGGACAGTGCTCTTTTCATCTCGAGTAGTCAGTGTAGCAGTATTACCACGAACTATTTATCTTGGGAAATATGAATTCACTCTCGCAAAGTGACAGACGTCGTCAAAAAAGTGCTAATGATGTTACTGCCACAGCTCGACCGTCATATATTTCGATGGCTTGCGTTGACGTCGCCTTTCTAGGGGCTTTTCACTTATTTATACTTATCTCCGCATTGCTTGTTTTATTTTTTGTCTTTAAAACAGTTTTGGGAAGCGGTGCTTTTTCCCGCTTCCATGAACCACACGCCACTGGTGTTTTTATAACTTAGATTTTTGAAATTAAAATAATAATTATTTAAACATGAGGATGGATATGAATATGTAAATAAAGTCGCACGCTAGCGCTTTTGCGCTAAGCCCCGTCGAAAACTACCATTCATTCAAGCTCACCCTCACCAGTCTGAACCGTAGGGACGCCAGTGGTTGCTGTCATATGGACAGTGCGCTTTTCATCTCGAGTGGTCAGTGTAACAGTATCACGACGAACTATTTATCTTGGGAAATATGAATTCACTCTCGCAAAGTGACAGACGCCGTCAAAAAAGTGCTAATGATGTTGCTGCCACAGCTGGACCGTGATATATTTCGGTGGCTTCCGTTGACGTCGCCTTTCTCGGGGCTTTTCACTTACTTCTACTTATTTCCGCATTGCTTGTTTTATTTTTTTGTCTTTAAAATAGTTTTGGGAAGCGGTGCTTTTCCCCGCTTCCATGAACCACACGCCACTAGTGTTTTTATAATCTAGATTTTTGACAATTAAAATAATAATTATTTAAATATGAAGATTAAAATGAAATCGTATGCTAGCGCTTTTGCGTTAAGCCCCGTCGAACACTCCCATTCTTTCAAGCCCACCCTCACCAGTCTGAATGAACCGTAGGGACGCCAGTGGTTGCTGTCATATGGACAGTGCGCTTTTCATCTCGAGTGGTCACTGTAACAGTATCACCACGAACTATTTATCTTGGGAAATATGAATTCACTCTCGCAAAGTGACAGATGCCGTCAAAAAAGTGCTAAATATGTTGCTGCCACAGCTGGACCGTGATATATTTCGGTGGCTTCCGTTGACGTCGCCTTTCTCGGGACTTTACACTTACTTCTACTTATTTCCGCATTGCTTGTTTTATTTTTTGTCTTCAAAATAGTTTTGGGAAGCGGTGCTTTTTCCCGCTTCCATGAACCTCACACCACTAGCGTTTTTATAACTTAGACTTTTAACAATCAAAATAATAATTATTTAAACATGAGGGTGGATATGAATATGTAAATACAGTCGCACGCTAGCGCTTTTGCGCTAAGCCCCGTCGAAAGCTTCCATTTCTTCAAGCTCACCCTCACCAGTCTGAATCGTAGGGACGCCAGTGGTTGCTGTCATATGGACAGTGCGCTTTTCATCTCGAGTGGTCACTGTAACAGTATCACCACGAACTATTTATCTTGGGAAATATTAATTCACTCTCGCAAAGTGACAGACGCCGTCAAAAAGGTGCTAATGATGTTGCTGCCACAGCTGGACCGTGATATATTTCGGTGGCTTCCGTTGACGTCGCCTTTCCCGGGGCTTTACACTTACTTCTAATTATTTCCGCATTGCTTGTTTTATTTTTTTGTCTTTAAAATAGTTTTGGGAAGCGGTGCTTTTCTCCGCTTCCATGGATCACACGCCACTGGCGTTTTTATAACTTAGATTTTTGAAATTAAAATAATAATTATTTAAACATGAGGATGGATATGAATATGTAAATAAAGTCGCACGCTAGCGCTTTTGCGCTAAGCCCCGTCGAACACTACCATTCATTCAAGCTCACCCTCACCAGTCTGAACCGTAGGGACGCCAGTGGTTGCTGTCATATGGACAGTGCGCTTTTCATCTCGAGTGGTCAGTGTAACAGTATCACCACGAACTATTTATCTTGGGAAATATGAATTCACTCTCGCAAAGTGACAGACGCCGTCAAAAAAGTGCTAATGATGTTGCTGCCACAGCTGGACCGTGATATATTTCGGTGGCTTCCGTTGACGTCGCCTTTCTCGGGGCTTTTCACTTACTTCTACTTATTTCCGCATTTCTTGTTTTATTTTTTCTCTATAAAATGGTTTTGGGAAGCGGTGCTTTTCCCCGCTTCCATGAACCACACGTCACTGGTGTTTTTATTTATAACTTGGATTTTTGACAATTAAAATAATAATTATTTAAATATGAAGATGGATATGACTATGTAAATGAAGACGTACGCTAGCGCTTCTGCGATAAGCCCCGTCGAATACTACCATTCATTCAAGCCCACCCTCACCAGTCTGAACCGTAGGGACGCCAGTGGTTGCTGTCATATGGACAGTGCGCTTTTCATCTCGAGTGGTCAGTGTAACAGTATCACCATGAACTATTTATTTGGGAAACAATATGAATTCACTCTCGCAAAGTGACAGACGCCGTCAAAAAAGTGCTAATGATGTTGCTGCCACAGCTGGATCGTGATATATTTCGGTGGCTTCCGTTGACGTCACCTTTCTCGGGGATTTACACTTACTTCTAATTATTTCCGCATTGCTTGTTTTATGTTTCATATTTAAAATAGTTTTGGGAAGCGGTGCTTTTCTCCGCTTCCATGGATCACACGCCACTGGCGTTTTTATAACTTAGATTTTTGAAATTAAAATAATAATTATTTAAACATGAGGATGGATATGAATATGTAAATAAAGTCGCACGCTAGCGCTTTTGCGCTAAGCCCCGTCGAACACTACCATTCATTCAAGCTCACCCTCACCAGTCTGAACCGTAGGGACGCCAGTGGTTGCTGTCATATGGACAGTGCGCTTTTCATCTCGAGTGGTCAGTGTAACAGTATCACCACGAACTATTTATCTTGGGAAATATGAATTCACTCTCGCAAAGTGACAGACGCCGTCAAAAAAGTGCTAATGATGTTGCTGCCACAGCTGGACCGTGATATATTTCGGTGGCTTCCGTTGACGTCGCCTTTCTCGGGGCTTTTCACTTACTTCTATTTATTTCCGCATTGCTTGTTTTATATATAGACAGAAAAAAAGTGACAGCGGTTATCTACTTGACGCAGAAGCGCTGAAAGGACCGGCAAAAACCCTTATTATTGTGGTAAGGGTTACAAAAAGCGACCAGACAGCGATGTTAGTGTAGCATACTGGAGCTATTTATCACATACAAAGCACGCTTTTAACGCAACTAGGGACTTTTAGTTAGTGATTTCAGCACTTTACTTAGTTTGCATGATTCGCGGACATGAAAAATATACCGGACAACTAGATCAATGTACTACCGCGTAAGGCTTTTGTGGCCATCGTTCAATGAATTTGTGCTTCTTGGGCTTGTAGGCCGGCATCATTTAGCGTTCTGAAGTACTTAGTCAGTAGTTGCCGAAGTGAAATAGCTTCAGAAGATGCCATCCACTCGTGGTGGCGAAACGTCAAGCCTCAAGGCTTTTGTGGTTCAGCCTCGTATGACAAAAATCTAAAATTTTAGATCTCTCAGATCTTCAGGTTTATCTGAAAAATGGAAAATATTTATTTGACTGACTATTAACACGTTGTTGGACACAACGGCTATAGCCGTCTGCGGGGAGTGATCGCGATACGCCACGACGGCTATATCAGTCAAAAAGTTATCTGCTTGTTACGGCAGAACGGCGACGACCGTCAGAATGTCGGTATACTTGCCCTGTTAGCAATGTTAGTGCCGTAACGTGAAGCTCGTCATTTCTGAAATTGCCAAATTCTAACCCACTATAGCTATCCCAACTATTCATGTTTTAAGGTGCATGGGTAAAACGGCACGGCGGCTATAACCGTCCATAACCTCCAATGTGATGCATTGACCACGTGTATAGCTGCCATATTGCAAGTGTGTTTTTGTTTGATTTCCATGTTTGCAGTACTGATGGGAGAAAGGTAACCAGATATTTTCATCCTAAACAGATATTCGTCGTCCACCTATATATACATATAGAATATATTGCTTCATATCAATACAAAACTCGAAGCACGTGTGAGACATTTTCCAGAGAAGCTGCCCCTACCAGAGTATCAAAAAATAGAATCATATTTTCTTAGATGCAAACAATGTTTCAAGTCTGGAAAACGCAAAGAAACTAGCTATAGATGCAAGAGTTGTGAAAATAAACCTGCTTTGTGTCCAGACTGCTTTGAAGAGTGGCGTCAAACATAAATTTTTACCTAAATTCTGTTTTGTTCGGGGATAGCTCTGTTTGCTAATAAATTTGATTTTTTGTTTTTATACCGTCTATATTCCGAGAGATGCGTTTTTGTTTATAAATTTGATATATTAAAATGTTGTTTTTGTTTTAGCTTTTCTCTCGAAAATTGTTCTTTTTTTCCCACAACATGTGTTTTACGATTACACTGATCAGACGGCTATAGCCGAGGTTGCCATTCTAGAACATAAAGTCTGCTGTGATATGACACGACGGATATAGCCGTCTTTTTTTTTGTCACCAAAAACTTCAAAAATGAAAAAAAGAGTCAAAAATGAATACCCCTAAAATATTTTGATAACGCAAATCATGTTACAAACGCAAAAAAATGGGAATGTTTTGAGGTGCCATATTACGAAGCCTCCCGGCCAGCAGAGTGTCCAACAATGTGTTAAGATGAAACCTCGTGTTTTGGATAATCTGAGGGTGCTGCAGTTTTGAGGTTCAGTCTCGAATGAGGAAAATAAAATATGTCAAATCCTTAAGACCCTCAGGTTTACTAAAAAAATCAAATACCAGCATCTGACTTTTTATCAAGATGCAACCTAGTGTTTTGGATAATTTGAGTATGTTGATTACAAATGCGGTCGCAGTTTTGAGTTTGAATCTCGATTGATGAAAATAAAAAAATTCAGATACTCAGGTTTGACTAAAACCTCGAAAGTATTTAGTGCATAGATGAAGCCTGTGTTTTGGATAATGATTACAAATCCGGTCGCAGTTTTGAGTTTGAATCTCGATCGATGAAAATAAAAAATTTCAGATACTCGGGTTTGACTGAAGCCTCGAAAGCATTTAGAGCATAGATGAAGCCTGTGCTTTGGATAATGATTACAAATCCGGTCGCAGTTTTGAGTTTGAATCTCGATCGATGAAAATAAAAAATTTCAGATACTCGGGTTTGACTAAAACCTCGAAAGCATTTAGAGCATAGACGAAGCCTGTGTTTTGGATAATGATTACAAATCCGGTCGCAGTTTTGAGTGTGAATCTCGATCGATGAATATAAAAAATTTCAGATACTCGGGTTTGACTAAAACCTCGAAAGCATTTAGAGCATAGATGAAGCCTGTGCTTTGGATAATGATTACAAATCCGGTCGCAGTTTTGACTTTGAATCTCGATCGATGAATATAAAAAATTTCAGATACTCGGGTTTGACTAAAACCTCGAAAGCACTTAGAGCATAGATGAAGCCTGTGTTTTAGATAATGATTACAAATCCGGTCGCAGTTTTGAGTTTGAATCTCGATCGATGAATATAAAAAATTTCAGATACTCGGGTTTGACTAAAACCTCGAAAGCATTTAGAGCATAGATGAAGCCTGTGCTTTGGATAATGATTACAAATTCGGTCGCAGTTTTGAGTTTGAACCTCGATCGATGAATATAAAAAATTTCAGATACTCGGGTTTGACTAAAACCTCGAAAGCACTTAGAGCATAGATGAAGCCTGTGTTTTAGATAATGATTACAAATCCGGTCGCAGTTTTGAGTTTGAATCTCGATTGATGAAAATAAAAAAATTCAGATACTCAGGTTTGACTAAAACCTTGAAAGCATTTAGAGCATAGATGAAGCCTGTGTTTTGGATAATGATCACAAATCCGGTCGCAGTTTTGAGTTTGAATCTCGATCGATGAATATAAAAAATTTCAGATACTCGGGTTTGACTAAAACCTCGAAAGCACTTAGAGCATAGATGAAGCCTGTGTTTTAGATAATGATTACAAATCCGGTCGCAGTTTTGAGTTTGAATCTCGATTGATGAAAATAAAAAAAATCAGATACTCAGGTTTGACTAAAACCTCGAAAGCATTTAGAGCATAGATGAAGCCTGTGTTTTGGATAATGATTACAAATCCGGTCGCAGTTTTGAGTTTGAATCTCGATCGATGAATATAAAAAATTTCAGATACTCGGGTTTGACTAAAACCTCGAAAGCACTTAGAGCATAGATGAAGCCTGTGTTTTAGATAATGATTACAAATCCGGTCGCAGTTTTGAGTTTGAATCTCGATTGATGAAAATAAAAAAATTCAGATACTCAGGTTTGACTAAAACCTCGAAAGCATTTAGAGCATAGATGAAGCCTGTGTTTTGAATAATGATTACAAATTCGGTCGCAGTTTTGAGTTTTAATCTCGATTGATGAAAATAAAAAAATTCAGATACTCAGGTTTGACTAAAACCTCGAAAGTATTTAGTGCATAGATGAAGCCTGTGTTTTGGATAATGATTACAAATTCGGACGCAGTTTTGAGTTTCAGTCTCCTTACCCAGGATTTCAGCCGAAACATTGTTGAAGTGTGTATATTTCCACAGAACGATTTCAATAATGGCTTAGTGCGATGAATCATAAACACAATTATTCCAATTTGTAGAAACCGGAGGTCGTTAGGCTCGCTAACAAATGCATTTCTGGATTCTCTGTAAGCAACAACAGAAGCACACCCTATACAAACACGAGTGAGACCGGTTATAGAATTTCCACGGCACCCTTGATTGAAGGAGGTCGATTCGTCGCCTTTCAATGGCGACAATTACCGATCGCGATCACAAAGACAATTTGTATTCCCTTAAGGGTGTCAGGGCGATAGGGCGGCGGGGTGTCCTTTGCTTCCGGTCTCGTTGCGGTTGATATGTTCCCGTCAGGGCCACAGATTGATATCCAATTAGCCCCTTTTTGGTACCGGGAGTATATATATTGGAGGCCACAGGTATTCCATTTGTCTGTGAAGTCCTCTCTCTCTCTCTCTCTCTCTCTCTCTCTCTCTCTCTCTCTCTCAAATATGCGAACAAGAGACCACCTTGAATTGCTAGTTTATGTTAAGGAAAACCTGCATGACTTTCCAAAACTAAATGATCACAAAACATACGCAACTAGAAATTCACTCGTCATCCAGACTCCTAAGCATATATTATCTAAAACAGAAAGCAGCCCTAAACTTATGGCTGTAAAACTATACAATAAGTTACCGAGTATGTTCAAGTCTCTTCCATCGAAGCATTTCAAAAATAGATTAAAGTTATTCCTAAAACAGAAAGTTTATTATTCTGTAGAAGAATATCTCTCAGATGCCACTCATATTTGATTTTACCTATACTATTTTATATTTTATTTATATACCTTTTGCGTTGTGTGTATCTTTTAAATTAACTGTATTATCTAAGTACCTGTTTTTTTACTTCTTTTTTTGTGTATGTGTATATATTTAATTATAAGAGTTTGTGGTTATTGTTACTGTTGACTGTAGTATACATAAATATTGACATATCCTATATCACTATGTGATCATTGAGGACTAATAAAATCTATCTATCTATCTATCTATCTATCTATAATAAACGTATGGCTTCTGTAAGCATCAGTCTACGGGTGATCTCCTGGCCTACGTCAATCTCTTGTGAAACAGAGCAATTTATTGAAAATCATGGCGAATCCCATGAACGAGACTAAGACTTGAAACATCGGCCGGATTTGTATTTAGGATACTCTAATTATCTAGGATACGACGTTTTGTTCTGATAGAAGGTCAAATAAAGGTTTTAGATTTTTTGCGGGTGAATCTCAGGGTTCGGCCATCGGAGATTTTCCATTTTCGTTGAACGAGACTAAAACTCGAAACATAGGCCGGATTTGTGATTAAGATACTCGATATATCTAGGATATGAGGTTTCGTCCTGATAGAAGGCCGAATAAAGATTTTAGATTTTTTGCGGGTGAATCTCAGGATCCTGATAGGTCTTGATATACAATTAGCCCCTTTTTGGTACGGCGAGTATATATATTGGAGGCCACAGGTATTCCATTTGTCTGTGAAGTCCTCTCTCTCTCTCTCTCTCTCTTTCTCTCAAATATGCGAACAAGACCATAATAAATGAACGTATGGCTTCTGTAAGCATAGGTCTACGGAAGACCTCCTGGCCCACGTCACTTGTGAAACAGATCAATTGAAAATCCTCGAAACATCGGCCGGATTTTAGATTAGATTAGATTTATTTGTCAAATAGATCAAAAGATATATGACACGTCACAAATAAATATAAGCACATTAATAGCTGTATAGAACACAAATTAACACATAATTATATGGACAGAATAAAACATCTAGACCTAGAGATGGTAGGCTCTAAACAAACTTCTATACTATTAAACATAAATAACTGTAATAAAAAGCAAACTAACAGACATAAGTATAAAGACGTCTAAACTCAGGTAAGGTTGGAACCGGAATACTATTCAGTACTATAGAAGATATTTTCTGTAAGTATTCTAATAGTGGCTTTAAATTTGTTCATTGATAGACACTTATATTTTGAGGGCAAGTGGTTATATATTTTAATGCACTGGTATGCAAGACTTCTTTGAAATGTTGCTGTGCGATGTCTAGGTATTTTTAGTATAGTAGTATTTCTTGTCGTATGTGAGCTATTGCTGCCTAATGTTTCAAATTTGGTCTTGTTTTTGTGGGCGTATAGTAAACATTGATAAATGAATTTATAATTAGGATACTCTAATTATCCAGTGTACAAAGTTTCGTCCTCATAGAAGGTCAAATAAACATTTTAGATTTTTTGCGGGTGAATTCAGGATCCGGCCATCGGAGATTTTCCATTTTCGTTGAACGAGACTAAAACTCGAAATATCGGCCGGATTTGTAATTAAGGTACTCTAATTATCTAGGATTCGAGGTTTCGTCCGCATAGAAGGTCAAATAAAGATTTTAGATTTTTTGCGGGTGAATCTCTGGGTCCGGGCATCGGAGATTTTCCAGTTTCGTTGAATGAGACTAAAACTTGAAACACCGGCTGGATTTGTGATTAGGATACTCTAATTATCAAGGATACGAGGTTTCGTCCGCATAGAAGGTCAAATAAAGATTTTAGATTTTTTGCGGGTGAATCTCGGGGTCCGAGCATCGGAGATTTTCCATTTTCGCTGAACGAGACTAAAACCGGCCGGGTTTGTGATTAGGATACTCTGATTATCTCAGATACGAGGTTTTGTCCTCACAGAGAGTTAAATAAAGATTTTAGATCTCAGGATCTGGCCATCGGAGATTTTCCATTTTTCTTGAACGAGACTTAAACTAGAAACATCGGCCGGATTTGTAATTAGGGTACTCTAGTTATCTAGGATACGAGGTTTCGTCCGCATTGAAGGTCAAATAAAGATTTTAGATTTTTTGTGGGTGAATCTCAGGATCCGGCCATCGGAGATTTTCCATTTCCGTTAAACGAGACTAAAACTCGAAACATAGGCCGAATTTCTGATTAGGATACTCTAATTATCTAGTATACGAGGTTTCGTCTTCATAGAAGGTCAAATAAAGATTTTAGATTTTTTGCGGGTGAATCTCTGGGTCTGGGTCTGGGATCTCTGAGCATCGGAGATTTTCCATTTTCGTTGAACGAGACTATAACTCGAAACATCGGCCGGCTTTGTAATTAGGATATTTTAATTATCTAGGATACGGGGTTTCGTCCTCATAGAAGGTCAAATAAAGATTTTAGTTTTTTTTGTGGGTGAATCTCCGGATCTGGCCATCGGAGATTTTCCATTTCCGTTAAACGAGACTAAAACTCGAAACATAGGCCGGATTTGTGATTAGGATACTCTAATTATCTAGTATACGAGGTTTCGTCTTCATAGAAGGTCAAATAAAGATTTTAGATTTTTTGCGGGTGAATCTCTGGGTCCGGGCATCGGAGATTTTCCATTTTCGTTGAACGAGGCTAAAACTCGAAACATCGGCCGGATTTGTAATTAGGATGCTCTAATTATCCAGTATACGAGGTTTCGTCCGGAAAGAAGGTTAAATAAAGATTTTAGATTTTTTGCGGGTGAATCTCAGGGTCCAGCCATCGGAGATTTTCTATTTTCGTTGAACGAGACTAAAACTCGAAACATCGGCCGGATTTGTAATTAGGATACTCTAATTATCAAGTATACGAGATTTTGTCCTCATAGAAGGTCAAATAAAGATTTTAGATTTTTTGCAGGTGAATCTCAGGGTCCGGCCATCGGAGATTTTCCATTTTCGTTGAACGAAACTAAAACTCGAAACATCGGCCAGATTTGTAATTAGGATACTCTAGTTATCTAGCATGCAAGACTTCGTCCTCATAAAAGGTCAAATGAAGGTTTTAGATTTTTTGCGGGTGAATCTCAGGATCCGGCCATCGGAGATTTTCCATTTTCGTTGAACGAGACTAAAACTCGAAACATCGGCAGGATTTGTAATTAGGATACTCTAATTATCTAATATACGAGGTTTCGTCCTCATAGAAGGTCAAATAAAGATTTTAGATTTTTTGCGGGTGAATCTCAGGATCTGGCCATCGGAGATTTTCCATTTTCGTTGAACGAGACTAAAACTCGAAACATCGGCCGGATTTGTAATTAGGATATTTTAATTATCTAGGATACGGGGTCTCGTCCTCATAGAAGGTCAAATAAAGATTTTAGTTTTTTTTGCGGGTGAATCTCAGGATCCGGCCATCGGAGATTTGCCATTTTCGTTGAACGAGACTAAAACTCGAAACATAGGCCGCATTTGTGATTAGGATACTCTAATTATCTAGTATACGAGGTTTCGTCCTCATCGAAGCTCAAATAAAGATTTCAGATTTTTTGCGGGTGTATCTCAGGGTCCGAGCATCGGAGATTTTCCATTTTCGTTGTACGAGACTAAAACTCGAAACATCGGCCGGATTTGTAATTAGGATACTCTAATTATCAAGTATACGAGATTTTGTCCTCATAGAAGGTCAAATAAAGATTTTAGATTTTTTGCAGGTGAATCTCAGGGTCCGGCCATCGGAGATTTTCCATTTTCGTTGAACGAAACTAAAACTCGAAACATCGGCCAGATTTGTAATTAGGATACTCTAGTTATCTAGCATGCAAGACTTCGTCCTCATAAAAGGTCAAATGAAGGTTTTAGATTTTTTGCGGGTGAATCTCAGGATCCGGCCATCGGAGATTTTCCATTTTCGTTGAACGAGACTAAAACTCGAAACATCGGCAGGATTTGTAATTAGGATACTCTAGTTATCTAATATACGAGGTTTCGTCCTCATAGAAGATCAAATAAAGATTTTAGATTTTTTGCGGGTGAATCTCAGGATCTGGCCATCGGAGATTTTCCATTTTCGTTGAACGAGACTAAAACTCGAAACATCGGCCGGATTTGTAATTAGGATACTCTAATTATCTAACATACGAGGTTTCGTCCTCATAGAAGGTCAAATAAAGATTTTAGATTTTTTGCGGGTGAATCTCAGGATCCGGCCATCGGAGATTTTCCATTTTCGTTGAACGAGACTAAAACTCGAAACATCGGCCGGATTTGTAATTAGGATATTTTAATTATCTAGGATACGGGGTCTCGTCCTCATAGAAGGTCAAATAAAGATTTTAGTTTTTTTTGCGGGTGAATCTCAGGATCTGGCCACCGGAGATTTTCCATTTTCGTTGAACGAGATTAAGACTCGAAACATCGGCCGGATTTGTAATTAGGATACTCTAATTATCTAACATACGAGGTTTCGTCCTCATAGAAGGTCAAATAAAGATTTTAGATTTTTTGCGGGTGAATCTCAGGATCCGGCCATCGGAGATTTTCCATTTTCGTTGAACGAGACTAAAACTCGAAACATCGGCCGGATTTGTAATTAGGATATTTTAATTATCTAGGATACGGGGTCTCGTCCTCATAGAAGGTCAAATAAAGATTTTAGTTTTTTTTGCGGGTGAATCTCAGGATCTGGCCACCGGAGATTTTCCATTTTCGTTGAACGAGATTAAGACTCGAAACATCGGCCGGATTTGTAATTAGGATACTCTAATTATCTAACATACGAGGTTTCGTCCTCATAGAAGGTCAAATAAAGATTTTAGATTTTTTGCGGGTGAATCTCAGGATCCGGCCATCGGAGATTTTCCATTTTCGTTGAACGAGACTAAAACTCGAAACATCGGCCGGATTTGTAATTAGGATATTTTAATTATCTAGGATCTCGTCCTCATAGAAGGTCAAATAAAGATTTTAGTTTTTTTTGCGGGTGAATCTCAGGATCTGGCCACCGGAGATTTTCCATTTTCGTTGAACGAGATTAAGACTCGAAACATCGGCCGGATTTGTAATTAGGATACTCTAATTATCTAACATACGAGGTTTCGTCCTCATAGAAGGTCAAATAAAGATTTTAGATTTTTTGCGGGTGAATCTCAGGATCCGGCCATCGGAGATTTTCCATTTTCGTTGAACGAGACTAAAACTCGAAACATCGGCCGGATTTGTAATTAGGATATTTCAATTATCTAGGATACGGGGTCTCGTCCTCATAGAAGGTCAAATAAAGATTTTAGTTTTTTTTGCGGGTGAATCTCAGGATCTGGCCACCGGAGATTTTCCATTTTCGTTGAACGAGATTAAGACTCGAAACATCGGCCGGATTTGTAATTAGGATACTCTAGTTATCTAATATACGAGGTTTCGTCCTCATAGAAGGTCAAATAAAGATTTTAGACTTTTTGCGGGTGAATCTCAGGATCCGGCCATCGGAGATTTTCCATTTTCGTTGAACGAGACTGGAACTCGATGCATAGGCCGGATTTGTGATTAGGAAACTCTAGTTATCTAGTATACGAATTTCCGTCCTCATAGAAGGTCAAATAAAGATTTTAGATTTTTTGCGGGCGAATCTCAGGATCCGGCCATCGGAGATTTTCCATTTTCGTTGAACGAGACTAAAACTCGAAACATCGGCCGGATTTGTAACTAGGATGCTCTAGTTATCTAGGATACGAGGTTTCGTCGTGATAGAAGGTCAAATAAAGCTGTTAGATTTTTTGCGGGTGAATCTCAGGATCCGGGCATCGGAGATTTTCCATTTTCGTTGAACGAGACTAAAACTCGAAACATCGGCCGGATTTGTAATTAGGATACTCTAATTACCTAGGATACGAGGTTTCGTCCTAATAGAGGGTCAAATAAAGATTTTAGATTTTTTGCGGCTGAATCTCAGGATCCGGCCATCGGAGGTTTTCCATTTTCGTTGAACGAGACTAAAACTCCAAACATCGGCCGGATTTGTAACTAGGATACTCTAAATTCTTGTATGCCTTTTTTATGAATATGACTGTACATATATGCTTCGTAGTAAACTGGTTTTTTTCGTTTTCTGTCTCTGTTTTGATCTAATCGCACAAGGACGGAGTTAGAAATGAGGATTTCGTTATCGGTCAATATCTTGATATCCCTAAACATTTCGGTGATATGTCACCGAGGAAAATCACTCTTTTTGGCCAGTACTATCTGCCTTAAAAAGAAAAGTCCCAACTTAGGAAGCACCCTGTATCTCCGCGCGCAGTGCTTCCTTTGGTTGGACCTCATCCAATGACAAGACTGGCAGGATTCAAATTTAGCCGTCTATGGAAAGATATTAATGCAAATCTGCTTAAATCTAATTTAAAATCTGGTGAAAAAGTGAGACAATTTAAAACACTTCTCAAGGAAACGACGGAAATACAGAACCCCACGAATTGAGGTACAGATTGAAGGCAGAAGGCACGCACCTTCAAGTTCCCTGTTCAGCTATGTAAAACGGGGTGAAAACCTTGAATAAATTATAGCTGGGATAATCAAGCTGAAGAGCAATAGATCAAGTTCAGAACAGATTTAGATAATAGATTTCAGATGGTATTGCCGTCTTTTCAGGCAGGTCGTTTTTTATCAGTCGATTTACTACAAAGTGTCTTCTAAAAGCTCTAGCATTCTACAGCGTGTTTCTTAAGTTAATACTTATTTTTTAACTTTGCATAGAAGTCGTTAAAATGAATAGTTTTACTTCCCACACCGATAGGTGATGGGAGTATTGTGATCGCGAAAATTTTCGATTTTGAGATAATACGCTTTTTGGGCGTTGTATGATGTGTACATAAAGAAAAGCCACGTCACTCATTTCCGTCAGTCTGTCTGTCTGTCGGTCTGTCTGCCTGTCTGTCGCGTTTTTCTACCCTCGTAATCTCAGTAACCGCTGCATGGATTGTGATGAAATTTGGGCAGCGTTATGCTGTGCGGCCGTAGTAGATAATGTTAAAAAATTGAAAAACTGCAAATATGCCTCAAACTTCGTTTTTAGGCGTTTTAGGGGTTCCTGATCATTTTCTACATTTTCTTGGGTGAGGGTGAATTCGGGGTGGTTGGGGGGTGGGGGGTTGTAATACTGAAAAATTTGTTGTATTCCTAATGGGCTGTCCATTGATATGTGAATGAAAGACCTAGCGGCATGATATACTTTTTTAGGTCCATCCGACCGTTGCATGCTTATTATAGAAACCACGGGACTTAGAATTTGTGATGTATACATACGAGTATTGTTTTAGATCGTTCTATATTGCGTAACGCGAAAATTATTGAATTGATTTTAATGAAATTTTGACACAGTATTACTACCGCAGCGAGGATGGAAAACGCGTATGCTTTGGATAAATAGTGTCAGTGGCGGCGCAGCAATAATAAAAAAACTAAACATATGAAAACAGCTCAAACCTTGTTTTTAGGCGTTTTACGGGTTCCTGATAATTTTCATTTTTTTTGGGTGGGGTGAAATCAGGGCGGTTGGGGGTGGGGGTAGTAAAACTGAAAAATTTGTTGTATTCATAATAGTCTATCTATTGATCTGTAGAATAAATACCTAGCGGCATATTACGCTTTTTTAGGTCCATCATTGGCTTGCCTATTACAGAAACCAATTTTGTGATCTGTACATACGAGTTTTGCTTTATTCCATTCTATGTATATTGCGTAAAGCGAAAATTATTGAATTGATGTTAATAAAATTTGAACACAGAATTTATTATCGCTGCGAGAATGGAAAACGGCTCTGTTTTTGAAAAACCGTGACAGTGGCGGCGCAGCAATAATCAAAAAACCAAAAACATAAAATTAGCTCAAACTTCGTTTTTAAGCATGCAGCTATAGGGTAGGCAAGTATAAACAGGTAAATCAATAATAGTAATTTGCACCGGTGTGGTTAATGAATGAAACTCATATCAAAATAAAGATTATTTTATTGCAAACACGTCGATATAGGGTTGTCTGCAAAAAATCAGTCTGGAATTCCGGTTGTCGAATTTTAAAGATCAAAATACTGCTGCCAGTGAACACGTGCGCCAGAGAGGTCGCAGCGAACTATCCCACGATACATATACACTGAGAACTATCCCGTGTATTAACAAAGGACGCAGCATAGCAGCTGCGTGTAGCTCGGCCATTGAATGAAAGAGAGTGCGTATGTCATGTGTCTGTGAAATTGAAATGATTTATTTGAATGAAACATAATCAAAAATGTATAAAATTATGAATCTTCCATGTCATTATTTCACAATTAAAAAATTTAAAAGATGTATTTACTAATATATTTTTGAAGGTTAAATTATTATGCACCTACCGTATTCTCACCAAGAAAGTTATTAAACTCTTCATTATATTTTTTACCCAAAGCAGTCAGTTTTTTGTAGCACGTGGTATGATAACCTACAAAATCGAGTGATGCATTGGTTAACTCAACGCCACTGTATTTGAAATTTTTCTTTTTACGAAAATTTAATTTCAACGAACAGTTTTTATACGTTTCAGCGTTAAAATCAAGAACATCATCGTCCGAATAGCAGAGAAAATACTTTTTAGCCATTTTTTATCACAATTTAATGTTTATAAATAACAGCAATCAGTGTAGTAGTAGTAGCACGCTTTTTCAATTCAGAAGAATAAGGCAAACTGTTCCAATACAATGATGCACAGCATTTACGAGTGTATCGCTATCCTTCTCAATTTCACGGACACATGACATGCGCACTTTGTTAATATACGGAATAGTTCGCTCGGACCTCTCTGGCGCACGTACTCACTGGAAGCATTATTTTGATCTTTAAAATTCGACAACCGGAATTCCAGATTGATTTTTTGCAGACAACCCTATATCGACGTGTTTGCAATAAAATAATCTTTATTTTGATATAAGTTTCATGCATTAACCACACCGGTGCAAATTACTATTATTGATTTACCTGTTTATAAATGCCTACCCTATAGTTGGGACGGGAAAAACGTACCCAACCTAACGTTTGCATATTCTATGGGCTTCATACTTTTGATTGGTATGTGATTCGTCTATTAACCAAACCAGTGTAATGTTTAAAAAAATTAATTTTTTAATATTTAATTAATCATATCCTGGACTGAAATTTTTCAGCCAACCCACTCGCGATATGTTTCTTAACATATTAAATTTAATATAAAATGCTTTTTATCCATTAACCAGTTCGGTGAAGGTCGGCTTATATTCGGATCTTCTACTATAAAAAGAGTCAAAAAATCGTCACAACTGAACCTGTGGAATTAGTTCTAACGTACGTGCTATAACCCCTGAAGCTGAAGAAGTTGGCAACAGTGGTGGGTCTGCTTCCGCGTCCGTATGGCTACGGCTACGGCTACGGGTGCTGGAGGTTGATTTCCCTGAGGGTCTCGGATCGTGGGGCACGATTATGTTAAGTGTTCCGATGCTCCATCTGCTCTCTAATACATAACCACCTATGCCACTTACATCTTTTAAATTCGCATTTTACCGGAGAGACAATGTACCGATACAGACGCGGCGTTCTTTTTGCGAAATTGCTCTTACTCCGGAAACACCAACCGCTGAGGGAGCTATTGGAAAATTGAGTTAAGATCGCTTCGACACACTGGGACGTTTTGCCTTTAATACTCTATACAATTCGGTCTGTAATACTGGCGCTTTTTTTAACCAATTCTTTGCAACATTCTTTACGTTTATTTTTTCCCTTTCCATTATTTAAAATTAACAAAAGACCACATATAGCTAGAACACCTGAATCATCTGAGAATAACCATAATATTTAGTAATTATTTTGCAAATACTTTCCATTTATTTGTGTTTGACCTTCTCATTAAAAAAACTTTGTACTATACTTCCTTCTAGTGTTAGGGACCCATCTCCTTCAATCAACGACGTGCTTGGAGTGCTTCGTGCGAAAATTCTGAAGCTTCTAACACAATACCTATCCAATTTCACTAATTTTATCACCTTTCAATAAGTTTTATGCATCTGAAAGCTGAGTTTCGCCGCCCCAACATTTTTATTTATTACTTTTTTATCGGATTAAAGGGTCCCCCTGGATTTTCTGTTGCTATCACTTCTTCCCTCTTTAGCTTGCTCGGCCTTTCTTGCAGAGAGGTATTACGGCCCCTTCATGCTGTTAGTATGTCAGTCTGTCGATCTGTTGGCGTGCTTTTATGCTGTCATTTTTATCAGAAATTTATTTTTTACTATGATGTGTTTTTCTAGAAAATGTCGATATCCTGGCTTTGTATGTAGTGGATAAATAAAAGCGATATTATTATTATTCTGATTTTTCAAGTTTCTCTCGCATGACTGCGGTAGCAACAAATGTTAACGGGCTGTGCCAAGTCAACACCTGAACTATTACTGATCGAAATTTAAGAAAGATCGTACTATATTACAGGTCTTAAGGATTACAGACTTTTGGAATATTTTGTGTAACTTTTCGTCCAGGCCTAGCTGGTGCAGGTGTGGTGTGAATGTGTTGGGTGTAAGGCCTGATAGCGACATAATTAGGGGGACAATAACAACTTTGTTTTGTTTCCAGTCGTTTTACTTCTATGGCAAGGTCTGTGTATTTAGATATCTTCCCAGCGTAGGTGGTTTGAACATTCGTATCATTAGGGACAGCAATATCTATTAAATAGGTAACTTTGTCTGCCTTCGACTGAAAAACTATATCTGGTCTATTGGCTGGGATAGTTTTGTCTGTGTGTATTTCGACGTCCCAGTATTGTTTGTATTGATTGTTGTCGAGTACTGATGTTGGTGTATAATTATAATATGGATCTGTGTTTTCGATTAGTTTGTTAGTGGTGGCTAGGGCTTGGTGTATGATTTTGGCTGCAGAGTTATGTCTGGCCATGTACTCGGTTCCAGCGAGAGTTTTGCATGCACTTGTTATGTGATCTATTGTTTCCTTCTGTTGGTGGCATTTTCTGCAATTATCGTTGGTTACGGATGGATCTTTAATTATGTATTTTTTGTAGTTTCTCGTCGCAATTACTTGATCCTGAATAGCAAGTATAAAACCCTCCGTTTCTGGAAAGAGCTGGCCATCCTGCAGCCAAGTGTATGACTGTCTTTCATTTATGTGATCTTGTGTAATTCGGTATCTATGTTTGCCGTGGAGTGCTTTCTGTGACTAGGTGTTTATTTTTTCTTGTTGTGATTCTATGGGATTGTGTGTGTCTGCTGCGTGGTCTGGCCTGGAGAGGGTGAGTGGTGTATAGTTCTTGTCTGCTTTGACTATTGCTCTGTGCAAATTCGTTTGTTTGTCCTGAAAGAAATGTCTGAGTGTTTTTATTTGTTTTGTGCAGAGTGGCTGTATATCTATAATTCCTCTGCCCCCTTGTTTTCTATCTATGGTAAGCCTTTCTTTGCATGCGTTCGGATGTGACGTTCTGTGTTTCGTGAGTTCTGTCCGTATGAGGATTTGGAGATTCTCTATGTCAGTGTGCGACCACTTGATGATGCCGAAGGAGTATGTGAGGACCGATATCGCGAATGTGTTAATGGCTTTTGTAAGATTTCTGGAATTTAGTTTTGTTTTTAGTAGCTGTGGAGACCGGTGCCGGGTGGATCAGCTGGTGAAGGCGGCAACGTCGAAGAACCGAACTGATAAGAATACCTATTTTTGGGGATCAGTGGGTAACCGACCGGCAGCGCAGCGGTACGATCCGACGCGCATTATTCTCATGTTATATTGTTGTTTACATTACGTATTGTTTACATTATTTTGGGCTAATAGACGATTGAACGAATTCGGAGTTTCTGTGATTGGATGAAGGGGGGGCTACCACAACTGGCGACGAGGAGTAAAGGTCACAACTACGGGCAAATACAAGTAAGTTGTAGTGGAAAATACGGTGATCTATCCAAATCCAGTGCATCTACATAGCAATTAAAAATAGAGATATTAGTTTATTAGTACATAGTGCGTAAAAATGTGTATCGAATCAAAAATTGGTAGGTACAAGCATTGAGAATAATAGCGTCACTAACAATGGGGGGTAATAGGCTTTGGGAAAATAAAAAGAGAAGGCTGTGAGCTAAAACAAAAAAAAAGAGAGATAGGCTTCGAGCCAAGAAGGGAAAAAAAAGAGGAGGCTTTGAGCCAAAACAAAAAAAAAGAGAGATAGGCTTCGAGCCAAGAAGGGAAAAAAAGAGGAGGCTTTGAGCCAAAACAAAAAAAAAAGGAGAGATAGGCTTCTAGCCAAGAAGGAAAAAAAAAGAGGAGGCTTTGAGCCAAAACAAAAAAAAAAAAAAAAGAGAGATAGGCTTCGAGCCAAGAAGGGAAAAAAAAGAGGAGGCTTTGAGCCAAAACAAAAAAAAGAGAGGTAGGCTTCGAGCCAAGAAAAAGAAAAGAGAGGCTTTGAGCCAAAAGTATAGGCTTAGAGCCCTGGGGGAAGAAGTGAGGCCTTTAGCCATATATGTATATAGGTATATATTTAAAAAAAAAATCAAATCGAAAATGTGGTTGCATAGATACAGACGCGTATCTACATGATATCCATATAGAAAAACTGTTTTGTACTGGAATGTAATCCATGACGCTAGTGATACTGAATAATAGTAGTAGTTGACGTATTACATAGACAATGGTTGAAAAAGAGATAAAAAAAAACAAAAAAAAATAAAAAGAAAAACAATAAAAAAAAAGGAGAAAAGAAAAAAACAAAAAAAAAGAAAAAAAGGAAAAAAGAAAAAAAAAAGAGAAACAAAAAAAAACAAAAAAAAACAAAGAAAAAAAATAAAAAAAAGGAAAAAGGAAAAAAACAAAGAAAAAAATAAAAAAAAAGGAAAAAGAAAAAAAAATGAGGAAAAAAAAGAAAAAAAGAAAATAAAAAAAAAGAAAATAAAACAAAAACGAAAGAATAAAAGGAGAAAAAAAAGAGAAAAAAAATAAATAAGAACAAATAAAAATAAAAAGAAACACAAAACAAAAAAAAAACATAAGAAAAAAAAAAAAGGAAAAGAAAGAAAAAGAAGAAAAAAAGAAAAATAAACTAAGAAAATAAAAACAAACAACAAAAAAAATAAAGAAAAAAAAATAATAAAAAAAATAAAAAAAAACAAAAAAATCAAATAAAAAGAAAACAAAATTAAAAAAAATAACAAAGAAAAAAAAAGAAAAAAATATAAAGACAATGAAAAAAAAATTAAATTCCAAATGAAAAAAAAATAAAATACAAATAAAAAAAAACAAAATAAACCAAAACAAAAAAATAAGCAGAAAGGAAAAGAGAGAGAAGATAGAGCTAGAAGGGCTAAAGAAACTGAAATCAAACAAGGAGACAAGATGTTAATGAAAAATGTAGTGACTCCACATAAACTCACTACCAAATATGGAAAGGAAGAATACACAGTCGTGAACAGAGAGGGAAATGAAATCACAATTAGAAGTGCAGATGGACACACCGTGAAGCGACATATCAGCCACCTGAAGAAGTTGCCTAACATGCTCGTGGACACGACCGAAGCTCAAACAACTCCAGACGAGTCGCACAATCTTGACCCCCAACTACCCCTTTCCCCTACGCAGTCTCCAGGGAGAACATCTACAGTAGCGGACGAGCACGGGAAGGAATCATCAACCGAGACGAAAAGGATGAAGCCTCTAAGACTGAAAAAGAAGGAGGGAGTGTGGAGACCGGTGCCGGGTGGATCAGCTGGTGAAGGCGGCAACGTCGAAGAACCGAACTGATAAGAATACCTATTTTTGGGGATCAGTGGGTAACCGACCGGCAGCGCAGCGCCAGCGGTACGATCCGACGCGCATTATTCTCATGTTATATTGTTGTTTACATTACGTATTGTTTACATTATTTTGGGCTAATAGACGATTGAACGAATTCGGAGTTTCTGTGATTGGATGAAGGGGGGGCTACCACAGTAGCTTAATAAAGCGGTCTCTACACTCTTGTATTAGTTGTTGTTTGACTTGTGAGTGGTCTATCTTAACACTTTGATTGAAACCCAGGTACTTGTATGCTTCGCCCTTGTCCATGTTGTCCAGTGTTTGACCAGTTAACGTTTCCCGTTCTTGATGGCTCTTCCACTGACCTTTGTTATTATTTATTTTGGAGAGCTATAGTAATTTGGATGTATTTTATTAAGTTCCCCGACAAAGGATGGGTAAGTTATTTTTCGAAAAATTTGCTACCTTTCAAGAACTTTTATTCCGCCATTTTGAAAATTTTGCGGCATCCACGATGGCATTTTCGACATAAGAAAACATGCTCTTTATTGTGGTAGCATCGGAATTTCACTTTATAACATTACTTTTCGACTTACCCCCACCCCCACCGGCTCCGAGCTCAGCCTTACCAGGTCGACGTCCCTACTCCCCAAACCAGTCTCCTCCAGCATTCCTTCTTTTGGAGAACTTGGACGCTGTGGAATGAGCTGCCGGGATATTTGTTTCCCGACGGCTACAACCTGCAGCGTTTTAAATCCAACGTACACCGACGCTTATTTTCTCGCAGCACTTCTGCAGCGCCATAGGATTTTAGCCTTTGCGGGAGACTGACCATAAAAAAGAATCTTTTTTAAAAACATTAGCCACCACCATTGACAATCAGTTGATTGTTCTAACTATCCACACTAATGAAACCTAGTAGCTTGCAAAAAACAGCTTGTCAATACGCTACAACCAACGGTCGATTTGACTCGAGAAACTATAAACCACAGTATATGAAATTATACAGTAGCGCAACGCCCTAGGAATCATGCAGACAATTTGTCTCCGAAAAACTGGCCTCTCATAACCCCACGTCGGCTCCTCAGCACGAGCCGCGAGTACTGCCGTTTACGTTTTGAGCACAGGGTCGGCTTAACAATAATCGAGCGAAAAAGCGTAATTACTGTGTTGCAATAAGTTTAATGGACGTGATGTGTCTCGTAAATAGAGCAAATTTTGAGAGCAGTGTGGTAATGTGATATTCTTCATCGAGGTTAGGCAGTTGTCTTTGGAATTCTGAATTACAATTTGTAAGTTATATCCAAGCATTCGCATTTGTTGTACGTGAAAATGTTTTGTACTGATTCTTCTAATTCATCATGGATTCTTTGCATATAAATGGGGTGTAGACATTTTTTTAGAAGCAAAACAAGAAATAGTCGATGTATGAAAGAAAATTGTTAACTCCGAGAAAATGGGTGGCTTTATTGTTTGTAAGTAAATTACAAAAATGCGAGATTTATTCAACTATTTTATCTTATCTTACTTAAACTTAAACATTTAAATAAATATAATAACTTTATAATATCTTATATCATTCAAATATGGGTATCTGTAACGACGTAGCGTAAAAAATAACATTTATGTCTAGTTATCCCACAACCTTTAAATTTATCTTCATCAACCATCATAGAAAAACGTTTAAGGTACGAAAACGTGGTGAACAGCAAAACCGATGAAAACTTGTTAGGTGTACATAAAAAATAATGACCAATATGTTATTACGATAAAATACACTAAACTGGTCGTTATTCATAAAAAAGTTGCAAAACTGTTTTCTATCTAGTTTACCAAGACTACCTTTCTTTCTGTATTTGTATATTACATATGAATTATATTGAAGAAAAGAATCCATGTTTATAGAGTAAAATAATATATATTTGAAACTAGCATGTTGATTCTTTTTATTGTGAACTTTCTATTTGAGCATCTTTTAAAATGGGCTTCACTTCCTGCTTAAAATTTCATATTGTTGGAATGCATAATCACATTCATTTTGTTATATGTCGTGAAAGATCTTTTGAACGTTGTGGTGCTGTGAGGAAACAGTAAAAAATTATTATTCTGACTTTAGGCTCATAATTAAAGAACGACTTTCCGTAACGTCTAACTCTTCTAAAAACTGAAAAAAACACACACACAGCTACCCTAATACCCGGCAGACTTTGTTAGAGACAAATGGAGCTATGCTATCACACTATAATATTATTAGGTAATAATGGAGCATATTAAACATTGGAGAAATCGCATACCCGGCAGTATCTTGAGGAAGCTTAAAAAACTATAGTCACAGTTTTTGGAATTGTTAATACAGCCTACAGCGGCACAACATTTGACTTCACGCATCCCGATATCAGCGTATCACCAAATTCCTTAATCCGGTTCTGTCAAAGACACTACTTTCACTCTCATAGACTGAACACGACTCAGGCGATCGCCGTGCTAAACATCCTGCGAATGATGCGCGGGATGCTATGCGCGAACGACCAAAATTCTGGAGAGTCGCGCTACTGTATAATTGGATATACTGTCCTATAAACATTCATCGACAGGTAGCAACATTATTTCTAGAGACAAGTCGTTATTTCTGTGTAGGCGAATTTCAAGAATTTCGTATATAATGCGGTGTGAACAGACCTTAACAATACATCGAGTTGTAAACAAGGTGTGGGCCGCAAAAAATGCAAAACACTCAGGTGGCGCTTTCTTCTCTATTCGTTTGTGATTTAAAATCCAAGGCTTATTTAAAATCGGTACGTTCGGTTCGGAGTAAGGATCGGAAGATTCTGCGAGTACTTTCTGCAAGAGCTGTCGGTCGCTTTAACCCCCACACATGCATATATAGGGGTTGTTATGTGTGTCTGTCATTGGTTATGTGATTCCCAAAGGACTGAAGGTGTTTGAAATGTGACTTTTTCTCGATTGATGGTGTTTTAAATCTAGTATGTGTAGTACCCTATTGGACATTTTAAAGGAGGACCTACAACTGAAAGGTAATTTTTTTCAAATGAGGTTAGCTTTATACAATTTGTCACTTAGTTCTTTGATATCTCGCGAGTTATACCTGGTCAAAAACAGTTTCAAACACAAAAGTTGTTTGAGTGCCTATGCTGGGGGTCCTAAAAATATTATTGTATACCGGGTGTCCTGGAATCTCCTTGACACGAGCTATTCTCGTAACAAAATAAAGTTCAAAGGAAAACTGAGTGGTGTTTTTGAAAGTACTATTGGTTCTATTATACCATGCCTTCAAGACATCTTTTTTGTGCTTCAACCCTTAAAACTCACCCCCAAAAATTTTTGAAAATAGCACCCAATAGTTTTTCCTACACAAACGAAGGTCCTTATTGTATTTAAAATCTTGCAGCAGCTTTGATTTTGTACACAAACCTATTTTAACTCGTAAAATCATAAGCATAAGGTAAATAAAATAAGGCATTGTTGGAGGCGTAATATTTTCGTAAAAAACAGATCAAAGAAACTGTGAGCCTTTCAAGGTCTGAATGATTATCATGCTTTCGAAACATTTTTTTGTACTTCAACCTTTAACACACCCCAACTGTTTTTCAAATAACGTCCCACAACTCTTCATACATACAAGTCATTACTTTGTAGATTTTAAACATAAAATTTTGTAGTGTCTTTGATTTCATACACAAATCATTTTATTTTCGTAAATGAAGACATTTTTTTCGAAAGCATTGTACAATAGGTCATTAAGTATCCTTAAAGACCTACTTACTAGTTTTCTATTTTATCCGTTTTTTACAAAAACGTAAGGCGTCAAACAAATTGTTATTGTATTTATATTTCGGTCATGGTTTTATGAAAAAATAAATTTGCTAATAACATACCACAAGATTTTAAATAAAATAGGAATATCATTAAACATATGGGGTCCTATTTAAAAAAAACTTTGGGGTTTGGGGGGATTTTTCCGGGATGACGTACAAAAAAAAATGTTTTGAATGCATGGTATGTTCGACACTATAGTACCTTCAGAATGTCAAGGAATATATGAGATACCCAGTATACAGGGTGTTCTTGAATTTACTTGACACGTGATATTCTCGTAACAAAAAAAGTTCAAATAAATTCTGGGGGGAAATTGGGGTGATTAGGGGGTGGGGGTTTCAAAACTCAAATTTGTTGTGTTCATAATAGATTGTCTATTGACCTGTAAAAGAAGTACCTAGTAGAATAACACACTTTTTTTACGGTCGGGCGAGCGATGATTTGGCTGCAAGGGGATCCCATGCTATATAGCTTCATGCATTATGCGAAAACAATAAAACTGATATCACCGGAATGTGTGGAAAGTACTGAGTCAGTCAATTTGACTATTTTTTTAATATTTTTATAAAACAGTAGCATATTACGATCTGGATGAGCTGTATGTTGATTTGTGTCACGGAAAAGTATATTTAAGTCGTTAGGATTTCCAAGTGGTTTCCAAGTTTCTGGTACGGATGTTTCTTTAGAATTCTAAGAACACATAATTATAATAATAATTATTATTAAGAATATTTAAACTCCTATACAACTTTCACCTTAAATTTAAGTCTTTGGTAATTTCAGATTGTAAATATGCTCGTTTTTCATTTTCATAAACTGTTTGGGTAAAATTTCTGAGTTTTTTATAATAATCCCACTTTGAAGGATCTCGTGAGCATTTAAATTGACATAAAGCATCGTTTCTAAGTTTTATAAGCAACTTAATATTGTCTGTTAACCAGGGAGCCATTTTACTTCCCATACCTATAGGTGAGGGGAGTATTGTGATCGCTAAAATTTTCGATTTTGAGATAATATACTTTTTGGGCATAACGAAAATTCACGTCACTCATTTCCGTCGGTCTGTCTGTCGGTCTGTTGGCGTTCTTCTAGCGTTCCAATCTCAGTAACTGCGGCATAGATTTTGATGAAATTTGGGTTACGATATAATGTGGGGTCGTAGAAGGTACACACTTTTTTGCGGTCGGGCGAGCGATGATTTGGTTGCAAGGGGATCTAGAATACAGGGTTATTCAGGTTATTCGACACGGAGCACTATGGCTAAAGTGTTCGATAAAAAAGAGATTTATAATTTTGGATGGATAGAGACCCATAAATGCTACATTTTAAAAATATTTTCGTGTTATACAGGATGTCCCAAAAGCACGAAATGTATCAAAGTTATGTTTTTTTTAAATGGAACACCCCGTATATTATTGCATATTCAGATTCCTTGGTGAATTCTAGTGTGGCTTTATGTATCATACATGGGACATAAAGTGAACGGTTTAGGTGTAAATCACCATTTTCGGTATTAGTAGATATCAGGAAAAAATTGGATATCGCAGAGATTATAAAATTTAGAAGGCTGTAACTTTGCTGTATCACTACGCATAAAATGCGTCAGCTTTGACGAGACTGTCAAATTTAAATTACGTTTATGTTTGGAGAAATCGGTCGATTAATTAAGGAAACTTCAGCGATAACTTGATTTTTTCAAATGGGAATGCCTAATTTTTTTTACACGGTTAAACGTAGCATTTGATAACCTTTCTAATGATGAAAGGTTGTGAATATCAATCTCTGGTAGTTTTCATTTAATTTTAAATTTTCAAACAAATCCGCGTTTTTCAATTTTCCTATTTATAAGCAACGTAGCAGGCCATGAAATATAAACAAAAACCTGTTTAGGTAGAAGAAAACAACTAAGCTGAAAAGTACACACGAACTAGACTAAAGGGACAAGATTATAAAAATTACAACAAACAAAGTCCAACCAGAAACAACGGCGGTAACATATCTTTGGTCAAAGAGAAGCTGGAGTATGGCAGAAATTAATTTTTTCACGAGATTGGCAATTTCCAAAACCATTAAAGACTTTGAAAAAAAAACTACTAGAGAATGTTGTAAGCAGTTTATTATTTTCATAATAAAATTTCACATTTAATGATATAAAAAAGTATGCAATTCTGCCAAAACTCAAGTCAAAAGTACCTCTGACTGGAGTTCTGAAAATTCTTCAGTACCTATTTGCACGATCGCAGAAAATGAAGAATGAATTAAAATTTGCTCAAATTATAAAACATAACTTAACTGGCAGAAAATTTGAATCTGATTTGTCAGTATCCCTTTTTTGCAATATTGGTAATAGATACTGAAAAATAGAAGGGCTCCAGTCAGAGGTATCGACTTCGACGCAAATTAGTACTTTTTTACAACATTACATATGATTGATAGTTGCGTGCTGGAGCAACAGTTGCTGGTTGTTTTTGTTTCATATCAGGGTTTTTAATTGTCTTGAAAATTTTTAACCTCTAGTAAATTGCGGTAGCCAGTAAACTGTAAAAAATATCTATTACTGCCATACTCCAGCTGACCTTAGAGATGTTATCGCAGTTGTTTCTGGGAGAGCTGATTTGTTGTAAGGAATTTTCATAATCTTGTCCCTTTATAGTCTAGTTAGTATGTATTTTTCAGCTAAGTTAGTTGTTTTCTTCTACCTGAACAGGTTTTTGTTTATATTTCATGGCCTGCTACGTTGCTTATAGGCAGGAAAATTGGAAATCGCCGATTTGTTTGAAAATTTAAAATTAAATGAAAACTGCCAGAGATTGATATTCACAACCTTATATCATTAGAAAGGTTATCAAATTCTACGTTTAACCGTATAAAAAATTAGGCATTCCCATTTGAAAAAATCACGTTATCGCTGATCGAAGTTTCCTTAATTAATCGAACGATTTCTCCAAGCATAAACGTAATTTAAATTTGACAGTCTCGTCAAAGCTGACGTATTTTATGCTTAGTAACACGGCAAAGTCACAGCCTTCCATATTTCATAATTTCTGCGATATTGAATTTTTTCCTGATATCTACTTATACCGAAAATGGTGATTTACATCTAAACGGTTTGCTTTAGGTCCCATATATGATACATAAAGTCACACTAGAATTCACCAAGGAATCTGAATATGCAATAATATACGGGGTGTTCCATTTACAGGAACATAACTTTGATACATTTCGTGTTTTTGGGACACCCTGTATAACATGAAAATATTTTTTAAATGTAGCCTTTATGGGTGTCTATCCATCCGAAATTATTATTTTCTTTTTTATCAAATACTTTAGCCATAATGCTCCGTGTCGAATAACGTGAATAACCCTGTATACTATACCATAAAACCTATAAACTGTGATCTCAAAAATAAGCCAAATAAATAAAACATTGAGGTAAAAATACTACAGCACCTGTGAACCATCAGCTTTTACTTATCTACGAAATAGCTACAATATGTGAAATCATTTGAGATTCATTAGTAATAGTTTTACTACGCTTTATTTTTTATATCCATTTATGTAACTTAGTGCATTAGCAAAATAAACGTTATATTTGTATTTGTATGTCTACGGCCGTCAATACATAGTTTTTCAATGATCCTCATATATGCGTACAACCCAGGCGTTAGCAAGTCCCCGCTAAAAGACCCTCGTACTTGAGCAAAAACCAACGCAAAAACTAACTGGCGCGTGCGGCCGCGGCATCGCTTTCATGTGACTTCTTCGAAGTGCCGACGGAGAGTGATCCAACTTATATGTATTCCGTAAACTTTGACTATAGCTTCATGCTATGGGAAAATCACAGAACTGATATCATCGGAATGTGTGGGCAGTACTGAGTCAATCAACTTGACTCCATTTTTTGGTTATTTTCGCAGCTTTAACAGGAGCATGTTTGTCAAAAATAGCACAATCTATCTAAGTTTGAGCGCGAGGCGTTGGAGTAGTGTAGGGAGAGGACCGCGGGCCTGACCGCGTGTTCTTGTGCAGCATGATCGGAGGATCGGAGGATCGGAGGATCGGCCGCCTCCGGGTAGGCGGGCTCCGGCGGGCAATCCTGTCTGTGCGCGATTGCCGCCACTACCGCCACCGCCACCGTCACCGCCACCGTCGCCGCCTCCGCTCCGGTGTCCGCTCCGGTGTCACGCAGCCTCTGAGTTTATTTATCGTACAGCACCAGCTGCAGCTGCGGTACTCGACGCGTCTCGAAGAGTCCCTTCCATCGGTCATCCGGTTTTTATCGCTCCGGTTCGCTCCGGTCCGGTCCGGTTCGCTCCGGTCTTCGCTCCGGTCTTCGGTCCGCGACACGTGGTGCGGGATGTTTGTTGTTTGCGACGCGACGGATCAGAAGTAGCCTCCCTCTGACCACGTGGTGTTGCCATTCAAGGTGAATGACATTTATTCAGGTGAATACTACCACAACAATGGCCGACTTCACCTAGAACTATGCACGCATGGTCTGTATGAATTCAGGCATTCTTCCATCTTGCACTTTTTTGCATTTTAGAACTATTTGATACTCTATTAACCTTCATGGTACTACTGCAGCTTTGCAATTGAAGGGTCCAATGCAAGAAGTGACCAGGTTACATTTTCATCAATTATATGTATGCGAACATTTTGTTACTATATCTAAAATTGTTATAAGATCTATCAAAGTGACCATATGAACCTACGAGTTTCTTAAAATAATAATAATATAATATAATAATCGTCTTTATTGAAAATAAACATATCATGTAAGATAGCTTACATCAGGATAGGGCATCGGTGGCGAAGTTTAGCAAAGTGCTATTCTTACACTTAACCACCAGTGTCTCACATTTATTAGATGTTAAAAATAAACTAAAAAAACAAGCTTGATTATAATAATTTGGCGTAGCAGTAGTTTCCCAGCTGTTACGAAGAGTTATTGCGATATTAAAGACCAAACATTAAGGCCTTGACTTTTTTTTTGAAAATGTTCAACGACATTTCTTTATACTGGGCACTAACCGAGTTATAAACAATAGCAGCGTTATACGAGAAGCTACGTTGAAAAAGTGTGGTAACATGGTAGGGTATAGTAAGAGTGGAACCATGTCTTATATTTAGATTGTGCGCATCCGCCCGTAGTAATAACTTTTCCCTCAGATACTGTGGTTTTGAGGTCGTAATAACCTTATGAACAAATACGAGATAATGGAATTTAATTAACTGAGACATTTTCAGCCATTTAATAATAGGGTACTTTTCTGAAATATGATCGTAACGCCTTAAGCTAAAAATTAACCTAACACAATTATTTTGAACAATTTGTATGCGATTTCTAGTCACCTGATCAAGACATGGATAAAATAATACATCACAGTAGTTAAAAATTGACATTACTAGAGATTCACAAAGTTTTTTCTTTGTTTTAAAGTTTAAAATGAATTTATGGGCATAAAGTGTACGTAATCTTAAGTAAGTTTTCTTCAAGAGATTTTTAACATGGTTAGTAAATCTTAGCTTCTCATCAAATGTAACCCCGAGAATTTTGACACTTTCGGAGAATTTTAAATTCTCTGTGCTGATCTTGACATTAAGGTGTGATTTAATAAATTCTCTTCTAGCATCAGGACAGAACAAAATAAGACTAGATTTTGTGGCATTTATTTAAATAATAATAATAAAATAATAATGATAAAACGTCTATATTTAATTAATTTACAGTAGCGGGCGAATTTTAGCTGAAAGCTATTCTTCCACTTAACCCTAAATTTGTCTCACAACATGGTATTCCAATCTAATATATGTCTTTAACATATTCACCATATACAGGCTGCAAAAGACCAATGAATATAGTCTAAGTACAGATTTACATAAAGACATGTCCCTGAATAGGTTTAAAAATTCTGTGAAACAGCTTTTTCTAATATTTGGTCCCCACCACTAAGATGAAAAGCTTTAATTGCGCAACGTATTTATACAGGGTGGCTAATCGGGTGACGATAATAATTTTTCTTAGATAGCACGCACAGGGTCCTATCCAAAACACCTCCATATATGTGTACCGATTATTGAAGAAATCGTCAAAAACAAAAACAAGAATGCTTTTTGGCTTTTATTTTTTTCTGCAATTATACTCAGTATTAAGCCTATTTTAATACCCAATAAAGAGAACCTGTACATCCGAACAATAATTAAGTACATTATGGGCCCAAAGTTTGAAATCTGCTTTTAGTCAGGAGACCAAAACCTTCAAAATAAAATTAAAAATACTTATGCCTGGTTCTGGAGCTTCAAACTAATTTTAAAAACTTTGCAAGACACTACACTTTCTAAATAATAATGAAAAATAGCATTTATGGGGGAATTTTGCGCTGTTAAAGGTAAAAAGGTGATAATTCATGAATTTCCAAAATGATTTAAAAAACTATTATTTTACTTTACTTTATGACAAATTAAAGAAAAATCTCGTGAAATCTAATAAACACGATAGTCATTGATGTTTTAGTGACTTTTAATAGAAAAAACTAATACCAAAATTATGATTTTTGACGTGTTTTTGCTATGTACTAATGAGCTAAACTTAGTTGTATGCAAAGTAAACAAAGGAAAGTAATAATAAAACAATGATGTGACTTTGTGACTACGAGTTCGTTGATAGTTTATGACAAGAGGTTTTCAAAATGACCTCCGTTCACTTCAATGCATAAACGACATCGTCTCATGAAAATATCTTTAAGCCGGCGAAACGCAGTTGTTTCCATTAATTTTCGTTTTACATTCGTCTAATTTTTGTCTGAGCTCTTCCACGGTGTTGTTTTCACGAGCGTAGAAGATTTCCTTGTAATAGCCCCAGATGAAGAAATCAATGGGGTTTAAATCTGGACTACGAGGGGGCCAGCTGATCGGCCCAGTACGACCAATCCACCGGTTTGGGAAGGTTCTGTCCAAGTAGTTGCGCACTTCCCTATCGGTGTGGGAAATAAAAGGGATGGCGTATGCTACGATAACGCTTCCCAGGTAATTCCGCCATGGAATTAAAAGTCAGAATGTTGTTTTATTATTCCTTTAATTTGTTAACCTTCCATACAACTTAATTTAGCATAAGTTCAGTAGTACATAGCAAAAAGCAGAGGTATCAATTTTTCATACTAAAAGTGAATAAAACATCAATGATTAATCGTGTTTATTAGTTGTTATGAGTTTTCTCTTTTATTTGTCATAATAAAGTAAAATAATAGTTTTTTAAATCATTTTGGGAATTCGTGAATTATCACCTTTTTATAACAGCCACGTACGGCGCAAAATGCCTCCATAAGTGCTATTTTTTCATTATTATTTCGAGAGCGCAATGTCTTGCAGAGTTTTTAAGATTAGATTGGAGCTCCAGAACCAGGCATAAGTATTTTTAATTTTATTTTGAAGGTTTTGGTCTCCTGACTAAAAGCAGATTTCAAACTTTGGGCCCATAATGTACTTAATTATTGTTCGGATGTACAGGTTCTCTTTACTGGTTATAAAATAGGCTTAATACTGGGTATAATTGCAGGAAAAAATAAAAGCCAAAAAGCATTCTTGTTTTTGTTTTTGACGATTTCTTGGAAAAACTGGAAAATCTCTAAGTTTCAAAAAAAAATCATAACTCGAAAACTATCAATAATCGGTACACATACATGGGGATGTTTTGAATAGGTCTCGGTACGGGCTATCTAAAAAAAATATTATCGTCACCCGATTGGCCACCCTGTATAAATACATTGCGCAATTGAAGCTTTTTATCTTAGTGATGGGGACTAACTATTAGAATCTAGATGATAGCAAAAGTTGTTTCACAGAATTTTTAAAATTATTCAGGGACATGTCTTTATATAAATCTGGTAGTACGTTATATTACTTGATAGCGTTGTAAGTGAAGCAAGTTTATTATACTTGAGCAAACGTTCCCTCATGGATTGTCTAAAAAGTATTTTTTTGGAAAGGTATTCAGGAACACTTGTCAAAAATAAATTGTGAATAAATTAGGATTGCCAACTTTTTTTTGTAAGAAAAAGGTATATTAGAATTAAAGGAGGAAAAAAAAGTATCATGGAGAACGAAAACAGTATTTAATTTTAAACACATACTTCTTGGAGCTTTTCGCAAAGCATATAAATTAACTATCATTTCTGAAGGCCTCTCTCATTTTAGGTCGAAATTAAAATTTATAAGTAGCTACTGTGAATACCGAAGGGGTAGGAACCGAAATTAAATATGAAATAATTTTGGTAATATTAACGAATTCTTCTGAAGCATTTGCTAGCAACTTTATTTTTGTTGCCAGTGGTCAAGTTGATAAAATTCAAAGTGGGATCAACAACTATAGCACGTTATTAAAAAAATTAGATCCATATTACAACAGTTTACATCAGTAGGTAACATATTAAATGATAAGTCTTCAAAAACACTGTATTTTGCCCTAATACAATCGCATTTGAATTATGGAATTCTTGGGTAGGGTGGAGTAGCACCATCCCACTTACAAAGTTTAGAAATAGCGCAAAAACGTGTTTTGAAAATCATGTTAAAAAAGAACATGTATTCCCCTGACCTTTTATTTATCGAATCAAATATTTTCGATAGAAGCAATTATATGTTTACCAGTCACTGGTATTGCAACATAAGAGCAGAATGCAGTTATTACAGCTACTACATAATTATTATAGTATCAGGCAAAGAAAATGTAGTCTCCATACCCGGAAAGACGATGTTTCAAAGATCATGGGTTTACCTGTGCCCTAGGATAGGTATATAATGAACTACTAAATATAAAGCCAATTTTCAAGTGTAAAAAAATGTTTACCTTTCCCTATACATCTATTTTTTAAAATGTGTTTTACTTGTTAAGAGAAATCCTATATTGTTTAATATGTTGGGCCAATTTCACCAACATAACACCCGAAAGTGAAACCATTTATCTATAAAAAACATAGTACCAGCCGCTTCAAGCAGTCGCATAACTATAATTGCACAACAATCTACCAGACTGCTTGAGGAAAATTGCTAATTTTGAGCATTTTAAAGCTAAAGTGAAGGTGTATTTGGCAGATAACGTATTTTACTCTGTCAGTGAATTTATCCAAAAATGAGTTTCTTAATTTTAATTTTTCAGCAAAATACTTATTTACTTTTATCCTATAGTTGACGTGTCATTATATAGAATTATTGTATCTATACGACAAATAAATTACTACTACTACTACTACTACTAAGAGATTATAATGATGTACATCTGTTAAAAAAAAAAGTGAAGAAATTTTTCATATACCCAGGGAACATATTCATCAGTTTGTTGAAAGTACATATTTATACTTACCTCCATAATTTAATCATTTTTTATAGATACTATTTTTTTGGGTAATGTCCAGAGGTCACCATAAAAATGAATTTCGCATTTCCAAGCTCCTGACGTTACCTTTAAACTTACAGTAATGACTCAAAGAGCAAATTGAAGAAAAAAGCTTTGTCACTGTGGTGACCTTGTTTTGATATCGTGTTTGGTTGTTAAATTACAGACATTTGAAGAATATACGTTTTTGCATTGCGTGTTTTTTGCACACTGAAAAACTTTTTTGAAAAAAATTGCTCTTAGATGTCATTCAGTAAGGTCTTAGCTATCACCTTTTGAAATACTGTGTATGTAATTTGGAAAACAAGTGAGTTAGAGGGTCTATCATACAATGCTTTCAAAACATTTTTTTGTACTTCAACCCTTAGAACGCACCCCCAACTATGTTTTTTCAACTAGCACCTAATAGTTTTTCCAACACAAAATAAGTGTTTATTTTATTTAAAATCCTGTAGTACCTTTGATTTTATACAAGAAACTATTTTTCTGTAAAATTGAATAAAATAAATAAAATAAGGATTTGTTTGAGACGTAATATTTTCGTAAGAAAAACAGATAAAACAGAAAACTAAGCGGGCCTTTCAAGGGTACCGAATGACCTATCATACCATGCTTTCGAAACATTTTTTTTACTTCAACCCCTATAACTTACCCCGTACTTTTTTTCGAAATAGCACTCCACAGCTTTTCCTACATTAATGAGGTCATTATTTTATTTAATTTCTTGTAGTGCCTTTAACTTCATACACAAACCAATTTTTTCGTAAAGTCATTAACATGAGATAAATAAAATGAGCATTTGTTTGAGGGGTAATATATTTGTAATAAAAAAGCATAAAAAAGATATTTGTTTTCGAAAGCAGTACCCAGTCATTCAGTACCCAGTTAGTTTTATTTTTATCCGTTTTTTGCGTCAAGTAAACTCTTATTTTATTTATACTATGCTAATGATTTTAGGAAAAAAATCAGTTTGTGTTTAAAATCAAAGATACTGCAATATTTAAAATAATATAAGGAGTAAGGACTTAATTTCTGTAGGAAAAAATATTTGGTGCTATTTGAAAAACAAAAGTTGAGGGTGAGTTTTAACGGTTGAAGTAAAAAAAATGTTTTAAAAGCATGGCATGATAGAGCCTATTCCTAAATTCAGGGACACCCTGTATATGCATAACTGTGTGTACCAAGACCCCTTAAGAAAGTGCTCAAATTTTCCATCCATTTAGCCCAATTCCGTTTACTTTCAGACTATGCAATAGTACCAACTGGTCCTGGTCGTGAATTGGTAGTGCTGCCAGTTCAGCCTACGGTATCGGCCCTCAGTGTCCTTGGAAACCAGTGAATTGGCTTCTCAATCGGTGTTAGTGGGCTACAGCCTGGTCGGCGTGTACCCTTGCGCCGTCTGGAAGCCCGACAGCCAGATCGTGTCGGTGTCCAACAACCAACCGCCACCAGCAACGGTTGGCCCGGGCCCTGTGCATCCTACTCGAAGGACCAACCCTAGACCGGCACCCTACCCCCAACCGCAACCACGAGAGGTAAGAGCTTCGACCATAACGTATGTTGCAAAAGTTTTGAGAAGTTTTTCAAAAAATTACAAAAATATCTCACAATAATATATTTGAACTGTAACAAGAACTACAAAAAATAACAATATTTCTTAATATAAAAATGATATTAAAGTACTGCTAATGGACCATGGTCGCTGACCTTTAGTGTTATCCTTCTTCTTAACTGCTGTTCGTTTTGAGCTTCCCAGCCATAGTTATAAACTTTGGCACTCAGTTGAGCCCAAAAAGTTTTGATAGGTCTTGCTTGAGGAAGGTTGGGAGGGTTGTCGTTTCGTGGTACAAAAGGTATTCCGTGTTGTTCTAGCCAGTTTCTCGTATGCAAAGCATAATGAATTGAAGCCAGATCTGGCCAAATATTATATTGTCATTAGCATGGTGGGTATTAATAAAATTGAGTAGTTTAGGCAAACATCTTTGAGTATAGACTTCTGCGGTAACCGCTTCGGCCCTAACTCGTCCAACGTACGGCTGTGAAATACCATTGTCTGATGTAGCTCACCACACTAACGCTTTGTTTTCAAACTTTTCTTTTCGTTTAAATTTTACGTTATTTGGACAGGCTTCAAAGTCTCTTGTATAAAAACTATCATTACCTTTGATTTCTGAGTTCGAAAATGTGAAATACTTTTCATCGTCAAGAATAATTTTTATGCTACCAGCAAAATGGGTATGACGTAAATTGCGACAGCATTGAGGAATTCTTTCTAACTGATTTGGGGTATACTTTAAACATGTTCTGCTTTTCCGGAATCCTAAGTTATTTCTGTTCATTTCTCCACAGATTGTGCTAGCATTGACGTGAAAAATGTGTCCAAGTTTACGTGTTGAAGTTCCAACTCGATGTTTACTTCTGTTGACCATTCTTTGAACTGTAGCAGCATTCAACGCACTTGGACGTCTACTTTTCTGTAAATTTATACAAGGAATACCTTCTTCGCATTCACGGATCGTTCGATAAGTTGTGGCAACAGAAATATTTCAATCGTGATATAGGCGAACTATTTTTTCAAGTCGTCCAACTAGACTGTAAGTACTCTTCCGAATATCTACTTTGTACGACATTTTGACAACTTATATCATAACCAAAATGGTTTTATTGTTACGTTCAGATGTTGACTGGTTACTATGGTAACGATTTCTGAATCATTTCCAACAGTGAAACTACCTCCCGAGTTTTGAAAAAAATTCTAAAAACTTTTGCAACGTACGTTATGTAACTAGATAAATTATGCAGGAGATAGTTCTCTTCTATCATATATGACTAAATAAGTAATGGTAGCTATTCAACACAGTGATTGGAAAGTCCATCGCATAATAAGCTACTTTACGTTTTTGATGATTAGACATTATAAGCTGCCGTCAGCAAAATTGATTATTTTTGAAGAACGACAGAACAACATTCAATACATAATTTTTTATTTTGCTACATTAAGGGTACAACATAACTAAATTCCATAGTAGCACCCGCTAATTACAATGACAATAAAATTTATGGATAATACAACACTAAGGCTATAGAGGATATACCAATGTACATCGACAGAAAAAATATAAAATAGCAATTATCTAAAATTCAATAATATGGTAGGTTGCAAGACCTACGGCACTTTGTTGAGACGAAGTGAGAAATGTATCGTTAAGAAGTAAAGTGCAGTAAAGCAATTGAAAAAGAAATGTTTGTTTAGGCAGACCAACCGCCTGCAACGGTGTCAAATCTGGCTGGTCAGCAGCCCGCCCAGCTGCTGGTAGCTCCCTGTAACTGCATCCCTCACGCTGTTACTAACAACACCATCAACATCGCCACAGAGGTCCAGCCCTCCACCTCAGCACCTCCGATGCTCTTTGTGCCCTACAACGTGCCCACCGCGGCTGCCCTTGCACCACCTATCCCACCTCAGGCTACCATGCAGACTGCCTGCACCGCTAACAAGGTAGGAACTTCATTTACTCAATTTATTTTCATCCATATTTACATAATATCCTATTGTAAGTCCAAATAAGAGATAGACCAAAATATAAACAAATTTAATCGTAATCATTACACACAGAAAAGAATACTGTTGCGTTTACAATTAATTGTTAGTATTTGGATGTTTTTCTATCGCTTTAAATATATTTACAGTTGTTTCAAATCCATGTCATTGAAAGAATTCAATCCTTATATTCGAAGTAATCACAGGTACGCCAATAAATTCAAAATAATGAATGTATGATCCTTCTAATACCAGTATTGACATAGCATGCAATCAAAACATCCTTTTGTTTTCGAAATTTACCCTATGTTTCATTTAAGCAAAGCATACAATCTATTCAATGTACAAAAATTATTACTGCAACAGCAGTTCGTGATAATTCATCTGATGAAAATTAATTTTGTTTCAATGGCGCTTGTTGTTCGCTGAACTATAATCAGTATTCGGCGGGATTGATATCCCGATTCAATGAACGTGAAAAGAAAGAACAGGGGGATCAGCGTTAATATCGGCGCTAACCCGCCAACATGGACGAGGTTGTTTCGTTGTGTTGTTTCGGTGTTAGCCGTGTTGTGTCATCTCGTGGTTTTGCGTATTGAATCAGCAATTGTGTGATTTAAATGTGTCCAGTTATGTATTAAATGGAGGACCTACTGAGAAATTGGGGCTTAGAAGAGCTAACACCCACATTTGAATGTAGGTATTTAGATTAGTCAGACGGTTATATTTCAGGTAAAAATGCAACAACTGATGCAGGCTTATGTCTAATTCTTATATCATGCTCCTTATAACTTCATACAAAATCACACAATTAAAGATCCAAACGGACAATCAGCTGTCCTCGCAATAAAATCTGTTGGTCCAAGGAAAAGAAAGTAGTTTAGAATCAATTACCAAACACAGATTCGATTCAACGACAGGCTGCAATTGAATCATTCATTGGAATCCAATGACATCTTGTAGTTGAATCGACAATACGATATAATTCGTTACCAACTATACACTTCCCATTGGATAAAACATCGCTGTATTTGAGGAATGCTGAATGTAACGTCCCATTGAATCCAAGCGTAAGTTTTTGACAGAACGACAGATTTTTCTGTGTGCATAAATGCCACATTGCAGGTGGACAGAATAGCTCTTATTGGCCTATTCGGGTGGGTGTAATGGCACCCATCCTAATCGACCAATAGGAGTTGTTCTGTTCATCTGCACAGCGGCATTTACATAAGGCTCACAACTGAATTTGTTCATGTTTTGCTCTATCTCTTATTTAGATAGACTGTAGAATATGTACCTTTGGTTTGGAATCCGCACCACTCAACGCATATACAGAAACCTGAATCGGTATAAAGGCGGTGTTTGAAGCTCCTTTCTTTCAAAATAGATGGCTATAGGAATAGCCCAAGACCCGCTTCTAGAGCGTGTGACAGCACCGGTGTCTCACCTTTCCGATATGAGTGCCTTAAATGGTAGTGTAGGACTTGAAGAGCCTCGCTGTGTCGATGCATCTCATCCTAAGGCGGTCGTTCTTCATACATCAAAAACTGAGCGGTACAACCTCACATTTATTCCCAGGGTGTCCAAGGTTGATATATGTATACCCTGTGTACAGAGTGTTCCCGAAGTTTCTTGATACGTAATATTCTCGTAACAAACAAAATTTCAAACGAAAACTAAGTGGAATTTTTTTAAGTGCTATAGGGTCTATCATACATTCCTTGAAAATCCTTTTTTTTGTACTTCAAGCCTTAAAACTCACCCCCAACTTATTTATTTCAAATAGCACCTAAAAATGCTTGCTACACAAATTAAGTCCTTATAATATTTTAAATATTGTAGCACCTTCGATTTTATATAGAAAGCTACTTTTTTCGTAAATTCTTAAGCATAACATAATGAATATAAGGATTTGTTTTAATCGTAATATGTTCTTAACAAAAACAGATAAAAAGAAGACTAAGTGGGCTTTTCAAGGATACTGAATGGCCTATCATACCCTGCTTTCGAAACATCTTTTTTTCTTCAACCTTTAAAGCTCAACCCTAGTTTTTTTCCTACAATAATTATTATTTTGTTTAAAATCTTGCCTTCACTACATCATACCTAAGATTTAATCCAAAGTATAATGAGCCATGAAATGTCATTTCCACTAACAAAAAAATAGTTCGTAAACGTAGCAACAGTAAGACTAAATTTTTTTTGAACAATATTATAATCTACTACCCGTAGATGCTGTTTTACCAGCCCAAGGGATGCGATTTTCATCGTTTTTGTTTCAGAATAAATTTCCAAATCTCTAATTCTATGATGTACCAAAACACTTTCTTGCGGTAATGTGAACTCATATTCGTTGTTTTTTATCGATTGCTCTGCCTCTTCCAATTTAATTACCTTTAATAACCCCACATGCTGAAATCGATATGGTTCAGGTCAAGCAAATGTTGCGATCACGCAACGACCATTGGACCATCCCCTCAAATGGTTCTGTGATTGTAATAAAAAAAGAAAAGTAAATTAATTTGTACAAAAGGTGTTTAACCAAATCCTGACTTTGCTATAACTAAACACAGATAATTACAATTATATCAATAAAATGCAAACAAATGCAAAATAAGTCTGGGCTTCTTCTTTTACGGCGCAATCATGTCACATGTGATCACAAGCATATTGATCAGTGATCACAAGCATATTGATCATTATATTTTTATCACAAAGAAAACTACGCATGCATTTCAATGATTTCTACATTTAAAGTCAAAGATTTAAAGGGAAATACAGAAAATAAGTAACTTGGTAACTGCAAAAGACTTAATAGTGTCCCTGAATTTCCTTGACACGTGATATTCTCGTAACAAAAAAAAGGTCAAACGAAACCTGACTGGAATTTTGGAAGTACTACAGGGTCTATCATACCATGTTTTTAAAACATTTTTTATACTTAATCCCTTGAAACTCACCCCCAACTTTAATTTTTCAAATAATATCAAATAGTTTTTCCTTATTTTAATTAAAGTCTTGTAGTGCCTTTGACTTCAAACACAAATCAATTTTTTTATCGTCAACATTAGATAAATAAAATGAGGATTTTTTTGTGGCGTAATATATTCGTAATAAAAAGGGACGAAAAAGACATTTTTTTTCGAAATCATGTATTACACCTCATTCAGTACCCTTAAAACCAACTTAGATTTATTTTTATCCGTTGTTTGCTTCAAGCAAGTTCTTATCTTATTTATGTTATACTTATGATTTTAAAAAAAAATGAGATTGATTATGAAATCAAAGGCACTACCAAATTATAAATAAAATAAGGATTCAATTTGTGTAGGAAAAACTATTTAGTGTTATTTGAACAACAAAGGTATTGGAAACCATGCATTAAATGTGAGCTATGCGATTTTTTCTTTATTTTTTACTTCAAAGATGAAAAGGCCAAGTTCATATTTCAAAACACCCTCTATAAAATCTGCAGCTGAAATCACCGGCAAGTCTTATTGGACTTCACCAATAAACCAAACCGTCACAGATGTAGAATTAGCGATTATTGAGGTTATGATCAATGCAATACGCTTTTGACTAAATCCACCACAGCTATTTCCTATTTTTCATGTATAAGACTGGTTCAGTATACGTGTCGCCATGCACAGAACTAGTTAAATGTAGAATAGTTGAGGTTTATCAGTTTTACTTCTTGCGATGCTACTCAAGATTGGGAAACCTCCTGTCTTCAAACTTGATCACTAGAAGGCAGTGTTTTAGTGCAAATAGTGAGTAGGGGTACTTTTATTATGATTTATATTTGAACTCGTACGGTGTACCACAGATTTCATTAGGTATAGAATCGTCTATTTTCCTTAACATTGAACGTAAGCGCACAAACACAGTGGGGCTTTTTAGTGAGCGTGCAAGGGCGTGCGAAGGCATGCAGGTGCCGCATGCAGGCTCACCTGCTCAACTGAGTTTTCGACCGCTTGCCAGCGTCGGAAGCCCGCTTGAACGCCTTTATAGTAACAGAAATTTAGTTGGCTACCTGGTTTCGTTTGTGCCGGTCGAAGATGAGTAGCGATAAAGAATTACTTATAGCTTCAGTGTTTGCGAAAACCCCTATTTGAGATAAAAGACACAAGCTGCACTATAACCGCACTGCGATGGAAAAATGTTGGAAGGAATGAGCATTTAATGATGTTATAATAATTATCTTATACCTGGCGGGCCAGCCCAAAGGATCTGTCCGACACGGGAATTCCCACCGAACCCAGGTCTTTCCTCATGCGTTGCCAAATGCAGGAGCCTCCTTATGTAGCGCGTCCAATGTCAATGTTGTTCCCAATGCCCACAAAGCATATTATCTCAAAATCGATAATTTTCGCGATCCCAATACTCCCCTCACCTATCGGTGTGGTTCGGAAGTAAAAGCTATTCTAATATTAATGTTCAACAAAATAACAATGTACCCGACCAATGATATTACGAGACCCAAATATATAACGTTAGGCAATTGTATTTACTACGTACTATCGCTTAGTATCAGAGATATATTCAAATGAGCATAACACATTTATACACAACCACAACACTAGATGTAGGCTAGGTACCACAATAATTCCCAAACCAAACAAATCAGTCATGCGGCGGTCATATCTCAATTTAGCGCCAAAATGATACAACACTTCTCCCTTTTGATACCAAAAACTTGTTTACAAAGTGATTCAAACAGTCTCTACCAGAGTGAATAGCTTCCTTAATAAGACGCGCACAAGAATTCCTTGAACATGTACAGTATTAGTCACATATTCATCTGATTGACAAATTTCAACTAAATGGTTCTAATGCATATGATGTGAGTCTACATATGTATGTACTAATAGTTCATTTGACAACTTCCCACGACGGATTTTTCACAAAGCGTTGATTAAACGAAAAAACGCCAAGACACGTCAAAATATTTGTCCAGAGAGACAACTTTTTAACCAAAAACTATTTCACCCCCTATTGTACCCTCTAGCCCCTCAGGGGAATCATTTCCAGTGTTTTTGCAACTGTCCCTCATTGTTTTGCCAATAATGGGCAACATTTTGAACCCTTATTGCATGTTTCCTATACCGTGTCTAGATGCGACTGGCCAATCTTTCTACTACTTTTCTTGTCTGTTTTCACTGTACCATGCACTGGTGTGTTTGACTACGTGCGGAACCGGCGCCGGCCTGCTTCTACCTGCCGAGGGGACTCGGCGTTGGCCAACGCACTCCAACGCTCTCCAACGCTCCTATAAGCCGCTACTGTGAATGCCTACTAAGGTAATGGACAAAAAACAAAACTCTTACAAAACATGAAGCTACATTCGAGTTTTAAATACATATTTTTGGTAGTTGCAATGGAGATTTTGCACTCTAGATTTACCTTTACATATATATACATATAATAAACATATAGCCCATATGAGATAAGTGATCTGAGTTCAATTTCAACTCCCTTCGAATACTTCTTTTACAGTAGGCAGTGGATATAACCCCCATATAATTTTCGTATAGATTTATACGTTGTTATAATAATACATATTCTAGAGCGGCAACAAAGCCTTGTGAATATTTTAGTCATAAATATTAAGCTTCGCTTGCTCCCTTTTCTTCAGACTTTTTCCTTATGAGTTAAAGGTGTTGCCTCCATAATGTGCTTTCACAAGGTGCTCGGTAGCTTAACCTATTTTCTTGTTGGAACATAAAACCTCTGAAGCTGCGTCGTAGAAAAAAGTATTTTTATGACCCGTATGTAATTTTACACCATTTTGTAGCACTCTTAGGTTACTTGTTTTCCAGCCCAGAAGCAAAAACGTGGCTGAAATGCATTTAAATTAAAATATCAATATACGATGCACTATGTAGCGCCCTGAACCCAATTCCAGGTATTGGACAGATCATAAATGGGGTTCACTTCGAACTGCCACTATTACTACTAAACCAAACTGCCAAACTTTACTTAACCTCCGCAAAATTCAACAGATACCACACAGAAAAAAATGTTATTGCGCTTCCAATTAATTGTTAGTATTTGGATGTTTTTTCATCGCTTTAAATATATTTACAGTCGTTTCAAATCCAGGTCATTGAAAGAATTCAATCCTTATATTCGAAGTAATCACAGGTACGCCAATAAATTCAAAGTAATTTTATATTCATTCTAACGATATGTATAATTCTTCTAATACCAGTATTGACATATAATGCAATCAAAACATCCTTTTGTTTTCAAAATTTACCCTATGTTTCATTTAAGCAAAGCATACAATCTATTCAATGTACAAAAATTATTACTGCAACAGCAGTTCGTGATAATTCATCTGATAAAAATTAATTTTGTTTCAGTGGCCCTTGTTGTTCGCTGAACTATAATCAGTATTCGGCGGGACTCATGTCCCGATTTGATGAACGTAAAAAGAAAGACGAGGAGGATTATCTCAGTGTTATCCGTTATCTGCGCCAACATGGACGAGGCTGTTCGGTAACGGATTGTTTCGTTGTGTTGTTTCGGTGTCAGCCGTGTTGTGTCATCTCGTGGTTTTGCGTATTGCATTAGCAATTGTTCGATTTAAATGTGTCCAGTTATATATTAAATGGAGGACTTACTGAGAAATTGGGGCTTAGAAGAGTTGACACCCACATTTGAATGTAGGTATTTAGATTAGTCAGACAGTTATATTTCAAGTAAAAATGCAACAACTGATGCAGGTTTCTCTAATTCTTATATCATGTTTCTTATGACTTCATACAAAAATCACACAATTAGACATCCAAACGAATCGATCAACTGTCCTCGCAATAAAATCTGTTGGTCCAAGGAAACGAAAGTAGTTTAGAATCAATTATCAAACACAGATTCAATCCAACAACAGGCTGCGATTGAATTATTCATTTGAATCCAATGACATCTTGTAGTTGAATCGACAATACGATATAATTCGTTACCAAATATACACTTCCCATTGGATAAAACATCGCTGTATTTGAGGAATGCTGAGTGTAACATCCCATTGAATCCAAGCGTAAGTCTTTGACAAAACGACAGATTTTTCTGTGTGCAGGTTCTGTTCTGTTCATATAAAATATGTGCTTCCTTTTTTATGGTCTGCTTCCGTAAAGGCTAAAAGCCTATAGCGCTGTAGAAGCGCTGCGAGAGGATAAGTGTCGGTGCACATTATATTTGAATGGCTGCAGGTTGTAGCCGTCGGGAAACACATTCCCTAGCAGCTCATTCCACAGCGTCGAAGTTCTCCAAAAGAAGGAATGCCGGAGGAGACTGGTTCGGGGAGTAAGGACCTTGACCTGGTAAGGATGAGCTCGCAGAGCATCTCTACTGTTCCTCGTTCGGACTGCCTTTGGTGGTATTACCTGGGAGAGCCCACTCGAACATCTTCTATAATGGAATCTGTAAAAGAGGGACAGGTCGGCTACCCTTCTTCGATGTCCCAGGCTGTGCAGGTCCTTGTGAAGTTAGGAGTATCGATTATTGTAATTGCTTTCTTTTGGATAGTGTCCAGAAGCGTTGGAGAGTGCTTCAGAGCGCATCTCCACACATGGGAGTAATACTTCAACGATGGTAGAATCTGGCCTTGTAGAGCAGCGCCAGTTGCTCTGGTGTATACAACTTTCTACAGTGGAACAAAACTCCAAGCTTCTGAGATCCCGTTTTAGCAATACTGGCGACGTGGTCTTGCCAGGTCATATTGATGTTGATGTTGATTCCCCAAAGCTTGACGGAAGGTGACTTGACTACTGGGAAGCTCTCCATTTCCACAGTTGATAAGCTGACATGAGACTTCTTTCTCAGTATTGTTGCCTGAGTTTTCTGTACGTTAAAAGGTACTTTATTTACTGATTCCCACTCGACATTTGTTTTGATATCTATGTTGATCTGTGATGTTGCTGTCGTGCCAGGATATGTGATTTTCAGTGTTGTGGCATGGATTTTATATACGCTAAACTGTACTTTATTCACATATTGTACAATATTATAGGTCTTCAGGATTACAGACTGGAAAATCTCGGACTCCCGGATCCTGAGGTTCACCCGCAAAAATTCTAAAATCTTTATTTGATCTTCTATGGGGACGAAATCTCGTGTCCTTGATGACTTGAGGACGCTATTCTCAAATTCGGCCGCAGTTTCCAATTTCAATCTCGTTTAACCAAAATGGAAAATTTTGGACTCTCGGATCCTGAGGTTCACCCGCAAAAATTCTATAATCTTTATTTGTTCTTCTATGGGGACGAAACCTCGTGTCCTAGATGACTTGAGGGCGCTATTCACAAATCCGGTCGCAGTTTTCAGTTTCAATCTCGTTTAACGAAAATGGAAAATTTCGGACTCCCGGATCCTGAGGTTCACCCGCAAAAATTCTAAAATCTTTATTTGTTCTTCTATGGGGACGAAACCTCGTGTCCTAGATGATTTGAGGGCGCCATTCACAAATCCGGCAGCAGTTTTCAGTTTCAGTCTCGTTTAACTAAAATGGAAAATTTCTGACTCCCGGATCCTGAGGTTCACCCGCAAAAATTCTAAAATCTTTATTTGATCTTCTATGGGGACGAAACCTCGTGTCCTAGATGATTTGAGGACGCTATTCACAAATCCGGCCGCAGTTTTCAGTTTCAATCTCGTTTAACGAAAATGGAAAATTTCGGACTTCCGGATCCTGAGGTTCACCCGCAAAAATTCTAAAATCTTTGTTTGATCCTCTGTGGGGACGAAACCTCGTGTCCTAGATGATTTGAGGACGCTATTCACAAATCCGGTCGCAGTTTTCAGTTTCAATCTCGTTTAACGAAAATGGATAATTTCGGACTCCCGGATCCTGAGGTTCACCCGCAAAAATTTTAAAATCTTTGTTTGATCTTCCATGGGGACGAAACCTCGTGTCCTAGATGATTTGAGGGCGCTATTCATAAATCCGGTAGCTGTTTTCAGTTTCAATCTCGTTTAACGAAAATTGAAAATTTCGGACTCCCGGATCCTGAGGTTCACCCGCAAAAATTCTAAAATCTTTATTTGATCTTCTATGGGAACGAAACTTCGTGTCCTAGATGATTTGAGGACGATATTCACAAATCCGGCCGCAGTTTTCAGTTTCAATCTCGTTTAATGAAAATGGAAAATTTCGGACTCCCGGATCCTGAGGTTCACCCGCAAAAATTCTAAAATCTTTATTTGATCTTCTGTGGGGACGAAACCTCGTTTCCTAGATGGTTTGAGGGCGCTATTTACAAATCCGGCCGCAGTTTTCAGTTTCAATCTCGTTTAACGAAAATGGAAAATTTCGGACTCCCGGATCCTGAGGTTCACCCGCAAAAATTCTAAAATCTTTATTTGATCTTCTATGGGGACGAAACTTCGTGTCCTAGATGATTTGAGGACGATATTCACAAATCCGGCCGCAGTTTTCAGTTTCAATCTCGTTTAATGAAAATGGAAAATTTCGGACTCCCGGATCCTGAGGTTCACCCGCAAAAATTCTAAAATCTTTATTTGATCTTCTGTGGGGACGAAACCTCGTTTCCTAGATGGTTTGAGGGCGCTATTTACAAATCCGGCCGCAGTTTTCAGTTTCAATCTCGTTTAACGAAAATGGAAAATTTCGGACTCCCGGATCCTGAGGTTCACCCGCAAAAATTCTAAAATCTTTATTTGATCTTCTATGGGGACGAAACTTCGTGTCCTAGATGATTTGAGGACGTCATTCACAAATCCGGTCGCAGTTTTCAGTTTCAATCGTGTTTAACGAAAATGGAAAATTTCGGACCCCCGGATCCTGAGGTTCACCCGCAAAAATTCTAAAATCTTTACTTGATCTTTGATGGGGACGAAATCTCGTGTCCTAGATGACTTGAGGACGCTATTCACAAATCCGGCCGCAGTTTTCAGTTTCAATCTCGTTTAACAAAAATGGAAAATTTTGGTCTCCCGGATCCTGAGGTTCACCCGCGAAAAATTTAAAATCTTTATTTTATCTTCTATGGGGACGAAACCCCGTGTCCTAGATGATTTGAGGTCGCTATTCACAAATCCGGCCGCAGTTTTCAGTTTCAATCTCGTTTAACGAAAATGGAAAGTTTCGGACTCCCGGATCCTGAGGTTCACCGGCAAAAATTCTAAAACCTTTATTTGATCTTCTATGGGGACGAAACCCTGTGTCCTAGATGATTTGAGGATGCTATTCACAAATCCGGCCGCCGTTTTCAGCAATCTCGTTTAACGGAAATGGAAAAATCTCGGACTCCCGGATACTGAGGTTCACCTGCAAAAATTCTAAAATCTTTATTTGATCTTCTATGGGGACGAAACCTCGTGTCCTAGATCATTTGAGGGCGCTATTCACAAATCCGGCTGCAGTTTCCAGTTTCAATCTCGTTTAACGAAAATGGAAAATCTCGGACTCCCGGATCCTGAGGTTCACCCGCAAAAATTCTAAAACCTTTATTTGATCTTCTATGTGGACGAAACCCTGTGTCCTAGATGATTTGAGGACGATATTCACAAATCCGGCCGCAGTTTTCAGTTTCAATCTCGTTTAACGAGAATGGAAAATTTCGGACTCCCGGATCCTGAGGTTCACCCGCAAAAATTCTAAAATCTTTATTTGATCTTCTATGGGGACAAAACCTCGTGTCCTAGATGACTGCAGCTAGCAGTGCTACGTTGTATGTTGGATTGGTCCATTTCGATTTTTTGCCGGTTTGAGTTAGATAGATATTACTATTTATATATTATTAAATACTGAGACTATCACAAAAATTATGGTCGACTCGTTCTGCTAAGCTTAATTGTATTGTACGACTAATAAGGTTGTTGATACATACATAAATATATCAGCCCGTACAATATGTATAATCCAATAATGTTTAGCAATAATTATTCCATAAACCAATATGCCCCGGTGAAGCTTCCGCTGAATTGGTTTCAAAAAATCGATAATGCCTAAATCATTCAATTTCGTACTAATTAAAGCGTTGAACAAAATTAAACTCACGTAAAATAATTTGGATATCCATGCAAGTTTATTACGTACAATGTTAAATGTCATTCTCATTAAAAATCTGTTATGCGTTGCAAATAATGTGAAAAGAGGCATACAGGTGTAAATAAAATGCTCATTTTTCGCTATAATAATTCTACATGGTCCTGACCAAAATCCAGTCATTGTCCTTAAATAAAGTACAGTTTAACGTACAGAAAACTCAGGCAACAACACTGACAAAGAAGTCTCATGTCAGCTTATCAACTGTGGAAATGGAGGGCTACCCAATAGTTGAGTCACTTTCCGTTAAGCTTTGGGGAATCAACATCAACATCAATATGTTCTGGCAAGACCACGTCGTCAGTATTGCTAAAATGGCACCCCATAAGCTTGGAGTTTTGTTCCGCTGTAGGAAGCTGTATATGACAGAGCAACTACTGCTGCTCTTACACACAGAAAAATCTGTCGTTCTGTCAAAGGCGCTTGGATTCAATGGGATGTTACACTCAGCATTCCTCAAATACAGCGATGTTTTATCCAATGGAAAGTGTATAGTTGGTAACGAATTGTATTGTATTTTCGATTCAACTACAAGATGTCATTGGATTCCAATGAATAATTCAATCGCAGCCTGTCGTTGAATCGAATCAGTGTTTGGTAATTGATTCTAAACTACTTTCTTTTTCCTTGGGCCAACAGATTTTATTGCGAGGACAGCTGATTGATTCGTTTGGATGTTTAATTGTGTGATTTTGTATGAAGTTATAAGGAGCATGATATGAGAATTAGACATAAGCCTGCACCAGTTGTTGCATTTTTACCTGGAATATAACTGTATGACTAATCTAAATACCTACATTCAAATGTGGGTGTTAGCTCTTCTGAGTCCCAATTTCTCAGTAGGTCCTCCATTTAATATATAACTGGACACATTTAAATCACACAATTGCTGATGCAATACGCAAAACCACGAAATGACACAACACGGCTAACACCGCAACAACACAACGACACAACCTCGTCCATGTTCGCGGGTTTGCGGCGAAAGTAACACTGAGATGATCCCCTGTTCATTATTTTTACGTAAATTGAATCGGGACATCAGTCCCGCCGAACACTGATTATAGTTTAGCGAACGACAAGGGCCATTGACACAAAATTAATTTTTGTCAGATAAATTATCACGACCTGCTGTTGCAGTAATAATTTTTGTACATTGAATAGATTGTATGCTTCGATTAAATGAAATAAGATAAATTTCGACAACAAAATTATGTTTTGATTGCATTATATGTCAATACTGGTATTAGAAGGATTATACATATCGTTAGAACGAATATAAAATTATTTTGAATTTATTGGCATACCTGTGATTACTTCGAATATGAGGATTGAATTCTTTCAATGACATGGATTTGAAATAACTGTAAATATATTTAAAGCGATGGAAAAACATCCAAATACTAACAACTAATTGGAAACGCAACAGTATTTTATCTGTGTAAGGCACATATCCGACCATCGTTGGAGTATTGCTCCCCTGTGTAGGGAAGCCCTCCGAAGCAACCTCTAAAGCTTCTGGAGACCATCCAGAAGAGAGCAATTAGACTAATTGATAACCTAACCTCACAAAGGACCCTCATAGCCTGGAACATCGAAAAAGGGTGGCTGACATGTCCTTGTTTCACATATTCTATCAGGGAATATGTTCGAGTGAACTCTCCTAGATAATAACACGGAAGGCCGTCCGAACGAGGAACACTACAGAGGCTCTGCGAGCTCATCCTTTTCAGGTCCCCCACGGCTACAACCTGCAGCGTTTCAAATATAATGCTTTGCGGGAGGCTGACCATAAAAAAGCTTGCCCGAGGAAGTACAGACTTGACTGGAAGCAACCCGGTATACGAGAACACGATGTTCTTCCGAAATTTGTCAGATGGCTGCTCAGATCCCCTTGAATAATATCTCAACGCCTGCCTCCTTTGAGCTAATGTTTATCTTTCTGCTACAAGATATTTCGCGTTACCATCTAATTCTGCATTCATCCTATCAAACAGTACATTGTATAATTTATAAGGGCTGCCTCACAGATCCGCTTAGCCTTCCAGGCATTTTATATACATATTTATTATTCTAAAATATGGATCCTTGGAACCAGCATTGTCGAGAAATTTCAATGACATAATAGGATTACTCTTCTTTTGTCGATAGGCCTTCTATACTAGACTCTGTCGTCCTTTTCACGACCTCAGTTATTCCTTTAATATAAAGCGTGCGGCGTTTTCTCCACGTGACGTATAGTGTTTATCAAAATAAGCATATTTAAGACCCTTTTATTAGCTTCATCTGTATGTGTGTTTGTGAGCTTATAACACCCCCATGTGGCTTGACATTTGAAGAATGTATGATCTTGCGTTGCGAGTTTTTTACACAGTAAAAAAACTTTTTTGAAAAAACTGCTCTTAGGTGTTATTCATTAAGGTCTTAACTATCGCCTTCTGAAATACTGTGTATGTAGTTTGAAAAACAACTGAGTTCTGTTCGAAATGAGAATGCGTGTCTTATATGGCAGATACATACAGGGTGAGTTTTTAGTACCGGCTTGGTCGATAACTTCACTACTGTACAAGATAGCGAAAACAGTTTTCTATAAAAGTTGTAGCCACGGATATGTTCCTTGCTCAGAAAATATTTAGATTTATACAAGGTGATCCGTAACTACGTGGTGATGCAAACATGCATTTTTTTAAATGAGACACCCTATATATTATTCTATGTTCAAATTCTACTAACGATTTCCGTTCTTTCAATATAGGGCATTGTTACATTATACAGGGTATTTCAAAAGTTATGACCATTTTTATATCCAAATCGCTGCCCAATGAACGTACTATATATCAAAAAGTGATGAACCAAAAATCATTTCTTTTACACGGATGGATAAAAAATATCATCTAGTTTTAAAATCGGCTATAAAAAATACTTGAGACGCATATTCGTATACAGGGTGATGTAGAATACAAAATCTAGATTTTCCCTCTTTTTTTTTAAATGTAACCCCCAATATTTTATTATACCAAAAAATTGCTTTTAATATGCTCTTTCATCTGTGTATAGCACTTGTTATGGCTGAATTAGTTTCTGAGATATTTCGATTTTTCTACAAATTTTGAATATAACCTTCTATTTGTTTACTAAAATTTATTTATTTTGAGAAAATAATATCAAATTTTATTTTGCTTAACAAACAACTAAAACACAAGGCCATAATAGTACTTGATCAAGTCAAAACACTGGATTAACGAGATAATATAGGTCAAGTGTGCTGAGGAAACAATTTATAATTATAGACGTCATGCATAATTATCAAGCAGATCTATCAGATAGGCTATGAAATATTAAACGACACGGTCCAAATAAAACGATTCTTCATTCTTCTAAAAGCATTAGTTTTAGAGTGCTTCCGTTCTGGATATTGCTGTTCATAGTTGATATATTCTAGAGGCAAGTAGGCAATTTCTCAAAGATTGTCCTAAATACCCTCAATAGAAAAACTAATTTTTAAAGTTCGTTCTTCGCACAGTACGGAATTATTGAGCAGGTTATGAAAACCGTCAATTTTTCAAAGCATGCCTGATAAATCTGCTTGATAATTATGCATCACGCCCACAAAATTGTTTCCTCAGCATATTTGACTTTATTATCTCGATGATTTAGGGTTTTGACTTCATCAAGGAGTCTCATGACCTTATAATTTAGTTGTTCGTTAAATAAAAAACAAATTAGATAGTACTTTCTCCAAATAAATAAATTTCAGTACTCAAATAGAAGCTATATTTTAAACTTACCGAAAAATCGAAATATCTCAGAAACTAATGGACGTAGGTACAATAAGTGCTATACAAAGATAAAAGAGCATATTGAAAGCAATTCTTTGGGAGGATAACATATTGGGGGTTACATTTATAAAAAAAAGAAAAAATCTGGAGTTTGCATTCTACATCACCCTGTATACGAGTATGCGTCACGGGCTTCTTTTCTAGCCGATTTTAAAACTAGAGGATATTTTTAATCTTTTCGTGTAAAAAAATAACTTTTGATTCATTACTTTTTGATATACAGTACGTTCATTTGACCGCGATTTGGATATAAAAATGGTCACAGCTTTTGAAATACTCTGTATAATGTAACAATACCCCATACTGAAGGAACGGAAATCATTAGTAGAATTTGAGTATGGAATAATATATAGGGTGTCTCATTTAAAAAAATGCATGTTTGCATCACCACGTAGTTATGGATCACCCTGTATAAATCTAAATATTTTCTGAGCAAGGAGCATATCCGTGGCTACAACTTTTATATACAACTTTTTTCGCTATCTTCTATAGTAGTGGAGTTATCGACCGAGCCGGTACTAAAAACTCACCCTGTATGTATTCTGTGTATATCCAGGTCCCTTAACTATGAAGTAGGTGTGAATTCGGCTTTAGTAGTGTAGGTCTGAGAGTGTGATGTTGGGGTATCCGGGGTAGACCGAGCAAAAAGGGGAAGATCACGGGAATCGATTTTTCAGCAAGTCGCGCTGGTTAAATTTTCAAACAGACTAATTAGATGCCAAACGGATTACATTGGCGGGAAAAAAAGAAATTAAGGTCGATGGCTGGTCCCCTCGGCAATAAAAACGTTAAAGCCCTGATAAGAACCCCTCATTTTTTGGAACAAAAGATGTTACGGTGCAAACACGCTCATTGTCGCTACGGTTGACGTTTTTAGCTCAGACAAGTTTTTTGTTGCTCATAGAGATAAAGGAGGAAACACTCACAGCTTGGGATGGTAGAAAATACACCAGTGTGATAACGTAATAGCCTTTGGTGCTATGGACAGAAAACTGCAAAAAGCGGCAAGCAAAAATGTGATGGGAGCTCGAAGCATATTGTACCCAGCAACAAAACTTAGGTTCAAAGATTATACGCATAGAAATAGCAAGAACAGCTTATACGAAGGTGAGGTCACTCTTATCAAATAGAAACCTTGACTTAAAAACGTAAGACTTCGTACCGTACGACGATATACAGGGTGAGTTTTTAGTAACGGCTCGGTCGATAACTCCACTACTGTAGAAGATAACGAAAAAAGGTGAACATAAAAGTTGTAGCCACAGATATGTTCCTTGCTCAGAAAATATTTTGATTTATACAGGGTGATCCATAACTACGTAGTGATGCAAACATATATTTTTTTAAATGAGACGCCCTATATATTATCCCATTTTTAGATTTTACTGATAATTTCTCTTCCAAAATTATAGGGTATTATAGCATTATACAGGGTATTTCAAAAGTTATGACCATTTTTATATTCAAATCGCTGTCAAACGAACGTACTGTATATCAACAAGTAATGAATCAAAACTAATTTTTTGTACATGGAAAGATTCAAAATATAGTTTTAAAATCGGCTATAAAAAACCCGCAACGCATATTCCTATACAGGGTGATGTAGAATGCAAAATCCAGATTTTCTCTTATTTTTAAATGTAACTCCCAATATTTCATTATACCAAAGAATCGCTTTTAATATCTCTTTGATCTTCCTATAGCACTTGTTGTACCTACGTCCATCAGTTTCCGAGATATTTCGATTTTTCGGTAAATTTAAAGAATAGCTTCTGTTTGTGTACTGAAATTTATTTATTTTGAGAAAGTATTATCGAATTTATTTTTTATTTAACGAATAACTAAATTATAACGTCATGATAGTATTTGATGAATTCAAAACCCTGAATCATCGAGAAAATAAAGTCAAGTATGCTGAGGAAACAATGTTGTAGGTGTGATGCATAATTATCCAGCAGATTTATCAGGTATGCTTGAAAAATTGACAGTTTTAATAACCAACTCAATAATTCCGTAATGTATGAAGAATAAGCTTTAAAAATTAATTTTTTCATTGAGGGTATTTAGGAGAATCTTTGAGAAATTGACTACTTGCCTCAAGAATATATAAACTATGAACAGCAATATCCAGAACGGAGTTACTCTAAGACTAATGCGCTTAAAAAATCCAAGAATCGTTTTATTTGGACCGTGTCGTTTAGCATTTCATAGCCTACCTGATAGATCTACTTGATAATTATGAATGACGGCTATAAAATTGTTCCCTCAGCACACTTGACCTATATTATCTCATTAATCCAGTGGTTTGACTTAATCAAGTGCTACTATGGCCTTATATTTTAGTTGTTTGTTAAGCAAAGATAAAATTTGATAGTATTTTCTCAAAATAAATAAAATTCAGTAAACAAATATAAGGTAGATTTAAAATTTGTCGAAAAGTCGAAATATCTCAGAAACTAATGAGTGCGGCCATAACAAGTGCTATCCAAAGATAAAAGAGCATATTAAAAGCAATAAAATATTGGGGGTTACATTTAAAAAAAGAGAGAAACTTTAGATTTTGCATTCTACATCACCCTGAATACGAATATGCGTCGCGGGCTTTTTTTGTAGTCGATTTTGAAACTAGATGATATTTTTTATTCACCCGTGTAAAACAAATATTTTTGATTCATCAGGTTTTGATATACAGTACGTTCATTTGACAGCGATCTGGATATAAAAATGGTCAAAACTTTTGGAATACCCCATATAATGTAACAATACAATATATTGGAAGAACGGAAATCATTAGTAGAATTTGAATATGGAATAATATATAGGGTGTCTCATTTAAAAAAATGCATATTTGCATCACCATGTAGTTATGGATCACCCTGTATAAATCAAAATGTTTTCTGAGCAAGGAGCACATCCGAGGCTACAACTTTCATATACAACTTTTTTCGCTACCTTCTACAGTAGTGGAGTTATCGACCGAGCCGGTACTAAAAACTCACACTGTATATCCTCTTTATTATTGTATGGAGTTGAAGCCTGACCTAGAAACTAAGAACTATTGACATCCTCTTGGAGTCCGAGGCCGCTTAAAAGGCCAAAACTGATATGGGACTGTTTCAACACTCTGGCTTATACTAGCTTCACGCACCCCCCTCCTATCCCAGAAACCTAAGAAAAAAATAACCCCCACCAAGAAAAAAAATACCAAGTTCCCTCCTCCCTCCAGAAAAAAAAACAATGATCGACGAAAGAGCACTTGAACACACTGAATGGCTATATCATGAATCAGTCAGAGGCTCCTAACATCTGCAGCATTCTATGAAAAATGTATAGCGATGCTACGTAGACAACGACATGTATCATTCAGTTGTAACTCAAGTTTATCTGTGACCATTTGTCCTAGTTTCAGTGCTCATTCTTTATTTCCATACAATTTTTATGCCTCGATATATCATATCGTATGCCTCACCGAAAATTGAAATACTTCAGGACTCAGTCCTATTTATTGATATGCAGGCATCTGTGTTTCCAGGACAATGCCGATTCGCAAACTGGATTGGTTTTTGATATTACCTCATTACCGCTTGTGTACGTAAGCGCAATTTGATTTCCCACGAAATTGTCTCCACTAGTATCATATTGGTATGATCATCTGACAGTTGAGGTACATAATCGACAAAAAAGCAGGAACATAAAAATTTTAAAAACATTGCATGAATTGTGTCATGCGGTTGGCTCGCAGACTTCCTCATAGGTCGAAAAATATCTGTAGTGGTAGACGGTTTTTCCTCTGTCTTTTATCAAAGTTTACGGAATACATATAAGTTGGATCACTTCGCAAATATATCAAAACGGCTTGCCCCTTGCTCCGTCTCCCCGGTACACCGGTAGCAGTGTACCGACGTCAGCCGGGAGATACGGGGCGGCGCAAAGTAGAGGTTGAACGTGTTTAACGCGAAGTCTATACAGTGTCTCAAAAACATCGGATTTTGTTATCTCGGATTTGTTTGCAGGAAATGGATAATCTTTTTAGAAGTTTGAGAGTAATCAATTTCGCGAGAAAAGATATTACCACTCAATTTAAATTTATTAACGGATGGAGAATGACAATCAGATCCATCCTTATTTTGTGGTAAACCTTGAAATGTAAGGGATATAAATACAGGGTATCCCACGACGATCAAGATAAGAAATATGTCGGAACTGGGCAGTAGTAGAGAACTATAATTTTGCGCATGTAAATTAGAACAGATTTTATGTCTTTTTTTGACATTGTACTACCCAAATGAGGTATTTGTTTTTGATCACGTGACATTCGATTCTAAATTATTAATGGCACATCCTGTATATTTGTGCCTGTGTTCCTCTCGATAAAACAATTCCAACAAACTAGCACACTTGGGGTCTAAAGTGATTAGTTCAAGAGCTACAGGTACTTAAAGGATTGTATCACACTAAAAGCGTATAGTGAGACAAAATATTCATTCGGTGGTCTTACCATACCACCCAGGGACATCGTAAATTATATTTTAGAGCTCGACAATATTTTTATCAATAACTTTAACAATTTAGTTTCTACAGTAGCAATTGGAATGACACTGAAAAGCAAAATGTCAAAAATAATATATTCACATCCATGTAAAGCATTTCCATATGACTATCTTTTAAAATTGTACATACGAGTTCGTATATACTATACCATAAAATTTATAAACTGTGATCTCAAAAATAAGCCAAACAAACAAAACATGCTACAGGTAAAAACACTAGCTACTCGCACCTTTGAACCATCAGTTTTTACTTATCTACGAAATAGCTACAATATGTGAAATCATTTGAGATTCATTAGTAATAGTTTTACTAGGCTTTATTTTTGACATCCAGTTATGTAACTTAGTGTATTAGCAAAGTAAACGTTGTATTTGTATGTCTAAATCGGCCGTCAATATATAGTTTTTCAATGACCCTCGTATATAGGTACAACCCAGACGTTAGCAAGTCCCCGCTAAAAGACCCTCGTACTTGATCAAAAACCAACGCAAAAACTAACTGGCGCGTGCGGCCGCGGCATCGCTTTCATGTGAGTTCTTCAAAGTGCCGACGGAGAGTGATCCAACTTATATGTATTCTGTAAACTTTGCTTTCATAACATCAATGCTGGGGTCCCACAGGGACCAATATTGGCCCGGACATTGTTTCTGATTCACACCAATGATCTACTCTCTAGCTCTACAAACCAATTCCACTGTTTTGCGGATGACAGTACTTTGCATGCAGGCATCAATGATATTCAAGGTCAAATCAATTTTCTTAAATGGAAACTCCTACTTTTGATGCCGGAAATGAAATACACGGAAAATTCTACGTCCAGATATGTGCTTGACCTTTTCGAAAAATGACCTTGAGTTCTTATGATTTCTCTCTCGATCATTTTTTTGTGCACCTTTGCATACCAAAATACCCTGCTAGTCATACTTTGGCCTAGACTCAATCATTCAAGGTCAAATTTTCCAAAAGGTCCAGGTCATATCGGGACGTAGAGTTTTCCGGGTATTTCATGTCCAGCGTCAAAAGTAGGGGTTTCCATTTAGGAAATTCGAGTTGACTCTGATTTTTCCTTGACGCCAAGGTCAAGGTCAACTTAAAGGTCACCATCGGATAGCCAGGAAAAGTTCCAACGAATTTTCTCTTGACTTTTTTTATGCAGTGCCTACTTCTCAAGATATCTTGCTGGTCCCATTTGGACCTTGATTTAATCATATGAAGGTCATTTTTCCAAAAGGTCAAGGTCATATCTGGACGTAGAGTTTTACGGCACTTCACGTCCAGCGTCAAAAGTAGGGGTTTCCATTTAAGAAATTCGAGTTGACTTTGATGTGACCTTAAATGCCCAGGTCATGATCCGGTACTTTTTGAACACGGTGTAGATTATTATTTATAACCAACAGATCAATAACACTTGTATATCTGATCAACTAGCAAATGACGTATCCACCAATGGAGTATCCATGAATCCTGCAATTGCGTGAACTGTATTCAGTTTACAAAAGCACAGCTTATTTAGTTCACAGTCGGAAAACAATACCCGCTTCAGAATGGAATGGGGCTGAAGAGACTATTATGGTGTAAAGTGGTATATGTTCCGCTAGAATCAGGGTTGCAAATCCCAACAGCTTCTCTTGAGTATAGTTTAAATATTTCAGTCAGGAATGTATACCCAAGTGCTTCTGTGCAATTTTATTGCAGTAGGTGTATAGTGTTAAATGCCAAATGCCCTACACTGGACGATTGTCGAGAGTATACGCCTCTGTGAGTTGTGTAATCAAAGTATATGTATATGTACGTATTGTATACGTATCATCTGCATGACAACAGAATATATTTCATTTATTTGAGCCTTTTGTGACGATGATGGTGTGGTGAGTCTGTGACTTTTTGGAGTATGGGCTAGTAACTTTAATCAAACTAACGTTTCCTTACTGGATGAGCTAGGTGATCCAAAGAGACTATCCTCCATTGTGTCAACGAGAATGCTTACATTCTTCGGACATATTCACAGAAGCGATAATATGGGAAAAATTGTAGTTCAGGGTCATGCCCCGAGTGGGAGACGCCGTGGCCGTTCCCCTACACGCTGGGTGGATACGACGAAACAGTTCCTGAATATGAGTATCAAGAGCGCCACTGAACTGATAGTAAATCGCGAACGATGGCGAGTACAGTTCTCAAATCTATTGATAATATTCGTGTCGACAATACTCTAACTCAGACTTAACGCATTTTAAGAGTTTACAACATGTCTGTTAAGACATTGTGACTATGATGATGAACTTTAATGGCAACCCTGTTTCCGTTGATTGCCATACACGGGATGTAACAAAAATAAGTGTAAAACATTTAAGGGGGTGATTCCTCATCGAAAAAAAGATAGGATCTTCCATATAAAGAAACTTCATTGGAGCATCCCTTGTTAAGATACAGCCCCTGAACTACAAGCTTCTCCATATTATCGCTTCTGTGAATATGTCCGAAGAATGTAAGCATTCTCATCGACACAATGGAGGATAGTCTCTTTGGATTACCGAGCTCATCCAGTATGGAAACATTAGTTCGATGGGCGGTATAACGAATTCTCAGCATTCTCCTCCACGTCCGCATTTCAAAAGCATCTATGCGAGCTCGATCTGCCTTTTTAACAGTCCAAGTTTCCGAGGCATACAAAAATATGGAGAACACAAGAGAGTGAACCAGTGACATTTTGGTAGCTTTAGTGATGTTATGGTCACGCCATATTTTAGTAAGCGTTCTCATGGCCACCCGTGCTTGTTGAATGCGCCGTCGAATTTCATTCTCACAGCTACCTGAATTGTCGATCAAAGAGCCGAGGTACACAAAACTTTGAACTACCTCACAACGGCCTATTGACTTTATTTTTCGATGATTATCATGCTCTCTGTCGACGATAATAACCTTGGTCTTGTTGTAGTTAATACCAAGACCATATGCTGCACTGTGTTGTTCTAAAACGTTCAATAAAGCTACTAGTTCTTCCTAAGAAGCAGCAATAAGGGTTGTATCGTCAGCAAATCTTAAGATAGATATTTTGCTTCCGCCAATAGTTATACCGCCATTCCAGTTGTCCAATACCTGTCTCACCACAAATTCAGAGTAAACGTTAAATAACTTCGGAGATAATACGCGTCCTTGACGAACTCCTTTTCTGGTTCCTGTTTGACCAGACAGTTTAGCGTCAATTCTTACACGAGCTGAGCTAGACTCATAGAGTTGCTGTATGAGAAATACTAAGCGGTAAGGGACTCCCATCGAGATAAGGATTTCCCATAGTTTAGGCCACTTTACGTTATCAAACGCCTAGAATAGTCCACATAGCAGATAAAAACAGGGAAATAATGCTCTCTGGCTTTTTCAATAATCTGTCTTAAGTTTAAGATCTGTTCACGCGTACCGCGTCCTTTTACGAAACCTGCCTGCGCCTGAGAAATTTGCCAGCCAATAAAACCCTCCAAACGAGACTGTAAAATATATAGTAGAACCTTGCTTGCATGAGAGATTAACGAAAGTAGACGATAATTGTCTGGATTTGTTGGAGATCTTTTTTTTTTAAATATACACATATAAACTACATATTCCAGAGGATATTTCTAAGCGTTATTGTGTAAACTTAAAATATGTTTATTCTACATTTAAATACAAAAATCCGCTGCTCTCTTATAAGAGGCCGTGTTAAAATTCTGATTCATAATCGTTAATAACTTTCTGAAATGATCGAGAGGAGATATTGATTTTTTTAGGGTGGATTAAATTTATCAAAAATAAAAAAAATGCATTTAATAATAAATACTTTCATGAACGAACGTCCTTAAAAGAGTGTTTGCATAAAATCTCGTCAATTTGGGACTTGACAGTACAATATCTATAAGCCATATATTTGTGCTATTCCATTTTGTTGTACTTCTTAAACGATTAAATAGTTTTGCCAATCATTAGGTTTATCACGTAATTCACGCAGTAATCTGACGTCGGTAAAGTGTTGTATTTTTAACACGTTGTTGGACACAACGGCTATAGCCGTCTGCGGGGAGTGATCGTGATACGCCACGACGGCTATATCAGTCAAAAAGTTATCTGCTTGTTACGGCAGAACGGCGCACGCAACGAAGCAATGTTAGTGCCGTAATGTGAAGCTCGTCATTTCTGAAATTGCCAAATTCTAACCCACTATACGCCATCCCAACTATTCATGTTTTAAGATGCATGGGTAAAACGGCACGACGGCTATAACCGTCCATAACCTCCAATGTGATGCATTGACCACGTGTATAGCTGCCGTATTGCAAGTGTGTTTTTGTTTGATTTTCATGTTTTCAGTACTGATACAATATATTGTTTCATATCAATACAAAACTCGAGGCACGTGTGAGACATTTTCCAGAGAAGCTGCCCCTACCAGAGGATTATAAACTAAAATCATATTTTCTTAGATGCAAACAATGTTTCAACTCTGGAAAACGCAAAGAAACTAGCTATAGATGCAAGGGTTGTGAAAATAAACCTGCTTTGTATCCAGGCTGCTTTGAAGAGTGGCGTGAAACATAAATTTGTGCCTAAATTCTGTTTTGTTCGGGGATACCTCTGTTTGCTAATAAATTTAATTTTTTGTTTTTATGCCGTCTATATTCTGAGAGTTGCGTTTTTGTTTATAAATTTGATACAATAAAATGTTGTTTTAGTTTTAGCTTTTGTCTCAAAAATTGTCCTTTTCTTCCCACAAGATTTGTTTTACGATTACACTGATCAGACGGATATAGCCGTCTTTTTTTTGTCACCAAAAACCTCAAAAATGAAAAAAGAGTCAAAAATGAATACCCCTAAAATATTTTGATAACGCAAGTCATGTTACAAACGCAAAAAAATGGGAATGTTTTGAGGTGCCATATTACGAAGCCTCCCGGCCAGCAGATTGTCCAACAATGTGTTAAGTAGCCATTTACTCGACCATCTTGAACGCCGGGCACTTTTAATAGTTCACTTGTTTCCTCTTGTTCCCAAAACAACATGCAAAAATTATACTTCCTCCATGATAGATGTCAACAAGGCTGCGCAAAAATGAATACAAAATGGTACCGTGTGGACGCTCTATTTTTGCAACGTTCTAAAACTGCACAGACAAAACGTAGCGTTTGGACCAGCCCTTACAACATGCACGTGGTAATAATTATTCTATAGAACAAAGAGGATGTCCATGTAGCAGGGTAACCTATTGAACATTTTCGAGTGAGTATCATGTAGGCAGTTTCCCAGGAAGCAGCTAACAGTTAAACAACTTGGGATAATACAGGTCTCTCGAGACTGCCTCTGAATACAAATTTTCGTTAAAAGTTTGCAAATTGCCATTGAACTTTGAACAGACTTCAGTCAACTGATTTCCTTAAGGCTTCTTTTTTGTTTGGTGAGGGGACGTTTTTAAATATTCATTCGAACTTCTTGAACGGTTTACTTTTACGACGTGTGTTATTCAGCTTGACGGTTTCTACCCTTAAACATTACATCTTCAGGCGGAAGTTATTGGCAACATTCACTAAGTGGCAGGCTGTTAAAGATAAACCACTCGACAAAAGTAGGGAAGTATATTCCTCTCATCATTAGCTTGCTCAAGGTTGATAGAATTGAATTATAGCGCTTTTAGGTCCGCTCGAAGAATGAGTGTTGACATACGTTTTGTATCTAATAGACAAAAAAAACGGCAGATAGTCAAGATTAGAATTTCCTTGACACGTGATACTTTCGTAACGAAAAACAGTTCAAGCAAGAACTGAGTGGTACTTTTGAAGGTACTATAGGCTCTATCATACCATGTATTCAAAACATTTTTTTTTGTACGTCAACCCCTAAAACTCACCCCCAAATTTTTTTTTCAAACAGCACCCCATAGGTTTTCCTACATAAATGATATCCCCATTTTATTTGAAATCTTGTGGTACCTTTAATTTTATATGCAAACTTATTTTTTCCGTAAAATTATAAGCATAAAATAAATGAAATGATAATTTGTTTGACCCCTGATATTTTTGTAACAAAAACGGATAAAAAAGAAAAGTAAGTAGGTTTTTCAAGGGTAGTGAATGACCTATCATTCCTTGCGTATGAACCATTTTTTTCTTACTTAAACCCCTGGAATCCACCCCTAGCTTGTTCTTTCAAATTTCAGTCCACAATTTTGCCTGGAAAAAGATTCTTTACTTGAATTTAATTATCGTAGTGCCTTACTTTTTATGCCCCTACTGTAATTTATCGTTAATTTTTTTCGTTTAGTCCATGAAATCGTAAGCATAAATTAATTAAAACACATGTATGGAAAATATTTTTTTATCATCATGAATCAACTAATTAAAAAAAATGTGACAACAAAACTAAGTGCAAAAACATGGAAAAGTTTTATGGTTCCATCGGGCCGCGCCAAACCCGTGTGCAGGGTGTGCCCCGCACACAGGAGCCAAAATTAACGATAAATTGCAGTAGGGGCATAAAAAGTAAGGCACTACGATAATTAAATTCAAGTAAAGAATATTTTTCCAGGCAAAATTGTGGACTGAAATTTGAAAGATCTAGCTAGGGGTGGATTCCAGGGGTTTAAGTAAGAAAAAAATGGTTCATACGCAAGGAATGATAGGTCATTCACTATCTTTGAAAAATCCACTTACTTTTCTTTTTTATCCGTTTTTGTTACAAAAATATCAAGCGTCAAACAAATTATTATTTCATTTGTCTTATGCTTATGATTTTTACGGATAAAATAAGTTTGCATATAAAATTGAAGGTAACACAAGATTTTAAATAAAATGGGGATATCATTTATGTAGGAAAACCTATGGGGTGCTATTTGAAAAAAAAGTTGGGGGTGAGTTTTAGGGGTTGACGTCCAAAAAAAAATGTTTTGAATGCGTGGTATGATAGATAGTTTTTGCTTGAACCGTTTTTCGTTACAAAAATATCACGTGTCAAGGAAATTCTGGGACACCCGGTATATATCTTACCTCCCACCCCCATTCTTCAGCAGACGCGTTGACAGGGATCACCTTCTAGTCTCTGAAGGGCGTCAGCGCATTCTTCAGCCACAGCTGATTTAGCCCTTAAAATGTCTTTTTAAATACCTGTAATGTCGTGTTTTGTGTTTCTATTTTAATTTTTTGGTTTTTTGTGAGTTGTAAGAGATTTGGAGTATTAACGTTTATATTTTACGTCTTTTATGGTATTTTCTAGTCTTATATCATTGTATAATAATCAGAAAACAATAAATTCTATTGTATTCCATTCATCTCAAAATTAAAATTTTTACGATTTCTCACACTGTGTGAGAAATGAAAACAACGATCTAAAACCCTCTTAGTGTACTTCTGTACTTAAAGCCTCAGTATATCCATAGAGCTGTCTCTTTCCTGTGGGTTATCTCCATGTGTACTCTAACAGTCCTTGTATCGCTGTGCTTAGCAGTTAAACTGTATATCTATTAAAAATAATGTGGCGTAGCATACACAAATTAGCAATTTAAAAAAATTCCATGAAAAGGCGGAAGCCAATTTTCTGGAAGCTATAACGCCGCTACCCCTTTGTCATTAAAATTTCTCCCCATTGTTCTTTCTGAAGCGTATATTTTTGTAGAGATGAAACTTTCAAGTATTAGATGCTGAAAGTTCCAGAGCTCGATAGCTATATACACGACACCGGGTAACGAGGAATATATGCAAATGAATTTCATTTAAGCGCTACTGGCGGGATATACGTTTTCAAAACATTCTGCTCGTTTGAGCTATTAGCTTTATTTCCTATTATGGCAAAAATGCTCTCTGAAAGACAAAACACTCTACCGATATTAGCTTTGTTTAAGGTTCGGATGAGTATTTTCATCGCCATTTTTTCTTACCAGGAGGTAACCAGACTATTTCGAAGTCCACTAGACATAAGTTCCCAAAGTTTGGAATTCATTTTTCAAAATGACTACATTGAGGGTATACACAATAATACATATGCATTTGCCATGTAAAACACGGATTCCCATTTCTAACAAAACTCACGTGTTTTCCAAACTACATACATAGTATTTCAGAAGGTGTTAGTTAAGACCTCAATGAATTACTTCTAAGAGCAATTTTTTCAAAAAAGTTTTTGAATGTGTAAAAAAACTCGCAATGCAAAATCATACATTTTTCAAATGTCTTTAATTTAACAACCAAACACGATATCAAAAATAGGCCAAATAGGTGAATGAATGAATAAGGACCAGAGGCTATCCAGCACGGAATGTGGCTGGTGCATAGGCCACACGAGGGGCCCTTTTGCGCCTCTATCCGCGCTAGTTCCTAAGACCTGCACCTTTGGTAAAGGCAAGTACATTCTTAGGTCCTATCCGTTTTATCTCTGTTGGTTCCAAGGTTTTTGAGCCCAGCACAATCTGCCTGTGATAACCCAGGGTTTCACAGCGACACAAGATGTGTGCCAAGGATTCTTCCTCTTCACCACACCACGTGCACGTTGGGCCGTTGACCACCCTCATCACGAACAAGTGACGCCTGAAGTTGTTGTGACCCGTTAATAGTTAATCCAGAGAGAGACAAAATCATCCTATTCTCTCTGCAGGCCCTGCTAATAGTTCCCGAGCTTGACGGAGATGACCAGAGATGTTGTTCCATCTCAGAGAGTGTTGATTCTGGATCCACTCTCCAGTTGTTTTCCTAATCAAGTTTGCAGATAGTCGTAAGGCTGGTTCCGGGCCCACAAAACTGTTGCCGGATCCCATCCTAGCCAGATGATCCGCCATGTCGTTACCCTTTACCCCAGCGTGCCCAGGTATCCACATCAGTGATACCTTGTGTTTAGCTGAGATGTCGTCAAGAGCCCTCCTGCACTCCAGGACCAGTCCCGACGTTATTTTTCAAGCACTCAGTGCAGATAGTAATCCGCCTCCTAGACCCGTCAATTTCCCGAATACGATTTACACAAGCAACTATCGCATAGACCTCAGCCTGGAATACTGTGGTGTGTCCCCCAAGAGGGAGTGAAAGTCTTGTATGGGGTCCGTAGACACCCGAGCCTGAGCCCTCTCTAACGAGTGAACCGTCTGTGTACCAGACCTGTCCTCCTCCTTCGATGAGCTGTCTTTCCCTAGACTCCCACTCTTCCCTTGACGGAAACACCACCGTAAATTTGCGATTGAAGCAATGCGTAGGAAAAACTGTATCGCTCCTTGCCAACAAAATAGGACTATAGGTGACAAAGTGCAAGCTTTCTTCTTCAACATGCTCTTTGAATCATTACTGTAGGTTTAAAGGTAACGTCAGGATCTTGGAAATGAGCAATTCATTTTTATAGCGACCTTTGGACCTTTTGATCTTACCTTTGTATTTTTGGACTTATCTCCCCTCATCTTAGACACACACACTGGAGAAAAGGAACAGGCGGCCACGCCTCCTCGCTAACACGGGAATACGTATTCTCTTGGATTCCCAATTTTGCGCGCTATACCCTAGACCCTTAAGAAACCATAAACATTCATCGACAAGTAGCAACCTTGTTTCAAAGTTTACGGAATAAATATAAGTTGGATTACTCTCCGTCGGCACTTTGAAGATCTCACATCAAAGCGATGCCGCGGCCGCACGCGCCAGTTAGTTTTTGCGTTGGTTTTTAGTACGAGGGTCTTTTAGCGGAGACTTGCTAACGCCAGGGTTTTACGTATATACGAGGGTCATTGAAAGACTATGTATTGACAGCCGATTTAGACATGCAAATACAAATATAAAGTTTATTTTGCTAATACACTAGGTAACTAAAGTAAAGTAAAACTATTACTAATGAATCTCAAATGATTTCACATATTGTAGCTGTTTCGTAGATACGTAAAAATTGGTTCAAAGGTGCTGAAGTATTTTTACCTTAATGTTTTGCTTATTTGGCATATTTTTGAGAGCTTATAAAATTTTTGGTATAATATATAGGAACTCGTATGTACAATTTTAAAAGATAATGATGTGGAAATGCTTTACATGGATGTGAATAAATATTATTGACATTTTGCTTTTCAGTGTCATTCCAATTGCTACTATAGAAACTAAATTGTTAATGTTATCAATAAAAATATTTCCGAGCTCTAAAATATAATTCAGAATGTCTCTAGGGTGGTGTGGTAAGACCACCGAATGAATATTTTGTCTCACTATACGCTTTTAGCGTGATACAATCCTTAAAGTACCTGTAGGCCTGTAGGCCTCGAATTAATCACTTTAGACGTGTGCTAGTTTGTTGGAATTGTTTTATCGGGTGGAACACAGAAAGGCACAAGTGTACAGGGTGTCCCATTAATAATTTTGAATCGGACGTCACGTGACCAAAAACAAATACCTCATTGGATATATAATTCTCTACTACTGCCCAGTTCCGACCTATTGCGTGTCCTAATCGTCGTGAAACATGTATTTATATCCTTTATATTTCAAGGTTTACCACAAAATAAGGATGAATATGATTGTCATTTTCCATCCGTTAATAAATTTAATTGATAAAATCAAACTTCTGAAAATATTATCCATTTCCTGCAAACAAATCCGAGATAACAAAATCCGCTATTTTTGAGACACTGCATACACTCCGCGTTACACACGTTCATCCACTACTTTGCGCCGCCCCGTATCTCCCGGCTGACGTCGGTACACTGCTACCGGTGGACCGGGGAGACGGGGCAAGGGGCAGGCTGCTTTGATATTTTTGCGGAGTGATCCAACTTATATGTATTCCGTAAACTTTGCTTGTTTCTAGAAACAAGTCGTGATGAGAAAAAATGTTGTCCTTTGTGCGGACGAGTATTTATGCAGCTGAAACTAGCATTCACTCCTGTGTCATTTAAGTAAGCAATTTAACGTCCAGAGCAAAAAACAGCTTCAGAGATCATGCCCATGAACAAGGTGCCATCGCAGAGCGAGACAATCAATTACTGCTCTGGAGTAACACGACGAATTATTCTTCATCCTTTTTGTGCCCTTTTCAACTCAAATAAAACGGAGGTGGAACGACAAACTGGGATGAATAAAGAATAGGAAGGGGGAATGTCTTTAAAAATTTAACCGCTCGCTCGGTCAATAGAGACGCAAGAAATTTGGGTAGCAATGCAACCCTTAATCCAGCTTTTTTCCTTCATGTTTTTTTTCTCAGACATCGTTTTTTTTTACTTGAAAAGATCCAGAATATTTTCATTGATGAGTGCTATCATGTGTGTAAAATAATAACGATCCAATGTTTCGATTAGCTTTTGATAGATTAGATTAGATGGGTCTTCGATAATTACAGATAGTATACAGGGTGTGTCTTAAGTTGATACTTTCTTTTAACTGTGTATATAAGACGTTAAAATAAACAACCCTTTCAAATAACTTTTATTAACTTATTGGAAAAAAAGCGAGAAACAGTATAAAAAAATGAAGTCAAGTTGATTGACTCAGTGGTTCCCACACAATACGGTGATACCAGTTTATTATTTCCCCATAGCATGAAGCTTTAGTCTGAGAACCCCTTGCAACAAAATCATCGCCAGTACCCCCCCCAAATTGTCTTATGCCGCTAGGTCTTTCCTTCACGAACAGCCTATTATCAATAATACAAACTTTTCAGTTTTTCAACCCGCCACCCAAAAAAGGTAGAAAACAGTCAGGAACCCCTAAGACATCTAAAAACGAAGTTTGAGCTGTTTTCATATTTTTAGTTTTTTGATTATTGCTACGCTGCCACTGACACGATTTCTAACAAGCATACGCGTTTTCCATCCCCACCACAGTAATAATAACGTGTCAAAATTTTATTAGAATCAATTCAATAGTTTCAGAATGATAATAATAAACTTTATTTTCCCAGTAAGTTTTAGATTTACAGAAAAGAAAATTACATCCTTAGACTATACTAATCTACTGGAAACACCTCAACGAGGAGTTCACTTAAACAGTGATCTTCCACTCAGTCCTTGTGTTTCCACGTTACAAAATACAAAACGATCTAAAGCAATAAATACTCGTATGTACACAGAAAGTTCTAAGTCCCTTAGTTTCGGTAATAGACAAAGCAATGTTCAGATGGACCTAAAAAGGTGATTTATGTCGCTAGGTCTTCCTTCACAGGTCAGTGGACAGGCTATTATTAGTACAGCAAGATTTTCAGTTTTTCAACCCCCCACCCCCAACCACCCCAATTTCACCCCCACCCAAAAAAAACAGAAAATGATCAGAAACCTCTAAAACACTTAACAAAGTCTGAGCTGTTTTTATGTTGTTAGTTTTTTTATTATTTCTGCGCCGCCACTGCCATGATTTATAAAAACCATACGCATTTTCCATCCTCGACTCGGTAGTAATACCGTGTCAAAATTTCATTAAAATCAATTCAACAGTTTCTTCCTTACATAATATAGAACGATCTAAAGCAATACTCGTATGTTTACACCAGAAGAAATTCTAAGTCCTTTGGTTTCTGTAATAGGCAAGACAATGTTCGGAGGGACCTAAAAAAGTTATTTATGTTGCTAGGTCTTCCTTCACAGGTCAGTGGACAGTCTATTATGGAAGCAACAAATTTTTTAATTTTACAACCTCACACCCCCCAACCACCTCAATTTCACCCCTACCAAAGAAAAAGTACAAAATGATCAGGAACCTCTAAAACGCCTAGAAACGAAGTTCGAGGCATATTTAAAATTTTTCGTTTTTTGCCAATTACTCCGCCGCCCATGCACCGATTTTAAAAATTGTAGGAACATTACCTACTATGACACCACAGCATATCGCTGCCCAAATTTCATCACAATCCATGCAGCCGTTACTGAGATTACGAGGCTAGAAGAACGCGTACAGACAGACCGACACAGAGACCGATAGAGAGACCGACAGACAGACAGACCGACGGAAATGAGTGACGTGGATTTTCGTTATGTAGACATCATGAAACGCCCAAAAAGCGTATTATCTCAAAATCGAAAATTTTCGCGATCACAATACTCCCCTCACCTATTGGTGTGGGAAGTAAAAAGTACATCTGAGCTTGTGTATCAAGACGTACCTAGTCTGTCAGGGCGGATTTAAGATTTCTCCTAGGGGGCGTGGATCAGTGGAGCTCTAATTTTCTGAAGAGCAAAAAAAGGAAAGAAAAGCTGTAAAACCTGCTATTCGTATAAATGTTTCGTGTTTTCATTACAGGTAGAGGTCTTTTGTAAAGTTAGGCGTATGGAGTGGTTATATTGCACTATAAATAATGGCATTTAAATGAAACAGACCGAAAAAAACAACTCCATATTGACGTATATTTCAAACACCCATTACAGGCAGTCAAGCTATTGTCTTAGCCTAGTAATTACCATATACTCAAAAACGTATTAAATTGGAATAAAAACCTAATAACGCTTCTTTATTTCTCCCACATAGTGGAAGGTTAATTTCAGTCACCCCTTCAGTAACCCTCTTGAGTGGTAATTCTAGAGCGAGCCCTAGTGCTTAAATTTTTATTACACTCTACAATCTGCATTGTCTCCCCTGTAGCGGCAGATATTTATGTTAATCAATATGGACAAAATTTGCCGCAGCCTCCAGGTCTGCAGGGGTTGGATGCCGAAGGAAATTCTCGACGTTATTTCATTGTCAAGTTTTGTAACAGCTCCACCACTGTTGCGGAGACTACAGCTGCTTTTATTGGATAGTCTTCTCACTCAGCTACTGAAAATCAAACATTATTTTTTTTGGCTAAGGCAGCGTCGACTGCTAAGGTCATTGGCTGCTTTGATAAGTTAGTTAGTAAGTAAACATTATTATTTATTATAAAGATATATTGTTTCCTGTCGCTGAAAGTAAACGTTTCGTCCTCATTAAGAATCTTCAGTACGATGTACGCCATACGAGAATCACAGAAAGTAACAATTGTCTGTACTGAATGATGCTTGTGAAAAGCTGGGACGGGATTCACCATGATTTTCAATTGCTCTGCTGCACAAGCGAGTGACGTAGGCAGAAGGTCACCCGTAGACCTATGTTTACGGAAGCCATACTGGCGATCATTTATGATGGTATAGTTGTCCAGGTGTTTCAGGAGCTGTGTGTTAATGACAGTCTTCATAACCTTAGACATGCACAGAAAAAAATGCTGTTGCATTTCCAATTAATTATTGTTAGTATTTGGATGTCTTTCCATTACTTTAAATATATTTACAGTTGTTTCAAATCCACGTCATTGAAAGAATTCAATCCTTATATTCGAAGTAATCACAGGTACGCCAATGAATTCAAAATAATTTTATATTCGTTATGTCGATATGTATAATCCTTCTAATGGGAGTATTGACATATAATGCAATCAAAACATCCTTCTGTTTTCGAAATTTACTTACTTACTTGTGTTTCACTTAAGCAAAGCATACAATCTATTCAATGTACAAAAATCATTACTGCAACAGCAGTTCGTGATAATTCTCTGATAAAAATTAATTTTGTTTCAATGCCCTTGTCGTTCGCTGAACTATAATCAGTATTCGGCGGGACTGATGTCCCGATTCAATGAAGGTAAGAATAAAGAATAGGGGGATGATCTCAGTGCTACTATCGCCGCGAACTCGTCAACATGGACGAAGTTGTTCCGTTGTGTTGTTTCGGTGTTAGCCGTGTTGTGTCATCTCGTGGTTTTGCGTCTTGCGTCAGCAATTGTGTGATTTAAATGTATCCAGGTATATATCAAATGGAGGACCTACTGAGAAATTGGGACTTAGAAGAGCTAACACCCACATTTGAATGTAGGTATTTAGATTAGTCAGATAGTTATATTTCAGGTAATAATGCAACAACTGGTGCAGGCTTATGTCTAATTCATTCTAATCATGCTCCTTATAACCTCACATAAAATCACACCATTAAACATCCAAACGAATCAATCAGCTGTCCTGGCAATAAAATCTGTTAGTCCAAGGAAAAGAAAGTAGTTTAGAATCAATTACCAAACACAGATTCGATTCAACGACAGGCTACGATTGAATCATTCATTGGAATCCAATGACATCTTGTAATTGAATCGACAATACGACATAATTCGCTACCATTTGAGGAATGCTGAGTGTAACGTCCCATTGAATCCAAGCGTAAGTCTTTGACAAAACGACTTTTCTGTGTGTGATGCTGAGAAGAGTCACAGGTCTATAATTGATAGGATCGTTTTTTGCCTTTCTTAGGGATGAGTTCTACACACCTAATGTTCCATGCATCAGGGAATACGCCTTGCTGATACGATAGTTTGAAGAGCTTGGAAAGAATAGGTGTAAGCTCAGCAAAACAGCGTTTAAGGACAATGTCGGGAATATGAAAATTTAAACGATCAATATACCTATGTTGTCAGTGAAGAACAAGTCTAGCGTTTTCTGAAAGAACGATCAATTAAGAGCTTAAACTAAAATCTTATCAATTTTTGAAGCTTTTCGTTAATGGTTGGCAGACACGAGTGAACCTACTTGTCGGAACGAACTGTAATATTGCCTGAAAAATATTTTGGGACAATTTATCAAGATGATTTGCCAGTCCAAGCGAACCCTATATACGAGAATATATCATGATTTGTCTGTGTCAGCTGTATTCATTCCATCCTCATTCTATTTTTTGATCGAAATCATATTCGTATTCATTCCGGTTGTGTATAGAACTTTTAAAATTGATGGCTTACATTTATTGCGGTAAATAGAAGGAACGAGTTTGAGCGTTTGAGCCTCAAATCGGTCGTTTTGGAAAGGTAGCGCCTCGGCACACGGGTCGACGTGAATCCCAACGCACTTTCAAGTATTGTAGCGCCACTGACGGGTCGTTTGATGTTCGTCTCGAGACGCGAAAGTTTACCATAGACCTTCATCTTATTTAGTGATTATAGGGGAACTCCTGGACCTCAGAAGCTTGTAATTCCCTTGACACTTCTGATACGAGAGTTGTGACGAGTGGAGTACCACAGGGTTCAGTACTGAGCCCTGTCCTGTTCGTACTGTACATTAATGATTTGTTCCAGCATCTACTGGCTAATATGTTACGCTGACGATACTACTTTGATTAGCCAGACCACGTGTAACTTAGATCTACACACATAAAAGTCGTTTTTTCAAAGACTTACGCTTGGATTCAATGGGACGTTACACTCAGAATTCCTCAAATACAGCGACGTTTTCTCCAATGGGAAGTGTATAGTTGGTAGCGAATTATATCGCATTGTCGACTCAACTAGAAGATGTCATTGGATTCCAATGAATGATTCAATCGCAGCCTGTCGTTGAATCGAATCTGTGTTTGGTAATTGATTCTAAACTACTTTCTTTTCCTTGGACCAACAGATTTTATTGCGAGTACAGCTGATTGATTCGTTTGGATGTTTAATGGTGTGACTTTGTGTGAAGTTATAAGGAGCATGATATAAGAATTAGACATAAGCCTGCACCAGTTGTTGCATTATTATCTGAAATATAACCGTCTGACTAATCTGAACACCTACATTCAAATGCGGGTGTTAGCTTTTCTAAGTCCCAATTTCTCAGTAGGTCCTCCATTTAATATATAACTGGACAAATTTAAATCACACAATCGCTGATGCAATACCCAAAACCACGAGATGACACAACACGGCTAACACCGAAACAACACAACGGAACAACTTCGTCCGTGTTGACGAGTTCGCGGCGATAGTAGCACTGAGATCATCCCCCTGTTCTATATTCTTACCTTCATTGAATCGGGACATCAGTCCCGCCGAATACTGATTATAGTTCAGCGAACGACAAGGGCCATTGAAACAAAATTAATTTTTATCAGATGAATTATCACGACCTGCTGTTGCAGTAATAATTTTTGTACATTGAATAGATTGTATGCTTTGCTTAAATGAAATATAGGGTAAATTTCGAAAACAAAAGGATGTTTTGATTGCATTATATGTCAATACTGGTATTAGAAGGATTATACATCGTTATAACGAATATAAAATTATTTTGAATTTAGTGGCGTACCTGTGATTACTTCGAATATAAGGATTGAATTCTTTCAATGACATGGATTTGAAACAACTGTAAATACATATAAAGTGATGGAAAAACATCCAAATAATAACAATTAATTGGAAACGCAACAGTATTTTTTTCTGTGTAGTCGTAAAAATGGCGGAGAATATATCCATTGCTGAGCTGGTTTACTCAGAATAATCTAAAACTAAACAACACTAAAACAAGAAATTCAGTTCCTAAAAAAAGATAAAACAGTAGATAGCGTTAAATTGCTTAGCATAACTATAGACAAACGATTGATCTGGCATGCGCATATAATGACTTTGAAAACTAAATTTGCCTTTTTTCTACAGCCATATAAACTATGGAATTTACTTGTGGGGAAAGTCTTCATACGCTGTTGATATTTTTAAAATGCAAAAAAAAACCATTCGTACAATTGTGGGTGCCTCATTTCATTCAACTTAAAATACTAACCTTACCGTCATTGCACATTCACTCACAACTGGTAGAGATTCTAGAGCCTCTCTAGTGTTTCTCGTTCAGACGGCCTTTGGTGTTATTATCTGGGAGAGTTCACTCGAACATCTTCCGTGATAGAATCTGTAAAACAGGGACAGGTCAGCCACCCTTCTGCGATGTTTCAGGCTGTGGAGGTCCTTTAGGCGTATCGATTAGCCTAACTGCTCTCTTCTGGATAGTATCCAGAAGCTTCAGGGAGTGCTTCGAAGCGCATCCCCACATCTAGGAGCAATACTCCAACGATGGTAGGTTTTGGTCGGATCTGCGTTTTGTAGAGCAGCAGTAGTTGCTCTGGTGTATACAGCTTCCTACAACGGAACAAAACTCCAAGCTTCTGGGATGCCGTTTTAACTATACTGACGACGTGGTCATGCCAGGACATGTTATGGTTGATGGTAATCCCCAAAAGCTTGACGGAAGGTGACTCAACTATTGGGTGACCCTCCATTTTCACACTTGGTAAATCAACGTGAGATGTCTTTGAAAGTGTGGTTGCCTGAGTTTTCTCTACAATAAACTGTACTTTATTTGTTAATCCCCACTCGACAATTATTTCATTCATTCATATACCCATCGTATATCCTGCGTGTCATAAAAGGCAGCTAAAAGGAACCAAACTACTGTCGGTATAAGCAGTAACCTCTTCTCAACCAACAGCTTTGGGTGGACGAGCTGACAAGAGTCAGGACACCTTCTTGTCCTCGGGGTGAGAAATTGCTCCTAAAGGCGGATGAACCAGTAGATACTATCTGGTCAACGGCATGATGATGCAGAAAGCAAATGGGAAACTACTGCATTAAAGATCTTAAAGATAACCCAAGGGAAACTCGTAAAATGAGTAAATGCATTTTACGAGTTCACAACATGTCTGTTAAGACACTGTGACTGTGATGATGAAATATGCATATCTTTATAGATCTGAAAAGTGGGATTTATCAGCTGCTTCCTTATATTGATTTATTATAATGTAAAGTAAACAAATGCTTTCACCTTAGTTAACACATTGTTGGACACTCTGCTGGCCCTGAGGCTTCGTAATATGGCACCTCAAAACATTCCCATTTTTTGAGTTTGTAACTTGAATTGTGTTATCAAAATATTTTAGGGGTATTCATTTTTGACTTTTTTTTTCATTTTTGAGGTTTTTGGTGACAATAAAAAAGACGGCTATATCCGTCGTGTCATATCACAGCAGACTATGTTCTAGAGTGGCAACAACGGCTATAGCCGTCTGTACGGTGTAATCGTAAAACACATTTTGTGGGAAGAAGAGAACAATGATCGAGACAGAAGCTAAAACAAAAACACCATTTTATTGTATCAAATTTATAAACAAAAACGGATCTCTCAGAATATAGGCGGTATAAAGACAAAAAACCAAACTTATTAGCAAACAGAGGTATCCCCGAACAAAACAGAATTTAGGCACAAATTTATGTTTGACGCCACTCTTCAAAGCAGTCTGGACACAAAGCTGGTTTATTTTCACAACCCTTGCATCTATAGCTAGTGTCTTTGCGTTTTCCGGACTTGAAACATTGCTTGCATCTAAGAAAATAGGATTTTATTTTATGATCCTCTGGTAGGGGCAGCTTCTTTGGAAAATGCCTCACACGTGCTTCGAGTTTTGCATTGATATGAAACAGGACGACGAATATCTCTTTAGGATGAAAATATCTGGTTACCTACCTCCCACTCAGTACTGAAAACATGAAAATCAAACAAAAACACACTTGCAATATGGCAGCTATACACGTGGTCAATGCATCACATAGGAGGTTATGGACGGTTATAGCCATCGTGCCGTTTTACCCATGCACCTTAAAACATGAATAGTTGGGATAGCGTATAGTGGATTAAAATTTGGCAATTTCAGAAATGAAGAGCTTTATGTTATGGCACTAACATTGCTTAACAAGTCAAGTATACCAACATTCTGACGGTCGTCGCCGTTCTGCCGTACAAGCCGATAACCTTTTGACTGATATAGCCGTCGTGGCGTATCACGATCACTCGCCGCAGACGGCTATAGCCGTTGTGTCCAACAACGTGTCAAAATCAAAAAATAGCAGAGAATCCATGGGTGAGGGTCGTTAGCAAGCCTTGTGCCATCAGCTCGTTGACACAAAATAAAGCGATTGTTCGTTCCTCCATGATGAAGCAAATTCCAGTGAATTTGGTTTTTATTAAAAATATAGATGTTCGGAGGAAGTTAGATTAGAAGCCGCAACGAGCTACCATGGCATGCTATGGCATGGGCTGGCGCGACAGAAAGGGAGCAGAAAGCACCCCAGTCGACGAAGGGGACGAGAAATATGTTAAAATGAAATATCGTATATACTGGATGGTGGTGCTGTGCATTTAGAGTTGGAAATATATTCTTTATTCACAAGCATATCCCGCTATCATCTGCTTGCTTTCTGTTGCTTTGAGTTAGTTTTGACCCTATTCGGTTGTAATTGGCCGTTTTCTACCGTTTACAGTTGTTATCTGCTTGCTTTCTGCTATTATGCGCTGTTTTCTGTTCTATTCGGTTGTTATTGGTCGCTTTCTATCGTTTGCAGTTGTTATCTGCTAGCTTTGTGTCGTTTTTAGCTGTTTTCTGTTTTTTCTTTTCTATTCGGTTGTATTTCGTCCTTTTCTATTGTTTATCGCTGTTATCTGCTTGCTTTCTGTTGTTTTTAGCTGTTGCACCCTGAGGACGATATTCCCTCGATATTCTCGAAACCATTCATAACAAAATTACGAAATTAGGTACGATGGGTAAACTTTTGACGCTCAATTTAATTCTGAATTCAGAATTTCATAATTTTAATCAGAGGCGTATCATACGGGAGGAGTTAAGGGTAAAAATAACCCCATTTTCTAAATAGTAATTCTTTTGACATTTTGATTTTAGAATATGTTATTTAAGAGATTTCTAGGTAAAAATGGTCTCTTGATATATCTCGATAGGGCTAACTGTTTTCGAGAAAAATGCAAATCATTGAATACAATAGCCTGCATCGATTCAATAATTTGCATTTTTCTCGAAAACGGTTAGCCCTATTGAGATATACAAAGAAACCATTTTTACGTAGAAATCTCTGAAATAATACATTCTAAAATCAAAATGTTAAAAAAATTACCATTTAGAAAATGGGGTGTTTTTACCCCTAACAGATTGAGCGTCAAAAGTTTACCCATCGTACTTAATTTCGTAATTTTGTTATGAATGGTTTCGAGAATATCGAGGGAATAAATAAACTTCTGTGTGAAAGAGTCTTTATATGTATATCTGGGACGTACTATACAGTGACAACGCCCTTTCAGATTGGTTCGACAGCAGAGTGCCTTCTCTCACTCTGGAAATATTTATTAGTCCATTTCAAGAAGTTAATGCCTCAACCCGGATCGCGGGGAATCGCCATGCCCACGAAACTACCCACTTATGGAGGGGACATTTTTTTCTCATATCAGAGGGTTGCAGGCCTCTATAGCGGTCACTTTAGAACATACACAATGTTTCCACTATCTACACACGTACAGGATATTTCCAACCATTCTTTGACAGACCAATCCATCAGGACTTGTAATATTTGGAGAATGATGCAGCTGCAGGATAAAGAGCCACCTTGAATCGACGGAATTCGTGTAAAGTAGATTGACTCAGTATTTTCAATGCACTTCTGCCTTTTACTTCCCACACCGATAGGTGAGGGGAGTACTGTGATCGCGAAAATTTTCGATTTTGAGATATAATACACTTTTTGGGCGTTTTATGATGTCTACATAACGAAAATCCATGTCACTCATTTCCGTCGGTCTGTCTGTCGTAGTAGGTAATGTTCCTATAATTTTGAAAATCGTTATACGGGGGGCGGAGTAATTAGCAAAAAACAAAAAACTTCAAATATGCCCCAAACTTTTTTAGACGTTTTAGGGGTTCCTGATCATTTTCTACTTTTTCTTAGGTGGGGGTGAATTTGGGTTGGTTGAGGGGTGGGGGGTTGTAAAACTGAAAAATTTGTTGTGTTCGTAAAGGGCTGTCCATTGATATGTGAGTGAAAAACCTGGCGGCATGATACACTTTTTTAGGTCCATCCGAACGCTGCATGCTTATTATAGAAATCATGGGACTTAGAATTTGTGACGTATACATACGAGTATTGTTTTATAATTTTATATCTTTCGATATCGCGGAACGAGAACATTGTTCAATTGATTTTAATGGAATTTTGTCACAGTATTACTACCGCGGCGAGGATGGAAAACGAATGCGTTTTGGAAATATCGGGTCAGTGGCGGCGCGGTAATAATAAAAAAAACTAAAAATATAAAAACAGCTCAACCTCTGTTTTTAGGCGTTCTAGGGCGTTCTGATCATTTTCTAAGTCGTTTTGGGTGAGGGTAAATTTGGGGTAGTTGGGGGGTGGGGAGTTGTAAAACCGAAAACTTTGTTGTACTCATAATGGGTTGTCCATTGATCTTTGAATGAAAAACCTCGCGGCGTAATACACTTTTTATTACATCCGAACATTGCCTTGCTTATTATAAAAACCACGGGACTTGTGATGTATACATACGAGTATTGTTTTGGATAGTTCTATATTGCGTAGCGCGCAAATTATTGAATTGATTTTAATGAAATTTTGACACAGTATTACTACCGCAGCGAGGATGGAATATGTGTATGTTTTGGAAAAATAGTGTCAGTGGCGGCGCAGCAATAATAAAGAAACTAAAAACATAAAAACAATTCAAATTTTGTTTTTATGCATTTTACGGGTTCATTTTCAACTTTTTTTGGGTGTGGGTGGGAGGTTGTAAAACCGAAAAATTTGTTGTATTCATAATAGTCTGTCCATTGACTTGTAGAAAAAATACCTAGCGGCATATTACACTTTTTTTGGTTCATCCGAACATTGGCTTGCCTATTACAGAAACCAATTTTGTGATTTGTGCATACGAGTTTTGCTTTATTTCGTTATAACTATGTATATTGCGTAAAGCGAAAATTACTGAATTGATTTTGATAAAATTTTGACACAGAATTTATTACCGCGGCGAGAATGGAGAACGACTGTGTTTTTGAAAAAACGTGTCAGTGGTGGCGCAGCAATAATCAAAAACCAGAAATATAAAATCAGCTCAAGCTTCATTTTTAGACGGGTTGGAGGCTCTTGATCGTTTCGCATCGTCCAGTTGAAGCATGCAGAAGACAACTGTGGCGTCCTAAGTCCTAAGGAGGGAGACGCAAGAAACTATTTACTAGGGTTTTTGTGTTGGATGTTGTTTTGTGGGCGGGTGGGCGATAATTTAGTTGCAAGGTTATTTCAGACTATAGCTTCATGCAATGGAAAACAATTAAATGGTCATTGTCAATCATCATTATGTGTGGGAAGTACTGATTCCATTTTTTTTGAAGCAGGTGATCGTACCGTTTCAGTTTTCTTGTCAATAGAGCCGAAAAATGTCTGATAACTTGGAAAGTGCTGAAGAAATATTTCACAGCTCATTATCACTGCAGCGTAGATAAACAAAAATATATAAAGGGTCCAATGTAAAAAGTGCCCAAGTCACATTTTTCTGTTTTTGAGAAAAACGCTTTTAAAATTCATACTTCTTCTGGAACTCAGTTTGATCCCTTTGACTGAGGGCTGCACATGACGCTTTAAGCAAAGTTTACGGAATACATATAAGTTGGATCACTCTCCGTCGGCACTTTGAAGAACTCACATCAAAGCGATGCCGCGGCCGCACGCGTCAGTTAGTTTTTGCGTTGGTTTTTGCGTTGGTTTTTGCGCAAGTACGAGGGTCTTTTAGCGGGGACTTGATAGCGCCTGGGTTTTACGTATATACGAGGGTCGTTGAAAGACTAGGTATTGACAGCCGATTTAGACATACAAATACAAATATAACATTTATTTTGCTAATACACTAATGAATCTCAAATGATTTCACATATTGTAGCTATTTCGTAGATAAGTAAAAATTGGTTCAAAGGTGCTGTTGAATTTTTACTTTAATGTTTTGTTTAGTTGGCTTACTTTTGGAACCACAGCTTAAAAAATTTATGGTATAGTGTATTCGAACATGTACAATTTTAGAAGATTATCATGTGGAAATGCTTTACATGGATGTGAATAAATTGTTTTTGACATTCTGTTTTTCAGTGTCATTCTAATTGCTACTGTAGAAACTAAATTTTTAATGTTATCAATAAAAATATTTCCGAGCTCTAAAATATAATTTAGAATGTCGCTGGGTGGTATGGTAAGACCACCGAATGAATATTTTATCTCACTATACGCTTTTAGCGTGATACAATCCTTTAAGTACCTGTAGGTCTTGAATTAATCACTTTAGACTCCAAGTGTGTTAGTTTGTTGGAATTGTTTTATCGGGAGGAACATAGAAAGGCACAAATGTACAGGGTGTCTCAGTAATAATTTTCAATCGAATGTCACGTGACCAAAAACAAATACCTCATTGGGTCAATGACAAAAAAAGACACAACATCTGCTCTAATTTACATCCTCAAAATTATAATTCTTTACTACTGCCCAGTTCCGACATATTGCTTGTCTTAATCGTCGTGAAACACCCTGTATTTATATCCTTTACATTTCAAGGTTTGCCACAAAATAAGAATGGATCTGTTTGTCATTTGCGATCCGTTAATAAATGTAATTGATAAAATCAAACTTCTAAAAATATTATCCATCTCCTGCAAACAAATCCGAGATAACAAAATCTGATATTTTTGAGACACTGTATACACTTCACGTTAAACACGTTCAACCTCTACTTTGCGCCGCCCCATATCTCCCGGCTGACGTCGGTACACTGCTACCGGTGTACCGGGGGGACGGAGCAAGGGGCAGGTCGTTTTGATACTTTTGCGGAGTGATCCAACTTATATGTATTCCGTAAACTTTGCTTTAAGGCTGAGCGGCAACTATTAGGGCAACTGAACCCTATCCCCTCAGTACCAAAAACAAAAATCTTGCACTAAAAGACCACATCAGAAATTCCGCCGATTTGCACATTCAAGTCGTGTTAAAAAAACAACGGCGCGTTGAAGTACCTCAGCAACACTAATTGTGGCGAGCTTAAAGCCGAAATCCACCGAATCGATATTGTCTGCTTATAATGAGTTCATTTGCATGGAAAGGTTATATTTCGGTGAGGAAAGAGATAAAAGTGTGTGGGTTGCCGCCCGCCGTGCTGCATTCGAGTCGAACAGAAAGCCAGGAACAATATCCCTTAATATCACATTCCCTAACCCCTTTGTTCGATGTATAATAATATAAAGTGCAAATTCTCAGTTCCCCATTACCTGTGGGATATTTCCACTCTATTTGCTCTCCGTTTTTGCATACCTTCCATTACGCTATCAATTAATTAATAAGGATTACTCTGGGGTCAAACGATATATACAGAGTGTCCCATGAAGCAAAGGTTCATGTTTTTACTTCCCACAGCCTTGAGGAAGGGACTGTGTTCTTGGATATCCAATTTCGTTCATAAGTTTAGAAGTGTGGTTCTAGTGATTTCTATTATTTTATTACTTCACTCAATTTGTCTAACCGTTTATTGTTGAAAAATTATGGAGAGGTAGTACAAGAAAGACAGGTAAGTGGTTTTTTTTAATATTGTTCATAATACATAATAAGCAATATACCCTAGACATCGATATTCATGAATAACTTTTGTCTTTGTAATGTACTTTGTATTCACATATATGTTAACATAAAAATACTTTGAAGTACGTTACAGGTTTTTATTACCCTTTTGAAACCCAAAGAAAAAAGTGCCTAAGTAAATTTTTGAAAAACAAAACAAAATCTTGGAAAGTAGACCACTAAACTAGTTTTTACTTGAAGCTGCACTCTAAAAGTAATAAAATACAAGATTATAACAAATCAAATCCATATTCGAAAAGGTAATATTTCCAGAGAGAAATATAAACTTTAAAAGCGGTTTTCTCAAAAACAGAAAAATGTGACTTTAGACACTTTTTACATCGGGCCCTGTTTTTCAAACTAGATACATACGCATCGCTTCAATCGCAAATTTACGGTGGTGTTTCCGTCAAGGGAAGAGTGGGAGTCTAGGGAAAGACAGCTCATCGAAGGAGGAGGACAGGTCTGGTACACAGACGGTTCACTCGCTAGAGAGGGCTCGGGCTCGGGTGTCTACGGACCCCCCATAGTATTCCAGGCTGAGGTCTATGCGATACTTGCTCGTGTAAATCGTATTCGGGAAATTGACGAGTCTAGGAGGCGGATTACTATCTGCTCTGACAGTCAGGCAGCCATCAAAGCACTGAGTGCTTGGAAAATAACGTCGGGACTGGTCCTGGAGTGCAGGAGGGCTCTTGACGACATCTCAGCTAAACACAAGGTTGGTACCCACATCAGTGATCTGATGTGGGTACCTGGGCACGCTGGGGTAAAGGGTAACGAAATGGCGGATCATCTGGCTAGGATGGGATCCGGCAACAGTTTTGTGGGCCCGGAACCAGCCTCAGGACTGTCTGCAAACTTGATTAGGAAAACAACTGGAGAGTGGATCCAGACTCAACACTCTCTGAGATGGAACAACATCTCTGGTCATCTCCGTCAAGCTCGGGAACTATTAGCAGGGCCTGCAGAGAGAATACGACGATTTTGTCTCTCTCTGGATAGGAGTAACTTGAGATTGTTAGTAGGCCTATTAACGGGTCTCAACACCTTCAGGCGTCACTTGTTCGTGATGAGGGTGGTCAACGACCCAACGTGCACGTGGTGTGGTGAAGAGGAGGAATCCTCGGCACACATCTTGTGTCGCTGTGAAACCCTGGGTTATCACAGGAAGACTATGCTGCAAGAAACTTGGAACCAATAGAGATAAAACGGATAGTACCTAAGAATGTACTTGCCTTTGCCAAAAGGGCAGGTCTTAGGAACTAGCGCGGATAGAGGCGCAAAAGGGCCCATCGTGTGGCCTATGCACCAGCCACATTCCGTGCTGGATAACCTCTGGTTCTTATTCATTCATTTCAGAAGGTGATAGTTCAGACCTTAATGATTGACAATATTTGCGATTCTCTCAAAAAGGTTTTTAGTGTGCAAAAAACTCGCAATGCAAAATCATACATGCTTCAAATGTTTGTAATTCAACAACCAAACACGATATCAGAAAAAGGCCAAATAGGTGACAAAACGCAAGCTTTCTTCTTCATTCGGCTTTTTGAATCATTACTGTAACTTTAGGAGTAACGTCAGGAGCTTGGACATGCGAAATTCATTTTTATAGTGACCTTTGGACCTTACCTTTGGATTTTTGGACTTATCTCCCCTCATCTTAGACACACATACCGGAGAAAGGGAACAGGCGGCCACGCCTCCTCGCTAACACGGGAATACGTCTTTTCTTGGATTCTCAATTTCGTGAGCTATACCCTAGACCCTTAAAGGTCCCAAGATCGATGAACAATGTATTGGAACATCAAAGAGAATTCTCGAAGTCTCCAGTCTGTGATGTAGTTTGCTTACCTGCTTTCGCCTATCCATGACAGCTAATGCTACAACGCGTGTTAGTAGAATAAGATGAATCAATTATAAGTTATGGGAAGTAAAAATATTGCGGCAGTGAGCCAGCCAGTCTTTTCTCTGGCATTGCAAGAGCCGAGCAAAGTTGCAATTAAGTCCATTTTCGAGCCATCTGGTGTCTTCCAACTAATTACTTGCCTTTCTTGTCACGTCCAAAACGCTGGCTCGCTGTTATTTTATTAAAACCCAGAAGACGACCTGCTATATTTATTATTGCTGATTAAATTCAGTGCTTTACGACTGGAAATCTCAAAACAAAAAAAGACAAACACAAAAGGGCCGCGTTCTTACAACTGTAGCGTGCTTTTTGTTTCTAGGTGGCACTCTGGCGACAAGTGATTAATATTAAAGGGGATGCCTTACTGCAAATACCGCTGTGGTGGGGATATTTGAAAGGGTGATGCCAATACGTTTGGACTATGGAATACACGGTATTTCAATATCGAAAACGTCTTGATACCTCGAACGATGTATGATGTCATCCTTTTTTGTTGGTCTGTCTGGCTGTGTAATCCACGTAATTTCAGTAACCGCTATAATGAGACAGTTCTTTATATACAATTAACAAGTGGGTCCTCCATGTTGATGATTGCACTCCTCTAGCCTACGCGGCATGCTCGTAATCTGGTTGTTGATAAACTCCAGAGGTATAAGCTCCAAAGTTGCCTGCACAGCATGTAGAAGTTCATCCAGCGTGGTCGGAGGATTGGGTAAATCGCGAATGCAGCGACCCATCCAATCCCATACTTTTACTTCCCACACCGATAGGTGACGGGAGTATTGTGATCGAAAAAATTTTCGATTTTGAGATAATACGCTTTTTGGGCGTTTTATGATGTCTACATAACGAAAATCCACGTCACTCATTTCCGTCGGTCTGTCTGTCGATCTGTCTGTCTCTGTCGCATTTTTCTACCCTCGTAATCATGGATTGTGATGGAATTTGGGCAGAGTTATGTTGTGGGGTCGTAGTAGGTAATGTTCCTATAATTTTGAAAATCGTTATACGGGGGGCGGAGTAATTAGCAAAAAACGAAAAATTTCAAATATGCCTCAAACTTCGTTTTTAGGCGTTTTAGGGGTTCCTGATCATTTTCTACTTTTTCTTGGGTGAGGGTGAATTTGGGGTGGTTGGGGGGTGGGGGTTGTAATACTGAAAAAGTTGTTGTATTCGTAATGGGCTGTCCATTGATATGTGAATGAAAAACCTAGCGGCATGATACACTTTTTTAGTTCCATTCGAACCTTGCATGCTTATTATAGAAACCATGGGACTTAAAATTTGTGATGTAGATATACATACGAGTATTGTTTTAGATCGTTCGATATCGCGTAACGCGAAAATTGTTCAATCGATTTTAATGAAATTTTGACATAGTATTACTCCCAAGGCGGGGATGGAAAACGGGTATGTTTTGGAAAAATCGGGTCAGTGGCGGCGCGGCATTAATAAAAAAACTAAACAGCTAACAGCTCAAACTTTGTTTTTAGGCGTTTTAGGGGTTTCTGATCATTTTCTACGTTTTTTTGGGTGAGGGTGAATTTGGGGTGTTTGGAGGGTGGGGGGTTGTAAAACTGAAAAATGTGTTGTAACTAATAATGGGTTGTCCATTGATCTTTGAGTGAAAAACCTACTAGCATAATACACTTTTTACGTACATCCGAACATGCCTTGCTTATTATGAAAACCAAGGGACTTAGAATTTGTGATGTATACATACGAGTATTGTTTTAGATGGTTCTGTATTGCGTAACGTGAAAATTATTGAATCGATTTTAGTGAAATTGTGACACAGTATTACTACCGCAGTGAGGATGTTTTGGAAAAATAGTGTCAGTGGCGGCGCAGCAATAACAAAAAAACTAAAAATGTGAAAACAGCTCAAACTTTGTTTTTAGGCATTTTCCGGGTTCCTGATCATTTTCAATTTTTTTTTTGGTGGGGTGAAATTGGGGCGATTGGGGAATGGAGGGTAGTAAAACTGAAAAATTTGTTGTATTCATAATAGTCCGTCTATTGACCTGTAGAAGAAATACTTTGCGGCATATTACTCTTTCTTAGGTCCATCCGAACGTTGGCTTGCCTATTACAGAAACCAATTTTGTGAGCTGTACATACGAGTTTTGCTTTATTTCGTTCTATGTGTATTGCGTAAAGCGAAAATTATTGAATTGGTGTTAATACAACAATAACATTTTGACACAGAATTTATTACCGCTGCAAGAATGGAAAACGGCACTGTTTTTGAAAAGCCGTGTCAGTGGCGGCGCAGCAATAATCAAAAAACCAAAAACATAAAATCAGCTCAAACTTCGTTTTTAGACGGGTTGGAGGCTCTTGATCGTTTCGCATCATCCAGTTCAAGCATGCAGAAAAAAACTGTTGCGCCATAGTTCCTAAGGAGGGAGACGCAAGAAACTATTTACGAGGGTTTTTGTGTTGGATGTTGTTTTTGCAGGCGGATGGGCGATAATTTAGTTGTAAGGGGATTTTAGACTATAGCTTCATGCAATGGGAAATAATAAAATGGTATCATCATTATGTGTGGGAAGTACTGAGTCAATCACCTTGACTCCATTTTTTCAGTTGGCGATAAAATAGTTTTTGGATCGACTGCTTTGTTTTTAAACGTACCTATAGAGTTTTTCGGTGGTTCCATGTTGAGCTACACCTACTCAACCTCGAAAGCGTCACTGTGTTAGTAAACCTTGTTCAATTCCGATGAATTTGCTTTTATTTATTAGACAGTTAAACGGCATGGATCATAAAGTATTGAAATTCCATATACCCTGGGGTGAATCAGATTTAATAGAGTCGGAACCAGAGAACAATACTGATATAGTCGATGTCGACATATAGAACATGCCTCTATGTTTGAACATGAACCGTCTCCTCGAATATAACAGGAGACCGTCTACGCAAATAAAACGAAGAAAATTAAGTGGCTATGGTGTTGATTTATAGCTATGGTGGTTTCACGATGTACTGAAAATGTGATATAGTCTGGTTGACAATAGGAGCTTAGCTTTCAAGTCCTTTTAGTCAGGGCGCTATTTTTTTATGGTCAGCCTTTCGCAAAGGCCTGAAAGCCTATCGTACTGTAGAAGCACTGCTAGAGGATACGTGTCTGGGCACATTAGATTTAAAATGCTGCAGGTTGTAGCCGCCGGAAAACAAATTCCCCGGCAACTCTTTCCACAGCGGCGGAGTTCTCTGAAAGAAGGAATGCTGGAGGAGACTGGTTCGGGGAGTATAGGGACCTCACCTGGTAAGAACGAGCTTGCAGAACATCTCTAGTGTTCCTCGTTTGGATGTCTTTTGGTGTTATAATCTGAGAGAGCTCACTGGAACATCTTCCATGATAGAATCTGTGAAACAGGAACAGGTCAGCTACCCTTCTTCGATGTTCCAGGCTGTGGAGGTCCTTTGTGAGGTTAGGCGTATCGATTAGTCTAGTTGCAGCAGCAGTAGTTGATCTGCTTCTGAAATGCCGTTTTAGCAATACTGACGACGTGGTCGTGCCAGGACATGTTATTTTTGATATTGATCCCCAAACGCTTGACGGAAGGGCCAACGTGAGATTTCTTTGTCTTTGTCAGTGTTGCTGTCTGAGCTTTCTGTACGTTAAACTGTACTTTATTCCTATCTGAATATATTAAGACACATAAACATTTTTCTAAATTTCTCGAAAATGGATTGACCGATAAAAAAAATTAAACGTCAAAATAATGGACTTGGACATACCTTTGAAATTAGATATTACTAGAGGCTTCCGTAAGCACAGGTCTACAGGTGACCTTGCTGCCTACGTCACTGACTTGTGGAACAGAGCAATAGACAATCATGGCGAATCCCGTGTTGTTGCACTTGATATATCGAAAGCTTTCGACAGAGTATGGCATGACGGACTTCTGGTCAAGCCTGCTGCTTATGGACTACCACCTGGCCTACGCCAGTGGTTGAATAGCTTGTTGAACGGCCGATCTCTGTTTGTTGTAGTCGAGGGCTGTTCATCAGACGTATTTTCAATAAATGCCGGTGTTCCTCAGGGATCTGTCCTATCCCCTACACTGTTTCTGCTGTACATCAACGAGCTGCTGGAAATAACATCCAATCCAATCTACTGCTTCGTAGATGACAGTACATTAGTGTCGTGCATGGAACCAGGCAAGCCACTATCATCCCAGGAGACGTCAGCGACAGCAGCATGCCTCACAGATCGACGCTGATATCAAAACAATTGTCGAGCAAATAAAGTACAGTTCAACGTACAAAAAACTCAGGCAACAACACTTACAATGAAGTCTTACGATGGCTTACCAACCGTGGAAATGGAGGGTCACCCCATAGTCGAATCACCTTCCGTCAAGCTCTTGGGAATCAACATCAACAATAACATGTCCTGGCACGACCACGTCGTCAGTATTGCTAAAACGGCATCCCAGAAGCTTGGAGCTTTGTTTCGCTGTAGGAAGCTGTGCACACCAGAGCAACTGCTGCTGCTCTACAAGGCACAGATCCGACCATCGCTGGAGTATTGCTCCCATGTGTGGGGATGCGCTCCGAAGCACTCTCTAAAGCTTCTGGACACTATCCAGAAAAGAGCGATTATACTAATCGATACGCCTAACCTCACAAAGGACCTCCACAGCCTGGAACATCGAAGGAGGGTGGCTGACCTATCCCTGTTTTACAGATTCTATCACGGCAGATGTTCGAGTGAGCTCTCTCAGATAATAACACCACAGGCCGTCCGAATCAGGAACACTAGAGAAGCCCTGCGAGCTCATTCTTACCAGGTCGAGGTCCTTACTCCCCGAACCAGTCTCCTCCAGCATTCCTTCTTTTGGAGAACTTCGACGCTGTGGAATCAGCTGCCGGGGAATTTGTTTTCCGGCGGCTACAACCTGCAGCGTTTCAAATGGGGGGGGTGCAGAGGGTACAAGGGGGAGAAAGCGCAGTTTTTGGTTAAAAAGTTGTCCCCCTTGACAAATCTTTTGACGTGTTTCAGCATTTTTTTAATCAGTGGTTTTAGCTGAATCTGTGGTGGGAGGCTTTCAATTGAACACCCGGTATTTTTAGAAATTAAACAAATATTTTGGCGGGCGTTGTATATTACTGTGTGACAATTACCGAGTTAATATACCTAACTGCGCTGTTTTGCGTGTATGAGCAATTGTCGCAAATTGGCAGTATTACATATAGAATTTGCGCGAAAAAGGCAATAAAGAGTTTTTAATAAAATGAAATTGCCCGTTTCCAGGTTTTTTGTTACAGTGTAAAGTGCAAAGCCGACCAATTCGGTATTCACGCTCACACGTTCTGCCAATTTAGGAAAAACCGAGAGTAGAGCCTCTAATTTAGTTCTCTCCCTTTTTCACATTCCTTTGTGAACTCATATCACTTGTCATTGGACATGCCGACAAAATCAGCACATTTTTTAACTTATGCAACCCCTGCAACCCTGGCCGGCGCGCAGTCTGACCGCAACCCCACACCAGGGCTGCTGGAAACGGCTGAAAAATTGCTTTTATCATGCCCTAACAAATTTGCTTCGTGCGATCTGCAATCCCTCTTTATTAGTACAATCAAACGCTGCAAAAACGAACCACCTTTTTGATTTTGCAGTTTTGAATTTTAACTGACTTCGTAATTTGCTGTTAGAAGTTCATTTATTTTTAACCTCTCCGACTGTTGTTTGAAATTTGTAGACAAGGTAGATGTTTCAAAATATCTGCTTCGGACTTCCAAATTATATAGACAATGGAAGTCCGAAGCAGACCTTTTGAAAGAAGGGGTAAGTTATTGTAATCGACCCGTTTTCACAAATTTTACCGAAATCAACGTGCCTCGTGTCATTTTCAAAGTAAATTCACTTTTTTTTATGGTCAGCCTCCCGCAAAGGCTGAAAGCCTATGGCGCTGCAGAAGCGCAAACGTCGGTGCACGTTGGACTTAAAACGCTACAGGTTGTAGCCGTCGGGAAAGAAATATCCCGGCAGCTCATTCCACAGCGTCCAAGTTCTCCAAAAGAAGGAATGCTGGAGGAGACTGGTTCGGGGAGTAAGGACCTCGACCTGGTGCGGATGAGCTCGCAGAGCTTCTCTAGTGTTCCTCGTTCGGACGGCCCTTGGTGTTATCATCTGGGAGAGCACACTCGAACATCTTTCGTGATAGAATCTGTAAAACAGGGACAGGCCAGCCACCCTCCTTTGATGTTCTAGGCTGTGGAGGTCCTTTGTGAGGTCAGGCGTATCGACCAATATAATTGCTCTCTTCTAGATAGTGTCCAGAAGCTTTAGAGAGTGTTTAGGAGCGCATTCCCACACATGGGAGCAATACTTCAGCGATAGTCGGATCTGTGCCTTGTAGAGCAGCAGCAGTTGCTCTGGTGTATACAACTTCCTACAGCGGAACAAAACTCCAAGCTTCTGGGATGCCGTTTTAGCAATACCGACGACGTGGTCATGCCAGGACATGTTATTGTTGATATTGATCCTCAAAAGCTTGACGGAAGGTGATTCGACTATGGGGTGACCCTCCATTTCCACGGTTGGTAAGCCATCGTGAGACTGCTTTGTAAGTGTTGTTGCCTGAGTTTTTTGTACGTTGACCTGTGCTTTATCTGCTAATCCCCACTCGACAATTGCTTTGATATCTGCGTTGATCTGTGAGGCATGCTGCTGTCGCCGACGTACCGTCTCCTGGGATGATAGTGGCTTGCCTGGTTCCATGCACGACACTAATGTACTGTCATCTGCGAAGCTGTAGATTGGATTGGATGTTATTTCCAGCAGCTCGTTGATGTACAGCAGAAACAGTGTAGGGGATAGGGCAGATCCCTGAGGAATACCGGCGTTTATTGAAAATACGTCTGATGAACAGCCCTCGACAACAAGAAACAGAGATCGGTCGTTCAAAAATCTATTCAGCCACTGGCGCAGGCCAGGTGGTAGTCCATAAGCAGCAAGCTTGACCAGAAGTCCCTCATGCCACACTCTGTCGAAAGCTTTCGATATGTCAAGTGCAACAACACGCGATTCGCCATAATTTTCTATTGCTCTGTTCCACAAGTGAGTGACGTAGGCAAGGATGTCACCTGTAGACCTGTGCTTACGGAAGCCATACTGGCGATCATTTATGATGTTATTGTTGTCCAGGTATTTCAGGAGCTGTGTATTAATGACTGTCTCCATAACCTTAGACATGATGCTGAGAAGAGCCAAAGGTCTATAAGTGGTGGGATCAGTTTTTTTGCCTTTCTTAGGGATGGGTTGTACGCAGCCAATCTTCCACGAAGCGGGAAACACGCCTCGTTGATACGAAAGGTTGAAGAGCTTGCAAAGAATAGGTGCAAGCTCAGCTGCACAGCGTTTAAGGACAATGGCTGGAATTTGGTCAAGACCAGTGGCTTTATTCGTGTTCAGTTTTTGGAGGATGTTCTTAACATCTCGATGTTGAAATTTGACCTCTGCCATTCTCGAGTTCACGCTTATGGTGGTGGTCGGAGTACTACCTTGAAAGTCTATAGTAGAATTGGCTGCGAAAAGCTTCCCCAAGATGTCTGCTTTTTCTTTAGGAGCAGAAGCGATAGACTTGTCCTCTCTGGTCAAGGGTGGTATTGACGAATAGGAAAAGTTCTGACTAACAGCCTTAGTTACAGACCAGAATGTTCTGGACGAACTAGGACATGAGAGGAGCTTGTCCTTAATTTTTTGGTTGTGTTCCTCCTTGCTGCTGTCAATCACGCGCTTACAATGATTTCTGGCGTCGATAAAACTGCGGTGGTTCTCGGCATTTGGATTTTTCCTCCATTCTTTTTAATGATGGTTTTTAGAGGTAACTGCATCTCTACAACGCTGATTGAACCATGGCTTGTTTTTGGAGGGATGCTTGACGACATGAGGAATACAGCCTCCTGACCCATTTCCTGAAAAGAAAATGGTATTTTATATAATTATTCTTCCGAGTAACCCCCACCAACCCCCACTATTGCATAATAGATTTGCATCAAAAGTGGACCAAAAGATAGAGAACAGAAACATCTTTATGACAGTAAAGTTTGAAATTATTTGAATCATTTCTGTGACAGTTACTCCGGTTTTAAATTACGCAAATTTGCTACATTTTATGAATCTCTATTCCGCCATTTTGAAAAGTGTGCGGCACACGCGAAAGCGTCTTCGACATATGAAAACTACTATTTATTTATTGTGGTGGTAGTTACCCCCCCCCCTTCCACCATGATGGCAGCGGGACCAAAAACTTTTTTGTTTTTAATGATAACCTTTCTAAGTTTGAAAAAAAAATCGGAAAATTTGGTTTTTTCATGTCCGTCGGTGCGTGTGTACATCCGTGATTTCGCTCTCCAACGATTACTCAAAAATATCTCAAGCGATGGGTCTCAAATTTCGCCAACTTGAAAAACGGGCCGATTCTAATAACTTACCCCTCTTATATGAGGGAGGTTACAAAAAGTAGTAAAGTTGCGATCTTTACAAGCATAAACCAAATGCGTTCAAGTCCTGCCCATCTCTGGTTGCGCCAATTTACTGAAAGGTTAATAAACTGGCATGTACTGGTATTATAAAACTGATTCGATGCGAAATTTATAACCGAAGTTGTTTAAACACCATGTATGAGCATGAGCTTATCCCATATTTTCATCATACTATTTATTGCCTCCCGGGTATTATTAAACAAGGCGGACGTCATTTGTTTTAATTATTTGTGCGGTAATATATTTCAGTTAAACAGAGTAAAAGCTACATATTGATTTATTGATACTTATGTTTGCATTTTATATTTATACTAAACAGTAGTTGCCGGCGATAAATTAAATTCAATATGGCGAATTGTTGGTCCCCACCCGTTCCCCCACATCTGCAGGGTTGTTTGCAATTGGCAGAATTTGTATGTCCTATTGTTTTATAGTCTACCACCGCGAAGGCTGAAAGCCTATAGCGCTGTAGAAGCGCTGCGAGAGGATAAGTGTCGGTGCACGGTAGATTTGCAGCGCTGCAGGTTCTAGCCGTCGGGCAAGAAATTCCCTGACAGCTCATTCCACTGCGTGGAAGTTCTCCAAATGAAGGAATGCTTTAGGAGACTGGTTAAGGGAGTAGAGACCTCGATCTGGTAAGGATGAGCTCGCAGAGCCTCTCTAGTGTTCCTCGTTTGGATGGCCTTCGGTGGTATTATCTAAGAGAGTTCACTCGAACATCTTCCGTGATAGAATCTGTAAAGCAGGGACAGGTCAGCCACCCTTCTTTTTTTTTATAACTAAGCAGACCGCACAGGCAGAGCCTAAATCCCAGAGTACCGCGGCTGCTGTGAAAGGGTTATGTTAGGGAAAGTTTGTTAACGCGAGATTTGAATGGGCCAATACCCGCAGGCCCAATAAATACAACTTCTAGCAGTCCATTCCAAGCCTTGGACACCCTGGGAATAAATGTGCGGTTGTACCGCTCAGTTCTTGATGTATGAAGAACGGCCGTCTTAGGATGAGATGCAGCGGTCGCACGGGTACATCTGATAGGAGCAGTGAGCAGCGGAACGATAGAGGATAGCTCCGAGGAGCAAATTCCGTTGAAATATCGGTAGAAGAGTGAGAGGTCACCAACAGCACGCCGGTGATGAAGTGACTGAAGGTGGCGCGTTAAGGCCGGATCGCCAATTAGTCGAATTGCCCTTCTCTGGACGGCATCTAGTATGGACAGGGTAGTAGGGGCAGCAGCTCCCCATACATGAGAGCAATACTCCAGGCAAGGTCTTATCTGGGCTTTATATAGCGTGAGGAGGTTACATGGTGAGAAATACTTTCTGGCTCTGAATAGGTACCCAAGCTTTTTACCAGCAGCTGTTGCAATTGATGCGACGTGTTCGTGCCAGGTCAGATTTTCTGTAATGTTGACTCTTAACAGCTTGAATGAGTGACTCCTTGGCAGAGTCTGGTTGTTCATTAGAATCTGCTGTTGGCTTGGGCACTTCTTGTTTGATAGCGTACAATACTGGGTCTTGGAGGCATTAAATTTAACCATATTCTTAAGCCCCCAAGCGGTAATGGTATCGAGATCCTTTGAAAGTGAAGTTGCCACTGTCAGTCTTCTGCGTTCCAGTTCGACCACAGAGATCGGTCTATTGCTCATGATGCCTGCATGCAGCGTACTGTCATCCGCAAAACTGTGGATTGGGTTTGTAGTGCTAGAGACTAGATCATCAATATGAAGCAGAAACAATGTCGGATCTAGGCTGTGGTCGCCTTTTGTGAGGTTAGGCGTATCGACTAGTCTAATTACTCTCTTCTGGATAGTGTCCAGAAGCTTTAGAGAGTACTTCGGAACGCATCCCCACACATGGGAGCAATACTCCAACGATGGTCGGATCTGTGCCTTGTACAGCAGCAGCAGTTGCTCTGGTGTATACAGCTTCCTACAGCGGAACAAAACTTCAAGCTTCTGGAATGTCGTTTTAGCCAACGTGAGACTTCTTTGGCAGTGTTGTTGCCTGAATTTTCTATACATGAAACTGTACTTTATTTACTAAGCCTTACTCGACAATTGTTTTGGTATCTACGTTGATCTGTGAGGCATGTTGCTGTCGCCGACGTACCGTCTCCTGGGATGATAGTGGCATGCCTGGTTCCATGCATGATGTTAATGTACTATCGTCTGCGAAGCTGCAGATTGGATTGCATGTTATTTCCAGCAGCTTGTTGATGTACAGCTGAAATAGTGTAGGGGATGGAACAGATCCCTGAGGAACACCGGCGTTTATTGGAAATACGTCTCATGGACAGCTTTCGACCACAGTGGAGATCGGTCATTCAAAAAGCTACTCAGCCACTGGCGCAGGCCAGGTGGTAATCCATAAGCAGCAAGCTTGACCAGAAGATCCTCATGCCACATTCTATCGAAGGCTTTCGATATGTCAAGTGCAACAATAACAACATGCATGCATGCATGACTAACTGCAAGATTATTGTTATACATAATATACTTTGCAACCCTTCTAAATGAATTTCCTAGAAAGTTAAAACACATTTGACTTTAGCGTAGTGAATTAACGTCTTTAAGGGTCCAGGGTATAGCGCGCGAAATTGAGAATCCAAGAAAAGACATATTCCCGTGTTAGCAATGAGGCGTGGCCGCTTGTTCCCTTTCTCCAGTGTGTGTGTGTGTGTGTGTCTAAGAGTCCAAAAATCCAAAGGTAAGGTCAAAAGGTCCAAAGGTATGGTCCAAAGATCACCATAAAAATGAATTTCGCATTTCCAAGCTCCTGACGTTACCTTTACAATTATAGTAATGACTCCAAAGGGCAAATTGAAGAAGAAAGCTTGCGCTTGTGCAACTATTTAGCCTTTTTTTGATATCATGTTTGGTTGTTAAATTACAGGCATTTATAGAATGCATGATTTTGCATTGCGAGTTTTTTTGCATATTAAAAAACTTTTTTGAGAAAATCGAAAATAGTTGTCATCCATTAAGGTTTCAGGCTCCTTAAGTTAAAAAAATTGCATAAGGAATTAAAGCACTGGATACGGGGCTGCCTATCAAATCCGTTTTTAGCCAGAATGTCGTTTGGTTTTCTACTTAAGTCGACGTCTGCACAGGCGTCTGATTCATTTTTGTTCCATCTATCACGCTACATGAATATTCAAATGCCTTGGAAGCGGTGATTTTATTTAGCTGAAATTTTAAATTTCCATTTAGGGGGAGAAAAGTAGATAAGGATAACCAAACTTTTCGGTGGCTATTCTTTTAAAGGATTGTTTTCCTCGGTATACATTAAGAAAGTTTTATGAATAGTATAAGGATTGGCTTAATAGCTGAAAGATCATACAGGGTACCCACGACTTATGAATTTTATGCAATACCTTGTTCGGAACCTTTTTTGCATCTACATCATGAAAAACCATGTCTGCGTATTCGGTAAACTTTAAATAGTGAGAGGTTAGGGTTCAGTTGCCCTAACAGTTGCTGCTCAGGCTTATTGTGAACCCTCGGTCAAGGAAATCAGACATAGAAATCTTAGTAGGCATGCACAGTAGCGGCAGTTAGGAGCGTTGAAGTGCGTTGGAGAGCGTTGGCTAGCGCCGAGTTCCCTCGGCAGGTAGAAGCAGGCCGGCGCCGGTTCCACACGCAGTCAAGCACACCAGTACAGTGAAAACAGACAGACAGAAAAAGAGTACAAAGATTGGATAGTCGCATCTAGGCACGGTATAGGAAGCATGCAATAAGGGTTCAAAATGTTGCCCATTATTGGCAAAACAATGAGGAATAGTTGCAAAAACACTGAAAATGATTCCTCTGAGGGGCTAGAGGGTACAATAGGGGGTGAAATAGTTTTTGGTTAAAAAGTTGTCTCTCTGGACAAATATTTTGACGTGTCTTGGCGTTTTTTCGTTTAATCAGCGGTTTGTGATAAATCCGTGGTGCGAAGTTGTCAAATGAACTATTAGTACATACACGTGTAGATTCACATCATATACATTAGAACCATTTATTTGAAATTTGTCAATCGGATGAATGAATATGTGACTGAGATACTGTACATGTTCAACGAATTCTTGTGCGAGTCTTATTAAGGAAGCTATCCACTCTGGTAGGGACTATTTGAATCGCTTTGTAAACAAGTTTTTGGTATCAAAAGGTAGAAGTGTTTTATCATTTTGGCGCTAAATTGAGATATGACTGCCGCATGACTGATTTGTTTGGTTTGGGAATTATTGTGGCACCTAGCCTATATCTAATGTTGTGGTTGTGCATATATATTTTGGTCTCGTAATATTATTGGTCGGGTACATTGTTATTTTGTTAAACATTAATATTAGAATAGGTTTTACTTCCGATACACACCGATAGGTGAGGGGAGTATTGTGACCGCGAAAATTATCGATTTTGAGATAATACGCTTTGTGAGCATTGGGAACAACATTGACATTGGACGCGCTACATAAGGAGGCTCCTGCACTTGGCAATGCATCAGGAACGACCAGGGTTCAGTGGGAATTCCCGTGTCGGACAGATCCTTTGGGCTGGCCCGCTAGGTATAATATAATTATAACATCATTAAATGCTCATTTTGTTACCTCATGTTTTTTATATTTTGTATAGATTGGCCAGTCGTATCTAGACACGCTGTGAAAAGCATGTCGTCTTCTTCAGATGACGACATTAATGCGTTAGAATCGGTGTTTACTAAATTGAAAAGGAAAAAAGTTTGTATACATACGCTTAATTGCGGAAGAACAAAATATGGAGAATATCATCATTTATTCCAAAGTTTAAAGAATGATAATCAAAGATTTTTTCAATGTACCAGAATGACCCTGGATACGTTGCAATCTACACAAACAGCCTATTTTCCCAGAAGAAAGGCTTGTTATAACTTTGAGGTAAGCAGTTTTGTTATACAATTTTTTTGACATTACTAATTTTTATTATTTATGAAGTATACGTTTATATAACAATTATAATTATTTATTTACTCGTGAGATGGAAAGTTACTGAAAAAGTAAATAAATAGGAATATTGCCACAGAAGACATATGGTTGTACATGGATGAATTGAGTGTTGAACATATAGAGTGAGTCTAAAGTATGGTTATAGTGCAGCTTGTGTCTTTTATTCCAAATAGGGGTTTTCGCAAACACTGAAGCTATAAGTAACACTTTATCGATACTCGTCTTCGACCAGCACAGACGAAACCAGGTAACAAACTAAATTTCTGTTACTATAAAGGCGTTCAAGCGGGCTTCCGACGCTGGTAAGCGGCCGAAAACTCAGTTGAGCAGGTTATCCTGCATGCGGTACCTGCACGCCTTCACACGCACACTAAAATGCCCCACTGTGTTTGCGCACTTAGACCCTCAGATCTCCAAGTTAGCCCTAGAAATCTAAAACCGTTATCTGGCTTCCTATCAAGACGAAAACTTGTGCCATGTATAATTTGAGGCCCCTGTTGTCTTGAATTTCATCCTTAGACGGACATAAAAAATTCTTAGACCCTCAGATCTCAAAGTTCGCCCCTAAAAATACAAAAGCTTTATCTGGCTTCCTATTAAGACGAAAACTCGTGTCACGTATAATTTGAGAAGAAAATTTTATTTGGCTCAACTCCAAACAATGAGTGTATTTTTTAAATGATGTACATGCATTGATTTTATATGTGAAGGAACCAACGTAGGGTAAATGCGTGTGCTTTGAAGCAAACTTTATCCGGTATGTGGGGCAGAACCGGAGCAGAAATTTACTTTGAAAAAATTGTGCATTGATTAAAATGAACATTGCGCTTGCCTTGCATATGGTTCGGGTTAACCTAGTTAGTTAATCTAAAATGAGGGAAGGGGTAAGCATTGAGGTAAGTGGGGTTTTACATGGACGCTTAACTTATCTGGATGCAATTATTGATGGTTCTTCTCTATCGTTTAACCAATGCAAAATGAGAAATGAAAACTACCTGAATCTTGTTCGAAAGTATAATTATGACGATTTCCCCACATATAGGTGGCAGTGTTTATCCATGTATAGGCTCTATATTTTGCTTCCAGTGTTTTTCCAATACTGTTCCCCATAAAAAAGGGAATGAACTGTTGGTTCGCTTTCTGCGTCCAACGGTAGCAAAATACGTTGCCTGATATCCAGCTCAAATAAAAAATGGAGTCAAGTTGATTGACTCAGTACTTTCCACACATTCCGATGATACCAGTTTTATTATTTTCCCACAGCATGAAACTATAGACTAGATGCCCCTACAATCAAATCATCGCTCGCCCGACCGCAAAAAAAGTGTTTTATTCTACTAGGTGCTTCTTTCACAGGTCAATGGACAATATATCACGAATACAACAAATTTTTGAGTTTTACAAACCCCCACCCCGAACAACCCCAATTCCACCCCCAACCAAAAAAATGTTCAAAATGATCAGGAACCCCTAAAACGTCTAAAACGAAGTTTGAGGTGTCTTTTATATTTTTAGTTTTCTTATTATTGCCGCGCCGCCACTAAAATGATTTTTAAAAACCATACGCGCTTTCCATACTTGTGGCGGTAATAAATCTGTGTCAAAATGTCGTTAAAGTCAATTCAGAAGTTTCCACGTAACACAATACAAAAAGATCCAAAGTAATAATAATATGTCAATGTCACTCGGACATCCCATCCAAATTTTTCGTTCAAATTACGAAATCATGAAAAAAATTATAGAAGAGAATGTCCTGCTGCTACTGAGATGCTGAGAATGGATCGATAGAAGGTCAAGGAGACAAAGAAGAAGGAGCAAATCATTGAGAAGTGTACAAATATAACAGTCCAAAGAGAGACAGCAGTGAAATTAGGTTAGGCAAAATTTTAGTGTATATGTATTCAATGCCAATACCTCAAACAAGGCATAGCCTTCGAGGGCTATAGGGGTATAGTACAATACAAATAAATGAAATACTCGTTTGTATTTTGTATGCATCAGAAATCTCAAGTCCCTTGGTTTCTGTAATCGGCAAGGCAATGTTCGGATGGGCCTAAAAAAGTGTATTATGCCGCTAGGTCTTTCTCTCTCAGGTCAGTAGACAACCCATCATGAGTACAACGAATTTTTCAGATTTATTTAAAAAATGTAGGAAAAGATCAGGAACCCCTAAAACGCCTAAAAACGAAGTTTGAGCTGTTTTCATATTTCTAGGTTTTTTAATATTGATGCGCCGCCACTGAGAGGATTTTTAAAAGTCAGACGCGTTTTCCATTCTCGCCAAAGTAGTAATACTGTGCCAAAATTTCATTAAAATCAATTCAGTAATTTCAACATTATAAAATACAGAACGATGTAAAGCAATACTCGTACGTATACATCGGAAAATTCAAGTCCCTTGGTTCCTGTAATAAACAAGGCAATGTTCGGATGGACCTAAAAAAGTGTATTATACCCCTAGGTCTTTCTCTTTCAGGTCAGTAGACAGTCTATTATGAGTACAAGTTTTCTTAGCTTTACAACCCCCCACCCCCCAACCACCCCAATTTCGCCCCCACCCAAAAAAGCGTATAAAATGATCAGGAACCCCTAAAACACCTAAAAACGAAGTTTGAGGCATATTTGAAATTTTTCGTTTTTAGCTAATTACTATGCCGCCCATGCACCGATTTTCAAAATTGTAGCAACATTACTTACTACGACCTACACCATATCACTACCCAAATTTCATCAAAATCTATGCAGCGGTTACTGAGATTAGGAGGCTAGAAAAACGCCAACAGACAGCCAGACCGACAGACAGACAGCCCGACAGACCGACAGACAGATCGACAGACAGACCGACGGAAATGAGTGACGTGGATTTTCGTTATGTAGGCATCATAAAACGCCCAAAAAGTATATTATCTCAAAATCGAAAATTTTCGCGATCACAATACTCCCCTCACCTATCGGTGTGGGAAGTAAAAGCATTTCCAGCTATATGCGATGTTTTTGGAAAATAAATGGCATTTTCTGCAACAACGAAGTAAATATTTTCCCTCCATTCATTTGTGTTTTACGTATACAGGAAATATTTTTTACGTTCAAATAAATATTTGACAACGGACTGTTTCACAGACTATTGGAAATTGGTCTTTTTACCCTCGGCACAATGGACTAGTATCACGAGGTTAAGAACAATGATTTAATTGTTATAACCGCTTAGTGCATACAAAAATAAACGTACTGCTGCATTTCGTTACTTTCTACATCATTTTGTTTTTTAGTAATTCCATTCTAAAGTTTAAAGAAAGGAATTCAAATTCAACCAATCAGTGCCAACCGCGCGAATCATTAGCATGCATTGTTGCCAAGAACAGCTCCGACTCGCAGACGGGAACAGAAGACAAGATAGATGAGCCAGCCCGCGTACAGCTCCGGCATTTCGCGCGCCATCAGAATGCGGCAACACAGCACAGATATCTGTCTTTTGATTGGCTGTTCGCATTTAGGGCAGTGACGTCACTGCCCTAGGAGAATTCAAATATTTTCCTTATTATCACGGCTTTCCTGTGCCCAAAAAAATCGGAGAAAGAAATGAGACGCTTTGTATGACGTACTCTATCATATGCAACCAAAAAAAAAAAAAAATAAAAATTCATGATATTAGTCCATTTGAATCGTTTGTGAACATTTTCGGTATACATTTCATAAAAGTTTAGAGTACAGTAAATATGACAGGCCGGTACGTTACAAAGCTTCAACCGTTAGGCATTTTGTGACCGTAGTTTTAGGGAAACAGTTTTTAGAATCAGAATGTCTTAGACTTGAAATAAAATATGCATCAGATTAATAATTCATGAACTCCAGTTTACCCTTGATATTTATCTTATTTAATAATTACAAGTGGATTATACATAATAATAAAATTAAGACTAATTTGACAGTATAATCTCAAATATTACCGCCATCAGACGCTCAAGACGTACTTATCACTCCAACTACACTTTCACTCAGATCGCAGGAGACTGAAAAGGAGGACCATCAAACGACCCGTTAGTGGTGCTCCAAATGTTTGCATGAGAAGCCGAGTGGACACATGGGCAATCGACTCGTGTGCGGAGAGACTAAAACTACGCTCACAAAATGCCTAAGGGTTAGAAACTTTGTAACATATCGGTCTCTCATATTTACTGTATTCTAAACTTTTATGAAACGTATATCGAAAATGTTCACAAACGATTGAAATTGCACCGAGGGTAAAGTGACCAATTTCCAATAGTCTGTGAAACAGTCCGTTCGGAAACCGTCATATACCAGTTTACCTGCTCTGTTAAATATTTATTTGAACGTAAAAAGTGTTTCCTGTATGCATAAAACACAAATGAATGGAGGGCAAATATTTACTTCGTTGTTGCAGAAAATGTCATTTATTTTCCAAAAACATCGCATATAGCCACGTTTGGATACGCTTTTTTATTTGAGCTGGATATCAGGTAACAAACAGATCAATGTTTTGTTAATGAGCAACGTATTTTGCAACCGTTGGACTCAGAAAGCGAACCAACAGTTTGCTCCCCTTTTAATGGGGGGGCAGTATTGGAAAAACACTGGGAGCAAAATATAGAACCTATACATGCATAAACACTGCCATCTTTATGTGGGGGAAATCTTCATCATTATTCTAACGCAATGCATTGTTAGCACCTCCGAACACTGGTCGATTTCAACGCGGCTTCTCCTGCAATGCATTGCAGCGCCACTAACGGGTCGTTTGATGATCGTCTTGAGACGTGCCAGTCCCATAGACCGAGCAGAACGAATATCTCGTACGACTATAAATCCGTCGACCCATGTGCAGAGGCCCTAAGTAATAATTACAAGTGGAACCTCTGGATCCCAGAAGCTTTTGACGGAGGCCCTTAGGTATTAAAGGTCAGAACCATCAAATAAAACCGAGTACAACAGAAAAGAACAGAAAGCAGGTACGAACAACAGAAAACAAGCAGAAACCATCTGGAAATAACAGAAAACGACCAAAAATAACCGAATACAATAGAAAAGAACAGAAAGCAGCTCCAAGCAACAGAAAACAAGCAGAAGCCATCTGGAAATAACGGAAAATGACCAAAAATAACCGAGTACAATAGAAAAGATCAGAAAGCAGCTCCAAGCAACAGAAAATAAGCAGAAATCATCTGGAAATAACAGAAAACGACCAAAAACAACCGAATACAATAGAAAAGAACAGAAAGCAACAGAAAACAAGCAGAAACCATCTGGAAATAACAAAAAACGACCAGAAACAACCGAATACAATAAAAAAGAACAGAAAGCAGCACCAAGCAACAGAAAACAAGCAGAAACCATCTGGAAATAACACAAAACGACCAAAAACGACCGAATACAATAGAAAGGAACAGAAAGCAGCTCCAGGCAACAGAAAACAAGCAGAAACCATCTGGAAATAACAGAAGACAAGCAGGAAACAGCTGCAAATAAAAGTAAACGACTAGATACAACAAAAAATATCCAAACACAACACAAAACCATCAAATAGAACCGAGTACAACAGGAAAGAACAGAAAGCAGCTCCAAGCAACAGAAAATAAGCAGAAAGCATCTGGAAATAACAGAAAACGACTAAAAACAACCGAATACAACAGAACAGAACAGAAAACAGCTGAAAACAACAGAACACAAGTAGGAAACAGCTGCAAACGACAGTAAACGACTAAATACAACAGAAAACATCCAAACACAACAGAAAACCATCAAATAGAACCCAGTACAAGAGAAAAGAGCAGAAAGCGGCTCCAAACAACAGAAAACAAGCAGATAACAGCGGGAAGCAACAGTAAACGACCATAATACAACCGAATACAACGGAAAAGAACAGAAAACATCCAAACACAACAGAAAACCATCAAATAGAACCCAGTACAAGAGAAAAGAACAGAAAGTAGCTCCAAACAACAGAAAACAAGCAGACAACAGCGAAAAAAAAAACGGTAAATGACCAAATACAACCGAATACAACAGAAAAGAACAGAAAACCTAAAAACAACAGAAATTAAGCAAGAAACAGCTGCAAACTACAGTAACCGACTAAATACCTCAGAAAACATCCAAACACAACAGAAAACCATCAAATAGGACCCAGTACAACAAAAAAGAACAGAAAGCAGCTCCAAACAACAAAAAACAAGCAGTTAACAGCGGGAAACGACAGTAAACGACCAAATACAACCGAATACAACAGAAAAGGACAGAAAACCGCTCAAAGCTTCATGGGGAACATTATTGGAAAAACATGGGAGCAAAATATAGAGATCCATATACATGGATAAACACTGCCATCTTTATGTGGGAAACAGCGCCACTAACGGGTCGTTTACCAGTCTCATAGACCGAGCAGAACGAATATCTCGTACGAATATAAATGCGTTGACCAGATAGACCCATGTGCGAAGGCCCTAAGTAATAATTACAAGTGAAACCCCTGGATCCCAGAAGCTTTTGACCCGTGTACGGAGGCGCTTAGTCATTAAAGGTAAGAAATTAGGGCATAGCTATAAAAGGAACGGTACACTCAAAAATGCCGTATAAATAAAGTTGCCCATAAAAGACGTACTACGAAGAAGGATGGTGTCATACACTATAACGCTAGTTCGACTTAAATCGCCAACTACAGTTCAAGAGTGATGTGAACCGAAAGCTTTTTGCTTGAAGTGTTTCCCTTTAGCGTGTTACAGATCAATTGTCCATGGGTATACATCTCCCTTCTTTGGTAAAATAGGGAGCCGGCACAATTATTAAGCCATCCGAAGTTGTCAGAAACATTTGGAGGGTGAAGGGGACGATGACTAGCCCGAGGCGTCCAAAGCTGGCGGTCCTCAGAGGGTTGGTGTCGATGAATTTTGCACTGTTTTGCACTCTGTTTGACCAGAGAATTTGCTTTGATTAACATCGTGTTTTTTGCTTCATTCTTCGGAAGAATGCAGATGAAGTTGGTAGAGAAGAGTTACTTGGATAGAAAGAAGCTCACGCAAGCCTGAAGAGGATGTAAAATTTCTGATTCCATCGAACGACACTGGAACTCGTGTTAGCGAATTAATTATATTAAAATTAATTACTGGTAATTGCGGCTAATTTTTAAAAGGCAACGGCATAAAAATCAACGGTAGGATATTGAACAACATACGTTATGCAGACGACACGGTTATCATTCCAGTCCAGAGGCCCTTCAACGCCTAATCAACAAGGTTGTAGAGGTAGGAGATCCGCTAGGCATGAGAATTAATGTCACAAAAACTAAAGTAATGGCGATAACAAGATCTCCAAACCCACAACTGAACATAAACATATATGACACCACAATAGAGAAAGTTGAGAAATTCAGATATCTTGGCAGCTGCATAACGACAAATGTAGACCCTGACGTTGAAGTAAGATCACGCATAGAACAAGTCAGAGCCACGTTCCTAAAGATGAAAGACCTGTTATGTAACCCAGGCTTGAACTTAAATCTAAGATACCGTTTTGTAAAGGCATACATGCACTCAGTTCTCTTATATGGAGCAGAAACATGGACATTAAAAGTGGATACCATGAACAGACTTGAAGCTTTTGAAATGTGGACCTTCCGTAGGTTATTAAAAATATCATGGACTCAACACATATCTAACGATGAAGTGCTTAGACGTATGAGAAGGGAAAGAGAGTTACTTACTACAATCAAACGAAGAAAGACTGCTTATCTGGGCCACATGTACCGGAACAACAAGTGTGATATACTAAAACTAATAATCGAAGGAAAAATCGAAGGTAAACGTGGTCTTGGTCGCAGACAACATTCATGGTTAAAAAACATACGCAATTGGACTGGTATGAACACATCATCTTTAATTCGTACCACTCAAGACCGGAATACGTACGCCGAAATTGTCGCCAACCTTCATTAAATGGAGATGGCACCTGAAGAAGAAGAAGAACCTATTGCTAATCCTTTCTTTACTTTTTCAAGATTAATTTAAAATCATTTTTTTTTAAACATATATTTGCAGGATCGATCAGTAAGATCTTAGACTATGTGTTCCATAATTCACTTATTAGGTTCTTTCCAACAGCATATTTTGTACCGTCCATTGAATCGTCACGAGACTGTTCGGATCATTTGTGGTGCGCATGCGTCGTTTTTGGATGGTTTCGTGACCGTACAAACAGGGAAATCTGTTGGAACGGTTCTTCCTCTTATTTCACTGGACTCGTGTCAGTTCTGACAGCTATCAAAAAAAACTAACCTCGATTTCATTTCAAAAGCCACCGTCAAAAGCCAAGACGCCAAGAGCTTTATTAAAATTGATCGGGGTCTGAGTTTTTGGACGATGACTTGGTGTTAGTCTATCAACCACAACCGAAAAGTGAGGATTATTTGGGTAATTTTAGCGATGAATAATGGTTGCCACTCACAAGCAGGTATTCCTGTATCTCTATAAACAAAGAACCTGGATTATGTTTTCCATAAAAATGACCGAATTTATCATAACATACCATTGTTTGATTCCATTTCCATTTTTGGCTTTGGTGAAGTTTCGGCCAACCAACGAGCCAGCCAAACAACAAGCAACAGCAAAAACAAAAGAAGCAAAATCAAATCACACTCAATCTCAACACTCAAGACTCAAGGAAGCAAGAAAACAGAAGGCACATAGAAATGACAAAATGAAATTGTGCGCCAAGCGGGCGATTTACTTTCTACTGCGCATGTCAGTCCTCACAGTCCTTACTCTGGACCAAGTAACGATTTGACCGTACAGAAACCGTCCCATGAACGGTAACGAAATCTGTTGGAACGCTTTATGGACCGTTTCATGAACGGTCACAAAACATGTTGGAACGATACATTGCACGGTATTCAGGCCTGTTGGAAAGAACCTATTAATAACGGTATTCTCCAGCCACATGGTGTTTAAAATGTACTATAGATAAACAGACCGTTTTAACCCAGGATTGCGGCTCAAATGTGAGACAACATTAAATATATCGATCTAATTTTGCGAACCAAATGTTCAGGATGGGTAGTGCCTGGGCTTTCTCAGCGGTCAACCCTTTCTATTGAATTTCGCCTCTATTAATTTATAATTCACGCCCGCACTCTGCAGTGCCACTGCAGACCTTTTTATTCTCATTGCATGGCTTCCGGGCATTCGAATATACAGTGCGAGTCAAAACTAACAGCGATTTTTTTATTATTAACTTCCAGCAAAGGTTAGAAGCGCTGCGAGAGGATAAGTATCGGTGCATGTTAGATTTTAAACGTTGCAGGTTGTAGCCGTCGTGAAACAAATTCCCCCCGCAGCTCATTCAAAACAACGAATGCTGAAGGAGACTGGTTCGGGGAGTAGGAACCTCGACTTGGTAAGGATGAGCTCGCAGAGCCTCTCTAGTGTTCCTCGTTCGGACGGCCTTTGGTGTTATTATCTGGGAGAGCTCTCTCAAATATCTTTCGTGGTAGAATCTGTAAAACAATGACAGCTCAAGCCACCCTTCTTCGATGTTCTAGGCTGTGGAGGTCCGATCAGTCTAATCGCTCTCTCCGGATAGTGTCTAGAATGATGTTCAGAAGCTTTAGGGAGTGCTTCGAAGCGCATCCCCACACATGATGGTCGGATCGGTGTGCCTTGTAGAGCAGCAGTAGTTGCTCTGGTGTATACTGTTTTCTACAGCGGAACAAGGCTCCAAACTTGTGGGATGTCTACTTACCTTAAGCATATCATCAACCTTTCTTTTGCTCTAATAGGTGAGCTAAATGGACATTTTTCTTTAGTAATGGTTTGTCCTATGCCCTCCAGTAAAGAATAGAATTTAAAGCGAGTCATTCTGAAGTAACTGAACTTTTTTCATCATTCATTAAGTCCGGAAATAAATGTACATATTCCCCAAAAACTATCCTTCTTTGTCTTATTTCATAAACCCACATCCGTCTACGCTTTCTATTCGTAACTAACTTCGAATTCTTTCGTCAATTCTGATCAGATATGCGAGATACCCTAATCAAAAATCCGTAGAGTACCCTCCGTCCATGGCCGATTCTACTCACTAGGCCGGAGCATTGAAATATGGCAACACTGAATCGGGGACCGAGCTTTTATTTGTTGTTAAGTCATTAGTGTAATCTTCCAGAGCAAAAAAGGAGATTGGAAGGTGATTTTTAATGTGTTTCTAATTATTTACCTGCACAAACGAAACTACAAAGATAAAAAGATGCCTGCAAAGTGTGTAGTACCAGGTTGCACTTGCAATTGTGCTTCCAATAAAGGACATACCAACCATAACATTCCAGAGTAAACAAGAAAAGTGGAAGGTGATTTTTAATGTGTTTCTAATTATTTGCCTGCACAAACGAAACTACAAAGATAAACAGATGCCCGCAAAGTGTGTAGTACCAGGTTGCACTAGCAATTGTGCTTCCAATAAAGGACATAAACAAAAGTGGGTGAACGGTATTCCTCGTATAGGCTGGTTATATTTATAAGAATGAAGACAATAAATAATTTACAAACATTTCAAAGGATAAGGCCTATTTTAAAGCACAATGTGGTACCTACAATGTTTTCTGGACCTCCCAAATATCACAGAAAAATACAGTTAATAGAACTCATCTGGGCATGCATCTGGGCATACCTAGGAAAAAATTTGATAGTGAAAGGGAATCAAGACCAGCAAGAATGGCTTCACTGTGACCTAATAGTGAATTTTTCTAGCTCAAGTGATAATTTACAAAGTGGATTGAGTGTTCATTTAAGTGAAAGTGGAAGTGGCAGCAGGAAACAGGTTGCGTTTATTTTTATTTTGTAGTGTTTGACTACGATGAACCAGACATCATATGTAAGTGGTATTAGTAGTAGTATGTCTAAAAAGTATTTTTCTTAATTTATTAACCGAGATGAACTCTAATACATATAAAATGTAATAATTATTCTAAAACTATAGGCCTACTATTTGACAGCTAAGCCACGTTGCCACATCTAAGGCTCCGGCCTAGTGTAGAGTCGGCCATGCTCCGTCCAATCCGTCCGTTGCCGATTTATCTGCGCGTACCTTTAGACTATTACTGGATTTATTTATTTTCTACTTGTCTAGCAAAAAACTTAAGGCGGTAATAGTGGTAGGGTACGCTCACAGGCATTTTTAGTGGTTTTGTCGATTATTCACTTCAACTATCAGTCCATTTTCGCATCCTATTTTTATCTTCAGTATACGGTCGGAGGGTTTTTGGGTAGGACTTGGTTTGCCTAGGTGTACGGTGTATGTGGATGTTTTATGAACGTAAAATAGTCAAAAAATGATTTGATTCACTGTAAGTATTATAACATGATACCTAATATGTGATACGTAAATATCTGTCATTTATAATGGGTTTATAAACTGAACTAAACTATGAATAAACCATCAACCGTTTATACAGTGTGTCCCTGAATTTCCTTGACTCGTAATATTCTCGTAACAAAGAAAAGCTCAAACGAAAGCTGAGTGGAATTTTTGAAAGTACTATAGAGTCTATCACACCATGCTTTCGAAACATTTTTTGTACTTCAACCCTTAAAACTCAACCCCAACTTTTTTTTCAAATAGCACCCCATAGGTATCCCTTCTTTAACCAAAATTTTGTTTTACCTTTGACGTCATACGCAAACTTATTTTTTTCGCATAATATAAATAAAATAAGATGTTTTTTGACGTAAAAAAATGAAAAAGAGAAAACTAAGTGGATTTTTATTTATGAGGTTATGAAACAAATTGGTTTGTGTATAAAACTAAGGGCACTACAAGATTTTAAATAAAATAATAAGCTCATTTTTGTAGGAAAAGCCGTGAAATGCTATTTGAAGAAAAGTTGGGGTTGAGTTTCAGGTTGAGTACACATTTTTTTTCGAAAGCAGGGTATAATAGGCCGTTCAGTACCCTATTAGTTTTTTTTATATCTGTTTCTGTTAAGAAAATATCACACCTCAAACAAATCCTCATTTTATTTACATTATGCGACTTTACGAAAAAATAATTGTGTGTATAAAATCAAAACTACTACAGGATTTTAAATAAAATAAGGACCTAATTTACGTAGGAAAAACTATTGAGTGCTATTTGAAAACAGAAGTTGGGGGTGAGTTTTAGGGGTTGAAGTACAAAATTTCGCTCTGTTTTTGTTTGAACGTTTTTTCGTTACGAGAATATCACGTGTCAAGGAAATTCAGGGACACCCTGTATTCCATACATAATGGGCACACTGTATTAGGCATCAATCCATTCAAAGTGACCCGTGTGGGGGCGGGTTAGAATATCTCCCATCGTATCCTGCGTGTCGTAAAAGGCGACTAAAAGGAACCGAACTACTGTCGGTATAAGCAGTAACCTCTTCTCAACCAACAGCTTTGGGTGGACGAGTTGAGAAGAGTCGGGACACCTTCTTGTCCTTGGGGTGAGAAATTGTCCCTAAAGGCGGATGAACCGGTAGATACATCTGGTCAACGGCATGAGGATACAGAAAGCAAATGGGAAACTACTGCCATTGAAGATCTTTAAGATATCCCAAGAGAAACTCGTAAAATGAGTAGATAGAGAGCATGATGATCATCGAGAAATAAAGTCAATAGGTCGTTGTGAAGTAGTTCAAAGCTTTGTATACCTCGGTTTTTTGATCGACAATTCGGGTAGCTGTGAAAATGAGATTCGACGGCGCATTCAACAAGCATGTGTGGCCATGACAAAGCTTAATAAAATATGGCGTGACCATAACATCTCTGAATCTACAAAATAGTCGTTGGTTCAGTCTCTTGTGTTCTCCATATTTTTGTGGGCCTCGGAAACTTGGACTGTTAAAAAGGCAGATCGAGCTCGCATAGATGCTTTTGGAATGTGGACGTGGAGGAGAATGCTGAGAGTTCCTTATACCGCCCATCGAATTAACGTTTCCATACTGGATGAGCTCGGTAGTCCAAAGAGACTATCCTCCATTTTGTCGAGGAGAATGCTTAAATTTTTCGGACATATTCACAGAAGCGATAATATGGAGAAACTTGTAGTTCAGGGTCATGCCCCGAGTGGGCGGCGCCGTGGCCGTTCCCCTACACGGTGGGTGAATACGACGAAACAGTTGCTGTATATGAGTATCAAGAGCGTCACTGAACTGACACTAAATCGCGAACGATGGCGAGCTACAGTTCTCAAAACTATTGATAATGTTCGTGTCGGCAATACTCTAGCTCCGATTTAATGCATCTTACGAGTTCTGTCTGAGTTCTTGTCTGTTAAGACATTGTGACTATTATGATGATGATGATGACATTCAAAGTAATCCTTACAAAACACCAAAACGATAAAAAATTTGTGAATCCTCCTAGCAAAAAAATCACCCCTTTCTGAAACTTGTTAAAAATATATGTAATAACGTAACCCTCTTGCCGATATTTGAAAACTTCAAAGCATCATCTCCAAACTAATTAGCGACTTATTCAGGAGAAATATAATTGAATTTTTACTCGAACAAACTTGGAGGGAGGAATTTTGCCATTAAAAATGATGTCTGTCAACCGTAAAGCTGCTGAGACCTGTTATAGATTACGGCAAACTCCGGAAAATTACACCGGCAGATTTTTGCCCCTGCTGCTTCCATTCAAAGATATTAAATCAACGTAAATTACAGGGAAACACGTTGAGCTCAGATGTACTCCGTATTTTTCTGGCCTTTTCGTCTCGACTTTCGGCACTAGGTGTTCACCTTTCCCACACTTTGCACATAAGTGAATGCATGACTACAATCAGTTGAATAGTTACCAGGTTACACAACATAGAATCTTCAGAAAATACCCTTGGTTTCTGTAACAGGCAAGGCAATGTTCGGATGGACTTAAAACGTGTATTACGCCGGTAGGTCTTTCTTTCAGAGGTCAATGGGCAGTCTATTATGAATACAATCATTTTCTCAGTTTCACAACTCCCCACCCCTCCAACCACCCCAATTTTCCCCTTACCGAAAAAAAGTAGAAAATGGTTAAGAAACATCTAAAAACGAGGTTTGACAGGGTTCCTGATCATTCTCAATCTTCTTTTGGTTGGGGTGAAATTGGGGCGGTTGGGGGTGGGGGGTTGTAAAACTGAAAAATTTGTTGTATTCATAATAGTCTGTCTATTGACCTGTAGAAGAAATACCTAGCTTCATATCACACTTTTTCAGGTCCATCCGAACATTGGCTTGCCTATTACAGAAACCAATTTTGTGATCTGTACATACATACGAGTTTTGCTTTATTTCGTTCCATGTATATTGCGTAAAGCGAAAATTATTGAATTGATTTTAATAAAATTTTGACACAGAATTTATTACCGCGGCGAGAATGGAAAACGACTCTTTTTTTGAAAAACCGTATCAGTGGCGGCGCAGCAGTAATAAAAAAACCAAAAACATAAAATCAGCTCAAACTTCGCTTTTAGACGGGTTGGAGGCTCTTGATCGTTTCGCATCGTCCAGTTGCATGCAGAAAAAAACTGTGACGTCCTAGTTCCTAAGGAGGGAGACGCAAGAAACTATTTACGAGGGTTTTTGTGTTGAATGTTGTTTTTGCGGGCGAATGGGCGATAATTTAGTTGCAAGGGGATTTTAGACTATATTTTCATGCAATGGGAAATAATAAAATGGTATCATCATTATGTGTGGGAAGTACTGAGTCAATCAAATTGACTCCATTTTAAAGTCGCTCACTGTAAAAGTAATGAAAATAAAATCAAATCAAATGATTGTTCGAAAAGATAATAATTCCAGAGAGAAATATAAACTTTAAAATCGTTTTTCTCACAAACTAAAAAATGTGACTTAGCACTTTTTACATTAGGCAGTTCAAATCTGCTTGCTTATAATAACTTATGAAATTTGATGCTACATTTTTTTGGATGTCTCTACGCGGTATGTCATACAACCTCAATAAATTGAAATCTTATTTCACCAGATGGATATTGAACAGGAACCAAAGGCATCTTGACTGCATGAAATTGCATTACGTTCAGACAAAGAGACCGTTGTACGCCCGGGCTTCACCCGGCAATTTGCCGCAAATTAATGAAAATCAGTGATCTGTTAGATGGGGAGACGATTAATCATTTTTGCAGTTACCAGGCGAACTCCATAGTATAATTAATCAAAATCACTTTATGAAACAGTCGATTATTTGTCGCAGGAACAAGCTCCAACCTCAAACGTAGAGTTCAGCTGTGTTCTCAGCTTCAACGTTTAAAGTTTGTTTAATCACCAAAAATTGATAGCCAGTGAAGTAAAAAATCGAGACGCTGTTACAAAGCAATTTTTCACAAATTTCACAAACTACTTAGTTACATCGTGCTTCAGTGGCTGTATTAAAAGTCACAAAGGTTATAATAGTACAGGATCCCACTGCTTGAACCTGCAGGCATCTGTTTTTTTTTTGATAAAATTACTTTTAAATCAATATTGACAAAGTGTAGAATGGACTAACGATGGGTTGCCTTTAAAAAATAGCAGCAATTAACTTTAATCAATTTGCTAACATAACTTGCCCCTATATTTTTTTCAGTCAGTTTTACCTCATTTGAAAAAAAGATGTAAAGCATTTAAAAAAATGGTTGCCAGCTCTCAGTCAGCCGCAGTGTTAAGTCTGGTCCAAACCTTACGTTTTTCACCACGTTCTGTCTGTGCAGTTTTAAAACTGAATAAAACCGTTGCAAAAATATAGCGTCCACTTGGCGCCATTTTGTATTCATCTTTACGCAGTCTTGTTGACAATTGCGGCTAATTTTTAAAAGAAAACCTATCGTTAAACCATCCTATACCTTCTCAAGATTCGCTTTAAATGCATATTATAAAAAAATGGAGTCAAGTTGATTGATTCAGTACTTCCCACACATAACAGTGATATCATTTTATTATACTCCCTCTGCATGAAGCTATAGTCTGAGATCCCTTGCAACCAAGTAATCGTTCGCATGTCCTCGAACAACATCCAACACAAAAACTAGTAAATAGTTTCCTAAGTCTCTCCGTAGGAACTTAAATGCCACAATTTTTATTCTGCCAGCTTCATCTGGACGAAACGAAACAATCAGGAACTGCTTAAAAACGAAGTTTGAGCTATTATTAGATTTTTAGTTTTTTTGTTATTACTGCGCCGCCACTGACACGATTTTTGAAAACCATACGCATTTTTCATCCTCGCAACGGCAATAATACTGTGTCTAAATTTCATTAAAATCAATTCCATAATTTCCATGTTACTAAATTCAGAACGATCTGAAGCAATACTCGTATGTATACATCAGACAATTCCCTTGATTTCTGTAATAGCCAAGGCAGTGTCCGGATGGACCTAACAAACATCTAGTGTGCCGCTAGGTCTTTCTTTCACAGGTCAATGGACAGCCTATTATGAATAGAATACATTTTTCAGTATTACAACCCCCCACCCTCTAGCCACCCCAATTTCACCCCCACCCAAAAAAAAAGTAAAAAATGATCAGGAACCCGTAAGACGCCTAAAAACAAAGTTTAGGCTATTTTTATATTTTTAGTTTTTTTATTATTGCTGCGCCGCCACTGACACGATTTTTTCGAAACATACGCCTTTTCCATCCTCGCCGCGGCAGCAATACTGTGCCAAAATTTTATTAAAATCAATTTGATAATTTTCGCGTTACGCAATCTAACACTCGGATGTATACATCACAAATCCTAAGTTTCTATTATAAGCAAGGCAATGTTCGGAAAAAAGGGTATTATGCCGCTAGGTCTTTCTTTCACAGGTCAATGGATGCCTATTATAAATAGAACAAATTTTTGAATTTACAACCTCCCACCCCCTAACCACCCCAATTTCACCCCCTCCAAAAAAAAAGTAGAAAATGATCAGGAACCCCTAAAACGCCTAAAAACGAAGTTTGAGGAATATTTGAAATTTTTCGTTTTTTGCTAATTACTCCACCCCCCGTACAACGGTATTCAAAATTATCGAAACATTACCTACTACGACACCACAGCATATCGCTATCCAAATTTCATCACAATCCATGCAGCGGTTACTGAGATTACGACGTTAGAAAAACGCCAACAGACAGACAGACCGACAGACAGACAGACCGACGGAAATGAGTGACGTAGATTTTCGTTATGTAGACATCATAAAACGCCCGAAAAACGTATTATCTCAACATCGAAAATGTTCGCGATCACAATACTCCCCTCACCTGTCGGCGTGGGAAGTGGAAACAGACAAGGTCGAGCAGTGGGATCTTAGGACTATAATTATTGCTCAAAGAATTGAACCAACTTTTGTTCAACAAAGAGTGTCGTCTGGAGCGGTCTCTATACCTAGGAAGAATAGTCTATTTATAGCTTACAAGATTCAGGAACTTGTTAGAATTCGTCCATTGATATAACCTTGTATTATAAGGGATGTTTTCGCATTTCCTGACATCAAGTAACCCTTTGAGTGTCAAACAATGAACCCGTATGAGAAGGTTGAATCGAATAACGAACAGAGGGATTTCTGCTCTGTAAGCTGGCTAATTATCAAAGTCTTGATAGGTAAGAAGAACATTACACACAGAGATGTGTTTCCAAAATATAATACACCTTACGCATAAAGTTTCGATGCTTTTTGATGTTTTGTTACCTCTCAAAGCTTTTGTGATATGGGTGTAAAGTGCTCATTCACATGACAAAGAAATAAAGGACACACAAGCGTCCTTTAAACCTCTTTTTATGGAGATATTTTAAAAGTCAGGTCTACGTTAATAGTAAATGTCTCATCAAAGCTGACGCATTTTATGCTTAGTAATACGGCAAAGTCACACCCTTCCCAATTTTATAATCTCTGCGATATTCAATTTTTTCCTGATATCTACTTATACCGAAAATATCGATTTACACCTAAACGGTTCGGCTTAAGTCCCATGTATGATACATAAAGTCACACTGGAATTCACCAAGGAATCTGAATATGCAATAATGTAGGGGGTATTCCATTTAAAAAAAACATAACTTTGATACATTTCGTGTTTTTGGGACACCCTGTATAACATGAAAATATTTTTAAAATGTAGCCTTTATGGGTCTCTATCCATCCCAAATTATTATTTTTTTTTATCAAATACTTTAGACATAATGCTCCGTGTCGAATAACGTGAATAACCCTGTATATGTGTTATTATCTGTAGGCCAGATATTTGACACCTATTAGAGAAAAATGTCGTAAATGTGACAGTTTTGCTTTATATAACTACACTATAGTTATAGAGACTCTACTGTATATTATAGGTTATATACAACGCTACCATAGTGTCACTACAAAACATAATAAAAATAATTGACATAAAATAAAAAAAATACTAAAATACATGCATACGTTTTGTAGTTATATCGTTATATGCAGTGCTCCAAAACAGAGATACGGTAACAATACCTGGGAACAATACCAACATTTTTTGTCGTAAATTCAAGGGAAAAAAAGGGTTAGTCGCGACACCACTAAGATTATTCGGGCTTATTAGAATCTCAACGGTGCAGTGTGCATTATAAAGCTTATCTGAGTAAATAAGGGCAGAGAATTCGCGGCAAATATTCGACAATTTACATTCCATGTATATTATGCTTGTCTGCGTCCGACATACCAGCGTGACTCGTTATCTTGCTGCATAAATAAAGAATCTCCTTTTTGTTAGTTTGGGGAAGTGAAAAATGTGACATGAAATAGCGGTGGTCTAGCAAAGCCGAATTAAGAATTTGGCTGCCTGAACATTGTAAACCGTAGGCGGTTTTTTAATTATTATAGGTCAAAGCTGTTTTATATATGTTACGGTTAAAGTGTTTACTTTGATAGTTTATATACTATCCAGCTAGTATATAAACCATCCAAATGTCTCGTTATTTTAATGGAAAATTATATTTCTACTAAAATAGCATTAAATATTGGTTGGTTTGTGTACTATCCAGCTAGTTTATAAACTATACAAGATATGCTGTGTAGGTGTTATTTGAAAAAAAAGGTTGGGGGTGAGTTTAAGTAAATGTTTCGAAAGCATGGTATGATAGACTCAATAGTACTTTCTAACATTCCACTCAGTTTTCGTTTGACCTTTTTTTTTGTTACGAGAATATCACGTGTCGAGGAAATTCAGGGACACCCTGTATATCTCTAATGCGGAGATATGTCTTTTTTATCAAATTACCTATGTGGTTCTTGAATCTGTTTATTATCAATTTCTACTCCCAATATGTTAGCTGTTTGAGTATTATTGAACGTCACCCCTCAAGTGTTGAATGAAACCAATCTTCTACATTTCTGAAATAAATAACAAGACTTGTGAAATGAAATGAGGTAAGATGGATAAATTTTTGACGCTGAATCTGATTCTGAATTCAGAATTTCATAATTTTAATCAGAGGCGTATCATACGGGAGGAGTTAAGGGTAAAAATAGCCCCATTTTCTAAATGGTAACTTTTTTGACATTTTAATTTTAGAATATGGTATTTCAGAGATTTCTAAAAATGGCCTCTTGGTACATCCCGATAGGGCTAACCGTTTTCGAGAAAAATGCATTTATTTATTTACACCGATTCAATGATTTGCATTTTTCTTGAAAACGGTTAGCCCTATCGAGATGTACCAAGAGACCATTTTTACGTAGAAATCTCTGAAATACCATATTCTAAAATCAAAATGTCAAAAAAGTACCATTTAGAAAATGGGGTTATTTTTACCCTTAACTCCTCCCGTATGATACGCCTCTGATTAAAATTATGAAATTCTGAATTCAGAATCAGTTTCAGCGTCAAAAGTTTACTCATCGTACCTAATTTCGTAATTTTGTTATGAATGGTTTCGAGAATATCGAGGGAAAACCGTCTTCAGGGTGCCCCATGCAAAGGAGCGTAACTCCCTTAGGAAGCATTTCCGGACCCAAGTTCATATGACATTTTCTTTCTATTTTTTGGAGTACTAATCGTGGTTAAAGTTTGTCAACATACTTAATTAACACCCTGTATAGTATTTCCTTTTCTCTTTCCACAAATTATTGTTAAAATATAAACATCAAATGAGCAAGCAGCAAGCGTATACAGAGGGCAATGCAACAACTAGTGCACAGGTGTAACATGACCACTTCGATGTTCCTGTTTTAATAAAATAACAATAAATGTATTGTTATGTTCCTGCGAGTCACGCAATACATTTACATATTGTTGATTTGTGGAACGTGTAGGAATAATTTTGAATTTGAAATTGGTTTTAATCTGCAATTTGCATTATCAAACAAATGGGGATGTCGCCGCCTGCAGAACGGCGTTCTATCTGTGTTTACACAGCTTGGACCATCCTCGGTATGTGGAAATGTATATCCCCGCTTTGCTGGTACAACACGTAAAAACCTGATTCTTGATAACTTCCACGGTCTATCCAACACAGCCGTCCGCAAAATCATGTTTGGCCATGTCTGCCACCAACTATTGGCAAATATATGACGATAGGGTCACAGACAGACAATATACAGGGTGTCCCTGAATTTTCTTGACACGTGATATTCTCGTAACCAAAAAAAGTTCAAACGAAATCTGAATGGAATGTTTGAGAGTACTACAGGGTCTAGCTTACTAAAATATGGCGTGACCATAACATCACTAGAGCTACCAAAAAATTTAATATAAAATGGTTTTCATCCATTAACCAGTTCGGTGAAGGTAGTCTTATATTCGGATCTTAGACTATAATGAATAAATATTTTCCATATAGACTCAGATGTATAGTTTTCCTTTACACTCTTCAACCGCCTTTGCTTGAATTTCACTCGATCTGGATGCTACTCTGAAAAGAAAATGTACACAACTCGAACACAGGACATGAAAAGGCAATAATTAGAATTCTCTTCCAGCAAAGATTGAAATAATTTGAGTCAGAATCGCAACTGCCCCGATGAATATAAATGAGGTGGGAAAAATAATAAAATGAAGCTACTTAGAGGTAGAAGGGATCAAATTCCTGGGAATTTTTCATTTTACCGCCACGCCAGTTCATCGAAAATAAACAGAGAGATATAACAGTTCGATGCAGCAAGCCAGAGGGATTTTTATTTATCGTATGGCTCAAAAACATGACATGTGTAAATATAGATTAAAAGAAAAACTATTATAACCTATACTAAAATAAAATATATACAGCTGCAAACTAAGTTACATAGTCTTTGGTATTTACAGGTTGATGTCAAGTTCTTTCAACCACTTCAGCGCCAACGGTGTGGCTGTGAAGAACTCTTCTCGCGATCCTTGAAACGCACGCAGTTCACATTCGCTCGTAATATGGTTTATAGTTTGGCGGGGCGCGCCACAGTCACACAAGGGAGATTGCACATAGCCCCACTTGTAAAGGGAGTCGGCACATCTGCCGTGGCCTGTTCGGACTCTATTAAGTTTTACCCACTCTTTCCGGGGTAGTTCTGATCCTGGAAGTAAGGCTGCCCCCATAAATGCGCATCGCGAGTGGTGTTCCGCAAAACCTTCCCACTGGGAGCGCCATTGGTTCAAGGAGTCGAAGTTGTTGGTTTTAAGCCCTTCTGCATCCCTTATTGGTGGTTGTCGGGATTTAAGTCTGTTTATTTGCAACGGGGGTATTGCTCGGTGGATGGGCAGTTTGTTGTTGGCCGTAATCTTGTTATACTCCCTTAGAAGGGCGTCAGTCCTTCGCAGCTGCGGTGGGGCTATTCCAGAGAGTACAGGCAGCCATTGAGTTGGGGTTGTCTTAACTGCGCCTGTAATAAGTCTCATAGTGTGATTTAGTTGGACGTCAATTAGTCTGGTATGATGGCTGTTAATCCAGACAGGCGCACAGTACTCAGCACACGAATAGACAAGAGCTAGTGCACTGGTTCGTAGAGTTGGAGCAGTGGCACCCCACGTCGTTCCACACAGCTTTTGGATAATGTTGTTGCGTGTTCTGAGTTTTCCTGCAGTGTTTGCGAGATGTTTCTTATAGCAGAGGGTGCGATCTAACGTTACTCCAAGATATTTTGGGAAATGGTTATGCTTCAGGGGTTCGCCTGCAAAAAGTACCTGCAGTTCATATTTAGCTAGTTTGTTATTCAGGTGGAAGCAGGAAACTTCGGTTTTGTTGGGGCTCGGTACTAGTCTCCATTTCTTGAAGTAGTTGTTTAGAGCTAACAAGTCGTTAGAAAGAGTATGCTCAACGTTCTTGAAGCTCTTATCGGAAAAAGCTATGGCTATATCGTCCGCATAGCAAAACTTGTAACTGACTGTTTCTGGCATGTCAGATATATATAGATTGAAAAGTAAGGGGGCTAGTACTGAGCCTTGTGGAAGTCCGTTGTTCAATTTGCGCTGCCTGCTTGCTTTCTCGTTTAGGATCACTTGGAACTTTCTGCATAGCATGTTGTTTATGAGTCTTGTAGTAGTCTGACAGGGAATCACCTGCAACAACTTATATAGGAGACCCTCTCTCCAGACCGTATCGTATGCGGCAGTGAGGTCAACAAACGCCACTCCCGTCTTCGTGTTTTGCTGGTAGCTTGCCTCTATATGCGTTGTGAGGGACAGTACTTGATCACAACAACTGCGACCCGGTCTGAAACCAGCCTGGGTTATCGGGACCCGGTCTAAGATAGTCGCGCTTAATCGGTTGTAGACGGCTCTTTCTAGCAATTTATAGGAGCAACTGAGCAAGGCTATAGGTCTGTAGCTAGCGGGTTGATCGTTCGGTTTACCGGGTTTTAATATTGATATGACCTTCGTTCTTTTGAATTCCCGTGGGAGGTTTCCCGTATTAAGGAGGTTCGTGAAGAATAGAGATAGCCACACTCTTGTTTGCTGACCTGCGTGAATGAGAAATTCCGGCAGGACGCCGTCGAAACCAGGAGCCCTTCCAGGCCTAACATCTGATATGGCATTATTAATGTCTTCGATCGAGAAGGGTCGGGAAAACGTTGTTTGGGTAGGAGCGTTGCTCCTCAGTAAAGTCAATCCCTTCTTCACGCGTTTTGTATGCTCTCTATCAGAAGGTGCTCTTGACGTTTCTACAATATGCGCAGCAATCTTGTCTGGAGTTACTCCCGACGGTGTCCGTGTGGATGGCGTGCTTGAGCCTAGTTTTCTAAGAAGGCTCCAGGCCTTTCGACTTGAGTGTTGGAAGTTCATTTCCGACGTAGTCTCCTCCCACTTACGTCTTCGTGAGCTGTCCAGGGCAGAGATGAGTTCGTCGGCAATATCTGGATTGTTGGTTTCCTGAAAGTCGCCGTATAGGAGTTCGCACCGCTCATCCCACCCAGGGATATATTCCTTCCTGTATCCCCTAGGAATGGTCCTTTTTGCAGCGCTCATCACTGCTCCAACGAAACGTTTGTAATTGTTTGATGTTGGCGGTATCCACTGTACCAGCCGGTCCAGCTCCTGTGAGTAGTTATACCAGTCCGCCTTTGCAAGATTCCATCGAGGCCGAGGGATGGATCGTATTAGGGGTATTTGGATTCCCACCTCTAAGAAAACTGGCCTGTGTTGGCTGTGTGGGAAGGCCTCTGCGACTTTTCTGTTAGCTGGTATAGGGAGCCAGAGGGAAATTGAGAGATACTTCATTAGAGCCTACGATTCGTCTTAATTTGATGGAATCTCGGAATTGAAACAAACTATTTATGGAATTCGTCTGACCGATAATATTGAAGGTCTAGGGCGCGCGAACTTGGGAATTCAAGAAAACACGTATACCCTGTTACCCGATACTTTTAGACTGTCATCCGTGTCAACAGCAAACATATGTTTGGCTAGTGATAACTAAAAATTCCCCAGAATGAATCTTGACACATGCTTTAACGGAATACGTACAGGGCTGTGAACTGGGCTGTAGTAACGAATTATAATTTTAGGGGTGTAAATTAGAACAAACATGGTATCTTTTCTTATTATCGTGTCACCCAATGAGGTATTTTTCTTTTGATCACGTGACAACCGATTCAAAACTTTTAATGGGACACTCAGTATATTTGTGACTTTTTGTATTCCTTCCGATTAAACAACAACAAACTAGCACACTTGGAATCTAAAGTGATTTATTCCAGAGCTACAGGTACTTAAAGGATGGTACCACTACCACTGATTATAACATGTATCCCTACAGATAAATTATTTTGGCAATGTTTCATAATGGTTGCGGTACAGCCCTTTAAGTACCTGTAGCTCTTGTATTAATCATCTTTTTGTATATCGCTATCCTTTTCAATTTCACGGACACATGACATGCGCACTCTCTTTCATTCAATGGCCGAGCTACACGTAGCTGCTATGCTGCGTCCTTTGTTAATACACGGGATAGTTCGCTCGGACCTCTCTGGCGCACGTATTCACTGGCAGCAATATTTTGATCTTTAAAATTCGACAACCGGAATTCCAGACTGATTTTTTACAGACAACCCTATATCGACGTGTTTGCAATAAAATTATCTTTATTTTGATATAAGTTTCATGCATTAACCACACCGGTGCAAATTACTATTATTGATGTACCTGTTTATACCTGCCTACCCTATAGTTGGGACAGGAAAAACGTAGCCAACCTAATGTTTGCATATTCTATAGGCCCATACTTTCGATTGGTATGTGATTTGTCTATTAACCAAACCAGTGAAATGTTTAAAAAAAATTAATTTTTGAATATTTAATTAATCATATCCTGGACTGAAAATGTTCAGCCCACTCGCGATATATTTTTTAACATATTAAATTTAATATAAAATGGTTTTCATCCATTAACCAGTTCGGTGAAGGTCGTCTTATATTCGGATCTTCTACTATTAGACATATTTGTGGACTCGGAATACATATTACTTTTTATTTCTTTATTTAACCTTCAGTTACACACGCCTTGTTTTGAAACTTAAGTACAAGCGTGGTGTATTCTGTACGCTACCTACATATGTACTATATCTTAAGTAATAGATGCCAGCAAACTAATTGCAAAATTATTATTAACACTGCTTGATTTCTGTCGTTTTGAGCTAGTTTTGACTGTATTCGGTTGTATTTGGTCGTTTTCTACCATTTACAGTTGTTATCTGCTTGCGTTCTGTTGTTTTGAGCTCCTTTCTGTTCTTTTCTGTTGTATTCGGCTGTGCTTAGTAGTTTTCTGTTGTTTAGCGCTGTTATCTGCTTGCTTTCTGTTGTTATGGGCTGTTTTCTGTTCTATTCGGTTGTATTTGGTCAGTTTCTATCGTTTGCAGTTGATATCTGCTTGCTTTGTGTTGTTTTTAGCTGTTTTCTGCTCTTTTCTGTTATATTCGGCTGTGTTTAGTCGTTTTCTATTGTTTAGCGCTGTTATCTACTTGCTTTCTGTTGTTTCCAGCTGTTTTCTTGTTCTTTTCTAATCTACTCGGTTGTATTTCGCTCTTTTTTTATTGTTTGTCGGTGTTATCTGCTTGCTTTCTGTCGTTTTGAGCTAGTTCTGACTCTATTCGGATATCACTACAATCCACATTAAGTTCACTCTATCACTTGCCTTTAAATACAGCTATCACTTTTACCGTATTAATCACAAGAGTCCAGGTAACAGAACTTCAGACTTCCTAAATTAAAATGTCCAACTTTAAAGATTACCTCAACATTAGAATCTCAGTGTGCGCCAGTTTTATTTTTTAATTAAAATTCTCAGAGTCTTGATTGTCGAGGTGGGCAATCCATCGAAATTGCCACTCACATAGTCGATTCTTGTTCTTTTTGCACCCGCCAAACGGGGAACTGGGAAGGGAGGATGGAAAATATGGAGAGAGGGCAGTTAAACCCCTGAATTTAATAAATGGTCGCCGCACATACACCACTAACACATCGTTGCCCTACGCTGTGTGACCACTTTTAATAAAACGGATCCGCTACCAGAGTTGTACGTCTGCTTCTTCATTTATTACTCTACACTGACATTTCGGTTTTATTAAATCGTTGAATAGAAAATATAACAAATCGTAATAAAAAAGCTGGAAAAAATTGACGTCCGTTTTGAATTTCCATATTGCGATACTATATGAAGGGCCCAATGTAAAAAGTGCCTAAAGACGGGTTCTCACGATTCAGTTTCGCTGAATCAGTGATACTGAAAGCGATGTTCGTTCACACTGTTCAGTTTTAATGAATAATTTTTACCTATTTAGCATTGATGAAAGTAACGTTTGTATTCATTTTTCAATACTGATTCAGTCAAACGGAATGAAAAGTAGGACTGGCTTTCAGTTTGACTGAAAGCACAAACCCATTGATCAGTTTCACTGAAAAGGTGTTCACACGTTCATTATCTGTTCAGTATCACTGAATCAGTCAAACTGATTCAGCTAAACTGAATCGTGAGAACCCGCCTTTAAGACGGAATCAGTTTGACTGATTCAGTAATATTGAAAGCGATGTTTGTTCTCACTGTTCAGTTTTAATGAATCATTTTAACCTATTTAGCATTAAAAAAAGTAACGTTTGCATTCATCTTTCAATACTGATTCAGTCAAAATGAATGAAAAGTAGGACTGGCTTTCAATTTGACTGAAAGCACAAACCCACTGATCAGTTTCACTGAAAAGGTGTTCACACGTCCATTATCTGTTCAATATCACTGAATCAGTCAAACTGATTCAGCTAAACTGAATCGTGAGAACCCGCCTTTAAGACGGAATCAGTTTGACTGATTCAGTGATATTGAAAGCAATGTTTGTTCTCACTGTTCAGTTTTAATGAATCATTTTAACCTATTTAGCATTAAAAAAAGTAACGTTTGCATTCATCTTTCAATACTGATTCAGTCAAAATGAATGAAAAGTAGGACTGGCTTTCAATTTGACTGAAAGCACAAACCCACTGATCAGTTTCACTGAAAAGGTGTTCACACGTCCATTATCTGTTCAATATCACTGAATCAGTCAAACTGATTCAGCTAAACTGAATCGTGAGAACCCGCCTTTAAGACGGAATCAGTTTGACTGATTCAGTGATATTGAAAGCAATGTTTGTTCTCACTGTTCAGTTTTAATGAATCATTTTTTAACCTATTTAGCATTAATAAAAGTAACGTTTGCATTCATCTTTCAATACTGATTCAGTCAAAATGAATGAAAAGTAGGACTAGCTTTCAGTTTGACTGAAAGCAAAAACCCACTGATCAGTTTTACTGAAAAGGTGTTCTCACGTTCATTATCTGTTCAGTATCACTGATTCAAGCGAAACTGAATCGTGAGAACCCGCCTTAAAGGCAGATTCTTACTGTTCAGTTTCACTGAATCAGTTTGACTGATTTAGCATTAATGAAAGCGACGTTTGTTCTCTGTTCAGTTTTAATGAATCATTTCAACTGATTCTGCATTCATGAAAACGACGTTTTCATAACCTTGAAGTGCTAAAACTGATTTTTAATGAAGTTTTAATTAAAAGGTGTTCTCACGTTCATTATCTGTTCAGTATTACTGAATCAGTCAAACTGATTCAGCGAGACTCAATAGTGAGAACCCGTCACATTTTTCAGTTTATGAGCAAAACGTTTTAAAGTTTATATTTCTCTCTGAAAACATTCCCTTTTCGAATAATAATTTGATTTGTTATAATATTGTATTTGATCACTTTTAGAGTGTGCGACTTTATTTAAAAGCTAGTTTAGTGGTCTACTTTCAAAGTTCTTTTCTTGTGATTTCATAAAAACCTGTTAAAAACCTGTACATAAAAATTTGATCTGATTTTATTTTCTTTAATTTCAGGTGAGTGGGAGCTTTCAATACATTTTAAAAACATACTGGGTGAGTAACTGAATACGTTGATTCATATACCTATTTATAACGTCTTAAAAAAGAACGTTCATCATGACAAGCTGTTATTTAACAGGTTTGTTTTTGTTTAATATTTCTTATACCGCGTGTCCCAGATTTTCCTTGACACGTGATATTCTCGTAACAAAAATAAGTTCAAAAAAAAAGCTGATTGATTTTTTTGAAAGTACAATAAGGTCTATCATACCATCAAACATTTTACTTACTTCAAGCCTTAAAACTCACCTCCAACTTCTTTTTTTAAAATAGCACCCAATAGTTTTTCCCATACAAATTAAGTACTTATTTTATTTGAAATCTTGTAATAACTTTGATTTTATACACAAACCTATTTTGTCGTAAAGTCTTAATCGTAAAAAATAAAAAAAGGATTTGGGGCGTGATATTTTCATAAGAAGAACAGATAAAAAAGAAAACTAGGTGGCCCTTTTAGCAGTACTGAGTGACCTATCATACCATGCTTTCAAAAAAAATTAACACTGTATTGCCTTTGATTTCTTACATAAGCCAATTTTTGGTCCTGAAGTCGTAAATATAAAGTAAATAAAATAAGTATTTGTTTGAGACGTATTATTTTCGTAATGAAAAAGTATAAAAAATAATTTCTTCTGAAAGCATGGTATGATAGATCATTCAGTACCCTTAAAACCCACTTAATTTTCTGTATTCTCGGTTTTTTTGCCAAAAATATTTGGCGTCAAACAAATTTATTTCATTTATATCGTGCTTACGATTTTACGAAAAAATAAGTTTGAGCATAACATCACAGGTACCATAAGCTTTTAAATAAAATAGGGAAATTATTAATGTAGGAAAACTTATGGGGTGCTATTTTAAAACAAAAAGTTGGGGATGAGTTTTCGGGGATGACGTAAAAAATAAGGTTTTGAATGCATGGTATGATAGACCCTATGATACCTTTAGAAATCCAGCTCAGTTCTTGCTTGAATCACGTGTCGAGGAAATTCTGGGACACCCGGTATATGTTACGGTTAAAGTGTGTACGTGGCTAGTTTATAAACCAGCTGGATAGTATGTAAACTATACAAATGTCTTGTTATCCTAGTGGAAAGTTACATTTCAATTCAAATATCGATGTATGTTGGTTATTTTGTATACTATCGATGTAGTTGGTAAACTAGATGATAATTATACCTAAAGTACAAACCTAAGATTTCTAAGATCTGTCCACATATAGAAATACGATGTATTTCTACTCAAACTACTAATTTTAATGGTTATTCATGGTTTACTTGAACGTGACTTCAGGAGTCCAGAGGTGTTCGAATATTTTCCTCATCTTCTTGTATTTCCCGTGCCCAAAAAGAAAATCGCAGAATAATATGAGAAGGTTCTTATGCCATATTGTTATATGCAGTCTTAAAAAAATCATCATACTGGTCTACATAATACATTTTGAGAACGCTGTTGTTAGGGAACTCTATACAACAATGCTATCTAATAAATAAATTATAAAATAGAGCAACAAACCTACATTGTTTTAGTTAGATTTGAAGCCTGCGGCAAGTTCATAAAATATTACTTTGTGCGTGGTCGATATCTTCAACACTTCACAGGTCTGTATTACGTTGTCCTAATGTAAATGTCAACTGAGGGGAAGGAGTTTTTTTTTATGACTGAGCAGACCGCGCAGGCAGAGCCTAAATACCAAAGTACCGCGGCTGCTGTGAAAGGGTTATGTTAGGGGAAGTTTGTTAACGCGAGATTTGAATGGGCCAATACCCGCAGGCCCAATAAACACAAGTCCATTCCAAGCCTCGGACACCCTGGGAATAAAGGTGCGGTTGTACCGCTCAGTTCTTGATGTATGAAGAACGACCGTCTTAGGATGAGATGCAGCGGTCGCACGGGTACATCTGATAGGAGCAGCGAGCGGCGGAATGATAGAGGATAGCTCAGAGGAGCAGATTCCGTTGGAATATCGGTAGAAGAGTGAGAGGTCAACAACAACACACCGGTGAGAAAGTGACCGAAGGTGGCGCGTTAGGGCCGGATCGTCAGTTGGTCGAATTGTCCTTCTCTGGACGGCATCTAGTATAGACAGGGTAGTAGGGGCAGCAGCTCCCCAGACATGAGAGCAATACTCCAGGCAAGGTCTTATCTGGGCTTTATATAGCGTGAGGAGGTTACATGGTGAGAAATACCTTCTGGCTCTAAATAGGTACCCAAGCTTTTTACCAGCAGCTGTTACAATTGACGCGACGTGTTCGTGCCAGATCAGATTTTCTGTAATGTTGACTCCTAACAGCTTGAATGAGTGACTCCTTGGCAGGGCCTGGATGTTCATTAGAACCTGGTGTTGGCTTGGGCACTTCTTGTTTGATAGCGTACAATACTGGATCTTGGAGGCATTAAATTTAACCATATTCTTAAGCCCCCAAGCGGTAATGGTGTCGAGATCCTTTGAAAGTTAAGCTGCCACTGCCAGTCTTCAGCATTCCAGCTCGACCACAGAGATCGGTCTATTGCTCATGATGCCTGCATGCACCGTACTGTCATCCGCAAAACTGTGGATTGAGTTTGTAGCGCTAGAGAGTAGATCATTAACATGAAGCAGAAAACAATGTGGAAAGAGAGTGTCAAAGGTGTGGTGTCGATAACACGATGACAAAATTGCCAAATTTAACGGGAAGTAACAAAAGTAGCAAAAGTTCAATTTGGGCGACAGTTCAATATGGGTAACGGCACCCTACAACAGGCGCCACTGGTATTTCCACTCGTTCTCTAGCTTCTCTTTGTTTGTAGCTAATAAATGTTGTAAATATACACACCAGGATACTCCACCACTCCAGTGTCTAGCTCGACTAACCTGACGCATCTATGAATTTATTATCAGGGAACTTCACTTGATTAATTGCTATATTCGCCACTGTTAATAATTCAGTTGCTCTCATGTACCACACAATAATGATCTAATAATCTAATAGCTTTATCAAATCATAACAGAATAAGTGATAGGTGAAACACCGCAAATGCGGAAAAATATTTTCAACGTACAGTCGATGAATCGTTACTGTCGTCAATTTTTTTTAACATCACTTCACTTTCAAAGGATCTCGATACCATTACCGCTTGGGGGCTTAAGAATATGGTTAAATTTAATGCCTCCAAGACCCAGTATTGTACGCTATCAAACAAGAAGTGCCCAAGCCAACACCAGGTTCTAATGAACAACCAGGCTCTGCCAAGGAGTCACTCATTCAAACTGTTAGGAGTCAACATTACAGAAAATCTGATCTGGTACGAACACGTTGCGTCAATTGCAACAGCTGCTGGTAAAAAGCTTGGGTACCTATTTAGAGCCAAAAAGTATTTCTCACCATGTAACCCCCTCACGCTATATAAAGCCCAGATAAGACCTTGCCTGGAGTATTGCTCTCATGTCGGGGGAGCTGCTGCCCCTACTACCCTATCTATACTAGATAGCCGTCCAGAGAAGGACAATTCGACTAATTGGCGATCCGGCCTTAACGCGCCACCTTCAGTCACCTTCTCACCGGCGTGTTGTTGGTGTCCTCTCACGCTTAAACTGATATTCCAACGGAATCTGCTCCTCTGAGCTATCTTCTATCGTTCCGCCGCTCACTGCTCCTATCAGATGTACCCGTGCAACCGCTGTATCTCATCCTAAGACGGTCGTTCTTCATACATCAAGAACTGAGCGGTACAACCGCACATTTATTCCCAGGGTGTCCAAGGCTTGAAATGGACTGCCAGAAGATGTATTTATTGGGCCTGCGGGTATTAGCCCATTCAAATCTCGCGTTAACAAACTTCCCCTAACATAACCCTTTCACAGCAGCCGCAGTACTCTGGTATTTAGGCTCTGCCTGCGCGGTCTGCTCAGTTATAAAAAAAACATGATTTCTACGAATCAATCAATGATTGATGACACGTGATACGAAAACTGAGTGGTATTTTTGAATGTACTATAGGGTCTATCATACCATGCTTTCAAAACATTTTTTTGTACTTCTCACCCTAACTTGTTCCAAATAGCATCCAATAGTTTTTCCTATACAAATTAAGTCTTATCTTACTCAAAATCTTGTAGCAACTTTGACTTTTATCATTGTCATCGTCCCACAAAGGCTGAAAGTCTATAGCGCTGTAGAAGCGCTGAGAGAGGATAAATATCGGTGCACGTTGGATTTGAAACGCTGCAGGTTGTAGCGGTCGGGAAACAAACTCCCCAGCAGCTCGTTCTACAGCGTCGAAGTTCTTCAAAAGAAGGAATGCTGGAGGAGACTGGTTCGGAGAGTAGAAACCTCGACGTGGTGAAGATGAGGATGAGCTCACAGAGCCTCTCTAGTAGTATTTCTCGTTGATAGAATCTATAAAAGAGGGACAGGTCGGCCACCCTTCTTCGATATTCTATGCTGTGCAGGTCCTTTGTGAGGGTAGACGTATCAATTAATGTAATTGCTCTCTTCTGGACAGAGTCCAGAAGCTTTAGAGAGTGCTTCGGAGCCCATCCACACACATGGGAGCAATACTCTAACGATGGTTGGATCTGTGCCTTGTAGAGCAGCAGTAGTTACTCTGGTGTATACAGCTCCCTACAGCGGAACAAAACTCCAAGCTTCTGGGATGCCCTTTTAGCAATACTGACGACGTGGTCATGCCAGGACATGTTATTGTTGATGTTGATCCCCAAAAAGCTTGACGGAAGGTGACTCGACTATTGGGTGACTTCTTCGTAATCCTTCCATGCAGTTTTAGTGCACCCAATGTACAAGTATTATTACCCGTCAGTCATTCAAAGTAACTCATAACCGTCGGAATTGCGTGAAATAGATAAATTAGCATAATAAAGCAGCTCATAACTCCAAATTACGGCTCATTTAAATCTAGATAGGGAGTTCAATTACCGAATCTTGAAGGTTCCTCACTTCATAAAATATTATTTAACACAACGCTGCTGTATATTGATCGCGTACTTCTTAGCCCTTTCAGCAAATTTCCTTCCTTTGCAGGGTGAATCAAAAACCTGCTTCAGAAAATGCTCAAATATATTATTCCCAGTAGCGTAGCTTAAAATCTTGTTAAGACATCTTATTTTAGACAGAAGTAGAAGAAATGCTAACATCGTAAGCGTTTCCGAATTCGAGTGAATCTACTTGACGATGTTACTCATAAGATTTTGTTTGCATTTCGTATTCCAAATAATACACAGGGTATTCATTTGAAGATTTCCCACACACAGAAAAATCTATCGTTCTGTCAAAGACTTACGCTTGGATTCAATGGGACGTTACACTCATCATTCCTCAAATACAGCGATGTTTTATCCAATGGGAAGTGTATAGTTGGCAATGAATTACATCGTATTGTCGATTCAACTACAAGATGTCATTGGATTCCAATGAATAAATCAATCGCAGCCTGTCGTTGAATCGAATATGTGTTTGGTAATTGATTCTAAACTACTTTCTTTCCCTTGGACCAACAGATTTTATTGCGAGGACAGCTGATTGTTCGTTTGGATGTTCAATTGTGTGATTTTGTATGAAGTTATAGGGAGCATGATATAAGAATTAGACATAAGTTTGCACCAGTTGTTGCATTATTACCTGAAATATAACTATCTGACTGATCTAAATACCTACATTCTGTGGGTGTTAGCTCCCAAGTCCCAATTTCTCAGTAGGTCCTCCATTTAATATATACCTGGATACATTTAAATCACACAATTGCTGATGCAATACGCAAAACCACGAGATGACACAACACGGCTAACACCGAAACAACACAACGGAACAACCGTCCATGTTAGCGGGTTCGCGGCGATAGTAACACTAAGATAATCCCCCTGTTCTTTATTGTTACCTTCATTGAATCGGGATATCAGTCCCGCCGAATACTGATTATAGTTCAGCGAACGACAAGGGCCATTGAAACAAAATTAATTTTTATCAGATGAATTATCACGAACTGCTGTTGCAACAATAATTTTTGTACATTGAATTGATTGTATGCTTTGCTTAAATGAAACATAGGGTAAATTTCGAAAACAAAAGGATGTTTTGACTGTATTATATGTCAGTACTGGTATTAGAAGTATTATACATATCGTTAGAACGAATATAAAATTATTTTGAATTTATTAGCGTACCTGTGATTACTTCGAATATAAGGATTGAATTCTTTCAATGACATGGATTTGAAACAACTGTAAATATATTTAAAGCGATGGAAAAACATCCAAATACTAACAATTAATTGGAAACGCAACAGTATTTTTTTCCGTGCACTACGGAATTATGGGAAACCACTGATTAGAAGAAAAAACGTCGAGACACGACAAAAGATTTTTCAAGGGGGACAACTTTTTAACCAAAAACTACTACACCACCTTGTACCCTTTGCTCATCAGAGTCATTTCCTTAAAAAAATTAAATCATAAGGGGTATCGAGTAATAGTTCGTTTCAAGTGTGTGCCGTAGTCGTTAATTTTGACGTTTGATTTTTTCAGATCCGTCGATTCGTTTTCGAGAAATTTATAAAAAAAGCTTAATAGCCATTATAAAACATCAAAAAATCATATTGCAATATTTATTATAATAACAATTTCCTACTTTCACATGCCCTTTCTTTATGGTCAGTCTCCCGCAAAGGCTGAAAGCCTATGACGCTGTGGAAGCGCTGCGAGAGGATAAGCGTCAGTACACGTTAGACTTGAAACGCTGCAGGTTGTAGCCGCCGAGAAACAAAGTCACCGGAAACTCATTTCACGGGGTCGAAGTCATCCAATAGAAGGAATGCTGAAGGAGACAGGTTCGGGGAGTAGGGACCACGAACTGATAAGGATGAGCTCTCAGAGCCTCTCTAGGGTTCCCCGTTCGGACGGCCTTTGGTGTTATTATCTGGAATCTGAAAAACAGGGACGGCTCAGCCACCCTTCATCGATATTCCAGGCTATATACGTCCTATGTGAGGTTGGGCGTATCGATTAGTCTAATATCTCTCTTCTGGATAGTGCCTAGAAGCTCTAGAGAGTGCTTCGGAGCGCATCCATACACATTGGAGCAATACTCCAACTATTGTCGGATCTGTGCCTAGTAGAGCATCAGTAGGTGCTTTGGTGTATACAGCTTCTTACAGCGGAACAAAAGTCCAAGCCTCTGGAATGCCGTCTTTTTTTATAACTGAGCATACCGCGCAGGCAGAGCCTAAATACCTGAGTACCGCGGCTGCTGTGAAAGGGTTATGTTAGGGGAAGTTTGTTAATGCGAGATTTGAATGGGCCAATACCTGCAGGCCCAATAAATACATCTTCTGTCAGTCCATTCCAAGCCTTGGACACCCTGGGAATAAATGTGCGGTTGTACCGCTCAGTTCTTGATGTATGAAGAACGACCGTCTTAGGATGAGATGCAGCGGTCGCACGGGTACATCTGATAGAAGCAGTGAGCGGCGGAACGATAGAGGATAGCTCAGAGGAGCAGATTCCGTTGGAATATCGGTAGAAGAGTGAGAGGTCACCAACAACACGCCGGTGAGAAAGTGACTCCTTGGCAGGGCCTGGTTGTTCATTAGAACCTGGTGTTGGCTTGGGCACTTCTTGTTTGATAGCGTACAATACTGGGTCTTGGAGGCATTAAATTTAACCATATTCTTAAGCCTCCAAGCGGTAATGGTGTCGAGATCCTTTGAAAGTGAAGCTGCCACTGCCAGTCTTCTGCGTTCCAGCTCGACCACAGAGATTGGTCTATTGCTCATGATGCCTGCATGCAGCGTACTGTCATCCGCAAAACTGTGGACGGGGTTTGTAGTGCTAGAGAGTAGATCATTAATGTGAAGCAGCAACAATACTGACGACGTGGTCGTGCCAGGACATGTTATTGTTGTTGTTGACCCTCCATTTTCACAGCTGGTAAGCCAACGTGAGACTACTTTGTTTTTGCTGTTGCCTGAGTTTTGTTCACGTTAAGCTGTACTTCATTTACTAATCCCCACTCGACAGTTGATTTGATATCTGCGTTGATCTGTGAGGCTGTTGCCGACATACCGTCTCCTGGGATGATAGTGGCTTGCCTGGTTCCATGCACGATATTAATGCACCGTCATTTGTGAAGCTGTAGATTGGATTGGAAGCAGTGACGTATTTCTTTACTGAAAGAAGCACTTTTTAACTAAAATGATAGCGAACAAAGTTCATCTGTGGCTTCGCTATTGATACAAAAAATAAAGGGCGGTTTTATATTTCTCCTTTCGGCTTTGTTTAGACGTAAATTGAAGAGTATAAAAAACTGAATAACTTCTACGCCACTGCTTGTTTCTCTTTCATACAGGACAGGAAATTAAAACCCGACGATCCAAAAATCCATTACTTTTTCGTAATTGTTTTTAGTCTCATTGGAAAATTTTGCCATTATCCTACACACAGAGAATTGCTGATCGGAACTCTTGTTTTTGATTGGTTCCGTTTTTTTCGTAACCTCAAACGCAAAGATCTGGCTGCTAACAGACTGGCCATTGGAACTCTGTACTGAAAGAGAACGGATCCCGTCAAACTGATTTACATAGTTCAAGACCTTCAAGTGAGTACGCCTGATTTATTTTTATGTAGAGACGACTTATACTGTCATCTGCATGTTATGGAACTTAGATTTCTTTGAAACAAAGCAAATAAATAATATTAATAATAAAAGTGAATCTGAATTGCCAGTCGTCTCTTTGAGTTTCAGTTTTGTTTGAAATAAGAGATTTCAGATCTTTAGGTTTACCTAAAAAATGAAAAATATATATTTGGCTTTCTATTAAGATGAAGCCTCGTGTTTTAGTTAACTTGAGGGTGCTGATTAAAAATCTTTATTTGGATCTCTATTGAGATGAAACCTCGTGTTTTGGATGATTTAAGGGTGCTGATAAAAATCCGGTCGCAGTTTCAACATCGTTTGACGAAAACCAAAATTTTCAGATATTCCAGATTGTCAGGATTGCCCAAAAACTGAAAATCGTTATTTGGCTTTCTATTGAGATAAAATCTCGTGTTTTGGATAATTTGAGGGTGCTGTTTACAAATCCGGTCGCAGATTTAAGTTTCAATATCGTTTGACGAAAACCAAAATTTTCAGATATTCCAGATTGTCAGGATTGCCTAAAAAACTGAAAATCTTTATTTGGCTTTCTATTGAGATAAAACCTCGTGTTTTTGATAATTTGAGGGTGCTGATTGCAAATCTTTTCGCAGTTTTGATTTTCAACATCGTTTGATAAAAATAAAAAAATTCAGATCTTTCAGATCTGTATGTTTACCTAAAAGATGGAAAACCTTTATTTGACTTTCTATTAAGCTGAAACCTCGTGTTTTGAATAACTTGAGGGTGCTCATTTTACATATCCTGACGGAGTTTTGAGTTTCAGTCTCATTTGACGAAAATCAAAATTCTCAGATCATCCAGATCTTTAGGTTTACCTAAAAAGTGCAAAAATCTTTATTTGGTTTTCCATTATGGTGAAACCTCGTCTTTTGGACAATTTGAGGGTGCTGATTGCAAATCCGGTCGCAGTATTGAGTTTCAGTCTCGTTTGATGAAGGTCCACAGGTTTGCCTAAAAAATGTTAAACCTTTATTTGACTTTCTATTAAGCTGAAACCTCGTGTTTTGAATAACTTGAGGGTGCTCATTTTACATATCCTGACGGAGTTTTGAGTTTCAGTCTCATTTGACGAAAATCAAAATTCTCAGATCATCCAGATCTTTAGGTTTACCTAAAAAGTGCAAAAATCTTTATCTGGTTTTCCATTATGGTGAAACCTCGTCTTTTGGACAATTTGAGGGTGCTGATTGCAAATCCGGTCGCAGTATTGAGTTTCAGTCTCGTTTGATGAAGGTCCACAGGTTTGCCTAAAAAATTTTAAACCTTTATTTGACTTTCTATTAAGCTGAAACCTCGTATTTTGAATAACCTGAGGGTGCTCATTTTATATATCGTGACGGAGTTTTGAGTTTCAGTCTCATTTGACGAAAATCAAAATTCTGAGATCCTCCAGATCTTTAGGTTTTCTATTAAGGTGAAACCTCGTTTTTGAAAAAATTGGGGGTGCTGATTGCAAATCCGGTCGCAATATTGCGTTTCAGTCTCGTTTGATAAAGGTCTACAGGTTTGCCTAACAAATTTTAAACCTTTATTTGGCTTTAGATCAAACCTCGTGTTTTAGATAGACAGACAGAAGGGCCCGCTTGTAGGTCTATTTATAGATTACTTCCTGCAATGATTTGTCTTGAATGAATAAGGACCTGAGGCTATCCAGCACAGAATGTGACTGGTGCATAGGCCACACGATGGGCCCTTTTGCGCCTCTATCCGCGCTAGTTCTTAAGACCTGCCCTTTTAGCAAAGACAAGTACATTCTTACATCCTATCCGTTTTATCTCTAGTGGTTCCAAGGTTCTTGAGCCCAGCATAGTCTGCCTGTGATAACCCAGGGTTTCACAGCGACACAAGATGTGTGCCGAGGATTCTTCTTCACCACACCACGTGCACGTTGGGTCGTTGACCACGTTCATCACGAACAGGTGACGCCTGAAGGTGTTGTGACCCGTTAATAGGCCTACTAGCAATCTCAAGTTACTCCTATCCAGAGAGAGACAAAATCATCCTATTCTCTCTGCAGGCCCTGCTAATAGTTCCCGAGCTTGACGGAGATGACCAGAGATGTTCCATCTCAGAGACTGTTGATTCTGGATCCACTCTCCAGTTGGTTTCCTAATCATGTTTGCAGATAGTCCTAAGTCCTGTTGCCGGATCCCATTCTAGCCAGATGATCCGCCATTTCGTTACCCTTTACCCCAGCGTGCCCAGGTACCCACATCAGTGATACCTTGTGTTTAGCTGAGATGTCGTCAAGAGCCCTCCTGCACTCCAGGACCAGTCCCGACGTTATTTTCCAAGCACTCAGTGCTTTGATGGCTGCCTGACTGTCAGAGCAGATAGTAATCCGCCTCCTAGACCCGTCAATTTCCCGAATACGATTTACACAAGCAAGTATCGCATAGACCTCAGCCTGGAATATTGTGGTGTGCCCCCCAAGAGGGAGTGAAAGTCTTGTATGGGGTCCGTAGACTCCCGAGCCCGAGCCCTCTCTAGCGAGTGAACCGTCTGTGTATCAGACCTGTCCTCTTCCTTCGATGAGCTGTCTTTCCCTAAACTCCCACTCTTCCCTTGACTGAAACACCACCGTAAATTTGCGATTGAAGCGATACGTAGGAGAAACTATATCGCTCCTCGCCAACAAAATAGGACTATCCTCATGCAACTCTGCTAGAATCGTCGAATGTCCTTTGCCTGGATTCATAAAAGTCCAGCTACCCTGACTCCAGAGACGGAACTCAGTTTTTCTAGCTTCCCCTTGAATTACCAGATCCAAAGGAGGAAGATTCAATGATTTGCCTTAGAGTCTTGAACAAGTTAAAGATGGATCTTCTTCTCCTCCAATCAATGCCAGCTCTTTGCAGGTTTTTTATGCCAATTTTACTAATTCTAAGGCAACATATTTCTGATTGAAACTTTGCTGACGTCGCCTAGTAAAAGCTTACAGTCGTCAGTTTGACGAAAATCAAAAAATGAAGATCTCTCAGGTTTTTAGGTTTACCTAAAAATGGAGAATCTCTATTTGGCTTTATGTTAAGATAAAACCTCGTGTTTTAGATAGATAGACAGAAGAACCCGCTTGTAGGCCTCTTTATAGATTACTTCCTGCAATGATTTGCCCTAGGCCCGATTTTATCAACACGGGCATTTTAACAAAGGCTTTGACCAATCAGAGCAGCCCATTCAAGAACATGCATCTGTCAAAGTGCTCTGAATTGATTTCTCTTGAAATTTACTTCAAAAAGGTGAAAAAAGACATGCTTTATATATAATCGACCACTATCAACTCTCTAGTATCTTTTCAACTCTGATTTTCCATCCTGAATGGGTGAAAACTTGCATTTTCCAGTTTAACAAAGAATTTAGCAATTGCTAATCTCAACCAATCAGATTGTACAAAACCGATACATTTGATCATTGATCATTGGATCAAATGTACTGTTAATGTAATGATAATGATGACAAGAAATTCAAATTACTGCATTATTTTTATGAGACAATAATTTATAATCGATAATTAAATACCTGCAATATACTTTTGTACTAGTAGTAAAAAGTGGTAAAAATAACATTTTACTGCATTTCACAAATCTAGACACGGATGATTTAACAAGTGTGCATTACTGGTTGCCTATCCTTCTTGACAGCAAAGCTTGCGATCTGGCAAAAGTATAACGTATAAGCTTATTTTTCCTAAACTAGAAACCTTTCGTATAGTCAGAAAGTGAATTAGGTGCTTTATATAAATGTGTTTCTACGGTGCCTTTTACGCAGTGCTTTTACAATCTTTACATCCTCTGTGAATATTTCTATAAGAAGGTCTATAACAAAGATGACTTCAAATTATAATCAATCTGACTGCAATTGCAATTGGTAATTATACAATAATTATAAGGTAAACATTGAAAATCTAGCATAATCAATCGCCTTGTTCTGATTTTCTGCTATGATTTTGATCCATGAATTCTAGAATATTTTTGATAAAAGTGTCGTTAGAGTTTTGAACAAGTTAAAGATGGACCTTCTCCAATCAATGCCAGCTCCTTGCAGGTTTTTTTATGCCAATTTTACTAATTCCAAAGCAACATATTTCTGATTGAAACTTTGCTGACGTCGCCTAGTAAAAGCTTAAAGTCGTCAGTTTGACGAAAATCAAAAAATGAAGATCTCTCAGGTTTTTAGGTTTACCTAAAAATGGAGAATCTCTATTTGGCTTTATGTTAAGATAAAACCTCGTGTTTTAGATAGATAGACAGAAGAACCCGCTTGTAGGCCTCTTTATAGATTACTTCCTGCAATGATTTGCCCTAGGCCCGATTTTATCAACACGGGCATTTTAACAAAGGCTTTGGCCAATCAGAGCAGCCCATTCAAGAACATGCATCTGTCAAAGTGCTCTGAATTGATTTCTCTTGAAATTTACTTCAAAAAGGTGAAAAAAGACATGATTTATATATAATCGACCACTATCAACTCTCTAGTATCTTTTCAACTCTGATTTTCCATCCTGAATGGGTGAAAACTTGCATTTTCCAGTTTAACAAAGAATTTAGCAATTGCTAATCTCAACCAATCAGATTGTACAAAACCGATACATTTGATCATTGATCATTGGATCAAATGTACTGTTAATGTAATGATAATGATGACAAGAAATTCAAATTACTGCATTATTTTTATGAGACAATAATTTATAATCGATAATTAAATACCTGCAATATACTTTTGTACTAGTAGTAAAAAGTGGTAAAAATAACATTTTATTGCATTTCACAAATCTAGACACGGATGATTTAACAAGTGTGCATTACTGGTTGCCTATCCTTCTTAACAGCAAAGCTTGCGATCTGGCAAAAGTATAACGTATAACCTTATTTTTCCTAAACTAGAAACCTTTCGTATAGTCAGAAAGTGAATTAGGTGCTTTATATAAATGTGTTTCTGCGCTACGGTGCCTTTTACGCAGTGCCTTTACAATCTTTACATCCTCTGTGAATATTTCTATAAGAAGGTCTATAACAAAGATGACTTCAAATTATAATCAATCTGACTGCAATTGCAATTGGTAATTATACAATAATTATAAGGTAAACATTAAAAATCTAGCATAATCAATCGCTTTGTTCTGATTTTCTGCTATGATTTTGATCCATGAATTCTAAAATATTTTTGATAAAAATGTCATTAGAGTTTTGAACAAGTTAAAGATGGACCTTCTTCTCCAATCAATGCCAGCTCCTTGCAGGTTTTTTTATGCCAATTTTACTAATTCCAAAGCAACATATTTCTGATTGAAACTTTGCTGACGTCGCCTAGTAAAAGCTTAAAGTCGTTAGTTTGCAAATTTTCGCAGACGACGTGAACACCAACGCTGCCGTCGGCGACTGCGAGTCGACGCTCCGTTGAAGAATTCCTGTTCTCACTCGTCACGTATATATCGTAGCTAGGAATCCTTTCTGTTTCTGCATAGGAGAATGTTTCAAGTTTCCCAAGGAGCCAAAAGGAAAGTTTCCACTCTGTTCACAACAGACGAGACGTTACAATTACCGGGACCGGAAATACTCGCAGTCAAACATCCCTTCGCTCCATAGTCCGGTAGAGAAGTCTCACAAGTACATGGTGAATGTTTGTACTTTGTTGGAGGTCCTTTTCAACGAATTAGCGGATCACTGCAGAGCCCCGTCTTGTTCAATATTTATTTATTGCAATTTAGGGTAAAAACAGAATACATTCCAAAAACTTACCCACTACTTACAACAATGTATAATGTAAAAGGTAAAAACAAAACGGAAAAAGAATTCATAGGGCTATATCTGACGAGTGTAGGTGAATATGAATACAGCTAGGAATCTAACATCAAGTTGCTAACCTCAGTAAGCTCACTAAACAGCACTACACCTTATTGTGACATTAACAATAATTGTCTACGCAGGGTGCACTTGAATATGTTGAAGTTTACTAAGAATATATCCGCGTTAAGATTACAAAGGTCATTGTATGTTCTTTGAGCTCTCACTAAAGGAGAGTTTACTCCCAAATTTGTTCTTCGAAACGGAATTTTAAAAAAAGAAACTTGTCTATACTGTCTATCTGGGACATTAAAATTAATTCTAGATAAAAGGAATGGACTATCAAACACATCAATTATCTTATATATAAGGCAAAGATCTGACAATATTCTCCTCTGTTTTAAAGTAAGTATGCTAAATTCTCTCCTCAAATCCTCGTAGTGACTATTTTGCACCGGTTGGCCAATTTTGAAACCCAATGTTCTCAGGAATTTATTTTGTATTCGCTCAATACGATCTACGTAGGTTTTGTACAAAGGATTCCATATGACGGAGGCAAAACTCAACTTACTGTAGACGTAGGCATAATACAGCGAAATCATGGCCCTTGCACTTTTAAAATCCTTGGACGATCTGCTAATAAAACCAAGCGTTCTATTGCATTCGGAAATTAGTTTTTCCACATGCGGCTGGAATGACATTTTTTCATCCATAAGCACCCCTAGGTCCTTCACAACATGAGATTGTATAAGTTCGTTATTTTTAATTTTGTATCTATATTCAATCAAATTCTTGTTGCGTGTAAATCTTATATAACTGCATTTATCTATATTTATGTGTAAGTCATTTTCATCGCAAAATATGGCAAATCTATCGATATCTCTTTGTATACTTTCGCAGTCGCTTAGGTTTTCTACTGCATGAAAAATCTTAAGGTCATCAGCATATATTAAACATTTTGTAAATTGAAATGATTTTATTATTTTGTTAATATAGATTATGAATAGCAAAGGACGTAGGTGACTGCCTTGTGGGACACCAGATGTGATAGTAACTGGGAGTGACTTAAATCCATTGATTGTTACAATTTGCACACGGTCAGTAATGTAGGATCGGACCCACTGACACAGATCATCGCTAAGGCCAATCTCACTTAGTCTGTCAACAAGCAGCGCGTGGTTTATTTTGTCGAAGGCTTTGCTGAAATCGGTATAAATACAATCAACTTGAGTTTTATTGTCAATGGCCTCGCATACATACTCAGTGAAGCTTAATAGGTTGCTCTCTACCGATCTATTTGGGAAGAAACCATGCTGTTCATCTATAATTAGGGTTTTTACTGAAGACAGAATTAGATCATATATAAGCTTTTCCAGAAGCTTAGAGAATATACAGAGACCGCTTATCGGTCTGTAGTTAGTGACTTGGCTTCTATCCCCACGTTTGAATACTGGAAACACGTGCGCAACTTTCCATCTAGTTGGAAACCTCTTTTTAACAAAGCTCTCATTGAAAATCAATTGCAATGGAACGCTTAAACTTGCTGAGCAGGATCGCACAAGTAATGGGGGAATATTGTCAGGTCCAGCGCTTTTACTAATATCTAAGCCAGACATCAACGTTTCGACTGCCTCAGGAGATACATATGTGACGGAAGTGTTACCTGAGTTACCTAAATTTACAAATTTATTTTTATTATAGTCTACAAAAACGCTAGAAAAGTAGTCTGAGAACAAGTTACATATTTCTTCGCCGTCCCTGGCTTCTATATTATTATGGTGTACAATGTTAGGGATGCCATTATGACCCTTTCTTTTATTGGCAATGTATTTCCAAAACTTTTTACTGTCTGAGACTATCTCATTTTCAAGACTTCCTACGTATTTTGTATAATCCCTCTCAATCATTTGCTTAGAACGTTTTCTCAAGTTACAAAATTTTTCGTAATCATATTGATTGCCATAAGTTTTGAATTTCCTATGATACTTATTCTTCTCTTTGATAAGTCTTATGGTATCATATTTGAAATAGATAGGATAATTTCTCCGTAATCTATATGTAGGAACATATGTATTGATAGCCAGATAAAGTTTATCATAGAGTATATCCACCATATCATCTAAAGATTTGCCTTTAAATAAGTTACACCAGTTAATTTCACCTAGGAAGGAGTTTATAGCAGCAAAGTCTGCTTTTCTGAAGTTAAAGATAGTACGGTCATGCTGACACAGGGAATTATAATGTTTTGCTTTATATAAAAATTCAATTGCCGGGTGATGGGCATCCTCACTGACAAGACTATCACTAGCATGCGTTATGTTACTTATTACATTACTGTTACAAAGAATTAAATCTAACAATTTACTATTGGCATTTAGTACTGTATTGTATTGTAAAAGTTCAAAATAAGAAAATGAATCAATAATTGCGGAGCATCGATCATCGACGCTTTGAGGTTCTAGATGAATACCGTTCTGCACTGGGGACCAAGTTATACTGGATAAATTAAAGTCGCCCGTGATCAGAACACAATGCTTGTGGAAAATACTTTCATTATTTTGCAACTTACTCTGATAACACGAATATGCAAGAGCGTCAGTCGGTGGTAGGTACACACAACAAATGAACACTTTTCCACCATTATCCGGACCAACTGACACCCACACGTCCTCTGCCTCAGACTCGAGCGGCTGGCATCGTCTTGACTGCAACGTATTTCTCACTGCCACCAGGACGCCACCACCATCTTTTTTACTAGACACAGTAGTCTCACGATCTCTTCTATAAACGTTGTAGTTGTCACCAAAAATCTCATTGTCGAATACACCGGACCGCAACCAGGTTTCAGATAAGCAGATGATATCATAATCAGCAGCATGTAGATTTTTAAGAAAGACTGATGTTTTTGAGCGTAGGCCTCTCACATTTTGATAGTAAATACTTAGCTTGGTAGACTTGTCCATGGAAAAAATGTGGAAAAGGACTAATAGGTAACAGAGTACCGATGTTTACTTAATGTTTTTGATAGATTCGGTATTTCTAATATGGATAATTCTTGAAGTATCATCTTTTCTGACGAATATTTGCCCATTTTTGGTCCACGTGTATTTGTATCCTTTACTTTTGGTTACAGATCTGACATCTTTGAACAAGATTTTGTTTGCCAGTGTCAGATGCTCATTTATATAGATGGCATCAGACAGACCATCGATACTTATTTTAGATGAGCGATTCTGACTCTGATTTCTTTTGCTCCTGGAGGATGCTAAGAATTTATCCTTTTCGTACCTAGACGTAAATCGCACAATTACACTCTTTACCTGGTTCCTAGAATTTACATTAGGCTGGACACGATGGACATAGTCGATTTTGTCAGTATTAACCTCGAAGTTCACGTATTTACCGATATCCTTCACAATTTCAATCAAGTTTTCATTGTTCTTCTCAGGAACTCCGTGAATTTCGATGTTGTTCATTCTAGATTGCTGGTCCATATCGTTTAGCCTGCTCTGCAGTATATACAGGGTGTTCCAACAAAAGGTGATCCCGTTTCTAGGATAGGTAGAAAGCTGAAAAATACTTGGGGTTTGATCAGTAAAAAAATTTCGTAACGCCATCCGTTCGAGAAAAAAAAATTAAACACATTTTACTTCCCACACAGATAGGTGAGGGAAGTATTGTGACCGCGAAAGTTTTCGATTTTGAGTTAACACGCTTTTTGGGCGTGTCACGATGTCTGCATAACGAAAATCCAGGTCACTCATTTCCATCGGTCTGTCTGCCTGTCTGTCTGTCTGTTGGCGTTCTTCTAACGTCGTAATCTCAGTAACCGCTGCATGGATTGTGATGAAATTAGGGCAGCAATATGCTGTGGGGTCATAGTAGGTAACGTTCTTATAATTTTGAAAATCGGTCCAGGGGGGGCGGAGTAATTAGCAAAAAAAATTAAATATTCCTCAAACTCCGTTTTTAGGTGTTTTAGGGGTTCCTCATCATTTTCTACTTTTTTTTTGGGTGAGGGTGAAATTAGGGTGGTTGGGGGCTGGGGGGTTGTAAATCTCAAAAATGTGTTGTACTCATAATAGGCTATCCATTGACCTGTAAAAGAAAGACCTAGCGGCATAATACCCTTTTTTAGGCCCATCCGAACATTCCCTTGCCTATTCCAGAAACCAAGGGATTTAGAATTTTCTGACAAATACATAGGAATATTGCTTTAGATCGTTCTGTATTGAGTAACGCGAAAACTATTCAATTGATTTTAACGAAATTTTGACACAGTATTACTACCGCGAGGATGGAAAACGCGTATGTTTTGGAAAAATCGTGTCAGTGGCGGTGCAGCAATAATAAAAAAAATAAAAAAAATAAAAATGCCTCAAACTTCGTTTTTAGGCGTTTTAGGGGTTCCTGATCATTTTCTACTTTTTTTTGGATAGGGATAAATTTGGGGTGGTTGGGGGTGGTGGGTTGGAAAACTGAAGAATTTGTGGTATTCATAATGGGCTGTCCATTGACCTGTGAATGAAAAACCTAGCGGAATAATACCCTTTTTTAGGCCCATCCGAACATTTCCTTGCCTATTATAGAAACTAAGGGACTTACAGTTTTGTGATGTGTATACATATACCAGCATTGCTTAATTCCGTTCTATGTATATTGCGTAAAGCAAAAATTATTAAATTGATTTTAATGAAATTTCGACAAAGAATTTCCTAGTTTCTAAGGAGGGAGACGCAAGAAACTATTTACGAAAGCTTTGTGTTGTACAATACGTTTTTTGCGGGAGGGTGGGCGATGATTTGGTTGTAAGGGGATTTCAGACTATAGCTTCATGTAATGGGAAAACAATAAAATGAAATTGTTATGTGTGGGAAGTACTGAGTCAATCAACTTGACTCCATTTTTTTACGATTCTGCCCAAACTACTGGCAGCATTGTAATGAAATTTAAAACAAATATTTTATGGAAGCTCGTACAACCTATAAATTTGTTTTTATATCTGATTCTCAAAGAAGGCGTTATACGGTTCATACCAGATAATATTGAACATAACTTATTTGATTTTTAAATTAAAATTTTAGTTTAGCCTAAAGATCATTCTATTCTACACCAAAAAGGCACCTTGGTGAAACTCGATACTGTGCACCGTTTTCGGAATATTTTGATTTGAAAATTATAGAGTAATAATTATCGATCAAACAAGTACATTTGAAAATATGGATTGTGAGGGCTTTTCTTTCTTGTAACTTTTCACAAGAGTCCATTCTAATCGGTATCTCTTGATTTTGTCAAAGATTGCCATGGGAAACTGACATTTATTGACAGTTATGACAATAAGACAACAATAATTAGACTTTTGAGCCCGCCCCCGTTGATATTGATTATAGAATAACAGGATCCATATTCAACTCGTAAGAAGTCTCAAAACAAATCATAGCAGGAAATAATCTATAAATAGGACTACAAGCAGACCCTTCTACACAGCAACAAAAAAAAATTTTTGAACACCGAAACATGTCACAGTATTGACAAAATAAGATGGTGATCAATTTTAGATTTAGTTTTTATATTAATTTCCAACCCTTCGGTTCTTAAAGCATGACATAAGACTGACCAATGTGTGTTTGTATTTCTACCTTACTTCCACTTGATCTAGAAAGTACCTAGGGTAATATTTGTTGAGAGGGAATAAAGTGGTCAACGTCCATTGTTTTTTTTTCTGGTGACTCACACACAGGAAGTTCCTCACCTCTAAGCAGGATCCCAGGAATTTGACCTTACGTTAATACAATATTATCATTAGCAGCTCTGCAATGTTTTGAGAAGCACTTGAGTTAAGTAATCGTAATTTCTGCTTGGATGCCAACCCTCTTACTGCTTACTGCTGGTAGAGGGTTGTGTATAAACCATACACAGGGTTTCACAAGTTTGCCAGTGGTCGATCTTTTGGTTAAAATATTCAAAGTATCTAAAAAGGTTTACAATTACGGTATATACAGGGTGAATTTTTATTACATGATCGATCGGTTCATAACTCTACTACTGTAGAAGATAGCGAAAAAAGCTTTATACAAAGATTGTAGGAAAGTATATGCTCCTTGCCCATATATTTTGATTTATATGGGGTAATTCATAACTACGTGATGATTCAGAAACCCTATATATTATACCATATTTTCTGTTCTAACAATATAATGTGTTGTAACATTATGCAGAATAGTTCAAAAGTTATGACAATTTCTATATCCAAATTACTGTTGAATGAATGTATTGTATATCAAAAAGTAATTCAGCAAAAATTACTTTTTTACAGACCAGGATGAAAAGTATCCACTAGTTTTACTGTTACTGTTTTAAATGTAAGTCCCCATATTATATTTTACCAAAAAATTGCCTTTATGATAGTCTTTCATCTTTGTATAGCATTTTCTACATCTTCATCTATAAATTTCCGAGATATTTCGATTTTTCTGCAAATTTTAAAAATACCTTGTATTTTCGTACTGGAATTTAATTTGAGAGAGTACTATGGCGTTTCACTTTTATTTAATGAGCAACTAAAATATATACACAGAATAGTATTTGATGAAGTTAAAACCCCAAATTATTGCGATAATATAAGTAAAGTTGTACATCAACGAGCTGCTGGAAATAACATCCAATCCTATCTTTGATAGATATTGCCACTCCCAGCGATGTGAATATCCAAAACACCTACGCTGGGAAAATATCCAAACACACGGACCTTGCCATGGAAATAAAACGACTTTGGAATCAGAACAAAGTCACAATTGTCCCCCTCATTATGTCTGTCTCAGGCCTTACACCAAACACGTTTACACAACACCTTCAACAGCTGGGCCTGGACAAAAAGTTACACAAAGTATTCCAAAAGTCTGTAATCCTGAACACCTGTAATATTGTGCGATCCTTCCTAATTTCCGATCAATAATAGTCAGGATGTTGACTTGGCACAGCCCGTCAACACTTGGTGCTATCGCAATTATGCGAGTGGAACTTAGAAAGTCAGATATAATAATAATAATATCGCGTGATTTGGTGAGTCTTCTAGATGGCAGCTTTAAAGTATTTTTTCCTCTAGTACTATATCGATGAGTATGAGTTTCATACTTATCTTGATATTTATGAATATACAGCAAACATTCCAGCGCATACTGTGACGGAAGAGCTGGAATTTCAAGCTGATAATTGTTTCCTTATAATCATCTTTATACGGTATGTTGGGTACTATCCTTACTGCTCTTCTTTGGTTCGATGCTTTCTTATATGCATGTTATTGGACAACCCTTGTATTCTACTCTGCCTTGTGTAAGACTAACTAGGCCCGACCCCTGCGCCTTGTCATTTTTCCACGCCAATGCTTCTTAATCTCAAAGAACAAGGGGTGAGAGTAAGGGGAGCAGTTTTTCAATATCATTGCGATACGTTTGTTTTCTTTCCATCGGATGTATGTTAATTCCTCGGGAGACTCACTTTTTTGGTAGACTGTTTAATTTGGCAACTCAAACAAAGGACGAAATTGAAAGAATAATAATTAATAACCTTCCGTAGCCTACACCGCATAGCGTAGCGACGATCGTTGAACGGTAGACGTTTATCCATATAGTCTAGTCGACAAGATCTCCAAAATTCACGGAGTGTATCATTTATAACAATACATGCACTGATTGGTGATGAGCCACTAACCAACATATTGCTAATAGCAACCAGCAGCTCAATCAGATTGCATGAAACAAGGGCTGTGGGTGCGTACGTGTGTGCGTGAGTCTAGCTAGCCGCCAAGAAATGAAAACAGGACAACAATGGTTTAATAAAGATTTATTTCATATATATGAATGCTGTACATTTGTATTCTATTTAAAAAAAAAGGAACTTAGCTTCGGAGGGAGTAGTTCTCGTGGTGTCCTTCCGAAGAGAAGGTGGTGCTCCAAAGAAGGTGTTACATGCTGCTGGTGGCACCCCAAAGAAGGCTGGCTTCTTTCAAAAGGAGTTCTGATGGTGTCACCCCAAAGGAGTGTTCATGGCATGGAAGAAGGGTGGTGCCTTTCCAAAGAAGTGTGGTTTTATCGTGGCACCCCGAAAAAAGTGCAGAGCCCCTCCAAAGAAGGTGGTCTTGATGGTGGCACCCCGAAGGATGGTTTTCCTGTGAATGAGTTATGGCTGGTATTAGCACCTTGCAGAGAACTTCACAGGACTTCACGATCTGTTTCTGAAGTATGGATCTTCATGCGTTATTACATTTTGAAAAATTGCGTTCATATACTTCAGAAACAAATCTAGGAAGTAGCATAGGCATATTTAAAAAGCCAAAAAGCAGATAACTTTCAAATGTTCACATGGTAAAGATTAAAAAAGTATAGATATATACAAGAGCGAATAGATAGAACAATAGTTAAAAAAAATTCATAAATGCTTTACATTTACAGGTCCTAGCGGATCTTTTAGGATATATGGTGATAAATAAAAAAGTATATATAAAATATGTTCGAAAATTTACAACTTTTTCCTCACGCCTCTTAAAACAAAATTACAAAAATGTCCAACAGATCTTTTCATTGCGTTCTTAATTAGCAAATCCGACTGCTAGGTAATTTTACGTAAGGAATGTTATAAAAAAAATGTGAAACATTAAATACACACAAGATAAGGCATAGTAACACAAAAATATATGGCTAGAAACAAAGAATGATGTTCAGCGACTCTTTTGTTAAATAATTAATAAATATACAGTGCATGATTGATTTGATATTTAAAGATTAAAATGTTCGCCATCACATGTTCATGGAAAAAATGTATGAATCGAAAAAATCACATTCCTACGCGTAGCTGTAAAATAAAAAGCAGAAGCAATAAAAATATGCGAAACCATAGCAATCAAATCGTTACGATTTTGCATTGGGAATATGAATCCCTTACCTCGATTACCACATAATTGCACAGACACAAAAATTGTCTTTGAGAGACATAATTATATTAGGTGTTAACTGTTTGAGTTCAGAACTAGAAGGGAAGAGGTATGTGTTTCGAAATAAAAGGTAATCTTGGTGGAGAGCGAGAGCATACCCCCACTCATTAGATTTTCCAAATATTTGTGCGCACTTGCGCAGTTTGTATAATATAATAATATTTCCAGCTGAAAGAAATAGAGATGGGAAAAGGTAGAGGTGAGAAGTAAAACAGTTATAAAAATGTGACTAGTATAATGAGGAAGTAGTTGCTAAAAATGGAAGTTACAAACTATTTGTATACGGTAGCCAAGTAAATAATATAAAAATAATTTTGAAAACGGGTGAACCGTTACACATTTTGAAAATGATTTATTTCTGACTTCCTGACTTCCATTGTGCATACAATTATTCACTATAACGTTCCGAGTGATCTTCTCAATCGTCTGTCGAATATGTTCTTTTCGTTGCTATTTATTCTCGTCTAGCTGACGTGTCATTTTTTTGCGCTTCTGGTGAGTGCGCCAGTTCTTGATGACGCGTCATTCTTCGCAGTTAGTTCTAACCGGTCGCCATGGTGTTCTGGTTCAGTGACGTCGGTTCTTACTGACGCGGCTGTTCGATGGTCACTGTGCCCTGTAGAGCAGCAGTAGTTGCTCTGGTGTATATAGCTTCTGACAGCGAAACAAAGCTCCAAGCTTCTGGGATGCCGTTTTAGCAGTACCGACGACGTGGTCGTGCCAGGGCATGATATTGTTGATAATGAACTCACCCTGTATGAAGATATGTTATACCTGAATGACAGTGATTCACTTCGTTGAAGACTTCATTTTTATGTGTGTTTTATGAAGGCAACCCTGTACGGCGAATCCTAATTTTCTCTACCGCGAATCCAGCAAACTGACTCGTCTTTCTGGTGTGATTTCTACTTTATCTGCACCCCACGTCTTACAAAATTAATTCATCCCTCCTCCACTTATCTCTAATTTTATAATATATTTGTCGGAATAAAAGTAGCTATACGGAGTCAAGTGAATTTCACGAACAATTTGAATTTGAAGTAACAGTCGTGGGGTCGAAGGCAGAGAGAAAGGAAAAGCATAGCGGCAAAGCGGTGGTCGTTTTTTAAATGCCAGGGTACGATAGTAGATAAAGCCCCGCAGACGAATTTTCCATACTAGCGTACGTTTGCGCCAAAGAAGTTGGATAACTAGATGAACGAGTTGAACAGTCACGTCGCGCAGTGGTTCCCTTTCTTTACGTTCGTGACCTGAGGCTGAAACACAAAACAACTATCGGATGTGTAATCAGCTCCCACAAACTATACACGACACGATTTTTCGTCTCGCTAGGAAGCTAGATAACGATTTTGGATATCTAGGGCGAACCTCGAGATCTGCGAGTCTGAAAATTTTTGATGTTCGTTAGCAGAGGCTGAAACTCCAAACAACGGTCGAATTTGTAAACAGCGGCTTCAATATATACATGTCACGAGTTTTCGTCCTGATGGGAAGCCAAATGAAGATTTTAGATTTCTATGACGTACCTCAAGATCTAAGGGTATAAAAAAGTTTGATGTTCGTTACCTGAAGCTGCAACTCAAAACAACGATCGAATTTGTAAACAGCGGCTTCAAGATATACATGTCACGAGTTTTCGTTCTGATAGGAAGCCAAATAAGCTAAATGAAGATTTTAGATTTCTAGGATGAACCTCAAGATCTAAGGGTCTGAAAAAGCTTCATGTTCGTTACCTGAAGCTGCAACTCAAAACAACGGGCTGATTTGTAATCAGCGCCCTCAATGAGTACACGATACGAGTTTTCGTCCTGATAAGGATTTTAGATTTCTGTGAACTTCAAGATCTGGGGGTCTGAAAATTCTTGATGTTAGTTACCTGAGGCTGAAACTCGAAACAACGGTCGGATATGTAATCAGCGTCCTCTGAGTGTACATGTCACGAGTTTTCCTACTGATAGAAATCCCGTTAAAGATTTTAGATTTCTAGGGTAAATCTCAACATCTGAGGCCCTGAAAATTTTTGATGTTCGTTACCTGAGGTTCAAACTTAAAACAACGGTCGGATATGTAATCAGCGTCCTCAAAGTGTACATGTCACGAGTTTTCCTACTGATAGAAAGCCCGATAGAGATTTTAGATTTCTAGGGTGAACCTCAACATGCGAGGGCCTGAAAATCTTTGATGTTCGTTATCTGAGGTTCAAACTCAAAACAACGGTCGGATTTATTATCAGCGTCCTCAAAGTGTATATGTCACGAGTTTTCCTACTGATAGAAAGCCCGTTAAAGATTTTAGACTTCTAGGGTAAACCTCAACATCTGAGGGCCTGAGAATTTTTGATGTTCGTTACCTGAGGTTCAAACTCAAAACAGCGGTCGGATATGTAATCAGCGTCCTCAAAGTGTACATGTCACGAGTTTTCTTACTGATAGAAAGCCCGATAAAGGTTTTAGATTTATAGAGTGAACCTCAACATGTGAGGGCCTGAGAATTTTTGGTGTTCGTTACCTGAGGTTCAAACTCAAAACAACGGTCGGATATGTAATCAGCGTCCTCAAAGTGTACATGTCACGAGTTTTCCTACTGATAGAAAGCCCGATAAAGATTTCAGATTTATAGAGTGAACCTCAACATGTGAGGGTCTGAAAATTTTTGATGTTCGTTACCTGAGGTTCAAACTCAAAACAACGGTCGGATATGTAATCAGCGTCCTCAAAATGTACATATCTTGAGTTTTCCTACTGATAGAAAGTCCGATAAAGATTTTAGATTTATAGAGTGAACCTCAATATGTGCGGGCCTGAGAATTTTTAATGTTAGTTACCTGAGGTTCAAACTCAAAACAACGGTCGGATATGTAATCAGCGTCCTCAAAGTGTACATATCACGAGTTTTCCTACTGATAGAAAGCCCGATAAAGATTTTAGATTTATAGGGTGAACCTCAAGATATGAGGGTCTGAAAATTCTTGAAGTTCGTTACCTGAGGTTCAAACTCAAAACAACGGTCGGATATGTAATCAGCGTCCTCAAAATGTACACGTCACGAGTTTTCCTACTGATAGAAAGCCCGTTAAAGATTTTAGATTTTTAGGGTGAACCTCAACATCTGAGGGACTGAAAATTTTTGATGTTCGTTACCTGAGGCTCAGACTCAAAACAACGTCGGATTTATAATCAGCGTCCTCAAAATGTACATGTCACAAGTTTTCCTACTGGTAGAAAGCCCGTTAAAGATTTTAGATTTCTAGAGTGAACCTCAACATCTGAGGATCTGAAAATTTTTGGCGAAACTTCAAGCAGCAAAGCGCGCCGACATCTAGGAGATCGAACAGCCCAAGCACCAACATCTCATTGTGCTCAAATCACTTGAATCCATTAATTGTACATCTAAAACGGTATGTATGTAGCTACAAGGAAGCTCTTGATGGCATAGAAGACAAAAGCAACAAATAGATGTTATCAGAACATCAAGGAAACGGAGTAGCTAATGTTTTAGCTAAAAAATAGCTAATATTTCCTTCCCGGATTCAGAGCCAACTGCTGAACTCTTTGAGGTTAGAACGGAGGAAGCTCACTAAAGTTTTGGCTACAGGAACAATTATTTGTGTCGTCTAGTTGTTATGAGGCGTCTTTGGTACTAGTTTCGTACGGGAGCGACTGAATCGCTCAATCGGTATGCCGGCATCCCAGGCACGGTCAGGCTTTATCTCAACGGACAATCCAGGGCCCGTGTTTTGATTTGGCATTAACGAGATTTCCTTCAAAATGGATAGATAGCCTCAGAATTCTTACAGGCCGAATTCAGTACGTCCCTTTGCATTGCGGATCAACCGTACACAAAAAACATCTAATCAGAAACCCATCTTCAGACGTACAGTCTCATTGAATTAGATGAAGAAAGCCTCGGCTTCCGTAGAATGTCTGACGAGCATATACAGGGTGTTTCCTAAGCCAAAAGGAGTGATTTTTCTCCGTAACGTATAACTGAAATGTTTTGGGATATCAAAATATTGACTGATAATGAAATCCTCATTTCTAATTACGTCCCTGTGCGATTAGATCAAAACGGAGGCAAGAAACAAAACCCAGTTTACTATGGAGGATAGATGTACCTAGCAGCGTGCCTTTGAAAAATCGTTCTCCTGGCCATGTCTGCTTTTTCGGAAAAAACGTGTGGAATATTTTAGGATTTTTCGACTTCTACATAAAATGAAAAATACATTGTTAACGGTAACAGTAATTTGGAAGCGGTTTTTAAATGGAACTGTTTTGGAGCTTTGCGGACTGTTGATTGATTGACTCAGTACTTCCCACACATTACGCTGATACCAGTTTATTATTTTCCCATAGCATGAAGCTTTAGTCTAAGATCCCTTGCAGCCAAATAATCTCCAGCCCCCCCCCCCCCCCCTAAAATTGTCTTAAGCTGCTAGGTTTTTCCTTCACAGGTCAATGGACAGCCTATTATCGGTACTACAAACTTCTCAGTTTTACAACCTTCCACCCCACAACCACCTCACTTTCACCCCCACCCAAAAAACTGGTAGGAAATGATCAGGGATCCCTAAAACATCTAAAAACCGAATTTGAGTTGTTCTAATACCTTTCGTTCTTTGATTATTGCTACGCTGCCACTGACACTATTTTTAACAAACATAAGCGTTTTCCATTCTCACCACGGTAACAATATACTGTGTCAAAATTTCATTAGAATCAATTTAATAGTGTCCACGTTACAAAATACAAAACGATTTAAACCAATTCGTCTGTATGTATACAGAAAATTCTCCCTTAGTTTCCGTAGGCAACGTTCGGATAAACCTAAAAAGGTGCTTTGTGTCGCTAGATCTTCCTTCACAGGTTAGTGGACAGCCTATTATGAGTGCAAGAAATTTTTTAATTTTTCAACCCACAACCCCCCAACCACCCCAATTTTACCCCCACCCAAAAAAACGCAGAAAATGATCAGGAATCTCTAAAACGCTTAAAAACAAAGTTTGAGCTGTTTTTATATTTTAGTTTTTTTATTATTTCTGCGCCGTCACTGGCACGATTTATCTAAGCCATACGCGTTTTCCATCCTCGCCATTGCAGTAATACTGTGTCAAAATTTCATTAAAATCAATACAACAGTTTCCTCGTTACAACGATCTAAAGCAATACTCTCGTATGTTTACATCAGAAAAAATTCTTGCTTTCTGTAATAGGCAAGGCAATGTTCGGATGGACCTAAAAAAGTTATTTACCTCGCCAGGGCTTCCTTCTCAGGTCAGTGGACAGTCTATTATGAAAGCAACAAATTTTTCAATTTTACAACCCCCCCACCCCCCAACCACCCCAATTTCACCCCACCCAAAAAAAAGTAGAAAATGATGAGGGATCCCTAAAACGCCTAAAAACGAAGTTTCAGCAATATTTATTTTTTTGTTTTTTGCTAATTACTTCGCCGCCTATGCACCGATTTTCAATATTATAGGAACATTACCTACTACGACTCCACAGCATACCGCTGCCCAAATTTCATCACAATCCATACAGTGGTTGCTGAGTTTACGAGGCTAGAAAAAAGCGACAGACAGACAGACCGACAGACAAACAAAAAAACAGACGGAAATGAGTGACGTGGTTTCTCGTTATGTAGACATCATAAAACGCCCAAAAAGCGTATTATCTCAAAATCGAAAATTTTCGCGATCACAATACTCCCCTCACCTATCGGTGTGGGAAGTTGAAATCGGAAAATTGTTGAAAAGTTAGTTGATGTCACATGGGTGAGCATGAACTTAGTTTAGTGTTAGAGGTCATAATGAAGAAGAAGCTAGTGTTAACCGTAAAAATTAGGTAGGTATTTGGGCTAGCTACTTAATGCTTCCACTAAATGTAAACTCACCGCATATCTCTGGGAAACACCCCATATAGCTAAAACTAAAATAAAAACTGTCAGGTAAAATGAAATGTTGTCATGTCAAACATAAGATAAGATAAGGCTCTTCTTGCCTACGCTGTGGGAAGTAAAAATAGGTGACGACTTTCCCAGTTCAATGAAGCGTATGGTGCGCCATCTGTGTGTTAGCTTGGCGCAAGAAAAATCTTAATTTATTCATTGGCGTGGAAGTATCGGGTGTCTGGCCTGAAAAGTGAAGCGTGAGTACGGAATAGCGAAATTGCTAACCATATGGAGTGAAATTCATGACACAAATGGGAAATAAATGCGCCTGGGGTGTCATCTGTCCTCCTCGGCTTCTCTGAATAGTTGAACAGCCTTCTCTACACGACAAATCGTTATTTTTTATTGGGGGAGACGGATTTCGAATACGCCGAAATATATTTGATTACATTTTCTTGTTCCTATCGAAAGGATCGAAAAAGAGCTGCCTCTCTGCGAAGATGCTTTCGAAAAATTGCCGAATGTATGGGAAATGTAATTCTTGTTTTGGACAGAGAAGGGTTGTCTATATGTCTATATACTATTATGGTCATGGAGATTTGATACATTTTCTATACCGGGTGTCCCAGAATTTCCTTGACACGTGATATTTTCGTAACGAAAAACGGTTCAGGCAAAAACTGAGTGGTACTTTTGAAGGTACTATAGGGTCTATCACACCATGCGTTCAAAACATTTTTTTTTGTACGTCAACCCCTAAAACTCACCCCCAACTTTTTTTTTCAAATAGCACCCCATAGGAGTTCCTACATAAATGATATCCCCATTTTATTTAAAATCTTGTGGTACTTTTAATTTTATATGCAAACTTATTTTTTCCGTAAAATCATAAGCATAAGGCTTAAGACAAATGAAATGATAATTTGTTTGGCGTCTGATAGTTTTGTAACAAAAACGGATAAAAAATAAAAGTAAGCGGGTTTTTCAAGTGTAGTGAATGACGTATCATTCCTTGCTTATGAATCATTTTTTTCTTACTTAAACCCCTGGAATCCACCCCTAGCTAGTTATATCAAATTTCAATCCACAATTTTGCCTGGAAAAATAAATTCTTTACTTGAATTTAATTATCGTAGTGCCTTACTCTTTATGCCCCTACTGCATTTTATCGTTAATTTTGGCCCGTGTGCGGGGCACACCCTGCACACGGGGTTGGCGCGGCCCGATGTAACCATAAAACTTTTTCACGTTTTCGCACTTAGTCTTGTTGTCACATTTTTTTTATTAGTTGATTCATGATAATAAATAAATATTTTCCATACATGTGTTTTAATTAATTTATGCTTGCGATTCCATGGATAAAAAAAAAATTAACGATAAATTGCAGTAGGGGCATAAAAAGTAAGGCACTGCGATAATTAAATTCAAGTAAAGAATTCATTTTTCCAGGCAAAATTGTGGATTGAAATTTGAAAGAACAAGCTAAGGGTGGATTCCAGGGATTTAAATAAGAACAAAAAATGGTTCGTAAGCAAGGAATGATAGGTCATTCACTACCCTTGAAAAACCCACTAACTTTTCTTTTTTATCCGTTTTTGTTACAAAAATATCAGGCGTCAAACAAATTATCATTTCATTTGCCTTATGCTTATGATTTTACGGAAAAAATAAGTTTGCATATAAAATTAAAGGTACCACAAGATTTTAAATGAAATGGGGATATCATTTATGTAGGAAAACCTATGGGGTGCTATTTGAAAAAAAAGTTGGGAATGAGTTTTAGGGGTTGACGTACAAAAAAAAAGTTTTGAGTGCATGGTATGATAGACCCTATAGTACCTTCAAAGGTACCACTCAGTTCCTGCATGAACCGTTTTTCGTTACGAAAATATCACGTGTCAAGGAAATACTGGGACACCCGGTATAGTAGAATATTGGGATCAGTCAGGAGTATGGACTGTTCTTCCCGCATCAATGGAATAAGAAAAAAATGAAGGAATTTTGCATACAAGATGTTTGGTAGAGGGTTAGGAACACTTTCATTGCCCTTTAAAAAAGAATACTTTAGTGTAATCGGTTTTTTAATATCGGAAAATCGGAATGCCAGATTGCAGAATAAATACTGTCGTTCTAGTTCTTGCAGAGAGATATATATAAGAAACTGTTTTGATTTTTGTGGCGGATCTTTTCTTGCGGGCATATGAGTCAATCGACTTGACTCCAATTTTTTATCTAAGCAGAGATAATAAACTGCAATACCGTACAAAAATTTAGATATCACTAATTCTCCCACTAGATGTGAAAATGAGATTCGACGGCGCATTCAACAGGCAAGTGTAGCTATGACAAAGCTTAATAAAATATGGCTTGACCATAATATTACTAAAGCTACCAAAATGTCGCTGATTCAGTCTCTTGTGTTTTCCATATTTTTGAATGCCTCGGAAGCTGGGGAAGTTAAAAAGGCAGATCGAGCTCGCATGGATGCTTTTGAAATATGGGCGTGGAGGAGAATGCTGAGAGTTCCCTATACCGCCCATCGAACTAACGTTTCCATACTGGATGAGCTCGGTAATCCAAAGAAACTATCCTCCATTCTGTCGACGAAAATGCTTACATTCTTCGGACATATTCACAGAAGCGATAAGATGGAGAAACTTGTAGTTCAGGGTCATGCCCCGAGTGGGCGGCGCCGTGGCCGTTCCCCTATACGCTGGGTGGATACGACAAAACAGTTTCTGGATATGAGTATCAAGAGCGCCACTGAACTGACAGTAAATCGCGAACGATGGCGAAGTAAAGTTCTCAAGACTATTGATAATATTCGTATCGGCAATACTCTAGCTCCGACTTAGTGCATTTTACGAGTTCACAACATCTCTGTTAAAGGACCTGGATACATACATTTATACATACGTATTTGCCATGTAAAACACGGACTCACAATTTCTCGCATAACTTACTCTATTTTCAAACTACATATATAATATTTCAGAAGGCGATAGTTAAGATCTTATTGAATGACAACTATTTTCAATTTTCTCAAAAAAAATTTTTTTAATGTGCAAAAAAACTCGTAATGCAAAATCATACATTCTACAAATGCCTGTAATTTAATAACCAAACTCGGTATCAAAAAAAGGCTAAATAGTTGCACAAGCGCAAGCTTTCTTCTTCAATTTGCTCTTTGAGTGATTACTGTAAGTTTAAAGGTAACGTCAGGGGTCTGGAAATATGAAATTCATTTTTATGGTGACCTTTAGACCTTACCTTTGGACATTTTGACCTTACTTTTGGATTTTTGGACTTATCTCCCCTCATCTTAGACACACACACCGGAGAAAGGGAACAGGCGGCCAGGCCTCCTCGCTAACACGGGAATACGTCTTTTCTTCGATTCTCAATTTTGCGCGCTATACCCCAGACCCTTAAGGCGTTGTGACTATAATGATGAATTCTCCCACTACAATGCTTCCACGTCTATTCGTGTGGAATAAAACGTGCTAATCCTCAGCCAAGCATCAAAAAGGCATATAAATCCCGGTGGGTAGCACCAAAAAGAACCAAAGAAGCTCATATTTCACGTTTTGGTGCGTGAGTGTGATTCCATTGAACGATCCTCGAGTAAATTCTGAAGAGTGTCCCTGGCCATAAATAACAAAAGCACGGAGGCAATATGACGTTTGTCAAAAGCTTATGTATGTATCTTTTTTGCGCTATCCCGGGGAAGACTTATAAATCATTTAACTGGGGACGTATCTTACACTTTGTCGAACAGCCTGTAAAATATGTGATTGCCTATCACGGCGCTCACAAAATATAGGGCGAGGGGCTGCGGAAATTATTACTTTATGAGATTAATCAGATTATAACTGTTTCCGGCAGATCGTGAAGCCAGCCGGTGGATCTTGTGACCCTACCGGTCATTTGTTACCTAATAAACTCTTGATTACGGCCACCAAGACACTCCCTTTTTCCCCACAAATCAAATCTGTCAGTCTTGCACCCCTTATACAAATTCTTCATGTTTTCTTCTGTTCATTTCAAAATGTTGTTACTATGGTATAGTATAGCGTTTATTGTAAATATAAAATAGATAAAATACAATAAACAACAAGTGCCCCAAAAAAGTTAGAAACTTGTGCTTGGGTACAAGGTAATTATTATAAAATAGAAACAACAAATAAGGGTTAATTCAGGAATATTTATATTTAAATATTATGTATTCTATATATGTATATTAGTAATAATAGGTATTACATGTGTCTACAAGTTGGTGAATTTTAATGCGATTTTTACTTACTATCCATTGTTTTAAACCATACTTGAATTAATTTAAAGGCACTAGACATTTTATGCTTTCTGGTATCTCATTGTATAGTTTCGGAGCAAGAAATGAATGACATCGTAATAAAGTATTTTTTCTTGCTTTTGGTGCAACATTACATGCATATCTCATATCTCATATTTATGTTCGTGTTTTGTCAAGTTTGATTTATTTTTATATTGCGAAATACCTAATGACATGAAAAATGTTTGACGGATATCTAGAATTTTTGTTTTAGAAAATAACAAGTCACTACGATGTGTAGATTTCACTTTATATAAAATTTTTATTAAACGTTTTTGTACAATTTCTATTGATTTTATATTATTTTTACATGCTGCGCCCCACACCACAATACAATATCGTATATGACTATGAACAAGTGCTTCGTATACAATGATCATCTGTTCATAGGTAAGTATAGTGGAAAGGAGTTTAAATTTGCTTATAACGTAACGTATCTTTTTGACAACATATTCTGTATGCTCCTTCCTTTTGATATGGCAATCTAGATATATTCCTAAGTACTTGATACTGGTGACCATTGATATAGGAGCTACCGGTCTACAACTGATTTGTAAGTTGGTGTATTTCGGTAAGCCGTTTGCGTACGACGCGAATGGAACAAAGTGAGTCTTGTTGAAATTGACTGTTAAAAGTCGACTACTGAACCAGTTGAACATGGATTCGATGACAAAGCCGTCCAGTTTGTGAAAATGTATTATTTAAAGGTCGATACCAAAAGTGAGTGTTTATCAACAATCATCTACATACAAATATACAGGGTGTCCCCGAATTTCCTTGAAAAGTGACATTCTCGTAACAAAAAAATGTTCAAACAAAAACTACTATAGGGTCTATCATACCATGCTTTCAAAACATTTTTTTGCACTTCAACCCTTAAAACTCACCCCCAACTTTGTTTTTTCAAATAGCACCTAATAGCTTTTCCTACACAGATTAAGTTCTTATTTTATTTAAAGTCTTGTAGTAGCTTTGATTTTATTTAAAAACCTAATTTTTCGTACAGTCATAAGCATAAATTAAATAAAATAAATAAAATAAGGACTTGTTTGAGACGTAATGCGTTCGTAATAAAAACAGATAAAAAAGAATACTAAGTAACCCTTTCAAAGGTACCGAATGACCTGTCATACCATGCTTTCGAAACATTTTTTTTACTTGAACCTCTAAGGATTGCACCCTACTTTTTTGTTAAATAGCACCCCGCAGCTTTTCCTGCATTAATGAGGTTAATATTTTATTTAGTATATTGTAGTGCTTTTGACCTCATACAAAAACCAATTTTTTCGTGAAGTCATGGACATAAGATAAATAAAACGAGCATTTATTTGAGGCGCAATATTTTCGTAATAAAAAATTTAGTCAAGCTGATTGGCTCAGTACTTCCCACACATTCCGATGATATCAATTTTATTATTTTCCTACGGCATGAAATTATAGTCTAGATGCCCCTGCAACCAAATCATCGCTCGCCCGACCGCAAAAAAGTGTTTTATTCTACTAGGTGCTTCTTTGTCAGGTCCATAGGCAGTCTACCATGAATACAACAAATTTTTGAATTTTACAAACCCCCACCCCCGAACCAACCACCCCAATTCCACCCCCAACCAAAAAAAAATTTTAAAATGATCAGGAACCCCTAAAACGTCTCAAACGAAGTTTGAGGTGTTTTTTTATATTTTTAGTTTTTTTATTATTGCCGCGCCGCCACTGAAATGATTTCTAAAAACCATACGCGCTTTCCATACTCGTCGCGGTAATGAATCTGTGTCAAAATGTCATTAAACTCAACTCAGAAGTTTCCACATACAATACAGAACGATCCAAAGTAATACTCGTATGTATTTTGTATGCATCAGAAAGTTCACGTCCCTTGGTTTCTGTAATCGGCAATGCAATGTTCGGATGGACCTAAAAAAGTGTATTATGACGCTAGGTCTTTCTCTCTCAGGTCAGTAGACAGCCTATTATGAGTACAACACATTTTTCAGATTTACAATCTCCCACTCCCCAACCACTCTAATTTCAATTTCACATCCACCCCAAAAAAAGTAGAAAATGATCAGGAACCACTAAAACGCCTAAAAACGAAGTTTGAGGCATATTTGAAATTTCTCGTTTTCTTTGCTAATTACTCCGCCGCCCATGCATCGATTTTCAAAATTGTAGCAACATTACCTACTACGACCCTACAGCATATCACTACCCAAATGTTATCAAAATCTATGTAGCGGTTACTGAGATTAGGAGGCTAGAAAAACGCCGACAGATAGACAGACAGACCGACGGAAATGAGTGACGTGGATTTTCGTTATGTAGGCATCATAAAACGCCCAAAAAGTATATTATCTCAAAATCGAAAGTTTTCGCGATCACAATACTCCCCTCACCTATCGGTGTGGGGAGTAAAAAGCATCAAAGAGACATTTGTTTTTGAAAGCATGTTCTATAGGTCATTCAGTACCCTTAAAAATCCAATTAGCTTTATTTTTATTCGTTTTCTGCGTCGAGCAAGTTCTTATTTTATTTATATTATGCTCCCGGATTTTACGAAAAAAATAAGTTTGAGTATAAAGTAAAAAATACTACAGGATTTTAAATGAAATAAGGTAATTTGTGTAGCAACTATTTGGTGCTATTTGAAAAAAAGTTGGGGCCAGTTTTGAGTGTTGAAGAAAAAAACGATTTAAAATCATGGTGTGATAGTACCCTGTAGTACTTATGAAAACTCCTCTCAGTTTTCGTTTAAACTTTTTTTTTGATGCGAGAATCAGGAGTCAAGGATATTCAAGGACATCCTGTATACATTCAGGTGTACCTCAGAGGTCAATTTTGGTGCCATTGCTGTCCTTGATATGTACTTCATGAGTATGAGCATAATGGTAGTCTCATTTAAGATTTTGAGGTAGGGGTTAATGAGCGTGAGGAGGTTGATGACACAATGATGACGTATTCGGTGAAAGAGGTCCCTCTCGAAATACAAATCGACGTCTGATTTTTATTTTTTTTTTTATCATTTCAGAGGTAAGGTGGGTGACAAATTTTAGCTGGGATACAGTGTATATCATTTCTATAGCACTAGTAATGTTATTTTCTTTGGTACACCGTATAATACATTTGAAATGATTATATAAAGGTTAACTAGTCCTAGCCAGTTTCCGAATAAACTGTATATTCACCACACTATTTGGTTTTCTTGCGAAACAGAAACCTCCTACGTATAAATAATTCAAGAAAATTTGTCGGCAACCAAATTGCACTCAGGCCGATATTGTTTCCGTAGCTCCACCATAAAATGGAAGAAATGAAACCTGGCCGTCTTTTAGCGCTCTAAAATTGGGATGCACGGGACAAGTGGCAATTAAAATTGAAATTGCAAAAAAATTTAATGGCTGCCATAAATAACCGTCGTATATGTGACTATCGCTTCTACATTTTAGACTTTATGTACGTTATGAAGCAAAATATGTTAGTAGGATAATGGATGCCCATATAGAAGTTACCGACGTTCTCATGTCTCTAATATTTAATACGCTTATAGTCACAATGTCTTAACAGACATGTTGTGAACTCGTAAAATGCATTAAGTCGGAGCTAGAGTATTGCCGACACGAATATTATCAACAGTTTTGGGAGCTGTAGCTCGCCATCTTTCGCGATTTACTGTCAGTTCAGTGGCGTTCTTGATACTCATATCCAGCAACTGCTTCGTCGTATCCACCCAGCGTGTAGGGAAGCGGCCACGGCGCCGCCCACTCGGGGCGTGACCCTGAACTATAAGTTTCTCCATATAATCGCTTCTGTGTATATGTCCGAAGAAAGTAAACATTCTCTTCTACACAATGAAGGATAATCTCTTTGGATTACCAAGCTCATCCAGTACGGAAACGTTAGTTCGATGGGTGGTATAAGGAAGTCTCAGCATTCTCCTCCACGCCCACATTTCAAAAGCATCTATGCGAGCTCGATCTGCCTTTTTAACAGTCCAAGTTTCCGAGGCATACAAAAATATGGAGAACACAAGAGACTGAACCAGCGACATTTTGGTAGCTTTAGTGATGTTATGGTCACGCCATATTTTAGTAAGCTTTATCATGGCCACCCGTGCCTGTTGAATGCGCCGTCGAATCTCATTTTCACAGCTACCCGAATTGTCGATCAAAGAACCGAGGTATACAAAATTTTGAACTACTTCACAACGGCCTATTGACTTTATTGGTTTTGTTGTAATTAATACCAAGACCATATGCTGCACTGTGTTGTTCTAAAACGTTCAATAGAGCTACTAGTTCTTCCGGAGAAGCAGCAATAAGGGTTGTATCGTCAGCAAATCTTAAGTTAGATATTTTGCTTCCGCCAATAGTTATACCACCATTCCAAATGTCCAATACCTGTCTCATCACAAATTCAGAGTCCATCGATTCTTACACGAGCCGAATTAGACTCGTAGAGTTGCTGTATGGGAAACACTAGGTGATAAGGGACTCCCATAGAGATGAGGATTTCCCACAGTTTAGGCCACTTTACGTTATCAAACGCCTTAGAATAGTCCACAAAGCAGATAAAAACTGAAAAATAATGCTCTCTAGCTTTTTTAATAATTTGTTTTAAGTTTAAGATCTGTTCATGCATACCGCGTCCTTTCACGAAACCTGCCTGCGCCTGAGAAAGTTGCCAGCCAATAAAATCCTCCAAACGAGATTGTAAAATATATAGTAGAACCTTACTTTCATGAGAGATTAATGAAAGTAGGCGATAATTGTCTGGATTTGTTGGAGATCCCTTCTTATGTAGTGGAACAAAAATTGATGTGCATGATTCATCTGGCCAAACACCGGAGGACCAGACACTCTTACAAATATTATGTAAAAGAGAGATGCCGTCGTCACCCAAGCATTTTAACGTTTCAGCAGAAATAGCATCAATGCCTGTATAGCTTTGTTAGTTTCTAAATTGTTTCCTTAAACCGTTTTTATTTTGAAACAGTTCAACTAAAACCGCATTACTTGAAGGTTTATACATCAGTTTTGCGAACCAATTTAAATCAGCTGATTCAAAACTAATATAATAATAGTGCTGCTAACCTATTACTTATTAGGTCAAACATGTCAAAATGATAGTCTTTTTGCTGTATCCTCTATTTATGCATATTCTGCCGCATTCTGTTGTATATTATTAACCATCGGACACCCTGTAGATTGTCGTGGATCAAATAACTTAATCCAACTGTATACTGTATCTGAAGATTCTGCAGCTCTCGTGTAGGAACGTTATTATATGGTGAGCTGAATATCGATTTTTGAGACTGCTCATTAAATTTTACTTTGAAGCTGTGACAAATTCTGACTCGTCGATCCAGACGTAGGTATACATTGGGGAATGTATGCGGTTTGAAGTAACAAACAGTGCAGAGCTCAGATTAGTTCCTACCTAATGAAGTTACACTGTTTTCTCTATGTTCGTTGGAGCACAATCATGTACAGCGGGATCCGCTCGAGTTTGTGTTAGGAAATAGTATAGCTGCAGGCAGCTAAGCTAAGCTTTGCATACTCTATAGAGCTTACTCTTCGATTTCTAAAACTGCTGCAACAGCTAATGATAGCTGTGCTCTAAGCATCGTATTTCCAACGATTTGAAGTCGTTTGAGTTAGCGCCATGGGGTGATTCTCATAAAAAACGAAATATTAGGTCACCGGCGTGTTATATACAAAAAAAACTGAAACCTAAATCACAGTATATCCAATTATACAGTAGCGCAACTCTCCAGAATTTTGGTGGTTCGCGCATAGCATCCCGCGCATCGTTCGCAGGATGTTTAGCACGGCGATCGCCTGAGTCGTGTTCAGTCGATGAGAGTGAAGGTAGTGTCATTGACAGAACCGGATTAAGGAATTTGGTGATACGCTGATGTGGATATCGGGATGCCTGAAGTCAAATGTTGCGCCGCTTAGGCTATATTAACAATTCCAAAAACTACGACTATAGTTTTTTAAGCTTCCTCAAGATACTGCCAGGTATGCGATTCCTCCAGTGTTTGATATGCTCCTTTATAACGAAGTCTGGCGGATATTAGGGTAGCTGTGTGTTTTCTTTTTCAGTTTTTAGAAGAGTTAGACGTTACGGAAAGTCGTTCTTTAATTATTAGTCTAAAGTCAGAATGATAACTTCTCACTGTTTCCTCACAGCACCACAACGTTTAAAGGATCTTTCACGACATATAACAAAATGAATGTGATTATGCATTCCAACATTACGAAATTTTAAGCAGGAAGTGAAGCCCATTTTAATGGATGCTCAAATAGAAAGTTCACAATAAAAGAAATCAACATGCTAGTTTCAAAAATATATCATTTTCCTCTATAAACATGGATTCTTTCCTTCAATATGCCTAGGGATATATAATATTCAAATACAGAAGGAAATGTAGTCTTGGTAAACTAGATAAAAAACAGTTTTGCAATTTTTTTAGGAACAACGACCAGTTTAGTATATTTTATCGTTGTTATAAACATATTGTCATTATTTTTTATGTACACCTAACATGTTTTCATCGGTTTTGCTGTTTACCGCGTTTTCGTGCCTTAAACGTCTTTCTATGATGATTGATGAAGATAAATTTAAAGGTTGTGGGATAACTAGACATAAATGTTATTTTGGACCCTAAGTCGTTACATATACCCATATTTGAATCATATAGGGTTAAGTAGGATAAGATAAAATAAAGTTGAATGAATCTCGCATTTTTGTAATTTACTTACAAACCTATTTTCTCGGAGTTAACAATTTTCTTTCATACACGACTATTTCTTGTTTTGCTTCTAAAAAAATGTTTACACCCCATTTATATGCAAAGAATCCATGATGAATTAGAAGAATCAGTACAAAACATTTTCACGTACAATAAATGCGAATGCATGGATATAACTTACAAATTGTATTTCAGAATTCCAACGACAACTGCCTAACCTGGATGAAGAATATCACATTAACACACTGCTCTCAAAATTTACTCTATTTACGAGACATATCGCGTCCATTAAACTTATTGCGACACAATAATTACGTTTTTTCACTCGATTATTGCTAAGCCGACCCTGTGCTCAAAACGTAAACGGCAATACTTGTGGCTCGTACTGAGGAGCCGACGTGGGGTTATGAGAGGCCAGGTTTTCGGAGACAAATTGTCTGCATGATTTCTAGGATGTTGCGCTACTGTATAATTGGATATACTGTGCCTAAATGTTATTGAGAGAGAGTTTTTTGCCTACTGAATGAAGGGATTAAAATCTCCCTCCCCTGAGCTATCTCCCCACACAATAAAGATTGACCAACTAGTCACTCGTCACATTTGCAACCGATACCATCGTTTTTGAATCGACAAAAAGTCATGCTTTGTTTTTACACGTCTAGAGCTTTTTATTGGTGCTATGCAGGTAAATGAACAAAAATTATTACATGTGTACTAGAGGTGGTACTGCCAAGCTGTGTACAAAGTTTTAATGCAAATATCCACTTTTTTCTAGTAGTTAGTTGATCATCATCATCATAGTCACAATGTCTTAACAGACATGTTGTGAACTCGTAAAATGCATTAAGTCGGAGCTAGAGTATTGCAGACACGAATATTATCAATAGCTTTGAGAACTGTAGCTCGCCATCGTTCGCCATTCACTGTCAGTTCAGTGGCGCTCTTGATACTCATATCGAGCAACTGTTTCGTCGTATCCACCCAGCGTGTAGGGGAACGGCCACGGCGCCGCCCACTCGGGGCGTGACCCTGAACTACAAGTTTCTCCATATTATCGCTTCTGTGAATATGTCCGAAGAATGTAAGCATTCTCATCGACACAATGGAGGATAGTCTCTTTGGATTACCGAGCTCATCCAGTATGGAAACATTAGTTCGATGGGCGGTATAAGGAATTCTCAGCATTCTCCTCCACGTCCACATTTCAAAAGCATCTATGCGAGCTCGATCTGCCTTTTTGACAGTCCGAGTTTCCGAGGCATACAAAAATATGGAGAACACAAGCGACTGAATCAGCTAGCTTTAGTGATGTTATGGTCACGCCATATTATAGTAAGCTTTGTCATGGCCACCCATGCCTGTTGAATGCGCCGTCGAATCTCATTCTCACAGCTACCTAAATTGTCGATCAAAGAACCGAGGTACACAGAACTTTGAACTACCTCACAACGGCCTATTGAATTTATTTCTCGATGATTGTCATGCTCTCTATCTACGATAATAACCTAAGTACTAAGACCATATGCTCCTCTGTGTTGTTCTAAAACGTTCAATAGAGCTACTAGTTCTTCCTGAGAAGCAGCAATAAGGGTTGTATCGTCAGCAAATCTTAAGTTAGATATTTTGCTTCCGCCAATAGTTATACCGCCATTCCAATTGTCCAATACCTGTCTCATCACAAATTCAGAGTAAATGTTAAATAACATTGGAGATGATACGCATCCCTGACGAACTCCTTTTCTGGTTGCTGTTTGACCAGACAGGTTACCGTCAATTCTTACACGAGCTGAGCTAGACTCGTAGACTTGCTGTATGAGAAATACTAAGTGGTAAGGGACTCCCATGGAGATAAGGATTTCCCACAGTTTAGGCCACTTTACGTTATCAAACGCCTTAGAATAGTCCACAAAGCAGATAAAAACGGGAAAATAATGCTCTCTGGCTTTTTCAATAATCTGTCTTGAGTTTAAGATCTGTAAAGAAATTATAACAAAATAGGCCTTAACGCTTCAGTATTGACGGACACAGGATGGTCGGACGGCTCTTGGAAAAAAAACCTGTAGTATGCTGTGTCTTTTTAATTAGTTGAATATAAAGTACAAAAAATGCCGTACAATTTTACGGCCAAGTTGCATTCCAAACTGAAAATCTTTTTGCATCCAGTCAAAACCAACGTCTGTAGGTCTATTGACGGTACAAAATGTATTTAAATCTGAAACAGCATAATTTCTTTGGAAGCCGGTCTGTGCGGACTTTCTGAGAGGGAATCTCTCCTAATTTTACAGTTTGAATGCAAAGTACGTTACTTGGGCTCCTAAATGAGTTCTCCGTAACGCACCGCTGTAACTACCATTCAGATAAACATTCATTGAATCAAATGGCGAGGAGATATTATAATTCAGACGCCAGTGTAAGCGAGAGCTCAAAGTGTGATTTTTTATACGATAATTGGGTATGTGGATTCAGTAATTGGGTTTATTAATGAAATACAAATACTGCTCGCAAAATGATTGGCGTCGATATAGCTAAATATAGTGGATGTGCTACCTTTAGATTTGTATGAACTCTCATCATCATCATAGTCACAATGTCTTAACAGACATGTTGTGAACTCGTAAAATGCATTAAGTCGGAGCTAGAGTTTTGCCGATACGAATATTATCCATAGTTTTGAGAACTGTAGCTCGCCATCGTTCGCGATTTACTGTCAGGTCAGTGGCGCTCTTGATACTCATATCTAGCAACTGTTTCGTCGTATCCACCCAGCGTGTAGGAGAACGGCCACGGCGTCGCCCACTCGGCGTGACCCTGAACTACAAGTTTCTCCATATTATCGCTTCTATGAATATGTCCGAAGAATGTAAGCATTCTCATCGACACAATGGAGGATAGTCTCTTTGGATTACCGAGCTCATCCAGTATGGAAACATTAGTTCGATGGGCGGTATAAGGAATTCTCAGCATTCTCCTCCACGTCCACATTTCAAAAGCATCCATGCGAGCTCGATCTGCCTTTCTAACAGTCCAAGTTTCCGAGGCATACAAAAATATGGAGAACACAAGAGACTGAACCAGTGACATTTTGGTAGCTTTAGTGCTGTTCACGCCATATTTTAGTAAGCTTTGTCATGGCCACCCGTGCCTGTTGAATGCGCCGTCGAATCTCATTCTCACAGCTACTTGAATTGTCGATCAAAGAACCGAGATACACAAAACTTTGAACTATTTCACAATGGCCTATTGATTTTATTTCTCGATAATTGTCACGCTCCCTATCTACGATAATAACCTTCCTGTTGTAGTTAATACCAAGACCATATGCTGCACTGTGTTGTTCTAAAACGTTCAATAGAGCTACTAGTTCCTCCTGAGAAGCAGCAATAAGGGTTTTATCGTCAGCAAATCTTAAGTTAGATATTTTGCTTCCGCCAATAGTTATACCGCCATTCCAGTTGTCCGAAACCTGTCTCATCACAAATTCAGAGTAAATGTTAAATAACATAGGAGATAATACGCAACCCTGACGAACTCCTTTTCTGGTTGCTGTTTGATCAGACAGGTTACCATCAATTCTTACACGAGCTGAGCTAGACTCATAGAGTTGCTGTATGAGAAATACTAAGTGGTAAGGGACTCCCATGGAGATAAGGATTTCCCACATGAACTCTCACCATTCTCAAAAATAATTTTACGGAAATTCTATTTAAGCTAGTACACCGAAAGTCCGTGTTGATTCTTATTTATTAGGCTTTACAACATATAAGTTGGATATAATGTGAAATAATTGAATCAATAGTATTAATACTAAGAAGCAAATTAGTGATAGGTAGATACTACTGCTAATGAGCTAAGTCAGAGAGTGCAGAGAAAACTGAAAGGAGGTTCTTTGTAATTAAATTTATTAACGAGTAGTAAAGATAATTGAATAAAATTTAATTTTCATAATTATTAAATTGAATACATAGACTACTGGACTGCTACTAACTATAGAAAACGACCAAATACAACCGAAAAGAACAACCTATAACAACCGAAAGCAAGCAGATAACGGCGCTAAACAATTGAAAACGACTAAACACAGCCGAATATAACAGAAAATAACAGAAAACAGCTAAAAACAACAGAAGGCAAGCAGATAACACCTGTAAACGATAGAAAACGACCAAATACCACCAAATAGATTCATAACTAAACATAAAGCAACAGAAACCATGCAGATAACAGCGGGAAACGACAGAAAACGACTAAACACAGCCGAATACAACAAAAAAGAACAGAAAACTGCTCAAAACTACAGAAATCAAGCAGATAGTGCTAAACAATAGAAAACGACTAAACACAGCCGAGTGCAACAGAAAAGAACAGAAAACAGCTCAAAACCACAGAAATCAAGCAGATGACAACTGCAAACGATACAAAACGACCAAATACAACCGAATAGAACAGAGAACAACAGCCCATAACAACGGAAAGCAAGCAGATAACAGCGATAAACGATAGAAAACGACTAAACACAGCCGAGTACAACAGAAAAGAATGGAAAACAGCTCAAAACTACAGAAATCAGGCAGACAGCAGCTGTAAACGATAGAAACTGACCAAATACAACCGCAGAACAGAAAACAGCCCATAACAACGGAAAGCAAGCAGATAACAGCGCTAAACAATAGAAAACGACTAAACACAGCCGAATACAACAGATTTGGACGCGCATCCACTTTCACCATTTTTAAAAATTACAATCACACTTATGGCATTAAATACAAATAACAATAAAAATATGCGATAAATAGTTCAGTAGAAGGCGTAAGGAGTATAACTCAAATCTAAAGGGCCCCACAGACATCGTTCTTTTTCATCAGGTTTGCACGACGTGCCAACTGTTCACACTCATTTCGGTCCGTGTGTGCCAAAAAACCGTCGTGTTGACCGTCGTTCCAAAAAATCTGTCCGAGCTTGATTTTACCCGTCGGTTTCGAACGCCATCGTGCAACTCGGTACATGTGTGGCCGTTCATCGTGCAATCACGACGGGATTTTGCAGTATCGTTCTGGTTGCCTTCCAGTAAGCGTATCTAGGGTTAGCGACACCTATCAAAAATGTGCTGTCAGACGTTCATGGGGGAAAATACTTTGTCTCATCCAAGTATCCTGTTTTTTTTCAGAGGTGCTACTGAATTAAGTAATTCCAAGTATGTTTCTCCATCCATCCTCATATAATTGTACCAATCCCCTGGTTCCAAACGCAATTCTTCTAATAGATTTATATGGGAAAATTGGCCTCTGCATTTCACTTTAATAGCTAAAGCCGCCGCCAATGCTAAGGTATTATCCATGTTAACGGACCAAAAATTTGCGAGAAACTGAAAGAAAACCGAACAGTGTGTGGAGGCATCGTTCCATCGGTTTAACCGACATCGGTTGGCACGTCGTGCAAACCTGATGAAAAAGAACGATGTCTGTGGGGCCCTTAAGGCTTTTCATGGTTACAAAACCCTCCTGCGTATTGGCGTGGGAAACGAAATGTAAAAAGGGGCCAAAAATGCATCATCCGTTTTTAGATACAAAAATTCCAGGGCAAAGCTAAATGGCTGCGATTTTAAAGTCATTAGGTGTGAACTTCTCACGAGCGTCCAGAGGATTTTTGCAAAAAAATACATGTAGCGGGGAAAATTTATCGCCCGAACTAAGCGTGAGCTATTTTTTTGCGGAAGTTCATTTAAAACTCGCCACTGCATACTTGGCAATATTAAATACGGGGTGATAATTATCGGAAAAACTTTTTTTCAGACCAACTGCAGCTGCAGCTGGTTGCAGAGACCGCTTTTTATTTTTCCGAGGATGCGCGAAGTTAAATTTTTTAGCCGGTAGAACTCTCTGTCTCTTTATGGTGTGCTACTTTTGCTGAACAGCGTTTGGAATAAAAAAATAAAAATTGAAACACATTACAATATGTAATATGTAAAACTTTTCCTATTTGTACCTACTTATCTTATTGCATATTTTATATTTTATATACCAATGTGACTGTATTCCGATACTTTTGTAAGTCTAATGGAAATAAATTATTATTATTATCTGACTTTCTAAGTTCCTCTCGCATAATTGCGGTAGCAACAAGTGTTGACGGGCAGTGCCAAGTCAACACCCGGACTATTATTGATCGGAATTTAGGAAGGATCGCACAATATTACAGGTCTTCAGGATTACAGACTTTTGGAATGCTTTGTGTAACTTTTCGTCCAGGCCCAACTGTTGAAGGTGTTGTGTAAACGTGTTTGGTGTAAGGCCTGAGATCGACATAATGAGGGGGACAATAATGACTTTGTTTTGTTTCCAAAGTCGTTTTATTTCCATGGCAAGGTCCGTGTATTTAGATATCTTCCCAGCCTAGGTGTTTTGGATATTCACATCATTGGGAATGGCTATATCTATCAAATAGGTAATGTTGTCGGCCTTTGAGTGGACAACTATATCTGGTCTATTGGCTGGGATAGTCTTGTCTGTATGTATTCCAACGTCCCAGTATAGTTTGTATTGATCATTCTCGAATACTGATGTTGGTAATTGTAATATGGATCTGTGTTTTCTGTTAGTTTGTTTGTTGTGGCTAGTGCTTGGTGTATGACCTTGGCCGCAGAGTTCTGTCTGGCTGTGTATTCGGTGCCGGCAAAAGTTTTGCACCCTCTTGTTATGTGATCTATTGTTTCTTTTTGTTGGTGACATTTTCTGCAATTATCGTTTGTTATGGATGGATCTTTAATTACGTATTTTTTGTAGTTTCGTGTTGCAATCACTTGGTCCTGGATGGAAAGCATGAAACCCTCCGTTTCTGGGAACACCTGGCCATCCTGCAACCAGGTGTATGACTGTTTTTCGTTAATGTGATCTTGTGTGACACGGTATCTATGTTTGCCGTGGAGTGCTTTCTGCGACCAGGTGCTTTTTTCTTGTTGTGATTGGATGTGACTGTATGTGTCTGCTACGTGATCTGGACAAGAGAGGTTGAGTGGTGTATAGTTTTTGTTTGTTTGTTTGCTTTGAAAAATGTCTGAGTGTTTTTATTTGCCTTGTGTGAAGAGACGGTATGTCTATATTTCCTCTGCACCCTTGTTTTCTGTCTACGGTCAGCCTTTGCTTACACGCATTGGGATGTGACATTCTGTGTTTCGAGAGTTCTGTTCCTGAGTATATGTATATTTTTTATGTCAGTGTAGGACCACTTCATGATGCCAAAGGAATACGTGAGGATTGTTATTGCAAATGTGTTAATCGCTTTTGTGAGGTTTCTAGAATTCAATTTCGTTTTCAGTAGCCTTATGAGGCGGTCTCTATATTCTTGTCTAAGTTGCGCCTTGAATTATTATTATTATTATTATTATCAGTGTCTTAAAATTACGATGCTGTTTGTCTTATGAGCGAATATACGTTTTATACTAAGGTCTTCATCTGCCAGATATAAGATATTTTGGAAAGCAATAAAAGTGCAATATATTACAGAGGGTGTATACGGGCATATCGTGCCAATGCCAATAATGGAGAATAATTTACATTTTGTGAGGGCTACGGGTAATGTCCTATGAATCGTGATAAGATTTCCGTAACGTGTATGCCATAGAAAGAGCTGACTGTGTGTACCAGTGTCGAAACATTCCTTTAATGCTCAATATACGAGTAGCTAGGTATTAATCGAGAAAGATGATACGTCGGTAATAACCAAAAGATAAATAAATATTCCAAATTTACCTCATTCACTGAATTTTTTATGGTCTACTTCTCGCAAAGGCTAAAAGATGCGCTGTCATAGGGTAGATTGGACGTCAGATTTGAAACGCTGCAGGTTGCAGCCTTCAGGAAACAAATTCCTTCGCAGCTTCGAAGTTCTCTAAAAGAAGGAATGCTGTAGGAGACTGGTTCGGAAGTAGGGACCTCGACCTGCTAAGAGTGAGCTCGCAGAGCTTCTCTAGTGTTCCTCGTTCAGATGGCATTTGATGTTGTTATCTAGGAGAGTTCATCCGAACATCTTCCGTGATAGAATATGTAGAACAGGTACAGATCCAGGCTGTGCAGGTTCTTTCCGAAGTTAGGCGTATCGATAAATCTAATTGCTCTCTTCTGGATAGTGCCCAGAAGCTTTAGAGAATGCTTCGGAGCGCATCCTCACAGATGGGAGCCAACGATTTGGTTGGATCTGCGCCTTGTAAAGCAGCGGTAGCTGCTCTGGTGTAGACAGCTTCCTACAGCTTCTGGGATACCGTCTTAGCAATGCTGATGACGTGGTCGTGCCACAACATGTTACTGCTGATGTTGATCCCCAAAAGCTTGACGGGAGGAAGAATTTCAATACGTCAAGTTCAACAGCACGAGATTCGTCATGATTTTCAGTTGCTCTGTTCCACAAGTGAGTGACGTAGGCCAGAAGGTCACCCGTAGACATGTGCTTACGGAACCCATACTGGCGATCATTTATGATGTTGTTGTTGTCCAGGTATTTCAGGAGCTGTGTGTTAATGACAGTCACCCACAGAGTTAACATCTCTAGAGGGAATGTAAACAACAAAATAATAATAATAAATCGTCTTTATTTCTTCAATCTACAATAGGCGAAGTTTAGCTCAGCTATTCTTACACTTAACCTAATGTAGACTAAACCAGAATTCCGTTACAGTACATTTATGGTAATTAAGTATAAAGAACATGTAACGAAAATTTTGACAGCTTGAGGGCATTACCAGTGGCGTACGATTTTATATTGAAATTGGATGTTCGTTAATAGATTCAATTATTACTGTGATGTTACAAACTGATACAATAAGCTGTATTAGTATTTAGCTATATTTATAGAGTTACTTTTATTATAACCTGATTGTAACAGTCGATAATTTATTATTACCATGAAGTGTTCCCCATACTTTACGCTACTGAAAACCAAAACAAGACCTATACTAACCTATGATAAGTGGTGTTTACCGATTCGTCGCTATTGCAGCAAACTATGCACTTTTTATTTCGTCCCATCATGCAATTATGACAATATTGTTCATAAATAATTTAATTCACACCACAAATAGTCACAAAGTCACTCAATACACTAAAACAACAAAAATCTCAACATACGCAATAACCACAACTACAATGACAGCCACATGACAGCTTTAGGGCACGCCGATTGTAGGTTGCCAGATTTACGACATATTAGAAGTTATTGCGACATTCCGCTATGAAATTTACCATTTTTGAGATTTCGTTAAATCAATACAAATGATCTTCACGTAAATTTGCATTGCAAGTATATTTTAATGTATTAAATACCCAGTTAAATACTTTGAGGAACATGTGTTCAAACTGCGGAAACTGTCAGATTTTGAAGAAACTGGAAGGTCCTTAAGCGGACGAAGAAGAGTGGCAATAGCACTATAGATGTTGGCTGGCCAATATTGAAATTAGGCTCCCTCTAGAGATGTTAACTCTGTGCAGTCACCACAACCTTAGACATGATGCTGTGAAGAGCCACAGCTCTATATGTGGTGGGATCAGTTTTTTTGCCTGTCTCGGGAATGGGTTACAACCCATTCTGCGTACATGCAGCCAATCTTCCCTGTAGCAGGAAACACGACTCGCTGATATGATAGCTCCAAGAGCTTGCAAAGAATAGACGCAAACCCAGCTGCACAGCGTTTAAGGACAATCACTGGAATTTGGTCAGGGCCAGTAGTTTTTGGAGGATGCTTTTTACATTTCGATGTTAGAATTTGACCTTTGCCATTCTAGAATTCACGTTTATGGTGGTGTTAGACTTTGTTAGACTTTTCCAATGTATCGTGCCTATACAGGTATGTGGATATTGCGAGTTAGCAAGTAGATAAAATAAATTCTACATAATAACGGGTATGATAAGTCATCTGTCTGGAAATCTGCCTACGCTATGTACGAATGACATACATCATTGCGCTGGGTACAGTGTGCGGCTTATAATTGTGTCGGATTGGGTGCGTGACATGGTTTCAGGCACGATATATCGCTCCAGCCACGGAATAACAATCAACCGTTATTGTCAACTACAAACAAGTCATGAAACCATGAAGGGAGGTTGTATGTCTTTGAAATGCCTTCATACTGGTGCATGTTTGTCTATGCAGGCGGCAATATTTCCTGCACAAAACCGAACTGCTGTGTAGTGTGATATTGGACATTATTCGATTTCACAGGGTCCCTGGTAATTTTACTAAAATAATATTATATTCAGCCATGCCGGGATTAACCATGGGGCTAAAGGGGCTGGAGCCCCGGGCCCCGCGGTTCAGAGGGGCCCCGCAGGGACCCTACTTTTATGTAATGTGGCAGAGCAAATATTAGGTCACTAGATGAACAATAAAATCAGTAGATCTACTAAAAAGTTAATTTCGAGATTTCAATCAAAACGGTGTTTTTCAATTTCCCTACCTATAAGCAAACCAGTAGGCCATGAAATATAAACAAAAACGTGTTCAGATAAAAGCAAATAACAGCAGAAAGATACAGATACACTAAAGTAAAGGGGCAAGGTTATAAAAATTCCCTACAACCAATGAACTCTAAATAGAAACAACGCCGGTAAGATGTCTAAGGTCAAAGGGAAGCTGAAATACGTCAGAAGTAAATAATTTTTTCAGCTTAATAGCTACTGCAATGTATTATAGATTAAACATTTGCAAAACCATTAAACTTTCAGCGATAGTTTCTAGCAGTCTAATATCTTCAGCACAAAATTTCACATTTAATGATACAAAACAATAGTCATTTCAGTCAAAATCAAAAGTAACGACACCTCTGACTGTCCCACTGTAGCCCTTCTAGTTTTTCAGTATCTATTAGCAAGATCGCAAAAAAAAGGAATACTGACAAACCAGATTTTAATTTTTTTCCAGGCAAATTATGTTTTATAATTTGATTTGATTAGATGTGTTACCTCTGTTATTTCTGATTGGACTTGATTTGTTGTAAGTCATTTTTATAATTTTAACCGTTTACTCTAGTTCGTCTGCATCTTTCTGCTAAGTTAGTTGTTTTCTTCCACCTAAATAGTTTTTTGTTTGTATTTCATGGCCTGCTAAGTGGCTTATAGGTAGGAAAATTGAAAAACATCGGTTTGGTTGAAAATTTGAAATTAAATGAAAATTACCAGAGATTGATACCAAATTTTAAATTCAACTGTATAAAAATAATTAGGCATTCCCATTCGAAAAAATCAAGTTAATTCTGATTGAAGTTTCCTTAATTAGTCTACCGATTTCTCCAAATACAAATGTAATTCAAACTTGAACGGCAAACCTAAGTTGACCAATTTCAAGTTTAGTCACACGGCAAACTCACAGCCGTCTAAGTTTTATAATCGCTGCGATATTCAATTTTTTTCTGATATCTACTTATATCAAAAATTGTGAGTTGCACCTGAACGGCTCACTTTAAGTCCCAGGTGTGATACATAAAGTCACACTAGAATTGACTCGGTAATCTAAATATTCAATATTATATACAGGGTGTTCCATTTAAAAAATCATAACTTTGATATGGCACGCTTTTATTAGGAACCCTGTATAAAAGTCATTTTTTTGAAATGCAGTCCAACTCGACCTACATACATTCGCAAAGTTAATTTTCTAAAAAGTGTTATGGTTTGGTCACAAGAGTCCGAGGCGTTGAGCTTGACTCAGCCTGTATAAAAAGAAAATAGTAAATATCTATACCCACCCATTGGATACTGTCGGCACCTGTGGCCCGTGCTAACATAATGAATAAATCGAAGTTGAACCGATACAAAGGCGACGCTCAAAAAAGAAAAGTAAGTTATCCAAATAGTTTGTGAGTGTTATGTCTATGTGCTACATGGCTACAATTTACCAAGATAACTCTAAATAACTATTTTAAGGCTACTGAGGATAAATTAAAAGCAGTGAAAGAATTGCCCAAAATAAGTTTTTTAAGCAAACCTAACGCTCCGCGTGAAAAGGATTGCACTGAAAATAGTTCTGACTACTAAGCAAACGCAAACATTGAGAGCAGTGCTGATACTATAAGCGGGACTCATGACGTACTTTTAAAAAAGTGTATGTGTTCTTTTGTTATATCGGGAATATAGTTTCATAAATAATAGTATTTGCATTCCATTTATAAAGGACCCCTTAAAATTATAAGCCCCAGGCCCCATGAAAGCTTAATCCGGCTATGTATTCAGCTCGTGTCAGCCTGAGCACATGTTCATAGGGTAAAAGCTAACAGTTTCGAAACTATAGAATGTTTAGTCATAGGAAAATCGACAAGATTTCGACTGATAGGCAGAGAGAACTAAGAGGATAATTTTTTTAATTTAATTAATGAGTAGATGAATATAATTTTAATTTCACAGTCATTAAAGCAGATACAAATACATCTTGCAAAAATAGGCATCGATATAGCTAAATATGGTGGATGTGCTGCCATTAGATTTGTATGTACTCTCACCATTTTCAAAAATAAGTCTAAGGAAATTTTAGTTACAGCTATTAGACTAAAAGTCCGTGTGCGTTGCAACTTATTTAACTTTAAAACATATAGGTAAATTGAATATAATGCGAAATAATTGATTCAATTCAATTATTTTAAGGAAAATACAGGAAATCGTCAGATACAGTTTAAGGGACTTTTATAATATTCCATGAAAAAGAAAGATATTTCTCAAGTCTAGATTTTACCTTCCTTCTTTTATAGTGAAAGATCAAGAAACTGTGCTAGGACAGGTTGAGTTCAAACGACTTTTTTTATTGTACAGGAATTAAAATCGTGATAGCAACCAACTTTTAAACAATTTGTTGGACACTCTGCTGGCCGGGAGGCTGCCTAATATGGCACCTCACAACATTCCCATTTTTTTGCGTTTGTAACATGATTTGCGTTATCAAAATATTTTAGGGGTATTCATTTTTGACTCTTTTTTTTCATTTTTGAGGTTTTTGGTGACAAAAAAAGACGGCTATATCCGTCGTGTCATATCACAGCAGACCTTATGTTCTAGAATGGCAACCTCGGCTATAGCCGTTTGATCAGTGTAATCGTAAAACACATCTTGAGGGAAGAAAAGGACAATTTTCGAGACAAAGGCTAAAGCAAAAACAATAGTTTATTGTATCAAATTCATAAATAAAAACGCATCTCTCAGAATATAGACGGTATAAAAACAAAGAATTAAATCTATTAGCAAACAGAGGTATGTATCCACGAACAAAACAGAATCTAGACACAAATTTATGTTTGATGCCACTCTTCAAAGCAGTCTGGACACAAAGCAGGTTTATTTCCACAACACTTGCATCTATAGCTAGTTTCTTTGCGTTTTCTAGACTTGATACATTGTCTGCATCTAAGAAAATGTCTCACACGTGCTTCGAGTTTTGTATTGATATGAAACAATATATTCTATATTTATAATAGGTGGACGACGAATATCTGAAAATATCTGGTTACCTACCTCCCATCAGTACTGAAAATATGAAAATCAAACAAAGACACACTTGTACTATGGCAGCTATACACGTGGTCAATGCATCACGTTGGAGGTTATGGACGGTTATAGCCGTCGTGCAGTTTTACCCATGCACCTTATAACATGAATAGTTGGGATAGCGTATAGTGGGTTTAGAATTTGGCAATTTCAGAAATGACGAGCTTCACGTTACGGCACTAACATTGCTTAACAGGGCGAGTATACCGACATTCTGACGGTCGTCACCGTTCTGCCGTAACAAGCAGATAACTTTTTGACTGATATAGCCATCGTGGCGTATCACGATCACTCCCCGCAGACGGCTATAGCCGTTGTGTCCAACAACTTGTTAAATTAAGTACAGACTTTTCTTGCAAAAATGAGCATCGATACATCAAGATATGGTGAATGCGTCACCTTTAGATTTGTGTGCACTCTCACCATTTTCAATAATAAATATAAAGAAGGAATTTATTAACAAGTAGTAGATGAATATAGTTAAATACAATTCCATATCGGCCGCTGCATATGTTCCTAGAGCAAAAACTAATAGTTTTGAAACTATAGAAAGTTTAGTCATACAAAAATCGACCAAATTAAGCTAAAGTATTTCAGATGATATGATCCTATGGCTCAGAAATATTACGCAATCAGAACACTGGCCAAACTGACAAGTGATCTCTGGAGATACAATATATCCTTTCCCTCTCCGCTCCTATTGAATGCATTGGCGGTATTAGATAGACTCGAAAACAAAAGCAAAACTGAGTGCTAAATAAGCATTGTGTGGATAATGTTTATCACTTGAATTTCTGTAAACCAGAGTAAATAGATGATATTCCGTATTAGGCTGAGTTTAATTTAATTAATTGGTCTTACTTTGTGTTGAAAACTACTTCAAATGTTCCTCTGCATGTTATTCGACAATCCAATCCCAGCAAACTTTGTAAATAATCTGTCATAAATAAAGTAGTTCCTCCCAAATTGTATGTTGTTCGCCATACTTTCCATTTTACTCTTCTCTGAGTTAAATCCTCAAATGCATATAAATCGACTTTATTAAAGCCTGGGAAAACTTTGTAAGGAAACTATTCTCACAATGTAGGAAACAGACTTTTAACGTTAATTCGTACACTGAATCAATTTGCTTTTATGTATTTTATACGGTTTTGCAACCTTTTCTTGATTTGGACTTTGTTAGGAACATGTATGCGTGAGATTGGAATCGGAACATCTAGGAAATATAGCTACAAATCAATAGGGTACCTGCAGAGGTCGTGAAATCGTCTCGGGAGTATACATAGCGTAAAGAAAGCCATATCAGGAAGCATTAGGAAACAAAAAACATGATCTTACTGGCGGCCAAAAACAGATATTTGCAAAATAAAATAAGGATATATTCAAATTTTTCCACGTGACTTAAAACAAGGGCTGACGTCACAGGTATCTTATCAATATCTACAATCGATACTGCTACAGCGCAGGTCAGTGAGATTCAACTGCAAACTAGAGATGATCTGAATTCTTTAACAATGCGACTCAATTTATGAATACTTAAACATATTTGAAACAGGCAATCAACCTACCAGCATTTTCGTTGCAATACATTTTTATATCTGATAGGTATCACAGTTCATCCTCTTTGTGACCGAGATTTGCACCTAATCGAAGCCATCATTTTATGTCGGCGCATCCTATTATGAATGAATCCAAAGATAGAATCTAGTTCAAGCCCATCACTACAGAGTGAATTAGTAATCTAGGCTAACTTTTATTCTTTTGACTTTTGTACTTTTGTGTGTGCCTATGTTTTGTGGTTATAATGATCAATGTCGAAATGTTAGGTTAGCACTGGCTATCGATATCGAATATAAATACTTTACATCCCATCACTATAGGATATCACTGACGTCAGAGGTTGTTTGCGCGGCATATTCCGGCATTTGAAATAATTTTTGGAATATCTCTCACACCCGATTCCAAAAAACCAAACAAGTGATTTTGTCATGTTTACTAGGCTCCAAGGAACGCGTAAACGACATTATATTTTTTTGCAAGTACCCTATTTTTGGCACAAATTTCTTTCTGTAAGTTTGTTCCGTATACAGCACAACCCCAGGAGCGTAACTACGGAGAGGGGGATGGGTTGAGTTAACCTCAAGTAAAATAGAAAACCACCATTTGTGAAACATGACATCTAGGGTTAACCTCCGGTCAACACACAACCTTGAGTTAACCCATCACTGTGAAACCGGCCCTAAGAAAGCAAACAACCCAAAAGGAGAAGGCTGTTGTTGTTTTTTATTCTAGCCCGCTGTATTTCGCAGCACCACAAATGATTTTCCGGATCCTAGTTCTCTGTATTGCAAAAGCTGTATGAGGGACAATCAAATGGTATAACGGAGTGTGTATACGGACACTCGCCAGTTAACCCCCATCACCAGAACAGTTGCGGCAGAGCAATTCTAGAAAATGTAAATTGGACATTTTCGTAGGCGAAAACGCTGCAACCGTCTATAACTCGTTAAAGGGATCCGATGCAGCTGTTGGTACAATGGCTCGCCCTTTGTGGAATCGTCTGTGGACGCCCATATAGCCGCTACTACCAACTGGCTAGAATAGTACAGTCGTATGCATCACAAAGAAGTGGCCTATCGATAAAACCACAACCGTTGCAGTTTAAACATTAAAATTGTCAAGTGTCTATAAAGTCTATAAGTTGAGACTCGCCAAAAGGAGTGATTATTCTCAGTAATGTACAGGGTTTTCCCGAATTTCAATTGTAAAGCATAATTTATTTTGTAGGAAAATACATGAAATAAACACAGTTAAAACATGGAGTAATGAAAGATTCTAGCAATCATTTCAATACATGCTCAGAATGCTCCAGTTAGAGACACGTTTGTCTTAACGGAACGGAAATGACTAATTTTTTTATCCTGTTAAATGTCAAATTTCATTCTAAAGATGTTAGGCTCTGTACAAAACTCGCTGGTAGTTTTCCTCTTGTTTTAAAATTTTCAATCGTTTTGGAATGTCGCCAAGCTCTAGTAGACCTCAATAAATAGTAGGCTGTGAAAAAAAACACTCCTGTCATACCCCAGCTTCTCATTGACATTAGATATCTTGCCGCTGTTGTTTCCAGTTAGAGCTAATGTATTGTAAGGAATTTTCATAATCTTGCCTCGTTACTCTAGTTCGTTTGCATCTTTCTAATAAGTTAGTTGGCTCCTTCCAACCTAACGGGCTTTTGCTTATTTTTCATAACCTTCTAGGTTGCTTACATGTAGGAAAATTGAAAATCACCGATTTATATTTATATCGTTAGAAAGGTAGTCAAATTTTACATTTGATTCTGTAAACCAAAATAGGCTTTCCCATTTGAAAAAGTCATGTTATCTGTGATTGAAGTTTCCTTAATTAATCTACCCTCTACTTTCTCCAACTGCAAAAAATGTAGTCAAGTTGATTGACTCAGTACTTACCACACATTACGATGATACCAGTTTTATTATTTTCCCATAGCATGAAGCTATAGTCTAGATGCCCTTGCAACTATATCATCGCTCGCTCTACCGCAAAAAAAGTGTTTTATTCTACTAGGTACTTCTTTCACAGGTGAATGGACAATCTGTCATGAATACAACAAATTTTTGAGTGTTACAACCCCTCCCCCCGAACCAATCCAACTTCACCTCCACAAAAAAAAAAATAGAAAAATGATCAGGAACCCCTAAACGCCTAAAAACGAAGTTTGAGCTGTTTACATATTTTTGGTTTTTTTCGCCCAAAAAGTGTATTATCTCAAAATCGATAATTTTCGCGATCACAATACTCCCCCCACATATCGGTGTGGGAAGTAAAAGAATTCAAGTTCAACCGTCTGACCTAAGGTGACGCGTTTCGTGCTTAGTCGTACAGCAAAGTGACGGCCTTCTGGATTTTAAAGTCGCTGCGATATTCAATTTTTTTCTGATACCAACTTATACCAAGAATGGTGATTTGCGCTTAAACGGTTTGTTTAAAGTTGCATGTATGATACATAAATTTACACTAAAGTTCAACAAGGAATCAGAATATGCAATAATATACAGGGTGGCCAATCGGGTGACGATAATAATTTTTTTTTAGATAGCCCGTACCGAGACCTATCCAAAACACCCCCATGTATGTGTACCGATTATTGATAGTTTTCGAGTTATGATTTTTTTTTAAAACTTAGAGATTTTCCAGTTTTTGCAAGAAATTGTCAAAAACAAAAACAAGAATGTTTTTTGGCTTTTATTTTTTTCACCAATTATACTCAGCATTAAGCCTATTTTAATATCCAATAAAGAGAACCTGTACATCCGAACAATAATTAAGTACATTTTGGGCCCAAAGTTTGAAATCTCTGTTTTTAGTCAGGAGACCAGAACCTTCAAAATAAAATTAAAAATACTTATGCCTGGTTCTGGAGCTCCAATCTAATCTTAAAAACTCTGCAAGGCATTGCACTTTCGAAATAATAATGAAAAAATAGCACTTATAGGGGCATTTTGCGCCGTACGTGACTATTAAAGGTAAAAAGGTGATAATTCACGAATTTCCAAAATGATTTAAAAAACTATTATTTTACTTTATTATGACAAATTAAAGAAAAACAAACTCATAACAACTAATAAACATGATAATCATTGATGTTTGAATCACTTTTAATAAAAAATATTAATACCTGTGCTTTTTGCTGTGTACTATTGAATTTCTGCTAAATTAAGTTGTATGGAAAGTTAACAAAGGAAAAGAATAATAAAACAACAATCTGACTTTTAATTCCATGGCGGAATTACCTGGGAAGCGTTATCGTAGCATACGCCATCCCTTTTACTTCCCACTCCGATAGGTGAGGGGAGGATTGTGATCGTGAAAATATTAGATTTTGAGATAATAGGTTTTTTGGGCGTTTTATAATGTCTACATAACGAAAATTCGCTTCACTCATTTCCGTTGTTCTGTCTGACGGCCTGCCTGTCGGTCTGTCTGTCGGTCTGCGTCTGTCTGTACGCGTTTTTCTAGCCTCGTAATCTCAGTAACCGCTGCATGGACTGTGATGAAATTTGGGCAGCAATATGCTGTGGGGTCTTAGTAGGTAATTTCAAATATTCCTCAAACTTTGCTTTTAGGCGTTTTACAGGTTCTTGATCATTTTCTGCGTTTTTTTGGGTGGGGGTGGAATTTGGGCGTTTGGGGGGTGGGGGGTTGAAAAAACTGAAAAACTTGTTGTATTCATGATAGGCTGTCTACTGACCTGTCAAGGAAGACCTAGCGCTATAAATCACCTTTTTAGGTCCATCCGAACATTGCCTTGCCTATTACCGAAAATTAATTAACACAACTGCGCTTCGCCGACATGAGCTCGCAAAAAGCTACTCTGAAAGAAAGGGATGGCGTATGCTACGACATAGCTTCCCAGGTAATTCTGCCATGAAATTGGAAGTCAGATTATTGTTTATTATTCCTTTCCTTTGTTAACTTTCCGTTCAACTTAATTTAGCAGAAGTTCAATAGTACTTAGTAAAAGCACTTCAAAAACTACAATTTGGGTATTAGTTTTGTTATTAAAGCTCATCAAAACATCAATGATTATCGGGTTTATTAGTTGTTATGAGTTTTTTTTCTTTAATTTGTCATAATAAAGTAAAATAATAGTTTTTTTAAATCATTTTGGAAATTCGTGAATTATCACCTTTTTATCTTTAATAGTCACGTACGGCGCAAAATGCCCCGATAAGTGCTATTTTTTCATTATTATTTCGAAAGTGCAATGCCTTGCAGAGTTTGTAAGATTAGATTTGAGCTCCAGAACCAGGCATAAGTATTTTTAATTTTACTTTGAATGTTTTGGTCTCCTGACTAAAAACAGAGATTTCAAACTTTGGGCCCAAAATGTACTTAATTATTGCTCGGATGTACAGGTTCTCTTTATTGAATATTAAAATAGGCTTAATACTGAGTATAATTGCAGAAAAAAATAAAAGCCAAAAAGCATTCTTGTTTCTGTTTTTGACGATTTCTTGGAAAAACTAGAAAATCTCTAAGTTTTCAAAAAAAAAAATCATAACTCGAAAACTATCAATAATCGGTACACATACATGGGGGTGTTTTGGATAGGCCTCGCTACGGGCTATCTAAAAAAAAATTATTATCGTCACCCGATTGGCCACCCTGTATAGGGAGTTTCATTTAAAGAAAATGTAAGCTTGATATGAATCACCCTGTAGAAACGTCAAAATGTAAGTGAAAACATGTTAATGTTATATCCCTTAGAAGTCCCTACCATTATCAAGTGACATATTTCTACAAAATGTTTTAGTAAGCCCACAATCTTCCGTAGACTCACCATTGGTGAGTCAGTGTCAGGTCTTGAGAATGCGCAGAGTCAAACTACTCGACGTGTTTTTTTTTTCACAGAATTGCATTAAACGATTATGATATTTCCCGCACTAAATAATAGGAGAGTGAGGAGTCGGTCATATATCTGGCAGAGGCGCAATTCCCAGCCAATTTGGACTTTCCAACGGCAACGGCTGTTTTAGCTGACAAAACCTTGCCTTGACGATATATCAAGCGGCGTCTTATTTTTAATCCAGATTGCTATGCCGCTTGCCACCACAGCGATTTATTTTAATTGATGGCCAGTGAACGCGAAACTAGGGGCGCATGTCATTCTGCCCTAATGTTCGTTCTACCAGAAAATTGCACACACTACTGTGATTATGTTATAGACCGTTCATGTGAAAACCGTGTTGTCTATGGAACACGTTTTGTTGCATTCGCAACATTTAATAATGGTGGTAAGTAGGTTGACATGCTACATGATGATGTATTGATAGCAAAAGCAAAGGAAATATATCAACAAAGTTATATACATGGCGCTCTTCAATTTGGGACTCTCTTACTACTTAATATTCATATCAATAATATACAGACAATTATTTTTGAAAATGGCGAGGGTGCATACAAATCTAAAGGAAGCACATCCACCATATCTAGCTATACAGGGTTATTCACGTTATTCGACCCGGAGCATTATGGCTAAAGTATTTGATAAAAAAGAAAATAATAATTTCGGATGGATAGAGACCCATAAAGACTACATTTTAAAAATATTTTCATGTTATATATAGGGTGTCCCAAAAACACGAAATGTATCAAAGTTGTTTTTTTTTAAAGAACACCCCTTATATTATTGCATATTCAGATTCCTTGGTGAATTCTAGTGTGACTTTATGTATCATATATGGGACTTAAAAAAAAGAAAACTCTAGTACTTGGGTCACGTAATTCGAAATGAAAAATATTCTTTGCTCCAACTTATTATGCAGGGAAAAATACAAGGTAAAAGGAGTGTTGGTAGGAGAAGGACGTCCTGGCTTCGGAACTTGAGAGAATGGTTCAGCTGCAGTTCCACGGAACTATTTAGAATGGCAGCAAACAAAATCAGGATTGCCATGATGATTTCCAACCTCCGTTAGGAGATGGAACCCGAAGAAGATGGGACTTAAAGTGAACCGTTTGGGTGTAAATCACCATTTTCGGTATAAGTAGATATCAGGAAAAAATTGAATTTTGCAGAGATTATAAAATTTGGAAGGCTGTGACTTTGCCGTATTACTAAGCATAACATGCGTCAGCTTTGATGAGACTGTCAAATTTAAATTACGTTTATGCTTGGAGAAATCGGTCCATTAATTAAGGAAACTTCGATCAGCGATAACTTGATTTTTTCAAATAGGAATGCCTAATTTTTTTTATACGGTTGAATGTAGAATTTGATAACCTTTCTAATGATATAAGGTTTCAGATTTTCAGTTTTCAAACAAATTGGCGTTTTTCAATTTTCCTACCTATAAGCAACGTAGCAGGCCATGAAATATAAACAAAAACCTGTTCAGGTAGAAGAAAACAACTAACAAGCAGAAAAATACACACGAACTAGACTAAAGGGACAAGATTATAAAAATTCCTTACAACAAATCAACTCTCCCAGAAACAGCTGCGAAAGCATCGCTAAGGTCAAAGAGAAGCTGGGGTATGGCAGTAATAGATATTTTTTTACAGTCATAATAGTGCTTTAAGCAAAGCATACAATCTATTCAATGTACAAAAATTGTTACTGCAACAGCAGTTCATGATAATTCATCTGATAAAAATTAATTTTGTTTCAATGGCCCTTGTCGTTCGCTAAACTGTAATCAGTATTCGGCGGGACTGATGTCCCGATTCAATGAAGGCAAGAATAAAGAACAGGGGGATGATCTCAGTGCTACTATCGCCGCGAACTTGTGAACATTGACCAAGTTGTTCCGATGTGTTGTTTCGGTGTCAGCCGTGTTGTGTCATCTCGTGGTTTTGCGTATTGCATCAACAATTGTGTGATTTAAATGTGTCCAGTTATATATTAAATGGAGGACCTACTGAGAAATTGGGACTTAGAAGAGCTAACACCCACAATTGAATGTAGGTATTTAGGTTAGTCAGACAGTTATATTTCAGGTAATAATGCAACAACTGATGCAGGCTTATGTCTAATTCTTATATCATGCTCCTTGTAACTTCACACAAAATCACACCATTAAATATCCAAACGAATCAGTCAATCAGCTGAAAAGAAAGTAGTTTAGAATCAATTACCAAACACAGATTCGATTCAACGACAGGCTGCGATTGAATCATTCATTGGAATCCAATGACATCTTATAGTTGAATCGTGTGTAACGTCTCATTGAATTCAAGCGTAAGTCTTTGACAAAACGACAGATTTTTCTGTGAACAGATTATCGGTTTCACAACTATTTCGCTGTGTCTCAGAACAAATTCAATAAAAACCGTATGGAATTATATGAAATGGTATTTCTAAGCAATAGGAAGCAGGTTTGCTTTTCGATCGTTCGTCCTATACAAATATTTGCAGATTTATGAGTGTTTATCTTAGTATGGAACGAAAACGACAACTTATAGTGTGAGCAAGAGTTTGTTTGTTAAACGTGGAAATAAACAGTTCTCCTGCAGCAATATGTTTGCTGACTATAATTTATAATTACTGAAGTTAAATTGCTATAGATATATGAAATCAGACCAATCAGCTAATTTGGACCTGATGTTTGATTTTTTTCTTTGGCGATATTGGAGTAGCAAATTGGCATACCCATGAAGGCTAATGACCTTAAGCAAATAAAATGGGTAACATGAGCTATGAATTATAGTACAGTGAATTTATTGACATAAATGGATATTTTATTTTCTGTACCAAAGACGGGTAATTTTCTATCGCGAAGATGCTCAATTTTGAGCCAATACGCTTTTTGAGCCGTATACAGGTTGGGCCAATAGTGAGTGGACGGAGGACTGTGGGCTTACTAAAACATATTTTAGAAATGTGTCACTTGATCATGTAGGGATCCTTGAGGGCTATAACGTAAAAATATTTTCACTACAATTTTGACGTTTATATACCCACATAGCACTGGATATTCTATGAATATTCTTTAAATCTCCTATATGTTCCATGAATATTCAGTAGAATCATAGAATATTCGTTATTTCTCCTTGATTATTTTGGATTATTAAAGTAATATTCTTTACAGAATATTATTATTTTATCCACTTAGGATAATCAGTGATTATTCGTTTCATGCCTGAATTATCCCAGAATATACCAGTAATATTCTTCATAGAATATTGTTTTAATAATCTACTAAGAACAAGATGTAGCTATTTTCTGACGAACATTTAGTAATATTTGTAATAGAAATATCTGTATGTAGGCAAATATTCAATATGAGGTATTATTAATTTATATTTCCACGTTTCTCAGTGAATTAAAAAAACCTTCATTCGTTTTGCGTTCATCCTAAATATACCTACTAAATATTATGTGCAATTTTCAAGAGTTTATTATAAGTTAAGCTTAAGTTTAGTCATAAGCCATTGCCAGCAACAGCAATACAGATACGGCATCCACAGACGATAAAGTGACAGCATCTTATGCTGATGTATGGTGACTAGGGTGTCGTCAGTTGTCAATCTTGTCTGGCTGCCACTCTATTCTTTGCTTTAAGTGTTCTGTCATTCTGTGATTCAACATGGGGATGTCGGCATTTTAGCAATTACGAATTCTCGAGTTTTATTCCGGAAAAGCCTGCATTTATATCCAATTGTGTATAATAAAGTTGCTGGTTGTTATAAAGTGTGTGACAGTGTTCCAAATTATGGTCACCTACTACGGTGTATGGTTCGTTATATAATGTGAGTAGAATTTTGAGGTTAAATGCAACAAGTTTACATTAAATGCAACAAATTTACATTAAATGCAACAAGTTTACACTTTATTTAGGCATCGAGACTGAGATGTCTAACCACTTAACTTTTGTGACCATCTGCCACTAGTAGGTGCCATTATTTTTGGAACAGTATCCATAATTCCCTAAAAATAATTCATATACGAGGTAATTTAGACAAAATGTTCCTAAAATGTGGGATATGATGTTGATTTTGCAACCACACCTCTATTTTCCTTCTATTGGCTCAGAATCAAGGCTAACCTCCATGTATGATTGACCCTGTACAAAAAATAACAATTACTCTCGAAACATTGGATACACGGGCAAAAGGTAATGCAATTATATCCATTTGGCTAAAAAATCAGCGGACTGAAAGTTAAACTGTTATAGAAAACAAAAGGGGAATTGATGTTGAAATGTTCATTTTGTTCTATAAAATAAGCTACTATACACAACGACATAATATAAAAAATAATGAAAAACACGGTTTTCATTGAGGGACGCTCTTTTGTAATGGTTTGCTGGCAGAAATATTTTTCTGATTCATTTGGACTGGCCTTTTGTGAGATCAAATTTATTATTTCAGAGCAGTGCAGTGGCTTACATCAATACATAGAAATGTTTTCTAGTTAGTCTAGTTAGTTGTTAGTTAGTAGTAACCTAAATCTCTTGAGATGAATAGTCGATGGAGTTGGCCGTTACTTGATGGAGATCCATACTAATACAAAAAAGTATCAACACTTTTATTAAAAAAAAACTTGCGACAGTTGTTTCGACACACAGTGTCTTTATCACACAATGATTTTAAACTTAAAGTACTACGCTATTCATACAAGATATACACATTAATGGGGTAACTGGACTTAACAATTAAACTACAACAAAACAGACATACATATTCAATTTATCATAAACCCTCGCACGCAGATACCACAATACACAGCAGTTCCAACCACCCATACTCACATAAGATTGCAGCATATCACAGTTATGTCAATAGACTAATTAACGTGCCCATGAATAATAAGGAAAATTATAATAAAGAACTAAATATAATAGAACAAATTGCCTCAAACAATGGCTATAGCCCTACTCTAATCGATTCTATAATAAAAAAGAGGCAATACAAAAAAGCACTTAACTTAGTATACCCTCAGAATACCGACAATCGATCGAATAACATATATAACTTAATTACATACATAGGACAGTTATCAAAAAACGTTGCATTTGAACTCAAGAAATTAGACCGCAATATATCCTTCAGATGCAAAGAGACACTAGGCAATTTGATTAAAAACAATAAAATGAAATCAACTAAAAACGAAAAGTCTGGTGTCTACAAATTAGAATGTGTGGATTGCCCTAAAGTTTATATTGGACAAAGTAGAAGAGCTATCAAAAACCGCATTAACGAACATAAAAAGTCATTTATAAACGAACTCTATAGTTCTAATTACGCCAATCATTTGATCTCCGAAAACCATCATTCCAACGAAGATTTTAAAATATTACACATAGAACAGAAAGGACGCAAATTAAATTTTTAGAACCATTAGAAATCAACAAGCTCAAATTCTCGGGTAACCTCCTTAATGACTAAACAGGTTTAAATAATTCACCATTACTAAATCTGTCCGATGGTTTTCGGAGAACAAACGATTAGCCATAATAGTTACCCCATTAATGTGTATATCTTGTATAAATAGCGTAGTACTTTAAGTTTAAAATCATTGTTTGATCAAGACACTGTGTGTCGAAACAATTGTCGCAAGTTTTTTTTAAATAAAAGTGGTGATCATTCATCGGAAATACTTTTTTGTACTCTTAAGATGACTTTGTATTATTGTTATTTCGGACTAGTGTACGCTCAAATTGAGTCTTCTGTGTTCTCGTATAAAAAAGCGAAAAAATATTCTTTTCCGTTCCATTCCATTCTACGGAAATTTAGTTTGACCCGAAGTTAGCGGCTATTTTAACTTTTTAGGCTGATAAGAAGTTACCTACAACGATTTTCTTTATCTGTGAGTTTTACTGTATCAGTGGGGATAAACTAGAAACCTGATATATTGGTCTTAGACGAAGGTCGATCAAAACATCTTTTAATTATTGCTGTATACTGATACTGATAGCATACTTTGAGATTGTTTAATATACAAAGAATGTCCCAAAAGTAATTATATATATTTTCTCAAAAATTTATTGGATATATTTGCACAAAGCGTTAATATTCTCCAAAGTAACCACCATTAGCATCTACACATTTTTATACCAGCTTTGACACTTCTGGTGGGGCCTTTGGAAAACCTGGACGTGAGTCTTGTCTAAAGTCGTGGTCACAGATTTTTGTGTACCCTAATATTTCAACGAATTGCTTCAGAAAACCCTGTCTTATCGAATCTTACAATCTTGCACTATCAATGAAAGATCTTTTATTACCTGAAGTTCAAAATGTTTCGTGTATTAAGTGCAAGGGAGAACGACGTCGAACGTTCTCATGGTTTCTAAAAAAACTCTGACATGATTGTAGATAGTCCTTCTCAACAAGGGCAAAGTTTGAAAGCAGACTCCACGGTATCGACAGTATCCAATTCGATCTGTTTTGTATGTACATAAGATGCCAATTGCTAGTAATCAGTATCCAATGCAGTGAAAGCCGATTTCGGTGAACGTATATAGATTTGGGGATTACAGAGTGGATAGATCCCTATTCACAGGGTGATAGTGTTGACCATACAGAGGCAGTATGAAAGGCTCCAGTTTAAATCGATAGATAACACACATCCAATTCCCACACTCAGACACATCTAGCATGGTAGTTAACATGGCCTATATATTGAAAACAACCAAAGCAAAGCTAAATAAAATTAAACACTTGGCTTGTTGTTAGTATAACAAGTGCAGTACGCACGACCTAGCGCCCTAGAGGCACTGCTGAATCTCCCTCCACTTGAATGGGAGGCAAGGGCGTTTGCGTTCTGATTGTGAAGTCGATCCTTTGTGAAAGTACCAACTGCAGGATAGATTCCATCTTCACGAAACGATAGATATTTATTTAGCCCCCTCAGTACTAAAAAGATGCCCATTTTCTCCTGGCTTACGTCACACATGTGTGGAGCAAAATCCTCCAGTCATTTGGCGAGGCTCACGTCATTGCTCTCGATATTTCAAAAGCATTCGATCAACTGTGGCATGCAGCCCTCCTAAACAAGCTCCCGTCTTATGGGCTCCCTGTTAAGCCTTACGGTTGGCTCGCAGACTTCCTCTCGGGTCGGAAAATCCCTGTCGTGGTAGACGGCTTTTCCTCTTCTTTCCAAAGCATCAATGCTGGGGTTCCGCAGGGATCCGTATTGGCTCCGACATTGTTCCTGCTTCACATTAATGATCTACTCTCTAGCACTACAAACCCAATCCACAGTTTTGCGGATGACAGTACGCTGCATGCAGGCATCATGAGCAATAGACCGATCTCTGTGGTCGAGCTGGAACGCAGAAGGCAGAAGGCAGTGGCAGCTTCACTTTCAAATGATCTCGATACCATTACCGCTTGGGGGCTTAAGAATATGGTCAAATATAATGCCTCCAAGACCCAGTATTGTACGCTATCAAACAAGAAGTGCCCAAGACAACACCAGGTTCTAATGAACAACCAGGTTCCGCCAAGGAGTCGCTCATTCAAGATGTTAGGAGTCAACATTACAGAAAATCTGATCTGGCACGAACACGTCGCGTCAATTGCAACAGCTGCTGGTAAAGAGCTTGGGTAGAGCCAGAAAGTATTTCTCACCATGTAACCTCCTCACGCTATATAAAGCCCAGATAAGGTCTTTCCTGGAATATTGCTCTCATGTCTAGGGAGCTACTGCCCCTACTACCCTGTCTATACTAGATGCCGTCCAGAGAAGGGCAATTCGACTAATTGGCGATCCGGCCTTAACGCGCCACCTTCAGTCACTTTCTCACCGGCGTGCTGTTGGTGACCCCTCACTCTTCTACCGATATTCCAACGGAATCTGCTCCTCTGAGCTATCCTCTATCGTTCCGCCGCTCACTGCTCCTATCAGATGTACCCGTGCGACCGCTGCATCTCATCCTAAGACGGTCGTTCCTCATGCATCAAGAACTGAGCGGTACAACCACACATTTATTCCCAGGGTGTCCAAGGCTTGGAATGGACTGCCAGAAGATGTATTTGTTGGGCCTGCGGGTATTGGCCCATTCAAATCTCGCGTCAACAGATTTCCCCTAACATAACAGTTTCACAGCAGCCGCGGTAGCCTGGTATTTAGGCTCTGCCTGCGCGGTCTGCTCAGTTTTTTTCATTTTTAAGAGAATCAGCTTCTTCTACAAGTAAAAAGCACTCAACCCCCTCTAACCTGAACAAGCCATTCCGCTGCAGGTTATAATTCTGATATGAAATGACAGCATAGTTGGGGACGCAGAACTGCTTCACATAAACCGAAATATGGAACGGCAATCGAAGCGCGACGGTCAATATTACTCGGAAAATAAATGTAGAGTTTATGTGGCGGTTAGGACGGATTCTAAAAAAGATTGAAAAGGATTATTGTATAAAGAAATTTATTCGTGCGGAACCATGCGTGTATGTAATGGAAAATCATGCCTATGTCTGTAATAAAGAAGATCTGGACACAGAAAAAAATACTGTTGCGTTTCCAATTAATTGTTAGTATTTGGATGTTTTTCCATCGCTTTGAATATATTTACAGTTGTGTCAAATCCATGTCATTGAAAGAATTCAATCCTTATATTCGAAGTAATCACAGGTACGCCAATAAATTCAAAATAATGTTATTTTCGTTCTAACGAACCAGAACCTAAGCCGATAGCAACTGCTTTTCTACCCTATGTGCCTGGAATAACAGACAGAATAGGAAAAATGTTACGAAAGGAAAACGTCAAGACCATCTACAACCCCTCAAGAAAGATACAGGAATATTTGAGAACGGTGAAGGATGAAAGAGACCCACTCACAACACGGGGGGTATATCGCATACCATGCACATGTGGAAGTGTATACATAGGAACAACGAAGCGATCTATAAACACAAGAATTGCAGAACATAAGTCTAGCTGTCGACTAGGTCATACGGACAAATCATCGGTAGCCGAACATGCGATTAAGGAGGGAAGTCACGGGATCAAGTTTGAAGAAACTCAGGTTCTTGCCGCAACGTCTTCATACCATGCCAGACTTCAAAGAGAAGCCATTGAAATACAAAATCATCATAATAATTTCAATAGGAAAGAAGAAACACAGAAAGTCAACCGGACATGGATACCCATCCTAAAGGACCTAAAGACACTACCATATCGCGAAGGGGCGGGGCTACCAACGCTACCTGGTTGGGCCACGTCACCATTAGCAGGTATAAATACACGTGCAGATCCACCAGACGTCAGTATTTTGGAAGTCGCCGAAGTGAAATAGCTTCTGAAAATGCCATCCACTCGTGGTGGCGAAACGTCAAGCTTTAACGCTAAACGACGCCGGCCTAAAAAACCCAAGAACCACAAATTCATTGGACGATGGCCGTGAAAGCCTTACACAGTATATTCGTTCTAACGATATGTATAATTCTTCTAATACCAGTATTGACATATAATGCAATCAAAACATTCTTTTGTTTTCTAAATTTACCTATGCTTCATTTAAACAAAGCATACAATCTATTCAATGTACAAAAATTATTACTGCAACAGCAGTTCATGATAATTTATCTGATAAAAATTAATTTTGTTTCAATGGCCCTTGTCGTTCGCTGAACTATAATCAGTAATCGGCGGGACTGATGTCCCGATTCAATGAAGGTAAGAATAAAAAACAGGGGGATTATCTTAGTGTTACTATCGCCGCGAACCCGCCAACATGGACGGTTGTTCCGTTGTGTTGTTTTCGTGTTGTGTCATCTCGTGGTTTTGCGTGTTGCATCAGCAATTGTGTGATTTAAATGTGTCCAGTTATATATTAAAGGGAGGACCTACTGAGCAATTGGGACTTAGAAGAGCTAACACCCACATTTGAATGTAGGTATTTAGATTAGTCAGACAGTTATATTTCAGGTAATAATGCAACAACTGGTGCATGCTTATGTCTAATTCTTATACCATAGTCCTTATAACTTCATTCAAAATCACACAATTAAACATCCAAACGAATCAATCGGCTGTCCTCGCAATAAAATCTGTTGGTCCAAGGAAAGGAAAGTAGTTTAGAATCAATTACCAAACACAGATTCGACTCAGCGACAGGCTGCGATTGAATTATTCATTGGAATCCAATGACATCTTGTAGTTGAATCAACAATACGATATAATTCGTTACCAACTATACACTTCCCATTGGATAAAACATCGCTGTATTTGAGGAATGCTAAGTGTAACGTCCCATTGAATCCAAGTCTTTGACAGAACGACAGGTTTTTCTGTGTGAAAAAAACATAACTTTGATTCATTTCGTGTTTTTGGGACACCCTGTATAACATGAAAATATTTTTAAAATATAGCCTTTATGGGTTTCTATCCATCCGAAGTTATTATTTTATTTTTTATCAAATACTTCAGCCATAATGCTCCGTATCGAATAACGTGAATAACCCTGTATAATAAAAGCGACTTAATAGCAGTAGTAAGCCACTTGCTGTTAATTCAAATGAGAGTTATAAACTCACAAACTAATATACAGGCAATAGAAGCGTGTCAATAAAAATAAATAACTCAGCCGTGTCTGACTAACTTGTATGACCAGTATCTAAAGCTAAGAGCAGCATCTCGTGTAAGATGGGCGTCCGTTCTTAAAGTTGAATCCCTGGGTAGTATCTGGCTGTCAGAACATGATTTAGGCTTGCATTTATAGAGGCTGTTCCTCTACAAAGCGCAAGCTGATTTATGGCTAGGTTAGTACACCGCCGTTCCCAGCTATAATTTCAGATTTTACTCTCACCACATACACACATGCTGGGGTGGATCGAAAAAATCAATGAGATACGGGGTAGGTGGCCTTGCAATGCACTGCCAGTCAGTTTCAGGATTAAGAACATGCTTTTTCATTTATGCATTTAGTTGCAGATAAAACAAACCAAATTTTAAAAAAGAAGGAGAAACGTATTGGATGTCCCAGAATGGGGTATTTTCCAACTTGCTAATATTGCCTGTTTAATGGCTGAAATGGATTGCTTGTATCTAATTTTTAATGATGGCAGTGTTTGCTCAATTTTTTTCTGCCCACGTGGAGTAAAGATAGACTTTGGAAATCATCCCTTTGAAAAGAGCTCATTTAAATCTCTTAAACCTCCCGCCTAAGAAATCAACCAATCAAATTGGTGATGGTGGTGATTTTTATGCCGGATGTAGATAGGATGTGACTATTTTAATTTGAATTGAGCGTAGATTTAAGGTTGTCACGTTGTTAATATTTTGCATAGTTTTTCTATAAAGGATTTAAACTTTATTTTATGTTTATATAGTTTCCCTCTTTTTGTAAACTATAAATGTTATATTGCACAGCTATTCCATTTTTTGCATTGTTATGTAATTAGCAGTTTACTCTCAGAATGTTTCATAGTTACTTTTCACAACTTTACTAGTCATTCGGCAACACTCGTCTTCAACAGCCTGTCACTAGTGTCATGCATACATAACCTCCCCTGATTTCACGACTGTCATGGTATCTCATTTAACCAAGATAGATCATGAAATGATGTAAACAAACATCTGTCAATATCAATACGAAGCGGAGGTTATGTCTGTAGATGGAGAAAAGGAGGTCAGACGACAAGGTACAGTCACATTCTAAGGATAGCTCCACGAAAGACTTATTACGTCACGCTTAGATTTATTACGTCACAGGTTTGGCGCGAAATTTTATGTTTGAACTTTGCAGGTGCTTTTAAGCCACTTCGCGTTCACAGTAAAGAGTAAAATTGTAAGTTTCATGATTTTTGGTGACGTAACATCAATATTCCGTCATAAAATTTTGTTCGTAAAATACCCCATTTCCTTGATACGACATATTTATTTATTTTACTTATCTGTTTGACAGGTAAAACTCTTGTTATAAAATATATATAAAATCAAGTTACATATTACGAGTATTTTTGAAGAGACTTACGCTATACATCCTCTACATATATCTGCACTAGATGTAATTTCATTACCAAGTTAAGCAACCTCTTGTTTTGGATACTTTGATGATGCTGATCGAAAATCCGGCCGTAGTTTTGAGTTTCAGTCTCATTTGACGAAAAACAAAAGTTTCAGATCTTCAGTTTCGCCTGAAAATCGAAAATCTTACTCTGGCCTTCTATTGAAATGAAACCTCGTGTTTTGGATAAATTCAGGATGCTGATTACAAATTCGGTCGTAGTTTTGAGTTTGTCGACCTGTTTGATGGAATTCTGAAATTTCAGATCCTTTAGATCTTCAGGATTGCGTAAAAAATCAAAAATCTTTATTTGGCTTTCTATCAAGACGAAACCTTGTGTTTGGGATAAATTGAGGGTGCTAAACAACAGTAAATATAATGTCATTCATAACCCTAAACCTTTTCAAAATGATAAGTTGTTTCGTTTCAAAGAAAATGGCAGACAAACCACTCAGGCATAATCTAGCTGTTTTTGCTTATCTCGTTTCCCGTAGTAAATAGGCCAAGACAAGCCTCGCATTTGACAGTTCTTTTTTTATGTGGTAAAGTTATAACTAGAGTCTCTACCAGGGACGTGTTTGGGACTCTATCCATTTACCAACTCCACATTTTGCAACTTAGTTACTGTTGTACATATTTGCCGGTCCAGAAAGTGAGTAAATGGGGTTACCGTATTATATTTACCAGGCGGTTTCAGAAAGGGAAATGCCGTTATATCTCTGCAGAAACTCTGTTTACAGGTGTGGGATTGTCACAAAGGAACATTTGCAGCTCCATTTAAAAATAAAGTTGCTTTGTTATTCGACGCGCTCTATTTCGGTTTTACACTTCAAAAAATCGTATCAATTTGTTGAGCTACACTGACTGATAAACTGAATCCTCAGAGTAACAACTGAACATAGAGGTAGTAAACAACTAATTCTAATAGGCCAACATCTTTTCTTACGTTGTCATATCGACCACCAGATACGGCAATCACACTTGTTTACTATCGTCTTAATTGTATAGTATCCAGAAATATTCCATTCTACGTTAAAAAAGACGGTATTTTGATGGTTCAGAAAAGATTACAGCAAAATCAATAGATATGTTGACCTCTACTGCGTTACTGCATGTTTCTTTATCATTAACGCAAATTCTGTCTTACATAAATTTTGAGGAGCTGGCGACTCCTATGTAATTTTCCTGCGATTTGTTTACAGTAACCTCCGACTGTCAAACGTTTGTTTTGTTTGTGCGTCTTTCATGCTTGGTCAGTAAAATCGAATTCGCTATTTGTTGGTAACTGTAGTGACGCTTTACGGCCTTGCTGTGCTATATTCGAGTGTAGTTTAACAGTTTTTCGAGATGGGACAGTGCAGAGCAGTGTTTGTAACATGGGTTGCATTGGAAGAATTTTCAGGTTAGTTGGCAATGTTTGGGTCTGAAGTGTCAAAATATGATGGCTTTGAGCACGCCATGCTGAAGTGGTTTGTCTACTACCTCTATGTTCAGTTGCTACTCTGAGACTGAATCACATATTTTGGAAACGGTTGGATAGTGAGAAGTAGTTTCTGGCTCTGAGCGTTTCTTCTGGCAGCCATTGCAATTGAGGAAACGTGTTTGTGGCAGATCCTGCTTTATACGAGAGCATATAGGGATAAGTCTTACTTTTCCTATACATATCGAAAGCCTTCGATAGAGAGGCATGAGGGACTTCTTGTGGAGCGTGCTATTTAAGTACTACCACCTGGCCTGCGCCAGTGACTGAATAGCTTTTTGAACGACCGATCTCTGTTTGTTGTAGTCGAAGGCTGTTCATCAGATGTATTTCCAATAGACTCCGGTGTTTCACAGGGATCTGTCCTATCCCCTACACTGTTTCTGCTGTACATCAACGAGCTGTTGGAAATAACATCCAATCCAATCTACAGCTTCGCAGATGACAGTACATTAGTGTCGTGCATGGAACCAGGCAAGCCACTATCATCCCAGGAGACAGTACGTCGGCAACAGCAGCATGCCTCATAGATCAACGCAGATATCAAAACAATTGTCGAGTGGGGATTAGCAAATAAAGTACAGTTCAACGTACAAAAAACTCAGGCAACAACACTTATAAAGAAGTCTCACGATGGCTTACCAACCGTGGAAATGGAGGGTCACCCCATAGTCGAATCACCTTCTGTCAAGCTTTTGGGAATCAACATCAACAATAACTTGTCCTGGCACGACCACGTCGTCAGTATTGCTAAAACGGCATCCCCAGAAGCTTGGAGATCCGACCATCGCTGGAGTATTGCTCCCATGTGTGGGGATGCGCTCCGAAGCACTCTCTAAAGCTTCTGGACACTATCCAGAAAAGAGCGATTAGACTAATCGATACGCCTAACCTCACAAAGGACCTCCACAGCCTGGAACATCGAAGGAGGGTGGCTGACCTATCCCTGTTTTACAGATTCTATCACGGAAGATGTTCGAGTAAGCTCTCCAGATAGTAACACCATAGGCCGTCCAAACCAGGGACACTAGAGAAGCTCTGCGAGCTCATCCTTACCAGGTCGAGGTCCCTACTCCCCGAGCCAGCCTCCTCCAGCATTCCTTCTTTTGGAGAACTTCGACGCTGTGGAATGAGTTGCCGGGCAATTTGTTTCCCCACGGCTACAACCTGCAGCTCTTCTACAGCGTCTTAGGCTTTTAGCCTTTGCGAGAGACAGATCATAAAAAAACATAAAGATATTTCAGAAATCTCTTTTGCACTTTTACAGTATGCAGCATAGTCTACGTGCGGTCTTACATACGGTAGAGCCTTATGACTGTTTCTGGTCCAAAAGATTTACTATTTAATTTTTTTATTTTTTAGTAACCGATGGCAACATGTTGTTCATTCACACTAAGAATATTATAGAAGAAAACACTTCACATTCTGTGTTCAATATACCCGTCATTCTACTGAATGTATAGATCGATCCTCTTCTTAAAATTTTGCTCTGCGTTCACCAAAACATCAGTCAATTTGTTGAATGTGCTGGTTCCTCTAGCTTGAAAGCTATGAATAGCATCGACAGTAGTAGACGGAGAAGCCCAAACTTTGATACAGCTGCACAGAAAAAAATCACACTTAGCCAGGTCAGGTGATCTAGCTGGCCAGTTACTTGGTCCTCTCTGTCCGATTCGCTTGTTTGGAAAAAAGGGTGTCCAAAAAATGTTGTACCTCACACAGAAAAAAATACTGTTACGTTTCCAATTAATTGTCAGTATTTGGATGTTTTTCCATCGCTTTAAACATATTTGCAGTTGTTTCAAATCCATGTCGTTGAAATAATTCAATCCTTACATTCGAAGTAATCACAGGTACGCCAATATATTCAAAATAATTTTATATTCGTTCTAACGATATGTATAATCCTTCTAATACCAGTATTGACATATAATGCAATCAAAACATCCTTTTGTTTTAGAAATTTACCCTGTGTTTCATTTAAGCATTCAATGTACAAAAATTATTACTGCAATAGCAGTTCGTGATAATTCATCTGATAAAAATTAATTTTGTTTCAATGGCCCTTGTCGTCCGCTGAACTATAATCAGTATTCGGCGGGACTGATGTCCCGATTCAAGAAACGTAAAAATAAAGAACAGGGGGATTATCTCATCGTTACTATCGCCGCGAACCCGCCAACATGGAGAAGGTTGTTCCGCTGTGTTGTTTCGATGTTAGCCGTGTTGCGCCATCTCGTGGTTTTGCGTATTGCATTAGCAATTGTCTAATTTAAATTGTGTCCAGTTATATATTAAATGGAGGACCTACTGAGAAATTGGGACTTAGAAGAGCTAACACCCACATTTGAATGTAGGTATTCAGATTAGTCAGACAGTTATATTTCAAGTAATAATGCAACAACTGGTGCAGGCCAATTCTTATATCATGCTCCTTATAACTTCATACAAAATCGCACAATTAAACATCCAAACGAAGCAATCAGCTATCCTCGCAATAAAATCTGTTGGTCCAAGGAAAAGAAAGTAGTTTAGAATCAACTACCAAACACAGATTCGATTCAACGACAGGCTGCGATTGAATTATTCATTGGAATCCAATGACATCTTGTAGTTGAATCGACAATACGATGTAATTCATTGCCAACTATACACTTCCCATTGGATAAAACATCGCTGTATTTGAGGAATGCTGAGTGTGACGTCCCATTGAATTCAAGCGTAAGTCTTTGACAGAACGACACATTTTTGTGTGAGCAGCTGTACTGTGAGCTAGAGTCCCGAAAAATAAAACCGCACTTAGGTTTCGGAATGTGAAGCCGATATCAAAAGGAATTATTCCGAAATTCGCATTAGTTTCAGAGAAATCAACGCTTGAAGTTTGGCTGTAAAGATAACTGAAACGTGTGTGGCCCACTTTCACTTTCGGAAATTCCTTGCAAAAACGGAGATGGTCGGATTACGCTAACGGGTATTTTAAATGTTTTTGTCGATTGTTTGCAGCAAATATCATATGATAGGTTCTTTCCAACAGGCCTGAATACCGTACAATGTATCGTCACGGACATGCGCAGAACGTGAAATGCGTTCCAAAACGTTTTGTGGCCGTTCATGAAACGGTCCATGAAGCGTTCCAACAGGTTTCGTTACCGTTCATGGGACGGTTTCTGTACGGTCAAATCGGTACTTGGTCCAGAGTAAGGACTGTGAGGACTGACATGCGCAGTAGAAAGTAAATCGCCCGCTTGGGGCACAATTTCATTTTGTTATTTCTATGCGCCTTCTGTTTTCTTGCCCCCTTGATATGAGTCTTGAGTGTTGAGATTGAGTATGATCTGATTTTGCTTCTTTTGTTTTTGCTGTTGCTTGTTTGGCTGGCTCGTTTGTTGGCCGAAACTTCACCAAAGCCAAAAATGGAAATGGAATCAAACGATAATGTTATACAATGTATGATGACTTTTATGGAAAACAGAACCAGGTTCTTTGTTTATAGAGCTACAGGAATACCTGGTTGTGAGTGGCAACCATATATCATGGCTAAAATTACCCAAATAATCTTCATTTTTCGATTATGGTTGATAGACTAACACCAAGTCGTCGTCAGAAAACGCAGGCCCCGATCAAGTTCAATAAAGCTCTTGGCGTCTTGGCTTGTGACGGTGGCTTTTGAAATGAAATCCAGGTTAGTTTTTTTGATAGCTGTCAGAACTGACACGAGTCCAGTGAAATAAGAAAAAGAATCGTTCCAACAGATTTTCCTGTTTGTACGGTCACGAAACCATCCAAAATCAACGCATGCGCAGCACAAACGATCCGAACAGTTTCGTGACGGTTCAATGGACGGTACAAAAATATGCTGTTGGAAAGAACCTGATGTATTGCTTGTACGGTACCTAGATGGTGAAGAGGCCACATGTTCGATCAATGCGATCTAATTTAGGGAATTTCAACTTTTTCTTAAAGTTTTCGGGATTCTTCCTGGGACACCCTGGGGGTATTATCAGTGCCTGTTGACATTTTTGTTGGTGCGTTTGGTGCGGTAACTCTCCCGTAACTCTGGCTGGCCTCTGTGAATGGCAACACTGTCAACGCCGCTCCCGGTAGCGTTCCGACGCGTCCCGACGCTCGTTTCCCCCACTCCTTGTTTATATTTACGCCAGCCGCGACGCATAACGCGATACAGGGTCCTGCCAGAAGCGCACACGATGTCTAGCGTACCGCTGACCGACGCACCTGCGATTTTCATCGGGATTTTTTCAAAAATTCAATCGAATCTTCGTGATTTGGTAAACGCAGACTAAAGGGGCTGTCCTTTGGAATGCTGATATTGACGTCACCATAGAGGCGTCTGCTTTCGGCCAATACCACCGCACAGGGAGTGGCGTAAGGTGATTTTCATCTTTTTATGCCATTCGAATACCAGTGGGTGGTTCTCAGAAATGTATCCTGCGCTAACGGTAACATTCATCATATTCGCCTTTTTGGTGCAATTAACAGATAGAGCGGATTCTGCTCTTGAGCCGCCATCGCGGACGTGGCTGGATTTTATGCGGAAACGAAGCTTACTACACACATAGAAATCAATTGTTGAACACAGAATGTACACTTTTATTGAAGTATTCCTATATTTGCACAGTTTATTATTTACCCTTAGCATGAAGCTATAGTCTGAGATTGCTTTGCAACCAAAAGCATCGCCCACCCGCCCGAAAAAAAAGCAACTAACACAAAAACTCTCGTAAATAATTTCTAACACCCTCTCTCTGTATGAAATTGGACGACAATTTTTATTCTGCAATCTTAAACTCTTAATCGCATTGCATGCTGATTTTTCGATATTTAAAACCAAATCATATTACCATTACCAGTATCAATCGTGGGGGGAGGGCAATAAAATGTGTTCCGGGGCTTCCCAACCACACTATCCGAGACCTCATCCTATCTCAGCTCAGAGATCCCTAAAGTACCCAAAAACATAGTTTGAGCGACTCTCATATTGTACTGTTTCTTTTTTTAATTTAGTTTCACCGCCACTAGCACAATCCAAAAAAATGGAGTCAAGTTGATTGACTCAGTACTTCCCTCACATAACAGTTGCAACCAAATCATCGCCCGCCTGTCGTCAAAAAACATCCAACACCAAAACTAGTAAATAGTTTCCTAAATCTCCCCGTAGGATCTAAAAATGACACAATTCAGCTTCAACTGGACGAAACGAAATAATCAGGAACCCCCAAATTGCTAAAACACGAAGTTTGAGCTATTTTTATATTTTTGTTTTTTTTTATTATTGCAGCGCCGCCACTGACACGATTTTTGAAAACCATACGCAGTTCTCATCCTTGCTGCGGTAATAATACTGCGTCTAAATTTCATTAAAACTAATTCCATAATCTCCATGTTACTAAATTCAGAACGATCTAAAGCAATACCTACCCCTACCAATACCAAGTCCCTTGATTTCTGTAGCCACCCCAATTTCACCACCATCCAAAAAAAAGTAAAAAATGATCAGGAACCCCTAAAACGCCTAAAAACAAAGTTTGAGCTATTTTTGAATTTTCAGTTTTTTTTTATTATTGCTGCGCCGCCACTGACACGATTTTTCCAAAACCTACGCGTTTTCCATCCTCGCCGTGGTAGTAATACTGTGTCAAAATTTTATTAAAATCAAGCAATAAGTTTCGCGTTACGCAATAAAGAACGATCTAAAACAACACTCTGATGTATACATCACAAATTCTAAGTCCCTTGGTTTCTATTATAAGCAAGGCAATGTTCGGATGGACCCAAAAAAGTGTATTATGCCGCTAGGTCTTTCATTCATAGGTCATTGAACAGCCCATTATGAATACAACAAATTTTTCAGTTTTACAACCCCCCACCCTCCAACCACCCCAAATTCACCCCCACCCAAAAACAAGTAGAAAATGATCAGGAACCCCTAAAATGCCTAAAAATGAAGTTTGAGGAATATTTGAAATTTTTCGTTTTTTGCTAATTACTCCACCCCTCGTACAACGATTTCCAAAATTATCGAAACATTACCTACTACGACACCACAACATATCGCTGCCCAAGTTTCATCACAATCCATGCAGCGGTTACTGAGATTATGACGTTAGAAAAACGCCAACAGACAGACCGACAGAAACCAGTGACGTGGATTTTCGTTATGTAGACATTATAACACGCCCAAAAAGCGTGTTATCTCAAAATCGAAAATTTTCGCGATTACAATACTCCCCTCACCTATCGGTGTGGCAAGTAAAAAACACAAACTTTATCGATCTCTACGAAGACTCACATTAAAGTTTAGGAATTTCGTTTCTGTCAGTTCAATAATATACATTACAGAATTATCTACATCAATACAATTCCAAAAATTATTTTCTGTTTAAGGTGGGTAAGAGCCCACTACTAATAATTTTTTTTTCAGTTTCACAACTCCTTATCCCCAAACCATCCCAATTTTACCGGCTCTAGAAAAATACATTTTGCTACAGCAAACGATCAGGAACCCCTAAATCGCCTAAAAACGACGTTTTAGATGTTTTAATATTTTCAATTTTTCATTACTGCGCCGCCACTGACACGACTTCTAAAAACCATACGTGTTTTCCACCCTCGCCATGGTGTGTCAAAAGTTCTTTAAAATCAATTCGGAATATATGTGCATGTGTTTTTATCTTGAACCAAAAATGTGATATTTTTTATTATTTATGAAGTTATATTGAGTAAATATTTACAATCCAAAACTGAGGATGTCTTGTAAGTAAGGATGCCGAAATATTAAATCAAGTATACGATAATCTTGAACACAGAACAACGAATATATCATCTATAATAATACTACAATTTACAGAAGCATTTCATAATCTTGGCGCAAAAGGCACCAATATCTCAAAATAAACCTTATTTGATAGGATGCAGTTGATTCTCAACTAGCAGGTTTAAAGTTAATTGATCACACTGGAAGGTTGTTTCAATTCCAATCAGATAGACAGAGATTTGATATAAAATTTTTTCATTGAAGTAAAAAAGCAAATGAAGGAGTGCCTAAGTCATATTTTTTTGCTTCTTAAAAATGCTTAGTGTTCATATTTCTCTCTGGAAACATTACCTTTTTGAGTGACATTGAGTAAAAACTAGTTTAGTGGTCTACTTTCAAAGATTTTGTGTTTTTCAAAAATGGACTTGGCACTTTTTTCTTTGGATTTCAAAAGGCTAATGAAAACGTGTACATACTTCAAGGTATTATTTATTTTATAACATATGAGAATACAAAATACGTTACAAATACAAAAGTTATTCATAAATATGGGTGTCAGAGTCTATTGATCAGTAAAGGATCCGATAATTAATCTAAAATTTAAACCAGCACCAGCTCTTCTGTTTCCTTTAATCAATTTACCAGTTAGGGCCCTGTGACGCGAGGATTAAATTTGAACGACTCTGCCCCTAGGGGGTATGCTGGTATAACAAACGCACGCACGTCGATGCACTGCTACGGCAAGCAACGATTTAAAGTTTTGATCGCAGTTAAGCTTTGAAGTCTCATCAAGCTAGACGGTGGAATATCAGTCCCTGCTCCCAAACAACTGCATTTGATTAGGAAGAGTTTAATAATGGCCGTTACTATGGAAATTGCGATACCTAAATGAGGCTATTCCGAAACCTCCGGTAAACGTTATTTTATGTTGCTCTATTATGCATTACGGTGGAAGCGGTAGTAACAACGAGGAATTGCAGGCAAGTCGAGCCACAGTCAACCCTTTATTCTGACTACTGAATAAACTCGTCTACTTGGACCTTTATTCAATTGTATAGGTATTATACCAAGTTTCAAAAGGAAAGTTAAATCTTTTATCTTAGGCACCCTTTAATCCCTGTGATACATTAGTTTCTGAATCAGTTTGTGTATGTAGATAGATATGTGCAGATAGTTGTGTGTAGAGCTAGATATGTGTTTTTTCCATAAATTTATTCGCTGGTCTTTTTACACAGTTATCTAGGTTGTTTTGTGCAACATTTATTTGCTAATCGTTGTATTTTTACATTTTATGTTTCTTTTGTATTTTTTCTTACACCTTTTATATACTGTGTTGGTAAGTGTAAGAGTAGCTTTAGCTAAACTTCGCCTCCATCACAGTCACTCTAAGGTATTGGTACCGTTGGAAATAAAGACGATTTTATTATTATTATTATTTTTTATTTTTTCTCGCATGGTTGCGGTAGTAACAAGTATTGACGGGCTGTGCCAAGTCAACATCTGACCTATTATCATTCTGAATTCAGGAAGGACCGTACAATGCTGCAGGTCTTGAGGATTACAGACTTTTGGAAGGTTTTATGTAACTTTTCATCCAGGCCCAATTGTTGCAGGTGTGGTGTAAGTGTATTTGGAGTAAGACCTGAGACCAACATAATGAGGGGGACAGTGACAACTTTGTTTTGTTTCCATAGTCGTTTTATTTCTATGACAAGATCGATGTACTTAGATATCTTCCCAGCGTAGGTGTTTTGAATGTTCATATCATTGGGAATTGCAATATCTATTAAGTAGGTCACCTTGTCTGTCTTTGACTGGAAAACTATATCTGGCCTATTTGCTGGGATGGTTTTGTCTGTATGTATTTCAATGTCCCAGTATAGTTTGAATTGATTGTTCTCGAGTACTGAGGTCAACGTGTAGTTATAATATGGATCTGTGTTTTCAATTAGCTTGTTTGTTGTGGCTAGTGCTTGGTGTATGACTTTGGCTGCAGAGTTATGTCTGGCTGTATACTAAGTTCCAACGAGAGTTTTGCATGCACTAGTTATGTGTTCTATTGTTTCCTTCTGTTGGTGGCATTTTCTGCATTTTCTGCAATTATCATCAGAGATGGATGGATCTTTAATTATGTACTTGTTGTAGTATTATTATTATTATTAATTTATTCATCAGCATAAGTCTTGAGACTTAACTTGCAGCTGTGTCTATGATTCGTCACCCTACATTGGCTCTTAAATAAAGTCACATCTACTCTACACCTTAAATGATATTCTCAATCAAGAATCTGTTATCACTTTGAGACATTTTCTTGAGGAGGAATTATGGTTGATTTGAACCAACAAAAATATGTTTTTGATTTCAATACTCGTTCTAAAGAATATGGTCTGACCAAGTATTAGGTAGGTATATAAAGTTTTAGTAAGGATTTCGTATTTTACAAATGAGAATCATTACGCTAGATAATATTTCCTCATAATTGATATGTGTTTGTTCTAGCTTCAATATATGTATATTTATAGTAGATTAGGGGTTGTGATGTAGATTAGTAAAGCGAAGGGAACTGGTAGCATCCAGTGTATTGTATTAATCAACGACAGACAATATATGGATTCCGACACCGAAGATCAACTGGAGATCTCCTGGCTTACGTCACACATGTGTGGAGTAAACTCATTCAGTCATTTGGCGAGGCTCACGTCGTTGCTCTCGATATTTCAAAGGCAGTCGATCAACTGTGGCATGCAGCTCTCCTAAACAAGCTCCCGTCTTATGGGCTCTCTGTTAAGCTTTGCGGTTGGCTCGCAGACTTCCTCTCAGGTCGGAAAATCTCTGTCGTGGTAGACGGCTTTTCCTCTTCTTTCCACAGCATCAATGCCGGGGTTCCGCAGGGATCGGTATTGGCTCCGACATTGTTTCTTCTTCACACTAATGATCTACTCTCTAGCACTACAAACCCAATCCACAGTTTTGCGGATGACAGTACGCTGCATGCAAGCATTATGAGCAATATACCGATCTCTGTGGTCGAGCTGGAACGCAGAAGACTGGCAGTGGCAGCTACACTTTCAAAGTATCTCGATACCATTACCGCTTGGAGGCTTAAGAATATGGTTAAATTTAATGCCTCCAAGACCCAGTATTGTACGCTATCAAACAAGAAGTGCCCAAGCCAACACCAGGTTCTAATGAATAACCAGGCTCTGCCAAGGAGTCACTCATTCAAGCTGTTAGGAGTCAACTTTACAGAAAATCTGACCTGACACAAACACGTCGCGTCAATTGCAACAGCTGCTGCAACAAGCTTTTTAGCTTGGGTACCTATTTAGAGCCAGAAAGTATTTCTCACCATGTAACCTCCTCACGCTATATAAAGCCCAGATAAGACCTTGCCTGGAGTATTGCTCTCATGTCTGGGGAGCTGCTGCTCCTACTACCCTGTCTATACCAGATGCCGTCCAGAGAAGGACAATTCGACTAATTGGCGATCCGGCCTTGAAGCGCAACCTTCAGTCACTTTCTCACCGGCGTGCTGTTGGTGACCTCTCACTCTTCTACCGATATTCCAACGGAATCTGCTCCTCTGAGCTGTCCTCTATCGTTCCGCCGCTCACTGCTCCTATCAGATGCACCCGTGCGACCGCTGTATCTCATCCTAAGACGGTTGTTCTTCATACATCAGGAACTGAGCGGTACAACCGGACATTTATTCCCAGGGTGTCCAAGGCTTGGAATGGAAGAAATATTTATTGGGCCTGCGGGTATTGGCCCATTCAAATCTCGCGTTAACAAACTTCCCCTAACATAACTCTTTCACAGCAGCCGCGGTACTCTGGTATTTAGGCTCTGCCTGCGCGGTCTGCTCAATTATAAAAAAAATTCTTCCAATTCGGAGGCAGGTTACCAGTCCATGCGTGAGATATTGGAAAAAAATATGTGTACGTTTAGGTAAGATTGTTGATAAACAGAGTGTGTTATGTCAATAGGATGTGGGTCACATATACAACTGTAGTTTAAATTTCGGTATTCTTACCTTATCAAGTTTGAATTGGAAATACTTATTTAATATAACCCTATATAATCAAAAGTACCACATTCTTGGTTTAAGATAATTATAGCTTTGCGCAAGTCTGTGAAGTTACCTCCATGAGTGTTTGGCGATAGCCGTTTCAACAAAAGCCATTTTCCACAAAAATATTTTTCCTGTTACCAGCAAGGAAGCAGCAGAATAAGTTTAATAAATTTCAGTCGAATCAGAAGTTTCAACTTCTTCGTTGTGGGAACCACAGAGTGAACCTACTGGACGCCATTTTGTACCTTTTGTTCGGGGCGCGATGATGTCCTTGCAGCATCCTGCAAACCCTTGCTCCGTATTGATCCCTTCTACACTTTCCCTCGCTTTAGTTCCACCTCTCTCCGCTGGATGGCGTCACGTACATCAATGCGACATGACAGGGCAAGCTTTTTTGCACTAGTGTTTAGTTGGGGTGGCACAACAATGTACTTTCTATTTCTCGTTCAAAAGGGACTCAATTTAATTAACATTTCTTTTATCTGATGGGCAATTTCTATTGTGCCTGTATTTCTTAAATGTTTCTTAAAATTACTTTTTGGGCGTTTTTGTACTAAATAGTATCCTTTTTTAAATGAAATATTAATGGTACTCACAGATACTACTCAAATATTCAGTTGTGAGCTAACATTGCTATCAAATATGTTAAAAAAAGTTAGGGAGGTTAATTGCAACTTGTTATACAGGGTGACCGACGGGAACCGGACGTTTTTCTAATGGTTAGTATAACGCCGCTAGCGGTGGTAGGGAGGGGATTCAGGTATCAGTCGCCTTGCTGTATAATGCCATTTTAGTAGCTATGGCGCAGTGGACCATAGAGCACCGTAAGTTCGCTTATGACGCGTATGTTAAAAATGCTGAGTCGGTCACGGCCGCGCAGCGATTGTTCCGAGTTCATTTTAATCTTGGACGCCACGATATTATTCCAAGCCGCAATACCAATCTCACATGGGTGAACAGTCATGATTATGAAGAAAAAGCCACTTGGAGACCAGTATCGAAAATTTTGTTTGTTTATCTCTCCGCTGAAATGAAAATGAGCTTCATCCACTCATGACGATTACTGCACTTTCATGGTCTCCAAGCAGCATTTGAATTCGAATGGCGAAGTCTCCTCGTTGCTCATAATCTGTTGGCTTAAGCTGCTGAACAATACACATTTTGTAAGGATGAAAGGCTAAATCTTTTTTCAATACTATGCGCACTGATTCACGACTTAAGTTTGATTCACGCGCGTGTCTTCGTTCAAACCGTTGAGGGCTCCGAATAAGCGCTTGTCTCACCCGCTCGACGTTTTCTGGCGTCCTCGCAGTCTTCGTGGGACCAGGTGGCTTTTTTTCAAAATCATTCCTGTTGTTCTCAGACTGTTAACCCATCTGAGAATGGTATATTGCGGCTTGGAATAATATCATGGCGTCCAAGATTAAAATGAATGCGGAACAGGCGCTGCGCTGCTGTGACTGACTCAGCATTTTTAACATACGCGTCATAAGCGAACATACGGTGCTCTACGGTCCACTGCTCCATAGCTACCAAAATGGCATTATACAGCAAGGCGACTGATACCTGAATCCCCTCCCTACCACCGCTAGCGGTGTTATACTAACCATTTGAAAAACGTCCGGTTCCCATCGGTCACCCAGTATATAAATTAATAAATGCGGTCTCTACTTATTACTGCTTACAATGATATCAAGTCACTTGTCAAAATTAATGACAGTAAGAATGAATGCAGTCCATACGAGAATTTATTTTATTTTTGTTGCTGTTGTTTATGTTGTTCGAAATTCTCTCATCTTTTTCCTCATTGTCACAGAAGTTACATCAAACCAATTCATTGAACTTAATCGTTAATTTCTTTCTGCTGCATAAACAAGTTCTTTTGTCCATCCTCATGCATGGAAATTGAGTTTATTTTTTTACCTAAAGTTGAAATTAACCTCCCTGATTTTTTAACATATTTGGTAGCAATGTCAGCTCACAACTGCTTATTTCGGTAGTATTTGTGACTAATTATCACTTCAGTTTAAAAAGGATCTACAGATCAAACAAACACAGAAAAATAGTTTAAGAAACAATAAAAAATACACAATTTTCATAAATCCTTCAAAATATTACAACTACAATAGCAATGATATGATTATGTGTGAGAAGTTACTGTCTCCACTGCGTTGACTTTTTTCTGTTTACTTACAATTTCGGTACTCTCCAAACATGCCTTGCTCGTGCACAGGGTATTAAGTGGATATTTCCAGATATTAATCTTCACACTGCTGTGAACATCTTTTTATATGCAGTATCTCTAGGTTCGATGTTTTTGCTGCTAGTAGTCCCGTGTTTCATATTAAATTTACTTGTAGCTCATAAATCTAAAAGCTGCAAATAAATTCTTCAAATACATGCAAAAAGTGTGGGTAGGTTCTATTTAGCAATTAAGTTTTTCCAGAATCTTGCCTGTAGGATTGAAATTCTTGAAGCTTGTTTATTCGATACATTTTTTCATTCTCGCATTATGAGGATGAACTAAAGTTTCTTTTCAAACTTCACACGACTTTTTTAGATAACTTCTTGATCACTGTCTTAAATCTGGTGAAACGTTGTATTTCCTAAGATCTGTCAGCGATATTTCTACTTTGGGCAATAATGTAGTCTACTTTTAGGTTGGAAGTGGGCATCTAGAAAGTGGATTTGAGTACCTATTGTCTTTCTAATATTCTCGTACTAATATTGTTGACCTATTCCTCAAGCCTGACTAATAAAGCTTCATGCACTTTGTTCTGATGCTCTGAATACGCGCCGAATGTCATCGTCCACTAGATTTTGGTAAATTAAAAAAAAATATCATTCATCCTTATCTGAGAGCTTTCACCATTTTTTCAAATACTGGCTCTCCCACCATTTATGATACTCATTTAGATAATACGTCTTATTGTTAGCGAAACTAGGCGGAGAAATTTGTTATAGTGAATGTTTTGTAAGTTTCTGGAAACACATACGTACTTACTATACAGAGTGTCCCCAATTAAAGGTACACACAGAAAAATCTGTCGTTTTGTCAAAGACTTACGCTTGGATTCAATGGGACGTTACAATCAGCATTCTTCAAATGCAGCGGCCTCCCATTGGGAGGTGTATAGTTGGTAGTGAATTATATCGTATTGTTGATTCAACTACAAGATGTCATTGGATTCTAATGAATGATTCAATCGCAGCCTTGTCGTTGAATCGAATCTCTGTTTGGTAATTGATTCTAAACTACTTTCTTTTCCTTGGACCAACAGATTTTATTGCGAGGACAGCTGATTGATTCGTTTGGATGTTTAATGGTGTGATTTTGTGTGAAGTTATAAGGAGCACGATATAAGAATTAGACATAAGCCTGCACCAGTTGTTGCATTATTACTGAAATATAACTGTCTGACTAATCTAAATACCTACATTCAAATGTGGGTGTTAGCACTTCTAAGTCCCAATTTCTCAGTAGGTCCTCCATTTAATATATAACTGGACATATTTAAATCACACAATTGCTGATGCAATACGCAAAACTACGAGATGACACAACACGGCTAACACCGAAACAACACAACGGAACAACTTCGTCCATGTTGACGAGTTCGCGGCGATAGTAGCACTGAGCTCATCCCCCTATTCTTTATTCTTACCTTCATTGAATCGGAACATCAGTCTCGCCGAATACTGATTACAGTTCGGCGAACGACAAGGGCCATTGAAACAAAATTAATTTTTATCAGATGAATTATCACGAACTGCTGTTGCAGTAATGATTTTTGTACATTGAATAGATTGTATGCTTTGCTTAAATGAAACATAGGGGAAATTTCGGAAACAAAAGGATGTTTTGATTGCATTATATGTCAATACTGGTATTAGAAGGATTATACATATCGTTAGAACGAATATAAAATTATTTTGAATTTATTGGCGTACCTGTGATTGCTTCGAATATATGGATTGAATTCTTTCAATGGCATGGATTTGAAACAACTGTAAATATATTTAAAGTGATGGAAAAATATCCAAATACTAACGATTAATAAATCTTCGGTTTCACAAAGTGGCCTCATTGAAATATATCATTTCAAATAGCATCGCATATCACCCACGTCAAACAATTTCCCTTGAGTAGCCCTATTAGTTATCAGTCCTGGTCCTAAATTTGCCTTTTAATATGTTACATGTTGGGATGTAATTGGATTAAATTCACCTTGCTAAATTTCCTAGTATATACGTATAACCATTTAGTAAACTTATGGATATATACGCAGATGAACATTTCTAGAGTGCTGCACAAGCCACATCACAAGATGAACTTTGCGAATTACATCTTGTTAATAAAATGATGTTGTGCATCCTCTGAAAACGCTACTGGGAACACATGCTGGGTATTTTCATTTAATGTTAAGTAATATAGGGTGATACTTGTTTTGCCAAAGAAGTTTAAATACTGCGACTAGTGGTTGGGTCATCGACCACCTATTATCCTTATGGTGATGGATAGTTCTCTGGAGGGGTGTAACATAAGTAAAGATAGCAAAAATAAGTATGAAGTACCTCCAGTCCTCTGGTTATACAGGGTGTTTGGTAAACTTGCAGCAAACAATTCAAAGGGTGATGAACCATTTTGTGAATATTTTGTTCTCTGATGATTGGAGCTTGGAGACAAGCCTCTTAAAAGTTGGATAAATTATTAGAATTCCGTTAACATTCAAGAATCTCAAAAACTATTGATTTTTGTCCATACATACAGGGTGAGTTTTTAGTACCGGCTCGGTCGATAACTCCACTACTGTAGAAGATAGCGAAAAAAGTTGTATATAAAAAAATATTTTGATTTATACAGGGTGATCCATAACTACGTGGTGATGCAAACATGCATTTTTTTAAATACGACACCCTATATATTATTCCATATTCAAATTCTAATAATGATTTCCGTTCCTCCAATGTAGGGTATTTTACATTATACAGGGTATTTCCAAAGTTATGATCATTTTAATCTCTAAATCGCTGTCAAATGAACGTACTGTATATCAAAAAGTAATGAATCAAAAATCATATTATTTACACGGATGGATGAAAAATATTATCTAGTTTTAAAATCGGCTATAAAGAAAGCGCACGACGCATATTCGTATACAGGGTGATGTAGAACGCAAAATACAGGTTTTCTCTTTTTTTTCAAATGTAACTACCAATATTTTATTATACCAAAGAATTGATTTTGATATGCTCTTTCATCTTTGTACAGCACTTGTTGTAACTACGTCCATCAGTTTCCGAGAAATTTCGATTTTTCGGTAAATTTAAAATATAGCATCTATTTTTGTACTGAAGTTTATTTATTTTGAGCAAGTTCTATCGAATTTGTTTTTTATTCAACGAACAACTAAATTATAAGGTCACGATAGTATTTGATGAACCCAAGACCCTAAATCATCGAGATAATAAAGTCAAGTATGCCGAGGAAACAATTTTGTAGGCGTTGACGCATAATTATCAAGCAGATTTATCAGGTATGCTTTGAAAAATTGACAATTTTCATAACCTGCTCATTAATTTCCGTACTGTGTGAAAAACGAGCTTTAAAAATAATTTTTCCATTGAGGGTATTTAGGAGAATCTTTGAGAAATTGCCTACTTGCCTCTACCAACTCTCTATCAACTATGAACAGCAATATCTAGAACGGAGGCACTCTAAAACTAATGTGTTTGAAAGATTCAAGAATCGTTTTATTTGGACCGTGTCGTTTAAAATTACATAGCCTACCTAGATAGATAGATCTGCTTGTTAATTATGCATGACGTCTATAAAATTGTTTCTTCAGCACACTTGACCTACATTATCTTGTTAATCCAGTGTTTTGACTTGATCAAGTACTATTATGGCCTTATATTTTAGTTGTTTGTCAAGCAAAAATAAAATTTAATAGTATTTTCTCAAAATAAATAAATATTAGTACACAAATGGAAGGTATATTTAAAATTTGTAGAAAAATCGAAATATCTCAGAAACTAATGAATTCAGCCATAACATAAAGATGAAAGAGCATATTAAAGGCAATTCTTTGGTATAATAAAATATTGGGGGTTAGATTTAAAAAAAGAGAGAAAATCGAGATTTTGCATTCTACATCACCCTGTATACCAATATGCGCAGCGGGCTTTTTTTATAGGCGATCTTAAAACTAGATAATATTTTTCATCCATCCGTGTAAAAAAATGATTTTTGATTCATCACTTTTTGATATACAGTACGTTCAATTGACAGCGATTTGGATATAAAAATGGTCATAACTTTAGAAATACCCTGTATAATGTAACAGAACCCATATTGGAAGAACGGAAATCATTAGTAGAATTTGAATATAGAGTAATATATAGGGTGTCTAATTTAAAAAAATGCATGTTTGCATCACCACGTCGTTATGAACCACCCTGTATAAATCTAAATATTTTCTGAGTAAGGACCATATCCCTGGCTACAACTTTTATGTACAACTTTTTTCGCTATCTTCTACAGTAGAGGAGTTATCGACCGAGCCGGTACTAAAAACTCACCCTGTATACTAAGCTAAATTTGTTGCATTTTAGCTCTTGCTCAAACCCTGTATATTTATCATACAATCTCGATACATTATATGAAGTACGGCTTGGAAATCGTAAGAAAAGTCTATTTATAACATTTTCTTCTTCCAAATGGTATTCTTCCTGTGACAGCACTCTAATATGATGTTATTTGCGAGGAAATCGTTGGATATGAAGGCAAACCCGTAAAACACGTATTTCGAATTCTAAATCGGACGACGCGACTGTTGATGGTGACGCGACTTCAGGAATATTCATTCTTCACGTTGCTTTTCTGGAATGTTGAAAGCAGAGCTTCATTTTGCTACCCATGCCATAGGAGTAGTATACAAGGTGTCCCAGAATTTCCTTGACACGTGATACTCTCGTGACAAAAAAAAGTTCAAACAAAAACTGAGTGGAATTTTTGAAAGTACTATACGGTCTATCATACCACGTTTTTTATATTTTTTTTTTCACTCCAACCCTTGAAACTCACCTTCAAATTTTGTTTTTCAAATAGCGTCAAATAGTTTTTTCTACGCAAACTAATTCCTTATATTATTTAGAATCTTGAAGTACCTTTAATTTTATACGCAAGCTCACTTTTTTCGTAAAATCGCAAGCATAAAATAAATAAAATAAGAATTTGCAAAAATATGATAAAAATAAAGCTAATTGGGTTTTTAAGGATACTGAATGACCTATAATGCTATAATACGTGCTTTCAAGAAACAAATGTCTTTTTTATACTTTTTTTCACGAAAATGTAACGCCTCAAACAAATGCTCATTTTATTTATTTTACGTTGATGACTTTACGAAAAAAAATGGTTTGTATGAAGTCAAAGAACCTACAAGAAATTAAACATAATAATGACCTTATTAATATTGGAAAAGATGTGGGGTGCTATGCTAAAAAATAGGTTTTTATATAAAATCAAAGGTACTACAAGAATTTACATAAAATGAGGACTTATTGACTGTTAGGTACTATTTGAAAAAACAAATTTGGGGGTGAGTTTTGAGGGTTGAACTATAAAAAAAATCTTTTGAAGGCATAGTATGATAGACTCTGTAGTACTTTCAAACATTGCACTCAGTTTTCGTTTGAACATTTTTTGTTACAAGAATATCACGTGTCAAGGAAATTCAGGGACACTCTGTATATCTGATCCTCCCGAGGTCATTTGAAGGTCATTTAAATGGGATGTGGATAACCTTGAGATTTGACGTGGGTTTTTCTTATAGGTGCCGGTTCTGATCCTTCCTGAAGGTCATTTTGTAACGTGTTTTCAAATGTGATCGTATCTGAAGGGTTTGCTTAGTAAAAAAATTTGTAATGTCATCCGTATTCAAGATACAGGGCGTTGAAGAAAAATAATATACACATTTTTTTAAGATTTTGCCGAAACTGCTGGCAACATTGTAATGAAAAAAGCCCTTCAGATACGATCACATTTGAAAACACAACATTACAAAATGACCTTCAGGGAGGATCAGAACCGGCAACTATAAGAAAAATCCACGTCAAATCTCAGGGTTATCCACATCCCATTTAAATGACCTTCAAATGACCTCGGGAGGATCAGAACCGGCATATATATACTACTCAAGTGAGGGTAGTCTTACGCTTGCAAAAATTTTACATTGCGGAAAAATATACAGTGTTCTCTATGACCAGTGGATGATACTGTATTTGTCTGTATTTGTCATCAAACTGGCAGTCTGTGCTTGATAATTTTTCTGAATGTATCCCCGTAAGTTTAAAGCCAAAACTTTAGTAAAGTACAGAAAAGTATCTCCAAGTAAAGCGTGTTCAGTCCTAAAAAACGGAACTATAAATTTTTTTTGGTAGTTAAAGAAGCTACTTTTTAATTACATGGATACTTGAAATAGAAGGAAATGAGTTGTCGTTTGCTGAATCGTTTTCAGTAAAAACCTAGTTGGCTTGTAAGGCATGCTTATGACTAATTGTAGTGACATATATGTTGTTTGAAGTAAATGAATAATTAAAAACTAAACATCTCTGAAACAGCTTGGATCGTACTTTTGAATTTTGTGTTGGAAATGAGCTACACTGTCTTCTCCTAAGGTATGTTCCACTCATCATAGACACTGTATATTTTTTTAAATATTTTGTGACGTATGAATGATGTCAGCTTGGCAAAAACCTATGTCACTCATTTCTGTCGGTCTGTCTGACCGTCCGTTGCCATTTTTCTAAAAGCGTATGGACGTGGATCTTGAGTAAGCCTTCTTGACGTTATTTTGACCCGACGTCGTTACACCATTCATGCACACATACATACCTGTAATGAACTTCCTTTTATCTTACGAGGTACAGCGACGCATAGCCAAGTTGAGAGGGCTGTAATTTGAGCAACTCTGCTATTGGACGAAGTCTTACGTATTTGATTTTTTAATGATGCAGGGTTAACAAGCGAGCCGCAGAAATGTACCAAGTACAGGATTATTTACTTTAACAAACCGTACAGCTAAAAACTTTCCAGTACATTAATGAAAACTCCATTTTCTCAGCCAAGGGTTGCCTGAGTTGATGCGCAGCATAGGTGTGAGGTGACTCGTTACTTTTAGTTCAGCGTTGAAGCAACAGTATATTTTAATCAATTCTGACACGGCATACAGGCGTCAGTGACTTAATAAATACGGCAGAGTGGGTTAGGAACCAGTGTCGCACCCAGAAATTTAATGCGGAAGGGGGCCTGGTTTAATACTTGTTAATCATTGGGGGTGAGAGTTACTGGCTGTCATATCCATAGCTGCTAAGGAACTAACCAGGAGAGATGTATCTGGAAAGGCTGCAATAATCTGCACTGACAGCAGACAAGTACCTTTAATCCTGAAAGGGCCTTGTGTCACATCACGGCTAGCAATGGAACGCCAGGGTAGCTGGACTTTTATGAATCCAGGCAAAGGACATTCGACGATTCTAGCAGAGTTGCAGGAGGATAGTCCTATTTTGTTGGCGAGGAGCGATATAGTTTGCGTAGGAACGCATCGCTTCAATCGCAAATTTACGGTGGTGATCCCGTCAAGGGAAGAGTGGGAGTCTAGGGAAAGACAGCTCATCGAAGGAGGAGGACAGGTCTGGTACACAGACGGTTCACTCGCTAGAGAGGGCTCGGGCTCGGGGGTCTACGGACCCCATACAAGACTTTCGTTTCCTCTTG